>CM077015.1:53025783-53625783 GCA_039090855.1 Macrothele yani
AATGATACATTACGTTCTTTTTATCAGGATTTTTTTTGTTTTCGACAAACTGTTGTTGAAAATTACAACAATGCATCTCATCCCTGGTTCACTGATAGTCAGTCACATAAAACAGTAGCTATGAATGTTGAATGTTATTAGGAAGCAGTTCATAGATCACTCAGAAAAATGTTGCTACACAAAAAACTCCTAAGCTCAAAGTGAGATTACCTTGAAATTACATAGGATTTAGCTCTTTAGGGAAGGGATGGGCGAGAGTTGACCTTGACCGCGGGTCTGTCACTGACGTCACTCCCCCACCCAAACTGTGACTGCAGGGAAGTATAGAGATCGAGGCAACCTTCTCTTCTACTAACTTTGGCTGGAGGGTGCTTGGTGGAGGATCCATAGAGCAAACAACACGATCGAGGTGATCCCACAGATGCTCAATTGGGTTTAAGTCTGAAATTTGGGGGCGAAGAAAACGCTTTGAAGTCTTCATCGTGCTCTTTCAACCACTCTCGAACATTTTTATCTGTGAGACACGTCACATTGTCGTGCTGGAAGATCCCATCTGCCCGAGGGAAGACAATCAGCATGTATGGGTGTACATGGTCTGCAAGGATGAAATCATAACAAATTCGGTCAACAGTGCCTTCCACAGTTATGAGTAGACCTAGAGAATGCCATGAAAACATTCCCCAAGCTATAACGCTGCCCCCACCAGCTTGTGTTCTGCCAGCAGTGGTTGAAGTGTTTTTTTCTCAGATGTTTCTCACCTTATACACCAATGACCATCCATTCGATGAAGCAGAAAATGTGACCCATCGGAGAATGCAATCCTTTGCCAATCAGCGACAGTTCCGATACTGTCGTGCAAATATAAGCCTTTTCTGCCAATGCACCTTTGTTAGCATAGGTGCAGTGACCATCCATCTGCATTGGAGCCCCATACACAGCAGGGTTCGCTTAACTGTCATTTTAGACACACTTCCGGTAGCCCCCCTGGTTCATTCGGTCAGTGAGTTGCTCCACTGTAGAATGTCGATCGGACCTCACACACCTTCGAACCCGACGTTCACCTCTCACATCAATGACACGTGGTGCTCCGCAGTTTTCACATTGCTGATGCACAATGGTGCCATTTTTGCAATCACGATACACTTTAATCACAGCAGCATGCAAATAGTTGACAAACTGCGCTGCTTCAGAAATACTGCCGCCCTTGGCCCGAAAGCCAATAACCATCCCTTTTTGCAAATCTGATGAATCGTTCCTTTTGTCCATTACAGCAATGAGCGATATGTTTTCAGATTGCCGACAGCACACCTTATATACCCTCCAAGCCAGCTCATGACCCGTGCCTTCTTTTATTGGCTATGCGCTGTTGACGTCAAAAGTAGGAGGTGGTAACAATAATGTGACTCTACTGTGTATTTTCTGTCTCTGATGTGTTGCTGGAGTATGTAGGTAGCTAAAAATATTTTTTTCAAGTAAAGGAAGAACTGAGGATGACAACTAAGCAAGATCAGTATGGGTTATGGTGAGAAAACTGGAATGAATGAATTGTGATGAGAAATCATAAAAACTCGCCATTCTTCTGTTCCTCGCATTTTTTTTTTTTTTATCAAGGCCTGACACCACAGCAATATAATAATTCATCCAGCATCCAACTGAGGGCAAGTAATAGAAACACTAAAATACAAACCAAATATAAAGTAACACTTAAAAGTGAAGATAAAATAGCTAGTTACCTTTCGTCAGTCAGTAGAAGTTCTTTATTGGCTAATCGCATTTGGCAAAATTTCACCGTTATGATTCACCTTCGACTGACGCACGTTCATATACACTGAGTGGCCACTTTATTGTGACCACCCTCTCAGTACTTCTTTGGGCCACCTTTTGCCTTTAATACTGCGTCGATTCTTTGTGGCATGGACTCCACGAGATGTTGATAGGTGGTTTGTGTGATCTGAGACCATGCTTGATGAATAGCACTTTCCAGGAGTGTGAGATTGCAGGGTTGTGGATCCAGCTGTCTGATGGCTCGTTCAACTTCATCCCACAAATTCTCAATGGGGTTGAGACCTGGAGATTGTGGGGGCCACCTAAGCAAAGTAAACTCACCGGCATGTTCCTGTACAATACGAGCACTATGGCAGGACGCATTACCTTGTTGAAAGTAGCCATCGCCATTGGGATAAGCCATCCACATGACAGGATGCACTTGGTCCGCAACGATGTTAAGATATGATGAGACAGTCAGACGTTGGCCGCCCCGGTGGCGCAGTGGTCTAAGGCGCTGGCCTATGATCATTCGTCCATAAGGGGTCCGGGTTCGAATCCCGGTCAGGCATGGATGTTGTGTTTGTCTTACGGCACTGGCTCTCTCCCTTCCCTGGAACCAGTGACCCTAAATTAGGGACGGGCGACTGCTTATAGCCCATTGAGTTGCTCACGGTGGTCGTTAAACCTCCAATCAAAAAAAAAAAAAAAAAAAAAAAAAAACAGTCAGACGTTGATCAACATGAATTAAAGGGCCCAAAGCATGCCAGGAAAACATTCCCCAAACCATAGCATTGCCTCCACCAGCTTGAAGGGTTGTAGCAATGCATTTGGGGTCCATGCTTTCGTGCTGTTTCCGCCAAATTCTCACTCGGCCATCGGCATGGTGCAACTGAAAACGTGATTCATTGGACCACATAATTTGTTTCGAATTATCGACTGTCCAATCCTTGTCGAACTGGGGACGTTTTCTCTTGTTAACTGCTGACAGAAAAGGTGTTTGAACAGGCTTTCGGCTGCCATATACCATCCGATGCAGTGTACGGCGAACAGTGCGTGTAGGGATCCTTGATTAAGATGGTCTGTAATTTGCTGCACTGTTGCCCTTCTGTTGTCTGTTACCAGTCTGGACACTCTTCGTTCCGCCCGAGCAGTCACTAGTCGATGACGACCACCCGTTGCACGTAGAGACCCAGTTTTTTGGCTGACAGTCCAGTCTTTAAACACTTTAACAACAGCTGCTCTGGAACATTTCACGAATGCGGCGGTTTCGGTGATAGTCGCTCCATGGCTCCGAGCTCCTACAATCATCCGACGTTGAAAGTCCGTCAAATCGCATTTTTTACCCATCTCGTCACCCAAAAATCACTTCTACTACTGTCGCAAGCTCTAAGCTTTCCCTTTTTATACTAGCCTCACCTTCTGGTGGCAAGAGCGTGCAGCCATAGCTCATTTGCTTAAAACTGTCAGGTGGTCATAATAAAGTGGCCACTCAGTGTATAAGCCACGTAGTGACGTTCAGGTAGTTAGATCATAACCACTTGAACCGATGTTAGTGGAAAACTGGAGGCTTTATGTTTGTTTTTTGGATAAAATTACTTTGGTTTTAACTTTGTTTTCAATACCAAGTAGTTTTATTCCATGGAAAATATGTAGGAACAAATGAAGAACCAAAGACAACAGCTAAGCAAGATTAACATGTTAGGGTCAGAAAAATGCAAGCCGCCAGACGGGGGAGGGAAATGGACAGTTCTTTCATATGTTGAATACTGTTATTTAGTTATTTTTCATATATAGAATATATCTTGAATACTAGACCATTAAAGAATGGAAGTGAGTGAATGACATAACAGTTCATCCCAAAATAAGGCATTTAAGAACCTCCTAGATGATTAGGTTGAATCATTTAGCTCTTGGATATTAATTACAGATCAGCTGATTAACCCTTAACTGCCCAAGTCTTATGTTTGTCACATATCAACCCATGTCCGGTCTCTCAGACAGTCAGATTTTTATCGTTTACTTCATCTTAACATTTTATTTAAATTTATATTTTTTAATGTTTTGGGGGATCATTTATTTATAAAATAATACAATACATATAAATATAACCTTAATAAAACCTGTGAGATCAGACCTGGGTTGTTAAGGGCTAATAAAGATAAAGGAAGGAAAGTTAAAGACCACTGAAATTGTTTGTTAAATAATGTATATAAAGGCTGTATTGGATTGAAAGATCAAGTATTATTGTATAAGAAATATCATCTAATGTTAGGAAACCAAATAGAACATCTTAATTTCCTTATAATATGTTACAGTAATGACATAATACTGAGATACACTATGTGATCAAAAGTATTCAGATAGCTGTCTATCTGCAAACTCCCTGTAATAGGAAAGGAAGTAATATAGAGTTGGTCGAACCTTTGCTGCTGCTGTCACGGCCTCCACTCTTCTAGGAAAGCTTTCAACAAGATTTTGGTACACTGGTGTGAGAATTGCCTTCCATTCTGCTGCAAGAGCATTAATGATGATGTTCACTGATGTTGGGTGATTTTGCCTGGGTTGCAGTCAAATGTTTATCACAAGATAATCATGCAAGATTTTTATCCCAAGTTTGGCCTGGCTTGCAGTTGATCATAATTCATCCCAAAGATATTCCATGGGGTAGAGATCTGGGCTTCATGTTGGCCAGTCAAGTACTTTCACATCCATTTCATCAAGTCATTCTTGCACGGACCTCACCTTTTTGAATGGGGCATTGCCCTGTTGGTAAAGGAAAAGTCCTTTGTCAAAACTTGTTTCCACTGCTCCAGAGTCCACTGGTGGCAAACTTTATACTACTCCAACCAATGTTTGGCATTGATTTTGCTGATGTGCTTGTGTGAGGCTGCATGGCCTTGGAATCCCATTCCCTTCAGCTCTCGATAAACTTCTGGTGCAGGTGTTGCTTCCACAGACATTTTGCAACTTGGTGTGACTTGCTACTGAGGACAGGCAATTTTGTCGCACCTCTCCCTCAGCACTTAGCAGTTCCTCTCTGTCATTTTGCATAGTCTATGAGGTCACATTTACGCTGCTGTTGCTCCTTGGCATTTTCACTTTACAATAACATTGCTTGAGCTGATTAGGGCAAAAGTTACATGAACTGACATGTTGCTAAAATGGCATCCTATGATTGTGCCATGTTGAAAGTTGCTGAGCTTTGTCGTACAGCCCATTCTACTGTTCATGCTTGTCTATTATATTTTTCTGGCCATGTGCATCTTTTATATACCTGTATGGGCAATGCCTGTGATGTATGTGGGTAAACCCACTACTCAAAAGGGGTGTGCATATTTTTTGATCATATTGTGTACCTTCAAACTAATTTAACACCAATGTATAAAGCAGATAAAATTACAAGGACTGCTGAAATAAAAAGATTATAACCCAAAATAAAAGAAAGTACATAACAATTTTTAGCAACATTGTGTGAGAGTTGTATGGCATTTATTTAGAAAGAATTATAAGAAAGAAATCAATACTTAAAAAAATCATACATGAGATTCTTCCGCGAATTCGCGGAATTCCGCTTTTTTCGGCATCATTTTGGTCATTCTCGAGGTCATTGCAAAAATGAAGAGAAATTTTTCAGGATTTTTTAAGGGGGGGGGGGGGGTTGGTCGTCGTTCTATAGAAAAATTAAAAAAAAGCGGAATTCCGCGATTCCGCTTTTTTGTGGAGTAAAAGAACTAAGCGCTTTCTAGCGTAAAGCGTTGTTTTTGGAGCAGACGCGGGGGCAAGAAGAAATGTTGGAGGGTGGAGTCAGGAGCTCAATTCGTTTACTGCTGTCAACAATGGATGGGATGTCAGTCACTTGAGCATCACAGCGCAAAGGGCGGAAGCTCCGCCTACTTCGTGCGTTAGGGAAACTACCGCAGTCTTTTCCGTGTCTTGCGGGAAATCGCCACTCTGCATTCTATCAGGGCCAAACTATCTGCTTAATTCTATCCGTGACGTCATCGCCAGAAACTCTCTCTTGTAATTTGCAAATGTACCCGAATGCGTTCCCGCTTTTCTGAGATCGTTCGAGAATCGAAGCACTCGTGAATCCTCTTCCTACGGAGTATGCCAAAAAATACGGAATCTCCGTAATTATTACGGATTTCCCCGGGATTACGGGTGACTAACAAAAAAAATTATGGATATTCAGATTTTCGCTGTTATTAAGAAAGTTTTACTGATTTTGTAAATAATCGACGTAAAAACCTCTGAACAAAGTTCGTAACACAGCCCTTTGTCTTTTTTTTTTTTCTTTCTCAGGTGGTGGAATTTGTTTTGCTTGTTTCAAAGTGTGAACAAACAAAAATGCCCGTCGTGCTTCTTTCGCCGTGGCCCGGGATTACGTCGACCTGAAGCATCTGAATAAAGTTCGTGACGCAGCTTTCTTTTCTTAAATTCGTTCTACCCCCTCCCCCCGAAGAGAAAGAATTTGTTTTGCTTGTTTGAAAGCTAAGTGGAAAGGAAGAATGGCGCCACGCCGGAATTATGTAGGCCTGGCGGGCTTCTTTTGCCGTGATCCGGAATTACGTTGGTTCGGACGTGCTTTCGCTGTTGCCCGGAATTGCGTCTGCCCGATGCCTCTGAACCATGTTCGTGACGAACCTTTTTGTTTTTTTTCTAAGGAGGAGGAATGTGTTCTGCTTGTTTGAAAACTTAGTGGAAAGAAAGCACGGCGCCCGGCTAGGATAACGTCGGCCCGAAGCCGCTGAACAAAGTTCGTGACGCAACTCTTGTTTCCTTCCTTTCTTTTTTTTTTTCTAAGGAAGAATGTTTTGCATGTTTGAAAGCTTAGTCGGGGGGGGGGGCACGGCTTCGGGCCGTTATTACGTCGGGCCGAAGCCTCTAAAAAGTTGTTCGTGACGCAGCTTTCCGTTTTTTTTTTTTTTTTTTGCTTTTTATTTTATTCTTTCTTTCTAAGAAGGAATTTGTTTTGCTTGTTTGAAAGCTAAGTGGAAAGAATGTGTCATGGAAGGCTCAAAAACAGGGTGAAAAACAAGAATTCGGCAGAGAAAATCTCCCCACTTGCTTGACAATTGATGGGAGATTCATGTCACCATATTCACAATGCAAGCAAAAAATTTTGCAAGCCATTTTATAAGGTTACATTGAGAAATACTTTATTGACTTCTTCAATGACTAAAAACTAAGCTGTGGATATATGTTTCTAATGCTTGCAAGTTTCTAATTGCTTGCCTAAATTCACAAACTTTCCTAGACAAATACTTTTCACCTCAGGATTTAGCAAATCTGATTTTTTAAAATATTTCATTTTATTTTGTTCTTAAATCCCTACTTTTCTATTGTGAATATAATAATGTGCTTCACTTTAATATTTACTTACATAATTTACAGAAAATAATTCCATATGGCTAGCATACTCTTAAATATTGTATATATGCTGTATTTGAATTTGCTCACCGCGCGTTCGCGTGTCCCAATTTTCCACCCAGTTAAAAAGTTCAGCTTTTTTTGTCATAGGCCGGTCTCATGTATGAAAAATGGATTAAATAGTTACTAGGAAGAAACAAACTAAAAAAGAGAAAAATGTTAAAGGATCAAAGCCCATTGTCAGGTCCCGCTGAGTTCAATCTGCCACTAGACCTTACGGAATCCGAATCTCTCAAACGGGCCTGATGTAGGTTCTTTTGAGTGCCGTCGAGTTAAACTCAATCATTAAAAAATACTGGAAGGTGTAGTCAGTAATCACTTCTGTTCACGAAAATGAATAAGTTCCATTCGATTGGCTATCTCCACGTGCCAACAGGTTTCCAGCTAGCGAACACTTCACTATCTCACCGATATCTCGGAATACCCTCTGCCACGTGACTTGAGTCGTTCCGTCTAAAACCCGGCCGATCTCTTATTGCCCAAAAAAACCCGTCACTATTCCGTCAGTGAAAACGTAAAACCCGAGAGGTCTAACCGACACTCTCTCTGCCTAAAACACCACCTCTTTCTCGTGGAAGGTGAAACACGAAAAGCTTCCTTATCGAACGGGTTGCTTCCTTTCATATCCTTAATCTTCTTTCCGCCTCTGGAAATTCTATTGGTGAGGAATTAGCCGTTCACCGGAAGTGGTGACCTTTGACCTATTCATCAGACTCCGTCGACGTCAACGGATCTTGCTAGTCATGCGCTTCGTTCGGTTACATAATCCAGCTTACAAGGGAAACGTGCCAACATGTGCGTTTGAATTTACATTACATTGCCTTTGAAATGAGAAATAATTACAGAAAATATTACTACATGGAAATAATTAGTGGGGCCCGACTCAGTCACCTTACACCCATGTTTATATAAAAGTCTAACATTGAGTTAACAGCTCACAAATCAAGGCACTACAAACAGGACCATAATTTGCATATGAAGAAAAGCCTTGGGTAACAGAAAAACATATTACACCAACTGAGAATAAAAAAACTTCACCAAGAACTAGTTAAAACTAAAACGAGTCCAACAATTAACAAGACTTTAAATAACAGGAAACTATCAAACAAAGAAATGCAAAAGAGAAGCAGCTTGCAATTAAGGAAGATGCAAAATTATAATGGTTGATAAATCAAGCAAGGTAAGTAGGCAGAGTAGTCTAAGCACTGGCTCTCATTTCCCTGGAACAAGTGGCTCTGAATTAGAAACAGGTGACTGCTTATATAGCCTATGAGTTGCTCATTGTTGTAATTAAAGCCCTAAACAAGCGAGCCAGATAATTATACTAAATAAAGTATAATGATAGCAAAGTGTGATAGGAGAAATAGGCCGAAATGATCCTGCAGAAGAAAGAAAAATTGCACATTTTACAAATCAGTAAATTACAAAAAGAAAGTTCAAATTTTTTTTTAGAGAAGCCAGCAAATTACCAAATGAAATTTTAAAAAGCTGATAAAACAAGACTAAAAAAGGCATGTGAAGGCCATGTCATATTTAAATATATCGAAACAAAATTTTGAAAATCAGAAATACACAAAGATACAAAAGGCTGACCCAGTGGTGTAGTGGTCTAAGCGCTGGCTTCTGGCCATTTGTCCAAGATGTATCTGGATTCAAATCCAAGTGAGGCATGGATGTTTAAGTTTGACTCTCCTTTCCTGGAGACCATGGTGTTAAATTAGGACAACTGACTTCTTGTAGCCCACTGAGTTGTTCACAGTAATTGTTAAACCCCCCAAATAAAAAAAAAAAAAAAAAAAAAGCAATGTCCAACTCTTTTTAGTTGTAGGGTTTAATGAACAACCCATAGATCTATAAGCAGTCTCTTATGCCTAATGTATGGCCACAATTTCCTGTGAAATAAAAAAGCCAGTGCCGTAAGACAAACATCACCCATGCCTCACCTAAGACCATCTTGGATGAATGGTCAGAAGCCAATATGTAAGACCAGTGGGAGAAATGAAAACAGATACAATCAAATCTTAAAGTACCACCACTATTGTGCTACATCAAAGGTGGCATATCAAATTTGCAAATTAATTTTTAGGTAATTCCGTACTTTTTATGGCTCCTTGGAAACCATTATTAGCATTAAATTTTAAAAAAGTTAAAAAATATGGAGCTATATTATTTTATTTGCACTTTTAAGGTATTAAACCCCTGCAAAGTGCGCATAGTTTACGTGCAATTCATAAATGATATACTATTAAAAATCACCAATCACTTACCCTAAAGCTCATGGTAATTTCCATCCACAAAAACACTTCAAGCACGTCAATAATCATAATGTTGTAGGCCTTCAAAGGTTTACGGACACTTTGCTTACGGTTCCTTCTTCCGGGGATGAAACATCGTCTTTTTCTCTTTTTTTTTTATTTGCTAGACAAACAACGCTGGTTTTTTTTAGCCATATGAGATGTAACCAAAGCTCGTCAATTCCATAAAAACCACACATGCATACTATTCATTCATACATTCAATTAAAAAACTATGTACATATTTACATTACATTCACAGGTGGTTAAACCTTTGTCAACTGTGACTAACAAAATGCTCCATCTGTTTCAAAACCCGTGCTACTCCTACTGCAAGTGTCGCCCTCATTCAGCCCCTCACACACAATCCTCTAGCGCTTTCAACAGGCTACTGTCGTCATCAGGAGGCAGGTGTGTCTCACCCGCCCACCGCAGCTCAAGTGAGCAGAGCCGTCGAGGCATGGACTCCAGTCGCAATCTGTGAATCTTTGTGTCTCTGGCGCTATCTATTGTCATTGCTGCTCTTTTTTTCTTTCTAAGCTGTTGTTCAATTTTTATTAAGGCCTTCCATTGTTCGTTTAAGTTGCTAGGCTCATTAATGTTGCATAATCTTGATCTGTTTTTTCAATTAACACTGTCTCTGTAATTCTTAACTGCCTTTCGTTTTTACAGCTCTTAATAATTTTAATATCCTCAAACCTTGGACATTGTTGATTTTCCATACAGTATTGGGTTAATGCTGTCTTAGCTTCTTTTTTATTCTAATTATTTATATGCTGGTTCAATCTATACTTTAATATATTCTTGGTGCTGCCTATATATGACACAGGTGGTTGTTGGTTTATAGGGATTTCATAAATTCCTGCTCTATCTAATTGGCTGATTTTTTCATTTTTAATCACTAAATTTTTTACAGTAAGTACCTGATTTCCTACCTGTATGTCATACTTGCCACAAACTTTATTAATTTCAGTTGAAACATTTTCTACATATGGTATTGCCCCTACATATTTTACTGGTTTTTTATCAATCTTGGCTTTATTGTTAGCTTGAGTTACTTCATAAATCCATTTTTTAATACCTGTTTAGGGTAACCAAAGTCATATGCAATTTTTTCAATATATTCAATTTCTTTTTTATATTGTTCCATTGATGAGTGTGTTATACTTCTTTTAATTAGTGTTTTAACACTATTTCTTTTATGTGTTAATGGATGCGATGACTGAAAAGGTATTAGTACTGGTATATATGAAGATTTTATATGCACTCTGTATTGCATATTAACATTTGTTTTAATTATCATAATATCCAAAAATGCCAAAGTATTGTCATGTTCTTGTTCTACTGTCAATTCAATAGATGGATAAATTTCACTATGAGCTTCACACAAAGAGCTGTTTTGCAGAGAGGTAAAAAATTTGCGTTTCCACGAGGCTTGCTGAAGACTGAAGAATTAATACCTAACTTAGAGGAAATGACACGTAGTGTACCTGCAGAAGAACGTGAAAAATTTAGAAGTAAATTGTATAGAATCGTTTTGAAAGAATTTAATGAAAAAAATAGTAAAAAGAAATATCATTTAGATAAAATTCAGTATGAGAAAGAACAACTGATTAAATTAAGAGATGATCCAACAATTAAATTTTGTGAAGCTGATAAAACAGGGCAAATTGTAATATTAAACACAACTGAATATAATCTAAAAATGAATAGAGCTATAGAGGAACTGAATTGCAGCATTCTGGCAAAAGACCCAACTGAATCTCAAGTAAGGTACTTAGCTAGAATAAGAAATCACAGCACCTTGCCTGAAGAAATAAAGAAAGCGTACCCACCAATGGGTACTGGAATACCAAAAATGTTTGCAAAAATAAAAACTCATAAGCCTGATACACCTATGAGAGTGATAGTATCAAAAAGGAATTCCCCACTAATAAAGCTGGAAAAAAATATCTAGAAGTATTTGGCACCTTTGTTCATGAAGACAAGGTTCACTGTGAAGAATACATATGAATTCATTGAGAAAATTAAAGTAATTAAAAAAGATTTAAGTGAATATCATATGGCTAGTATGGATGTGAGGGCTCTTTATCCTAGCACACCAGTACCTCAGGCAATTGAAATAATTATTGAAAAATTATATGTGTTACAGACAATGAATGCAATAGAAAAATTATATGTGTTACAGACAATGAATGCAATAGAAAAATTATATGTGTTACAGACAATGAATGCAATAGAAAAATTATATGTGTTACAGACAATGAATGCAATACAAATAGAGGAATTAAGAGAAATTTTATTGTATATATATGAAAATAACATTTTTAAGTTTAACAACAAGATGTACAAACAAAATTATGGTGGACCTATGGGGTCACCATTATCAACTTTATTTGCTGAAATTATAATGAGTGACATAGAAGCAAAACTAATAAGTAAACTCGAGGATCCACCACTGATATACTGCAGATATGTTGATGACATTTTTCTGTTGTCCAGGCTAAAGAATGATGAACTTGAAGACTTGACAAAAAAGTATAGTGAAATTTATCCATCTATTGAATTGACAGTAGAGCAAGAACATGACAATACTTTGGCATTTTTGGATATTATGATAATTAAAACAAATGATAATATGCAATACAGAGTGCATAGAAAATCTTCATATATACCAGTACTAATACCTTTTCAGTCATCGCATCCATTAACACATAAAAGAAATAGTGTTAAAACACTAATTAAAAGAAGTATAACACACTCATCAATGGAACAATATAAAAAAGAAGAAATTGAATATATTGAAAAAATTGCATATGATTTTGGTTACCCTAAACAGGTATTAAAAAAATGGATTTATGAAGTAACTCAAGCTAACAATAAAGCCAAGATTGATAAAAAAACCCAGTAAAATATGTAGGGGCAATACCATATGTAGAAAATGTTTCAACTGAAATTAATAAAGTTTGTGGCAAGTATGACATACAGGTAGGAAATCAGGTACTTACTGTAAAAAATTTAGTGATTAAAAATGAAAAAATCAGCCAATTAGATAGAGCAGGAATTTATGAAATCCCTATAAACCAACAACCACCTGTGTCATATATAGGCAGCACCAAGAATATATTAAAGTATAGATTGAACCAGCATATAAATAATTAGAATAAAAAAAGAAGCTAAGACAGCATTAACCCAATACTGTATGGAAAATCAACAATGTCCAAGGTTTGAGGATATTAAAATTATTAAGAGCTGTAAAAACGAAAGGCAGTTAAGAATTGCAGTCAATGTTAATTGAAAAAAACAGATCAAGATTATGCAGCGTTAATGAGCCTAGCAACTTAAACGAATAATGGAAGGCCTTAATAAAAATTGAACAACAGCTTAGAAAGAAAAAAAGAGCAGCAATGACAATAGATGAGTGCACAGAAGCCAACACACAGGCTGATGCCGGAGCAGACTGCACATGCGTATTTCTGTTGACTTCAATTCTTTGGGTAAGGAACAGTCAGCCGTCAGCCGAGCTACTCAGACTCGCAGCACGTGATTGTAACCTCGGTAGCACAATCACTTCGCATATCGGATATGTTAGTTTTGTTACGCCAGTCGGGTTAGTTAAGGCTTTTGTTTGTTCTTCAGTTTTTCAGAAATATTTTCAGTAATGCCAAATACTAGGGAATGTCTGCATTTTGTACGGATCCTTACGCCTAACTGTAATATTTGCTGATATTTAATTTAAATAGTAATACTAATGTCATTGCATATTTTTCTCACCAAAATAAAGGATGGCGGGAGATCAGAAAACAGCAACAACAACAAAAAACTGCTCTAAGCAAATAGTCATCAGATCGAAGGAAACTATCGTGGATCAAAGAAAAGCTTCACTGCTGTAGTCCCCCCTAACGGTTTTGCTCCTGAATGTTAACTTTCGCGCAAAGCATATTTTCTCTTAAAACGTGGTGGCGCTGTTGCCACCTGTTTTACGTCATCTCTATGAGAGTTGACCTTTAAGCGTTAGATATTCTTTGCTTGAGCTGTGGTGGGCGGGTGAGACACACCTGCCTCCTGATGACGGCAGTAGCCTGTTGAAAGCGCTAGAGGATTGTGTGTGAGGGGCTGAATGAGGGTGACACTTGCAGTAGGAGTAGCACGGGTTTTGAAACAGATGGAACATTTTGTTACCTACAGTTGACAAAGGTTTTAACCACCTGGGAATGTAATGTAGTGTAAATATGTACATAGTTTTTTTAATTGAATGAATGGTATGCATGTGTGGTTTTTATGGAATTGACGAGCTTTGGTTACATCTCATATGGCTAAAAAAAAAAAAAAAACCAGCGTTGTTTGTCTAGCAAATAATAATAAAAAAAAAAAAAGACTGTTTCATCCCTGGAAGAAGGAACCGTAAGCAAGGTGTCTGTAAACCTTTGAAGGCCTACAACATTACGAATATTGACGTGCTTGAAGTGTTTTTGTGAATGGAAATTACCATGAGCTTTAGGGTAAGTGATTGGTGATTTTTAATAGTATATCATGGAGCTATATGTTGCATAGTTAGAGTACACACAGAAGTTTGAAATTTGTCTCTTCCGAAGTATGACTTAAATGGGTAAATTTGCTTTCCATAGTGAGGAGACATGGTATTTTAAGGGAATTAATAAAACATGTTAGTAAATCTTTATCTGTGAAAATTTATATTACGCAAAATCATTTTTCATACATTTCTGTTTAAAAAATTGCTGAGCCGCCCCAGTGGTCTAAGGCTTGTAACCCAGACCCTGAGAAGGGTCTGGGTTCGAATTACAGTAAGGCATGGATGTTGTGTTTGTCTTATGACATTGGTTCCGTCCTTCCCTGGAACCAGTGGCCCTAAATTAGGGACGGGTAACTGCTTATAGCCCATCGAGTTGCTCACAATGGTAATTAAACCTTTAATTAAAAAAAAAAAAAAGTTGCCTTTTCCATTTTACTTTTAGATTTTAGTCTAATTATCTCCATAGTACAATCTAATTCAACAAGTCAGTTTGAAATTTGCTGGTTTGCTCTTGATCATTCTTCCAAGGTGGGCCAACAATGGAGTCCCGGATAAGGCATTAGCAGTGTGTTTGATGTCCGTGGCTGTGTTCCTTCCCTGGTTCCAGTGTTCTTAAATTAGGGATGAGTGACTGTTTATGGCCCTTCAAGTTGCTTGTGGTGGTCATTAAACTCTAAAACAAACAAAAAAAAGATTGTCATCCTGCAAGGTTGTTTCAAAGAATCTTAATCTTACAAGGCACTAATCCGATTCTTTAGTTTCAGGCACATATCCAGGGGAGGGTGTGGAGATCTTGACCTCCCTCTCCCTGAAATGTTTAAATATGCATGTTATACATAGTTTTTTGCAGTAGCACAAACATTTTTTTAGCGATGGCCTCTGATCATTCGTCCGTAAGGGGTCCGGGTCGAATCCCGGTGAAGCATGGATGTTGTGTTTGTCTTATGGCACTGGTTCTCTCCCTTCCCTGGAACCAGTGACCCTAAATTAGGGACGGGCGACTGCTTATAGCCCATTGAATTGCTTACGGTGGTCGTTAAACCTCCAATCAAAAAAAAAATCACAAAACTAATGCATTAAAACATGAGCTCTTGCAAGTTATTAAATTGATGTAAATATTTATGGTTTGATATAGAGGTCTACACTGATCTGGCTGGGTTCAGTTATGAAGAAAAAGCATTGTGAACTGGGGTGGGAGATGAAAAGTAGTTTAATGGGCCAGCTTGTTAACTATGTTATGCTAAAAGTCGTGCCTTAGCAGTTATTTCTTAAAATCTCACTGTGGTTCTGTGTAGATTTTTTCCCTCCAATGTCCAAGTATATTTTCAGTAGCCTATCCACTCAGTAGGGGCCGCCCCAGTGGCGCCGTGGTCTAAGCGATTGCTACTGATCATTCGTCCGAACGGGGTCCGGGTTCGAATCCCGGTGAGGCATGGATGTTGTGTTTGTCTTACGGCACTGGCTCTCTCCCTTCCCTGGAACCAGTGACCCTCAATTAGGGACGGGCGACTGCTTATAGCCCATTGAGATGCTCACGGTGGTCGTTAAACCTCGAATCAAAAAAAAAAAAAAAACTCAGTAGGGTGGGCCGAAAAACAACTTTTTTCAATTTGCGTATCGCCTAGTGCGGAAAAGTTGCCATTTGGGTCAACAAGAATAACAAAAGATTTTTTTTTTAAATCGACCCAATATCTTACGTCTCAGCACGGCACACTAAGTTCGCGTTTTTTCCGACTGCATTGGGCCGTAAGCAAAAACGGATAGAATATTTTTGTAATTGAAATCGAGTAACCCCTAGTGCGGAAAAGTGTCCTTTAGTGTTTCAAATAACAGTGAAAAAAAAAAAGTTTTGAAGTTTATCAATATGCTGTCTCCGCACTGCACACGAAGTTCACCATTTTCTTCCCACATTTGACCCGTAGGCCTAGGTTAGGTAAAGGCATCCTGGCATGTAGGGCATCGGAAAAATCCGTAGGAAATTGAACTGTTCTGAATGCACCATGCGTGTGCATGTGTAGTTCTTCGGGTGCTTCCAATGTCACTTATGGAAACAACCCGGAACTCACCACAGGGAGGTGGTATATCTTGTTCGGTAATCCGCTTTACTCGAAAACTGTGGCTTTAATTGCCGTGATGCAATTGTTACTCTTATGAACGAATCTTTAGCTTCAAATACACACACTGATGCAGCAGCTTCGGTCACCAGTTTCACTCAACGTTCCACAGCTTGCGTGTGGCAGGGAAACTTTGTTATTTCTTCACCAGCTGCAGCAGAAGTTGCGATTAGTCGATCCAGATCTTTGTCAGGGGTGGTTCGGTAAGACGCGTTTCAGTCCAATCGAACATCTCAATATTCATTAGCATCCAAATTTAATTGGGCGCAGTGGTCTAAGCGATGGCCTCTGATCATTCGTCCGAACGGGGTCCGGGTTCGAATCCCGGTGAGGCATGGATGTTGTGTTTGTCTTACGGCACTGGCTCTCTCCCTTCCCTGGAACCAGTTACCCTAAATTAGTAACGGGTGACTGCTTATAGCCCATTGAGTTGCTCACGGTGGTCGTTAAACCTCCAATCAAAAAAAATTAATTGCGGCACTTCGAATTCTCTTATGGCATCATTCATTGGTTGTTGTCTAGCTCTCTTTATTCTTCATCCAAGATCTCTAACGTGGGTGCGTTCGTCCGCAATCATACTTAGAAATGCCGCCCCGGTGGCGCAGTGGTCTAAGCAATGGCCTCTGATCATTCGTCCGTAAGGGGTCCGTGTTCGAATCCCGGTGAGGCATGGATGTTGTGTTTGTCTTACGGCACTGGTTCTCTCCCTTCCCTGGAACCAGTGACTAAATTAGGTACGGGCGACTACTTATAGCCCATTGAGTTGCTCACAGTGGTCGTTAAACCTCCAATCAAAAAAAAAAAAATTAATTGCGGCACTTCGAATTCTCTTATGGTATCATTCATTGGTTGTTGTCTAGCTCTCTTTATTCTTCATCCAAGATCTCTAACGTGGGTGCGTTCGTCCGCAATCATACTTAGAAATGCCGCCCCGGTGGCGCAGTGGTCTAAGCAATGGCCTCTGATCATTCGTCCGTAAGGGGTCAGTGTTCGAATCCCGGTGAGGCATGGATGTTGTGTTTGTCTTACGGCACTGGTTCTCTCCCTTCCCTGGAACCAGTGACTAAATTAGGTACGGGCGACTACTTATAGCCCATTGAGTTGCTCACGGTGGTCGTTAAACCTCCAATCAAAAAAAATACTTAGCAATATACACTGCCGGAAAGTGAAAAAAGAACACCAAGAAGGAATTGGCGGACGGTCATGAAATTTACATATGTTAATGGGGTCGAGTTTACGTAGGTGTGATGTTAATTTCGGGACCAGCCGGTGAGCGCTTACGCCACAGCGCTGCATAATATGCAAATTATCGTCGGTGGTATTTAAGGAGTACGGCAAAGTGAATATGATCAGTCGTCGGCATACGGACACGTGAACTTGAAGAAGCTGCAATGCCTGAAGACCCTGAAGAAGCTGCAATGCCTGGACATGGAAGACGTGTACGATTTCAGCAGTTATCGGACTTTAAGCGAGGTCGTATAGTCGGACTCCGCGAGGCCGGGTGGTCGTATCGTCGTATTGCGGAGCGAATTGGACGGGAAGTATCGGTGGTGGCGTAGATGGTCCGAGGAACATTCCCACACGAGAAGACGTGGAACCGGGAGTTACAGACGGACTGATGAGCGGACCGATCGGCGCATAAGAAGAGCGGCGTTGTCAAGCAGAACATCCCCTGCGACGCAAATCCGAGCTGCCGTTGCAACTGAGGTGACTGTGCGAACAATCCGCAACTGTCTACTGGATGCAAGACTACGTGCACGTGTGCCTCTGGCATGTGTACCTCTGACTCCAGCCCACCGTCAGGAACGGCTGCAGTGGTTTCGTCGACGTCTGCACTAAAGAACGCAATGGCGATCTGTCGTGTTCAGCGATAAAAGCAGATTCTGCTTGGGAGCCTCCGATGGCCGTATGCGTGTTCGCAGACGCACAGGGGAGCGTCTCCACCCTTCTTGCATCCGCCAGCGACACACAGGGCCTACACCTGGTCTCCTGGTGTGGGGAGCGATCAGCTATCACTCCCGTACACAACTGGTGTTTGTACCGGGTTCGTTAAACAGCACCTCCTATATCAACATCATTCAGCCCGTTGTGTCATTTGTAAGGTCGGTCCATCGTGGTGTTTTCCAGCAAGATAACGCACGCCCACACACGGCACGTGCAACGGAACACGCACTTCAGGGTGTGAGACAACTTCCATGGCCAGCACGTTCACCGGATTTTTCCCCCATTGAGCACGTGTGGGATTTTATGGGACAACGACTTATCCGGTCTCCACGGCCAGCCACGACCATCCCCGATTTACGCGTCCAGGTTGAGGATGCTTGGAACTCAATACCCCAAACTTACATCCAACATCTGTACGACAGACTCCATGCCAGAATTGCACAGTGTGACGCAGTTCATGACGGTTCAACCTCGTACTAACCATGTTAAATGGAAATGTTATTTTTCAGTTTACCAGCAAATACAGCTGTATTTTGCCATAATGTTTTGATTACGTTACCCTCTGTATTCCGTTATTATGCTCTATAAATTTCGTTGGTATCAGACATCTTGGTGTTCTTTTTTCACTTTCCGCCAGTGTATTCTCTGGGTGTCTGAAGAACGCGTTTCTTTTGATCACTGCATCAATGATTATTTTGCACTTCAAATCCATGAAGCGCGATAAGGTGATCGGTTTCCAAATGTGTTTGGAAACTGATCCTACAACTCGTTCAGTAGAGATTGGGGCAGCTCTCGACGGCCGTGAGAACCTCCCAGTAGTTGACTTTGCAGCTATTCATGTAGAATGGACAGAACACAATAAAGAATTGCAGGATACACGTGAACTGAGCACCGACCAGCAGTATTTACTGGAAATCTGTTGCGCCGTGTCACAGGGAGACTGTGATGTCAGCCTTTCTAGAAGAAATCCATGATCACTGTCACATTCGCGGTGGCTGACACCTAACAGAATCATGCGCCTCTATGTCGCCACTCAAAACCCATCGCAAACTTTGATCTGTGTTGCTAACTACATAAGGAAGGTGTATGTCCCTGTCTGGTTTTCCATAAAGAAGAAGCCTTCGTGCACAAAAGGGGCCCAAACACTTTTAGAAATTGATAAACTTATCGCGCTTCATGGATTTGAAGTGTAAAGTAATCCACGAAGAGCTGCAAATGGTTATCCAACAGAGCAACAAAGTGATTGCCAGTTAATGACGTGTTTACGAGGACCAGAGGAACCAAACCGTGCAACGTAAGTACACCCCACACATGTATGGAACCACCACCAGCCAGCACAGTGTCTTGTTGACAGCTTGGGTCCATGGGGTCTGCGCAACACCAGAACCCTACCATCAGCTCGTAACAACAGGTAGCGTGACTCATTGGACCACGCCACGTGTTGCTAGTCTTCCAGGGTCCAATTACAGTGTTCACGAGCCCAGGTGAGGCGTGTCCGATGCCGTGGTATTAACAAAGACACTGGTGGGTCCTCTGCTCTCATACCCCATGGACGCTAACTTACGCTGCACTGACCTGATGGACATGTCTCTGGTACCTCCTACACTGAATGTGGATGTTATTTGAGGCAGCCTTCGTTCAAACTCCGATAATTCACGTCGGCTTGCCATAATCCTACTGGCGGTTGTTCAAGCTGACTCACGAAATTACACCTCGCAACTGATAAACATCGTGTCGTGCGTTGAAGCCTTTATAAGACTGCAGCTCCAGTTAAAAATTTACACACTGTTAACCCATGACTTTTGGCATTTCAGTGTACACTATATTGACAAAAGTCACCGGACACCCCTTCAAAAGCAAATGAATGGATCCGCTGCGTTGTTAAGATGCGAGGTACAGTTGCAAACGGTATAAAAACAAACCTGCAGCTGACCACGATCATATCGCACTGTGAGGTTGAGTGAAAATGTCGCGGCTGGAGAGAACTGACTTTGAGAAAGGAAAGATTGTTGGGGGTTATATTAGTGGGTTGTCCATAAGAGAAACCGAGATGCGTTTAAACATACGCAAGTCAACTGTTTACCGCCCCGGTGGCGCAGTGGTCTAAGGCGCTGGCCTCTGATCATTCGTCCGTAAGGGGTCCGGGTTCGAATCCCGGTCAGGCATGGATGTTGTGTCTTACGGCACTGGCTCCCTCCCTTTCCTGGAACCAGTGACCCTAAATTAGGGACGGGCGACTTCTTATAGCCCATTGAGTTGCTCACGGTGGTCGTTAAACCTCCAATCAAAAAAAAAGTCAACTGTTTCGGATGTACTGAATAAGTGGAAGACACATAGCGTGCCTGAAGAAGCAAAACGTACCGGCAGACCAAAGAAAATCTGATAGAGGACGTTGAAGGCTCAGGAGAGGCGCAGTGGTCTAAGCGATGGCCTCTGATCATTCGTCTGAATGGGGTCCGGGTTCGAATCCCGGTGAGGCATGGATGTTGTGTTTGTCTTACGGCACTGGCTCTCTCCCTTCCCTGGAACCAGTGACCGTAAATTAGGGACGGGCGACTGCTTATAGCCCATTGAGTTGCTCACGGTGGTCGTTAAACCTCCAATAATAAAAAAAGAAGCTTCAGGAGAGTCGTTACAGCTAATCGACGGAGTACTGCACAAGACTTCAGTGTACAGGTGAGTACAAATGCTGGAACTTCTGTATGTACACGTACCATTTGCAGAGAACTTCATTCCATGGGTAACCGTGATCGTGCGGCTGCTTAAAAGCCTTTCATCTCCACTCGGAATGCTACTCGTCGTTTAGCATGGTGTAAAGAACATTTATCGTGGACCATAGGTCAGTGGAAACGGGTCCTATGGACTGATGAATCCAAATACACGATCCATCAGTCTGATGGCCGTGTGTGGGTATGCCGGCAGCCGGGGAAGCGCTATTTACCACAGTGAACTGTTCCTATGGTCAAGTTTAGAGCTAGCAGTGTACTCATCTGGGGATGTTTTTCGCGGTATGGTCCCGGCCCATTGATTATTGTGGACAAACCAGTTAACCAGCACGTCTCCCTAGATATGCTGTAGCCGTCCCGGTGGCGCAGTGGTCTAAGGCGCTGGCCTCTGATCATTCGTCCGTAAGGGGTCCGGGTTCGAATCCCGGTGAGGCATGGATGTTGTGTTTGTCTTACGGCACTGGCTCTCTCCCTTCCCTGGAACCAGTGACCCTAAATTAGGGACGGGCGACTGCTTATAGCCCATTGAGTTGCTCACGGTGGTCGTTAAACCTCCAAAAAAAAAAAAAAAAAAGATATGCTGTACAATTATGCCCTACCAACTCTGGCAATACTATGGAACAGAGCCTTGTTGGTACCAGCAGGATAATGCACCGAGCCATAAAGCAAGAGCTGTTACGTCGTGGTTTGACGATAATTCCGTATCGTGTGTGGACTGGCCAGCACATAGCCCTGATCTCAATTCCATAGAGTACCTATGGGATGAATTAGAACGCCGCATAAGAACTTTAGAACCAAGGCCTACTAAGCAACAGTTAGAGGCAGCATTATGTACTGAATGGAAGCGCATACCTATCGCTGTGTTCCAAAACCTTGTCGAAAGCATGTCCCGAAGGGTCAGTGCATGCACTAAGGCCAAAGGTAAACCGACACCGTACTAACGTATGTCAATAGATGCTATGTTGTGTATCTCTTCTAAGTGTCCGGTGACTTTTGTCAATATAGTGTATATATACACTCATCGTCAAATGAATAGTTGTACCCTGAAGGAAGCAACCGACAGGAATGAAACTTGGTGGGTAGGTTTGACATTGTAGGGACATGCAAATGATTCAAGTATCACGCTCGGCCGCGCATGTGGTGCAGGCTAGGAAGGGTCGTAGCACTGTGCCTTACCGGCTATATAAGGTCTTCCCGTTGCGCGTCCTTGCCATTCTGACTCGTGCTGTTGTGTTGGTTGCATCCTTTGCAAGTGAAGTATGCCTCGGAGAAAAGTTCGGAAACAATTCGAGCAGTTTTAGAGGGGCCGCATCGTCGGGCTCCGGGAAGCGGAATACCGATCGTGCGGATATCACCATAGCACGCCGTTGACAGCAGTGAACAGAACAAAGCACGCAGCAGCGACAGGATAGACGAATCAGGAAGAGAGAGGACCGACATGCACGGAGTGACCCAACAGCCACAGTTGCGGACATTCAGCGAGCAGCGGTGCCCTCCATGCATCATCCGATGCAGACAGCTGCACGGCGTAGGACTACACGCACGCAGACCGTTACGACGACTGTTCTCAACACCATTGCATCGTCGTCAAAGACTGCAAAGGTGTCGTGCCAGACATGGATCACTCAGAATGGCAGCGGGTGATCTTCAGTGACGAGTCCCGCTTCTGTCTTGGAGGAGACGACCACCGAATCCGTGTGTGAAGGCACCGTGGTCAGTGCCAAGATGAACGGTTAGTTGTCGAGAGTCACACGTCCAGAAGGCCGGGTGTCTCGGGTGGGGTGCAATTGCCTACAATGCCATATCCCCTTTTGTGTTCATTACAGGCATTTTTACAGGCCAACGCTGCGTCAAAGAGGTCCTGCAACCAGTGGCCCTACCGTTTCTGACCGATCACTCCGGTGCGATTTCACAACAAGACAACGCTCGTCCGCATATTTATGCTGTCTCAAGAGCTTACCTTCAAGACACTGACACTTTGCCAAGGCCAGCCGCATCGCCAGACCTATTACCGATTGAAAATGTGTGGGATGCTATTGGACGCGCTATCCATACTCCACCTCTAGCGCACAATCTGCAGGAACTGCGTGAGAAGATTCAAGCTGCATGGGATGGCTTATCGCAGGACACCATTAATAACCTGTACAACTCCATGCGGAGACGTCTGGCATGCTGCGTGAGCAAACATGGCGGCCCGACGCCATACTAAGACACACTACTCATTGTCGTGTAGCTCAATAAATATTGCCCATATCAGTCTCAATGTTTAATAATTTATTGTTCCTGGTAACCTTTACCTTCCGAATAGCATTGCAATCCGACACGTTCTTCTGGGTGCAACTATTTTTTTGACGATGAGTGTATATATACACCACTGTTTGTGAAAACTGCAGCACCAAAAAGGAACCATGCGATTCGAATGAAATGCATACCACACATTACTGATATGACTGTACATAAGTGATTTATTTTTCAGAACAATACAACAATTTTTACCTGCAAAAATCAGTATCTTGTGAAGCCTCCGCGAGCTGCAATAAGAGCTTCTAGACGGCGTGGCATTGAATGGAAAAGGCATCGGATGGTGTTTTGGGTAATTACTTGCCAGGCGGTATGTATGCTGCGAGTCCACAGATAATTGGTACTGACCGCTGGAAGACTTTGATGGGCCAGTTGCCGAGGGACCATATCCCAGACATGTTCAATAGGCGACATGTCTGGCGAACGTGCAGGCCAGGGAAAAAGCGATATCTGCTGTGCTGCGAAGAGGGCTTGATCATTCCCTGAAACATGTGGTCGGGCATTGTCCTTCTGGAATATAGCGCCACGAGTGCTCTGAAGGAAGGTTATGACTTCTGCTTGTACAACTTCTCTGATGTAACGGTCGCTGTTAAGAGTGCTCTTAAGTTGTAGCAGCCAAGATCGCGAATGGTAACCCAATGGCACCATCATACTTGGCGTTCGGCCCGTATGACGCTCGACAATGCATGCTGGAAGAAAGTTCACCACAATACCGTCTAATGCGTATGCGGCCATCATGGTAGTCCAAGTTGAATCGGTACTCGTTCGAAAACACATGTTGCCAATTGGCACGCCATTGTCCGTATTGAGAACCCCATTCCAGCCTGAGGCGTCGAGGGTTTAGGGTCAAGGGAATCCGCCACAAAGGGATGCGTGCGACCAGTCCTCTGTGCATCAGACTGCGTCGAACTGTGGAAGCAGACAATGCTATGCCTGTTACAGTGCTCCACTGTGTGCTAACACTTTCGAAGATGCAGAACGGTTCGTCATTGCCATGTGGATAAGATGTCGGTCATCCCGCGGTATCGTCATATTTCTCGGTCCACTACCGCCACACGAGCATAACTCTCGTGTCATTATGTTCCGTTCGAACCGGAATGTCGTGGTACGAAAATGCACCTTCCCACAGGAGACCATATTAAAAATTAATAGTTGTATATACACAGTCGAGTCCCATTATTGTCAGCACCTCCTACTTTTGATGTCAATAGCGCGTAGCCAATGAAAGAAGGCACGTGTCGTTAGCTGGTTTGGAAGGTATATAAGATGTGCTGTAGGCATTCTAAAAACATGCCATTCGTTGCTGTCATGGATAAAAGGAGCGATTTATCAGATTTGCAAAACTGGATAATTATCGGCTTTCGGGCTGCTGTGGTTAAAGTGTATCGTAATTGGAGAAATGGCACCATTGCAAATAAGCGACTGGAAACTGCGGGGGACCACGTGCCATTGATGTAAGAGGTGAACGTCGGCTTCGAAGGTGCGTGAGGGCCGATCGACACGCTACAGTAGAGTAACTCACTGGCCGAATGAACCAGGGAGCTACCGGAAGTATGTCTGAAACGACAGTTCAGCGAATCCTGCTGCGTATGGGGATGCGATGACGACGGATGGTCACTGCACCTATGCTAACGAAAGTGCATCTGCAAAAAATGCTTACATTTGCACGGCAGTATCGGAATTGGACCTCCGCTGATTAGCAAAGGATTGCCTTCTCCGATGAGTCACGATTTCTGCTTCATCGAACGGATGGACGTTGGTGTATTAGGCGAGAAACATCGGAGAACAAACACTCTTCAACCATTGCTGGAAGAACACAAGCTAGTGGGGGCAGCGTTATGGTCTGGGGAATGTTTTCGTAGCATTCCCTGGGTACACTCATACCTGTGGAAGGCATGGACCGAATGCGTTATGAAGCCATCCTTGCAAACCACGTACACACATAAATGCTGATTGTCTTCCCTGTTGCGGATGGGATCTTCCAGAACGACAATGCGACGTGTCACACAGCTAGAAATGTCCAAGAGTGGTTGGAAGAGCACGATGAAGACTTCAAAGCACTTCTCTAGCCCTCTAATTCCCCAGACTTAAACCCAATTGAGCATCGGTGGGACCACCTCGATCGTCTTGTTCGCTCTATGGATCCTCCACCACGCTCCCTCGAGCAGCTGTAAGATGCACTGCAGTCAGCATGGCTCCACACACCTGTGAACACGTTCCAGCACCTTATTGAGTCTCTCCCAGTCCGTCTAGCGCTGTCTGCGCTGCACGTGGTGGTCACACTAGATGTATTAGCTGGTGGTCACACTGGATGTATTAGCTGGTGGTCACACTGGATGTATTAGCTGGTGGTCACAATAATGTGACTCGACCGTGTATATATACAGGATGATTCCTAAAGTCCTAAGTCACTTCAATAACTTGGGAAGAAAGACAGCTAGAGCTATGGAAGTAAGGTATGGTATAGTAAACCAATTATGCGCTATCGGATGAAAGTGACTGCAGTGCCCCTAGTGGCAAAATGTGGAAGTTAGCAATCTCGGAAACCATGAAAGGTACGGGAAAGAGATCAATTAGAAACTTGTAGAGCATCAACGAATTAGTAGAAAACGGCATATGGTAGAAACGGCTGGGGCAAGTAGAAGGCTGGAAACGCGAACTTGTGCGAAACGGGTTCGTGTCGTGGTAACAGTCTAGCAGAGAGAAATGTATGACGTATGCGACCACACGCCTGTGAGTGTCGTATGCAAATTCTGGTGTGACATAACGCCTCACCTGCCGTATCAGGCGCGGCGTGGCAATGTATAAAGGATCGTCGGTCAGGAGTTATGTCATTCGTAAGGTGAGTAGCGGGTCAAGAACGATCATGGCAGGCTATTCGAATGAACAGTATTGCGAAATGGTACTGCTATATGGAGAATTCGGACGCGATGCGAGGAAGCGTCACGCCAGTATAGCTTACGATTTCCGACTCATCCATCGTCGACAGCGTGGACCATCAGTCGCGCGGTTCGACGGCTACGAGAGACAGGCAGTATTGCAGCGCGTCCCCGTTCGGGCCGACCCACCGGAATGGGTAGGGATGTGCAACCAGTCGATGTTCTGGCATACGTTTTGGCCAACCCACACACACCAGTACGAGGGAAGTCAGTATGGCATGTGGCTTATCACAATCCCGTGTGTGGAACATTATGCATCAGCATGGTGCCCACCCGTACCGTACAGTACCGCTGCACGTACTGATGCCAGGGGATAACCAACGACGTCTAGATTGGTGTAATTTTGTAATGAACACCGTAGAAGAAAATGCGGCTTTTCTATCAAACATCCTTTGGACTGACAAGGCGCAGTTCACACGCGCCGGGGTGCTGAACAATCAAAACACCCATTACTGGGCAATTCAGAATCAATTTTTTACACGGGAAATGAGGCATCAGGTGCACTGGTCGATCAGTGCCTGGTGTGGCATCTGGAAGGGCCGACTTGTTGGGCCTGTGTTCTATGAGGGCGCATTAAATGGAAGAAGATACCTGCAGCTGTTACAAAGCACATTACTTGAGTGTTTAGGTGATCTGTCTCTGCAAGATGTATGCTCATTATGGATTCAGCATGACGGCGCTCCGGCACATCAACCAACAGCGGTACAGCACTTCCTGTCCAACACTTTCGGGCAACAGATCATCGGTTATGGTGGTGCCGTAGCGTGGCCTCCACGATCCCCGGATCTAACTCCCATGGATTTCTTCCTCTGGGGTTACCTAAAGGATCACGTGTACAGGGTGGAACCGACGAGTCTCCACGATCTCCGACTGCGTGTGAGAGCGTACAACGGGAAGCTCTATCTCGCATTCAAATGTGTATTGTGGCAGATGGTGGCCATATTAAACCCTATTTACGTTAAACGCAACGTTATGTAAGTGCATTAAATACGACCAATGTACTCCATTTGTATTCATGCCTGAGTATAACAAACCTGGTGTTTCCCTCACGTTTCCAGCCTTCTACTTACCCCAGCCGTTTCTACCATATGTCATTTCCTACTAATTCGTTGATGCTCTACAAGTTTCTGATTGATCTCTTTTCCGTATCTCTCATGGTTTCCGAGGTAGGAGTGCTAACTTCCACATTTTGCCACTTGGGGCGCTGCAGTCACTCTCATCCGATAGCGCATGGTTGTTTTACTATACCATACCTTACTTCCATAGCTCTAGCTGTCTTTGTTCCCAAGTTATTGAGGTGACTTAGGACTTTAGGAATCACCCTGTATATGTATGCATTCGTAATTTAATAGTTGTATATACGTTAGTAATAATGTATATAAATTAGTAATATACTTCAGGACAAAAGAAAATTAACGTCATACCCCAATAGTATCTCTATACCGGAGGTACAATCAAACTGTAACTGTTTGTATAGCTTTTCGCAACTGCTTCGGTATTCAAACCTTCGGTGCCACATCAAACAGACCGAATTTAGCTGGGGGTGGTAGTGGTGGCTCGCAGCCACAGAAATGATCGAATAGCCCCTAAAGAACCTTCAACAACGTGAACGACATCCTTATCTTGAAACGTGCGTATAGTTTGTCCAACTAAAGAAAAACCACGGACCCTATTGTTGTCGACGAAGGCCAGGGTTCTTCTTTAGTTGCACGGACCATACAACGGCTCCATTCCTGAATGTGAGCAACTAGAATCCTTTGAGGAAGAAATTCGAATTTTGTGTTTACCAGTACCTGGTGTAAATGTTAAAATTCCAATTTTAAGCATATTGCAAACAGTGTTTTTTGCGCCCTTTATCAAGGCGTCTAGACAGAGCCTGATTTACGCAAGGGCACACGGGGCTTGTGCCCAGGCCCCCGTGGACAGGGGCCCCCAATTTAAGCACTGATATTTTATTTTTATTATTATGGGCAGCAAAAACGGCGACGGTGGCGTTCACCAGTTAATTTTCACCGAGCGCAAATATGCATCGATATGTCGCTTCAAAAAATCGATCATTAATATCCATTTGAAAGATGACAATTCGTCGGGCTACACTTGTTTAAATTAGTTTTATTTTAAAAATGAACATAAATATTTAAAGAAATATTTTTACTAACTGATGTTTGATGTTTATACCACATCGTGGGCAGAAACATGGGTTAGTAAAAGTAGCTCGCTCAGAAGAAGAAGAACGTGAAAATAACTGGCTCAGAAGAAGAAAAATTTAGCTCGCTGAGTGGCTGAGAAGAAGAACGCCAGTACATGTGTATTAAGCTTATCTAGCAATGCCGTGAATTTGTTTATGTTGCTTTTCTCGTTCAGATCAGCGTGCACGTGTTATTTTTCAAACGGCGGCAAACGTAAAGCAGTAAAAGGTAACCTTCCCTCCCATTATTTACTTTATTTTTATTTATTATTATGAAAATATGTCCAAGCGAATATATTTGTCAGGAACTATAAAAACATAAACTGAAATTTAACGAAGAACAAAAATTTTATTAAGAGATTCATGCCCGGGAATGCCCCCCCCCCCCCAAATTGTTTGTGCCCAGGGCCCCACTAGTCTTAAGTCGGGCACTGCGTCTAGATACACATGTCCATGACATTAGAAAGAGAATTCACTCTTTTAATGACGTCACGCAGAAACCAAGGCTTCCGATTGGTTTCCAACACTCTCGTGCCGCCCCGGTGGCGTAGTGGTCTAAGGCGCTGGCCTCTGATCATTCGCACGTAAGGGGTCCGGGTTCGAATCCCGGTCAGGCATGGATGTTGTGTTTGTCTTACGGCACTGGCTCTCTCCCTTCCCTGGAACCAGTTACCCTAAATTTGGGACGGGCGACTGCTTATAGCCCATTGAGTTGCTCACGGTGGTCGTTAAACCTCCAATCAAAAAAAAAAAACACTGTCGTTTGAGACGTCATAACTTCACCGACGTATCAGTCCGTATCAGGGACGTCGCTAGACTTCAAAATGTGGAAAGGCGACGGGTGGGCGAGCATGATTTTTGAAGGGGCAAGCTTGATCGCAACTTTTTTTTTTTTTACGAAACACTGAAAGAACTAATTTTTAATTCTTTTTTTCTTTTTTTGATTGAAAATTTATCGACCACCGTATGCAACTGAATAGGCTATAAGCAGTCGCAACTCCTAATTTAAAGCCACTAGTTCCACGGAAGGGAGAGAGCCCGTGCCGTAAGAGAAAAACAACATCCCCACCTCGCCGGGATTTGAACCCGGACCCTTCTCGGACGAATGGTCATAAGCCAATGCTTAGACCACTACGCCACCGGGGCGATTTAAAGGTTTTTCAGTACCGGCTACAAGAGAATTCGGGCCATCGTGACCAGTGATGTAGAAGGGGCTTAGCGCATCTTACAGGCGCTAAGGCACTTTTTTTCTAGGCATGGCGCCGCTAAGTCACTTTTTGCGGTTACATGGCAAGATAATCTCGGCAAAGGAACTTCAAAAATGATCATGTATGTAAAAATAGGGAAAACTGTGTCCTGTATGCAAACATACTCGTATCTTAGCCGAATGTTCACACTACAGAAATGGCCGCCCTGGTGGAACAGTGGTCTGAAGTCTGGCCATTTTTTCGAACTGAGTCCCAACCCCGGATGAGTCATGGGTGGAGTGCATAGCCAAAGGTGCTGGATCTGTCTCTTCCCTGGAATAAGTGACCCGAACTTTGGGACGGGCTGCTACTTATAGGTATACGAGTTGCCCATGGTAGTTGTTAAACCCAAAAATAAACAAAAAAATACTGTGCAGATTGATCTACACAGTTGGATCACGCAGTATGGTGTCTCACAAATCAAGATTCTATCACAAAGAGAATGTGAACTCATTTGTCCAGACGGCAGTCAAAATAAATTTGCAGGAGATGGCTACTTGGTGGGGTTAAGA
The DNA here is from genome assembly GCA_039090855.1 of Macrothele yani. Classification (NCBI taxonomy): domain Eukaryota; kingdom Metazoa; phylum Arthropoda; class Arachnida; order Araneae; family Macrothelidae; genus Macrothele; species Macrothele yani. Next base: position 53,055,780 of record CM077015.1, read on the forward strand.
TTGCAGTGCTCGGAGAGAAAACGGTACTGATGGACATTGATATTATACAATTCGCCATTGATATCGGTTCCAATAAAAGTAATTCCCTGAGCTCATTCTCTGCCTCCTTACGGTAAGACCAGATATTGGAACACTGATTTGAGGACAAAAGGGCGTGGCGTCCCCAAATCAGCAGTTCATTTGGGGACACATACGTATCCAATATAAATATGCAAATCCTTTTGTCACAAAACTGCATTGCTTCAATAAGTGTGATTTGCATATAAAAATTTGTGTCTTAAAAAGATATATCTTGTAGAATGTTGGTAATTTTTATTGACATTTGTCTTACAGCACTTGCTCTCTCCCTTCGCTAGAACGAATGTCTCTAAATTAGAGACCGGTAACTGCTTATAGTCCTCTGAGTTGCTCGCGGTGGTCGTTAAACTCGGAAAGAAGAAAAACAAAAATAGGCAAAATTTGCTTTCAGAAGAAGCATGTAGGAAAACTAGTACAACAAAAACTACTTTTAAGAAAAATTTTCATTAGAAATCTAACGAGCCAATGAAGAAGTGTAAATTCGAGGACACTTGAGGACAAACATCCAAAATTTGAGGACAATTTGCGTCCCCAAAGGCATCAAGTGTTTTTGGAGACAGTAAACTAAATTCGAGGACTGTCCTCAAGAATTGGCGACTTCTGGTCAGCTTACCTTACGGGCAACACAAAAATCTTGCGCGTGTAAGACATAATCTTAGTAGAAACGGCGCATTAGTCATATTGAATGGATGTTACTCTGTTAGTTCACAAATATTCCCAAATATTTAAAATCATATAGAACGACACAGAGTCGTATTTAAATAAAAAATTTATAATCTTGGCACATGTCTCTCACGTTACATTATTCCTGTTCTTTAAAATTGCTCATATTACGCAGTTTTAATATAAATTGATACTGGTAATTTGTAATGAAATTTAAAATATAATAAATAATGAAAACAATGAATCAGATTTAGAAAATTTCGAGGGTAACTTTTCCTGGTCCGTTCACCGCTAAGGCACTTTTTTTTATTTAGAACTGCATCACTGATCAAGACCGCTCCACCTGGAACATACATACACGGATCTGATTAGTTACGCCACTGGTGCAAGATACAAGTGTTGGTAGAATGTCGCCTTCAACTTTTTACTTGCTATAAATACGTTAATTGCTTTTGGAAACTTTACATTTTTGCTTACGAAAGTAGTACTGTACTTGAACGACTTATTTAAAATAAAATGCCGTTTTGTTTACCTAAATCAGATTTTAACGTCGTGCCACGCAGACACAATACCTTCTTTCCCCTTAGCTTCCTTCCTTCCAGCCAGCAACTTTGCCTTGCACTCCTCTCCTACGAAGCTGTCGTCATTCACTTTCTGCAGTTTCACTGTCTCTGGGCGCTAGTGTAGCTTTATACACTGCTGGACAATTGCTAAGGACGGATCATAAACGGCTATATAGCGCATAAAAAAGTAAGTGTGGTTGGATGCCAAGTGAAATAAAATAATGTCAGAATGCCAGGACATTACAAGAAAGACAATTTATTGTGCTCTGAAATCCAGAAGGCTTTGGAACGTGTTCAAAAGGACAAACAGGCCATTTTGTGCAGAATACGTAAACGTGAAAAAAATGCAATTACCGTCCGCAGGCGTTCCGGCGTAAGATGTCAATACGGGATATGGCCACCATGGAGGGCGATGCAAGATTCCTCACGTCGTGTCATGCTTTGCACAACATTATCAAGCAGCTGTTGGGGTAATTTATCCCATTCCTCTGTCAGTGCACGGATGAGGGTGTCCTTGTTTATTGGAGGGCATTGGCGACCAGCAAGACTCCTCCCCAAAGCATCCCACACATTTTCAATGGGATTCAGATCTGGAGAACGTGCTGGCCATACGAGGCGTTGAATATCCTCGCTCTCAAGACACTCCTGGATAGCGACTGCTCGATGACATGTTGCGTTGTCGTCCATGAAAATGAATCTATCACCGACAGCACCACGGAACATGCGAACATGAGGTAGCAGAACATCATTAATGTATCGTTGGCCAGTCATAGTCCCAGTTGGAAGCACATAGAGGGACGTACGGCCATTGATCATGATGCCAGCCCATACCATGACACTACATGTCGGATATCGGACCCTTTCCTGTATGTTTGCTGGACAATGTGCAGGACCACTATCACGCCAGATCAGTTGTCGTCGACAATCAGACGTTAGACTGTATCTACTCTCATCTGAGAAGAGGACAGAAGACCAGTCGTTATCAGTCCAATTGCGATGTTGATGGCACCATTGCAAACGGGCGGTACGGTGACGTCTGGACAATGGGATGCACACAACAGGACGGCGGGCGTATAGTCCTCCTTCATGCAAACGTCTGGCGACAGTTTTTCGGGTGATCCGCTTGCCAGTAGCAGCCATAAACTGATTTGCTACCTCACTAGCTGTGCTGCGCCGGTGTCTTTTTGTTGATAGCACTATGTACCGATCTTCTGCAGGTGTCGTACTGCGAACACGACCTCCCCCGTGACGTTTGCTACACTCTCCATTTGTTTGAAATGATTTCCAAAGCCTTGAAACAACACTGTGGCTGACGTCGAACTCCCTGGCAACATCTGTTATTTTTCGTCCTTCTTCAATCTTGCCAATACTACGGCCACGCGTAAAATCATCTAGGTGATGTCGGGAAGACATACTGAAAATTGCAAGTTCGTCAATTGATTCTTTCCCTTTCAACTTTGCGTTTGAAGAACAACGGTCAATACGCGTCAAATCCTTTATATCTCTTATCAGCGCTATTTTTTTTTTTTTGATTGGAGGTTTAACGACCACCGTGAGCAACTCAATGGGCTATAAGCAGTCGCCCGTCCCTAATTTAGGGTCACTGGTTCCAGGGAAGGGAGAGAGCCAGTGCCGTAAGACAAACACAACATCCATGCCTGACCGGGATTCGAACCCGGACCCCTTACGGGCGAATGATCAGAGGCCAACGCCTTAGACCACTGCGCCACCGAGGCGGCTATCAGCGCTATGACGTCACGAACAAGTTCGGCAATCCAAACTTTGCATACGCACAACACGTCTTACTGTATCCCGCACTTATGCTAATTTCCACATTTTCCTGCCTTGCATTTTATGCTTGCTATCGTTGCTGTTGTCATCCCTCCTTAGCAATTGTCCGGCAGTGTACTCCACTGTCCGTGTTGGAATCCCCTATTTTGTAAATAAAAGAAACAGAGCGATTAGTAATGACCTCCTCAGTGAATTCCGCCATCTTCATTAGCCCCCTGGCCATACAAACATGAAAAAGAGGCTTAAACTAAAGAATTGGAAGAGTGGAGAATAATTGAATTTTCGTGGCCTTTTGGATTCTGTTTTGGTAACCTTTTTTTTTTTTTTTTTTTGAGACGCAAACAACGCACTTCCTAAGGGAAAATACGTAAGGCTACATGAAATAAAACACAAGACTTATTACTTGGCAAAGTGCAGATTATATTTTAAAGTTAAATATATTGAAAAATTGCACATTTTGAACTGGATGTGCGACAGGGTGGGCAAGACAAATTTCAGGATAGGCTCAAGACCAGCCTTGCACTCCCTTGGCGACGTCCCTGGTCCGTATAACCAACCCGCGAAACTAAGTAGGTTTAAGCAACTTAGTGTCTATGGTGTCTACTAAGTAGATTAGTTTCATGAATCATTAGGCTTAGTAATGTTTCATTAATCATTATGCGTTGTTTTTTCGTCCAGTGCAGTTTCGCCTTATCTTGTATGAAATATTTAGATGTGTAGGTTTCCGACGTCATACTGAAATAAAAAAAAGTATGTATTAGTTGCACGGTGTGTTGCTGAAAGAATATGGAATTACCATAGCAATCACGGGAAATTTAGTGTCATGCATGGAGTGTTCCTTATTAACTTATGAGTTTTTAAGTTTTGCCGTTTGTTTTTTCTTTAACTTATTTGGATAAAATTGAATATAATTTGTTTTAAAAAAATGCATGGTGCATTTTTTAAAAACAAAATTACATTCTATTTCGGTGAATTGAATGTAATTTTGTTAAAAAGCACAAAACCGGTGAATTTGTGCAAAGCAACAACCCATTGATGTAAAAAGAAGTTAAAGCTCTTTTATATCTGAATTAATTTGTAGATATGAAATATCACTAAATTCTTCGCTTCCGTGGCTCGTAAAGTGTTTGCTCTTTGAGTATTTACCGAAATTTATAACTTTTTTTCCCATCGATATTGTGAAGTTACGAAAAATTGGAACCCGAATATCGCCTCGCTGTAACTTCGCTGCTAGCTAAGATGGCAGCATTTGTTATGACTAACGAGGTTAGAATAATACTTCTGGTGATGCCCTGAGTCTCTTAAGGTTGATCCACCTAAAATCTTTTTTGTTTTGTTTTTTTTGATTGGAGATTTAACGACCACCGTGAGCAACTCAATGGGCTATAAGCAGTCGCCCGTCCCTAATTTAGGGTCACTGGTTCCAGGGAAGGGAGAGAGCCAGTGCCGTAAGACAAACACAACATCCATGCCTCACCGGGATTCGAACCCGGACCCCGTTCGGACGAATGATCAGAGGTCATCGCTTAGATGGAGGTTATGTTACTGGAGACACCACTCCTATCCACGCAGCATTGGCCGCCACAAGTCACCGTCTGTGCTGCAAATGACGTCATGCGCAGGCACGACGCAGTCTCAGAAGAGAAGCTGCTTGGAAACCAATGGAACAAAAGCTTCTAAGCGTATAAACAGATAAAATGAGTAATTCAATAATCTTTATCAATGATACATAAGCTTACTGTTTTATCAACGGTGTAATTTAGTTAATTTTTGCCTGCTTGTGACGTCACACCACAGATTGACTGTGACCTATGGCGGCAGAGCCAGTGGTGTCTCCAGTAATATAACCTCCTTGGCCACATACATTCAGGGCATCAGGCTAAGAGTCGCCTTCTGTCCACGGGTGGCGGATTGTGCATGTCTGGTAAATTACTGTTTGTGAAAATTGCAACACCATGAAGAACTACTCGTATTACCTTAAAACTTATAGGGAAGGTACAATAGGTTGGGACATGCAAATGTTTAAAATGTCAGTGAAAATGTTCCTGCGGTTTGGGAGCAGCGCCGTCTGAACTTCCTGGTCTTGAGTATAAAGAGCTGGCTCAAACGAGATATTGCAGTCAGTGAAGAGCCAACACTGAGTCCAAAAAGGTGTATCTTGTGTCTCCTTACCTCCGTTCTCGAAGATGGTCACTTTATGAACATCTGACGGGCTTTCAGCGAGGAAGGATTGTTGGGATGAGAGAAGCCGGATTTTTCTACCGCAAAATTTGCTACTTGTACGGGACGAAACACCATTACAGTGATGTGTACGTGACGTCAGTGGACAGGTGAGGCTCAGACGCACAGAAATCCGGGAAGTGCTCAGCGAAATCGCACGACTGCAAGGGATGACCAACACCGCTGCCGCGCGGTAGTGACCGATCGCACAGCGACATCCACGATGTTAGCGCAGCAGTAACACTCTCAAAGTCAGGCTTTGTCCTCCAGTACAGTTCGACGTCGTCTGTTTAACAGAGGACTGGTCGCTGGTAGCCCACTTCTGGGCATTCCTTTGACCCTCAACCACATACGCCTCAGACTGCGATGTGGTCTCGAACACAGAACATTGGTGCTCTGATTGGCAACAGGTCGTGTTTCTTGACGAGTCACGATTCAACTTGATGCACCATGATGGTCGCATACGTGTTCCAAGATATCGTGATCAACGGCCCCTTGCATTTTGCAGCGTCATGCCGTCCAACGCCAAGCATCATGGTTTGAGGCGCCATTGGGTTCAATTCGCGATCTCTCCTGATGCGAACTGACGAAACGTTCATCAGCCAGCGATTCATCAGGGATGTTTCAGAGGCAGAGGGGATACCTTTCCTTCAGAGTTGTCCTGGCGCTATGTTCCAGCAGGACAATGCTCAGCAACATGTGGCCCGGAATGCACGGCAGATACCGCTTCTTTCCTGGCCTACACGTTCGCCGGATATGTCCCCTATCGAACATGTCTGGGACATGCTGGCTAAGTGACTTGGCCTACTAAGCGTCTCCTCCAGTCACCACAAATAAACTTTGGTCACGCATAGAAGTAGCCTATTCTTCAGGACGACATCAAGAACCTCTTTCATTTAATACCACGCCGTGTAGAGGCTGTTCCCATGCAGCACCGTAACGTTGTTTGAACGTTTAAATTTGGGTTTGGTAGTTGGTAATTGTGGTTTCTATTTTGTTTGAAACCTTTTTAAAACGTTGATAAGTGGTTAATAGCTAAACCTTTAAACAGTGGACGTTTTAGAACGTTTATGAAACGTTTTAGTAAAGTTGATGTATTTGGTTGAAATCGTGGAATTGTTAAAACTAATTTTAAAACGCTGAGCTCAGATCTCAACGCCATCTATCAACAAAACTTAAAAACTAATGATAAACGCACCTAATTTGAATAGAAAGTGGTAACTTTTTTACACAAGTACTAAATTTCTAAAAGGACGTGAACTATTATCTCTTGAAAAACCCTCATTTTTTCGGAAGACATCAGATTTTATTTCTTATTTCTAGTTCCTTTTATAAAGCATAATCCAGCGCCCTCTTTTGGTCTACATGGAAAACCGTTTAGTCGAAACACGTGGCAGAACTTCAAATTGGCACAAGATTTTCTACTACCTTTTGCATTGTTTAAAAGGTATGTGAGTCTTGCTTAAATAGCTTTGTACCTGAGCGGTGTTTTTTTTTACGAGGAATGTTATTAATTATTTCTCCTTAGGACGAAATGACAGTTCTAAATTGTTTTGGCTCCCACTACTTGAAAACTTCGTGTTGTTGTAGAGACTGACGAAGAGGCTTGAATCTTCTTCAAAATAAGTATCGGCATATTTAAAGGGTAGCAGGTAGTATACCGAGGGACTTTATTAGCGATCTGCCATATACAAGCGCATGCAATGATCACTTTAACTGCAGGAATTATTCTTTGTTCGCGCGATCTGATTTGCCTAGACGTGGTGTGCATGTACCTATGACGCTGATATGTTAATCATTTAACGCTGATATGTTAATACCTATCACGCTGATATATTAATACCTTCTAATAATCAAAGAGGTAGCTCGACTCCTTTCATGTGTTCTGTGTTTTTTCATGAACATGAGTGACATATACACTGACTCACAGGGAAAATGCCACACCACGAAGACATAAATGCAGCGCCATGCAAATTGTAAGGTGGGTGCACACGTACAAGTTATGTAAATGATTGCATTTGCAGGCCAATCGCACGAACGGCGTGCAAAATATAAGCGGACAACTAGCCCGCGAGGCCATCAGTCGAGACGTCATCACGGCCGTGAGAAGTGAGTGGTTCTATTGTAACCGTGTCTGGAGAACGAACAAAGGGTGCTAATGCCGTTAAGACGCCGTCGTACGCGATTTCGTCAAACTGATGATTTCACGAGAGTTGTCATCGTAAGACTTCGTACCGCCGGATGGTCCTTGCGTCGTATAGCGGAAGACACGCAAAATGATACCTCAACCGTCGGTTGCATTTGGAGGCAGTGGTCCAAGGAAGGATCTGCCATTGTACGGGGACCGGAGCACAGAGACGGACGTCCGAGTGCACCGATCGGCACATCGGATGTCATGCCGTAGCGGACCCACATGCCACAACGGGCGACATTTTGCGGAGTGTACGAGAAGGCTTCGATGCCCCGTTATCGACGCGGACAGTGTCGCACCAATTGGCTGCGTCTGGTTTGCTGTCCAGCCATCCGTTGCGAAGGCTATCCTTAACAGCGAGCCATCGTCTTCACCACATGGCGTGGTGTCACCCCAGAGCTGCGTGGGGTGCCGAATGGAACAGCATGGTGTTCAGCGACGAATCGCCGTGTGAGAGTCTGGAGACGACGTGGCCAACGGACGGATTCCTCCGCCATTGTGGAGCGCCAAACGGGCCGGGCACGTGGAATCATGGTATGGGGTGCTATCAGCGCCAACAGCCGCTCATCGCTGGTACGCATTACGGGCACACTGACGACACGCAGCTATGTTGACGAGGTGCTGCGGCCCGTGGCACTACCGTATCTGCAGGGCATTCCAAATGCCGTTGTTCAACAGGATAACGCCCGGCCGCATACCGCTCGCATCAGCCTGTGTGCTTTACACGGTGTGCGGATGCTTCCGTGGCCGCAGCACGATCCCCAGACCTCTCGCCCATCGAGCATCTGTGGGACACGATGGGACTTCGGTTGAGTACCCTCCCACCTCCGCAAAATGAAGATGAACTGTGGACTCGGATCAACACCACATGGTTCACGATACCCCACTCTATTCGGACTCCCATTGCCTCGATGCCACGTCGATTCAACGCTGTATCGTCCAAAATGGGGGCTACACTCTTTTTGATCATCCTGTGTATTCGGTCACTGGACAGTCTATATGTGACAATTAAATCATTTGTTCAGACTCTACTTGGCTATCTGTTCGTGTAGTTTGGTCTATTTTCGAACATTCCTTCATGGTGTGGCATTTTCTATGCCAGGCAGTGTATATTAAATCAGAATTCCGAAATTCAATATTTTCTTTTTCTGTGAACAAAAAACTGAAGGTTCAAGAAGGCACGCAAACAATCATTCGTAGTTTCAGCTAAAATGAGTTTTTCTAGCTTTTTGTATTCACGACTTTTCCCCGCAAGCCACTGTTGCATACAGTAGATTTTTGAAACTGGAGAGGAGGGTGGCACCTCATTATCACTATCAATTCTATGGAGCGAAAAAGGGGACATCATAAGTTTCAAGACTTTTTTGGACTTCACACTTAACAGTACGAAAAGAAAAAAAAAGATATTTAATTTTAGCTAGCTTAAAAATACAGAAAGTTCAAAGTTTTTTCCGTTCATTCCGGGACCCCCTTCCAACAACCGCCATTGTCTTCAAGCATCTTAAAAAATAAACTGTTAAAATGTTTGGAAAACAAGTTCTTGTGATCATTTGAAAATATTCGATTTAAAGCACTTAATGGGTACATACGAGGTTAAACATGAGTCCGAAGAATTTCAATTTCGTCACGCAAATCATTATACCAGAATTCTTTTTGCGCAGTATCTGACAATTTTATTTGTAAGTCCAGACTATATTATTCTTTTATGTCAGCTTACTGTCGATAACGAATAAAGGTGATTTGAAAATTGAAAAGTTTCGTTATGCATGCTCAGATGTTCCAACCGTTCTTCTATTTTGGATATCGTTGTACCCAAAATAGTAAAGTAAAATTAAAAAAAAAATTTTTTTTCGGCGGATCAATATCTCAACCATACTTTGGTAAGCAAAAATATTTTTTTTTTGGGACAAATAAACGTGCGGAATGCGGGAGTGACATGGAGGAGACTGGCGCAAGACAGACTGTTGGAGAAGAAACTTAGGGAGACCTTCACTCTCAGAAGTGGACTGATAATGCTTGACAATAATGATGGTGATGATATATATATATATATATATATATATATATAATCATCGTCATAATCATTAACAACCATTATCAATCCACTGCCGGATGAAGGTCTCCCCAAATTTCTTCCACAATTGTTTGTCTTGGGCCTGTCTCCTCCATGCCACTCCAGCATACTTTCGAATTTCATCCATCCATCTCCCATGGCGTCTTCTTCTGGGCCTTTTCCTGTCCCTCGGAATCCAGTCTAAAATTTCGGTTGTCCATCAGTGGCCCGTTCTCCTGGCAACATGTCCAGCCCATTGCCATTTCAGTGATTTTACTCTGGTCATGATGTCGTCCACTCCTGTCGTTTTCCTTATCCACAAGTTCCTCTTCTTATCTTTCCTGGTTACACCAAGCATGCATCTCTCCATGCTACTTTGAGTTGTATACAGTCTTTGCGTGTCTTTTTTAATTAAGGTCCACGTCTTTGCACCATACGTAAGCACTGGAAGGATGCACTGATCAAACACTTTTCTTTTTTTCTTTCTTTTAAGACACAATAGCATATTGCTCTTGAAAATTGTACTGTTTCTTCCAATTGCTTTCCAGCCATGTTTTATACACCGATTAATTTCCTCATCAATGTGACCCTTGGGTTATATCTGTTGCCCAAGGTAAATGTAGGTATCTGTTACCTCAAGCTTTCCCCCATCCATCGCAAAATTATTATTTTTTGAGAAATCATTATACATCAGTTTTATCTTCTGAAAGTTCATTTTTGATCTCACTTCTTTACTCTTGTCAAGCAAGTTCCTGCATCATGCTCTGCAGCTCTGAGGGAGCAGTTGCAGAAATGACTGCGTCATCAGGAAAACGAAGGTGTGTTAAATAACCTCCATTAACCTTTGTGCATTTGTTTTCCCAGTTCAGTGATTCAAAGACATTTTGCAATGTTGCATTAAAGAGTTTGGGAGATATAGTGTCACCTTGTCTCACTACCTTTCCAAGTTTTATTGGAGCTGTATTCTCAAATAACCGAACCTTTGCACTTGCATTGTCATAGATGTTATTAATAATGCTGATGTATGCATCTTCAATACCGCAGGATTTCAAAGCCATTGTAGCTGCTGATAGTTTCACTGAATCAAAGGCCTTTTCATAATCGATAAAAGCCATACATAATGGGAGTTCATATTCCCTCGTTCTTTCAATTAATTCTCTCAGAACATGGATAGATCTATAGTGCTGAAGCCACTCCTGAATCCAGCTTGTTCTCATGGTTGAGCCATGTCTAGTGTTACCTTCAAGCGACGTGAAATAACCTTAGTGAAGATTTTATAAATCACTGATAGAAGGTTGATGGTCCTGTAGTCCCTGAGATCCTAAACGTCACCTTTTCTATGTAGCAGGATCATTGTAGCCTTGTTTCAATCCTCAGGAATCTTCCCATTATTGAGACATTTAGTGAAAAGTTGGATGTGTCTAGTTTCAATTTCACCTCTTGCTTCTTGTATAATGTCCACGATAATTCCATCTTCTCCTGGAGCTTTCCCCCGTTTGATGGACTTAGTTGCATGTGTAACTTCTGCGGAAAGGACTGGAAGGACTTTGGTACTGTTACCTTTCGTAATGTCTAGAGTAGATGTATCATCTCTTTGATATAGTTTTGAGTAGAAATCTTTAGTACCACCTATTTTTGTTGCTGTTTCCATAAGACCCTTGGTTAGTTTTCTGTTAACTTCAGAGTTGTCTACTTCTTCTGATGTTAGATCTTCTAGAGCGGAGAATCTGTTTTTCAGTTCCAATTTGAAGGTAATACACTGACGGAAAAAAATCCCAACACCACGAAAAAATAGTTGCAGAGGAATGAAATGGCGGCAATATATTTGTATAGGTAACATATTTAATCGATTAAGGTTTAAAGATCACAGCTTAATGTAAGCGCGAGAAGAGCCATTTTAAATGTGAAATGCTGGTACATTAATAACCGGTGTAACCGCCAGAATGTTGAATGCAAGCACGCAAACGTTCATGCATTGTGTCGTACAGGTGCTGGATGTCAGTTTGTGGGATGGAGTTTCATGCCTGTTGCACTTGATCGGTCAATACAGGGACGGTTAATGCTGGTTGGGGGTGACGCTGGAGTTGTCGTCCAATGATGTCCCATACGTGCTCGATTGGTGAAAGATCTGGTGATCTAGCAGGCCACGGCAACATGTCGACACTCTGTAGAGCATGTTGGGTTACAACAGCGGTATGCGGGCGAGCGTTATCCTGTTGGAAATCACACCCTGGAATGCTGTTCATGAATGGCAGCACAACAGGTTGAATCACCAGACCGACGTACAACTGTGCCGTCAGGGTGCGTGGGATAACCACGAGAGTGCTCCTGCTGTCATAGGAAATTGCTCCCCAGACCATAACTCCAGGTGTAGGTCCAGTGTGTCTCGGCCGCAGACAGGCGCTCACCTGGCCTCCTTCTAACCAACACACGGCCATCACTGGCACCCAGGCAGAACCGGCTTTCATCAGAAAACACAACAGATCTCCACTCCGTCCTCCAATGAGCTCTAGCTTGACCACACTGAAGTCGCAAACGGCAGTGGTTTGGAGTAAGTGGAATACACGCTACAGGGCGTCTGGCTCGGAGCTGTCCTTCAAGTAACCAATTTGTAACAGTTCGTTGTGTCACTGTGGTGGCAACTGCAGCTCCAATTGCTGCCACAGACGCGGTACGATGCGCCACGGCCATACGCCGTTCACGGCGGTCTTCCCTCTCAGTAGTGCCACGTGGCCGGCCGGAACCCGGTCTTCTTGAGGCAGTACCTTCCCTTGACCACCGCTGCCAACAATCATGCACAGTGGCTACATTCCTGCCAAGTCGTTCTGCAATATTGCGGAACGAAAATCCACCTTCTCGTAGCCCTATTACACGACCTCGTTCACACTCCGTGAGCTGTTGATAATGGCTTCTTCGTGTTCTTAAAGGCATTCTTGACTAACATCAACACACTACGTCGAATCTCAACGATTACTAACGCTCACGAACGTTACAGCGCGTATTTACAGCAAACCTGCTTTGCATGTTCCGAGGGGCGCTACGAGCGCCACAGGTATGCGCCGAGCGCGAAATTTACATAGACGTCATCTTACAGATGTACTCTCACCACCACCAACTGTCGTTTATCTAGCACAACCCCTTCTTGGTGTTGGGATTTTTTTTCCCGTCAGTGTATGATGCTTTTAAAGGTTGGTCATATCATTTGTTTGTTTTACGAGTTTGCCATGTTACAGAGTGATGTTGAGGTGCATCTTACATCTCACCATTCTATGATCCCTCCCCGTGTTGAACCTGTTCAGCACACTGCAGTCCTCAATGACAAATTTCTTATTACACATAATAAAGTCAATTTCACTTGTCATTCCATTGCGATGCTTCCATGTCCATTTCCTATGAGGTTCCTTCTTGAAAAAGGAGTTCATGATGAAAAACCTTTTTGTCTCTGCAAACTCTACGAGAGTATTTCCACGCTGGTTTCTGTTCCCATGTTCGAATTTATCTATCGAAGTTTCATTCTGTTGCTGTCGCCCTATTTTCGCATTGAAATCCCCCATAATGATCTTCACGTGCTGCTTGCCTTTATTATTTAGATGCCGAACTTCATCGTAAAATTCTTCAACTTCTTTCTCAGGGTGACTTGTGTTGGGCTCGTAAACTTAAACAATCTGGGCCTGGTACATTTTTGAAAGTTGGATAACGAGTCGCGCAGCTCTGTCCGAGGAACTGTCAACTTCTAGAACTTTATTCTTCAGTTTCTTGTTTATTATAAATTAACACCACTTGTTCTGCCAGTATCTGTCCCACGTTAATAGAAGAGAGTAGAATATATATACCGGGTGGTTACAATAAAAGTGACACTACGCAGAGAGTTCTGGAGGGAGTACTATGACAGATATAGCAGTGAAACTTGGAAGGAATGCGATTAGAGCATGCGGCCAAGAATTATGAAATAAAAAAAAAAAAAAAAAAAATAGGTCGACTGTTCACCACTAGGTGGAGGGATGGCACTGTGAAAGAAAACTAGAGCTGGAATGGGTATATTATTTATTGTTATCGTTCAGAAATTACAAAGTTGGTTCACTATGTGTGCCATCCAGGTCGACTACATGCTGAATACGCAATACAGAATTATCAGCACACGCTTGTTGCATTTCAGGTGGTATATTTACAAAGGTACACAACACACTGTGGACTATGCATATTATCTGCGAGATAGTTGTTTTGTCTGAGAGACTAGCTCGCAGACTAAGAAATAACAAGAACCTGTTCGACGGCAATAGTTTTCGACGTTCATCATGTTGGAGGAGAAAGACCGCGCGCTCGTAGTGAAGTTGTTTTATGAGAGAAATGGGAATGCGTCATCAGCGCTAAGGGAGTAGGGAAGATTAAAAGGGTTGCGACGAGGACCCTTGACAAGAAATGAATTAAAGAAAAATTGTAAAATTTGAACAAACAGGTGAATTGAATTTTTCACCTGGATGAGGTCGGCGTCATGTCCCGGAGGAAGTAGTTGAGGAGATCGCTGTTGCTATCCCAGACAGTTCAGCAAATGCAAAGGTTCCTGCGTCATCAACAAGTGCCCGAGCAGTTGCTCGATAACTGTCAATCCCATGGTCAACTGTACGCAAAGTGCTACGGTGCATTTTACGCTTCTACCCATACAAAATTCAGATGGTGCACGGATTGAAACCCCAAGATCCTGGGCAGCGAAAAAAAATTGCGTTATGGTTTTTGGCAAAAATGGGCATGAAAAAACCTTCCCTTACAACATCCTGTGGACTAATGAAGCCCATTTTACACTGGCAGGTGCAGTGAACACTCATAACTGCCGGGTAAGTATAGTACTGCAAGTCCACATGTTGTGTTCCAAAGACCATTACAGTCCACCTATGTAATTGCATAGTCGGGATACACATCCAGTTTTCTTCTCGGGCCAATTCTCTTTAAGGAAAGAAAGATGTAGTGCGATGCACCGTTACAAGTGAACGTTACCGTGACCTTATGGCTCAACATGTCATTCCTACGTTGCAAGAAAGAGCGTGTTTACCGAGTATTTTTTTTTATTGCAGGTTTAACGACCACCGTGAGCAACTCAATGGGCTATAAGCAGTCGCCCGTCCCTAATTTAGGGTCACTGGCTCTAGGCAAGGGAGAGAGCCAGTACCGTAAGACAAGCAGAACATCCATGCCTAACGAGATTCGAACCCGCACCCCTTCATGGACTAATGGTCATAAGCCATCGCTTAGACCACTGCGCCACTGGAGCGGCACCGAGTACTGTTTTTATGCAAGATGGGGCACCACCACATGTTAGTCGCACCGTTAAACAGCTACTTCAGGATACATTTGGAAGTGAACGCATAATTTCCAGAGGTTTTTCTCATGTTTGGCCTTCACGATTACCAGATTTGAATCTCTGTGATTTCTTGCTTTGGGGATATCTCAAGAATGGAGTCTACCAGAGTCATATTCGCTCTATACCAGAGCTTAAGTCAAGCATAACGATACATGTTTCAAATATCCCATCTGAAATGCTGCAAGCGTGTGTTGATAATTTCGTGATGCATGTTCCGTATGTGATCGACCTGGATGGCATACGTATTGAACCAACTTTGTAATTCCTGAAAGATAAAAATAAATATTACACCCATTCCAGCTCTTGTTTTCTTTCAGAGCGCCATTCCTCCACCTGGTGGTGATGAACAGTTGACCTATTTTTTTATTTCATAATTCTTGACCGTATGTTCTAATTCGCCTTCCTTCCAAGTTTCACTGCTATATCTGTCACACACACACACACACACACGTCGATTAATCGGCGTATAAAACTTGAATGGAGAGCTTTTGGAAGAAACAGTACAATTTTATAGAGCAGTATGCCATTATGTCTTTAAAAAAAAAGTCATTATGTCATAAAAGAAAAAAAAATCAGTGCATCCTTCCAGTGCTTATGTATGGGGCAGAGACGTGGACCTTAATTAAAAAAACACGCAAAGACTGTATACAACTCAAAGTAGCATGGAGAGATGCATGCTTGGTGTAACCAGGAAAGATAAGAAGAGGAACTTGTGCATAAGGAAAATGACAGGAGTGGACGACATCATGACCAGAGTAAAATCACTGAAATGGCAATGGGCTGGACATGTTGCCAGGAGAACGGGCCACTGATGGACAACCGAAATTTTAGACTGGATTCCGAGGGACAGGAAAAGGCCCAGAAGAAGACGCCATGGGAGATGGATGGATGAAATTCGGAAGTATGCTGGAGTGGCATGGAGGAGACAGGCCCAAGACAAACAATTGTGGAAGAAATTTGGGGAGACCTTCATCCGGCAGTGGATTGATAATGGTTGTTGATGGTGATGAAGATGTATATATACACACACAATTGTACATACTCTTTTCTTATTCGTGTATTAGAGACATGGACCTTTACTAAAAAGGGCATCCAGATGCTGCAAACTACTGAAAAAGCACCGGGAGGTGCATGTTTGGCATAATCAGGAAGATGAGAAATTCATGAATCAGGAAAATGATGCGAGTTGATGACATTATGGTCAAGGTAAAAGCGCTCAAATGGCAAAGTGTTGGACATATTGCTAGAAGAACTACTAGACTGGATACCAAGGGACAGGGAAGACCGGGAAGACCATGTGGAGGGTGGGTGGATGAAATTGGGAAGCATTTAGGAGTGACATGGAGGAGACTAGCTCCACACAGTAAGTTGTGGAGACCTTCATCTAGGTGTAGGTAGATAATGGTTGATGATATTTGCTCATATTTTGTTCGAACTTTTGCATCAAATGAGACAGCTGTTTCATCCTATATATAGCAAATGTGATTGCGTAATAGCTGAAAAGTCGTAGAATGATATTGATAATCTACAAATTTGCAATAATAATTTTTAATAATCTTAGAATTTCTAGTAAATTCTAAAGCAAAATTGATTGCGAGGGTTTTGA
The DNA here is from genome assembly GCA_039090855.1 of Macrothele yani. Classification (NCBI taxonomy): domain Eukaryota; kingdom Metazoa; phylum Arthropoda; class Arachnida; order Araneae; family Macrothelidae; genus Macrothele; species Macrothele yani. The sequence goes on from CM077015.1 coordinate 53,072,301, forward strand.
TAACAATAATGATAAGCTCAATAATGACTAGGTCATTTGAAGAAATAATTTTTTAAAAGTGAGCGTTGTTAAATAGAAGGAGCAGGGCGCTGCGGGCCCTGACCGTTATTATGCATTTCCTGCGTTACAAAAAAAAAAAAAAAAAAAAAAAAAAAAATCGCATTTTTGCGCATAAAAAATTCCGTTTATTAGAGCATTAAAAATTATTTTCTGTAAAAATACTCATGAAATTTATTTGAAGTTGCCTCTTCAGGAAGTGAGTCGGCCGTATGTAAAAATTGCTGAGAGAGACACGCGATTTTGGAAACTATTTAAATGCGGTCATAATCGGAAGTCCATTAATAAATAGCTTTAAGCAAGTGCGTCCTACTTGTAACCATTTACCAAGTTAGGATTACGTACACCAGAGTATCAAAGCTATATATATATACACAGTATACAGAGGTTGCTTTGGCTTTTTAAAGTTTTCGCCAAATTTAATTTTTCTTGCCGAAGTGTTATAACAGTACAAAAATATAATCGCCAAAACTTTTTTCCATCGCCAAAACAATTTTTTTTCAGCAAATTGCGAAGAATGCGATCAGCCGTGCGATCCCTGTAGACAGAGAGAGAGAGAGAGAGAGAGGTTTTTAACGTAGTTTCAGTTTTGTCTCGTATGATGTCCCGTTGATCACAAATAGAGGCTGGAAGACAAACATATTTCAAGGCAATGATTCAGTAAAGGTAAAGGATTCGTGTAGCTGTGTACAGCGGGGTTGGCGAGACAGTTTCAACTTTTTTACTACCATAGTACCATTCACCCACTCCTCCTAAATTTCACTTCGAATCGTTAATGGTCGAAGTCCCCTGCGACTTCACATTGCATAACAAAAAAAAAAAAAAAAAAAAAAAAAGATGCACCAAGAAAAATATACATTGGTAAATCATTAAAAAATCCTAGACAAAATGTAGGAATCTTAAACTTTTAACTTATGTTCTAGTGAGAACAATGGAAAATACTATGAATTATTACGAAAACTCTGCAGATGTTTCATGAAAACTCAGCAGATGTTTCATGAAAACTCAGCAGATGTTTTGTTATACACTGCCGGACAACTGCTAAGGACGGATGACAATAGCAACGATAGCAACCATAAAATGGAAGGCAGGAAAATGTCGAAATTAGCATAAGTGCGGGATACAGTAAGACGTGTTGTGCGTATGCAAAGTTTGGATTGCCGAACTTGTTCGTGACGTCATAGCGCTGATAAGAGATATAAAGGATTTGACGCGTATTGACCGTTGTTGTTCAAACGCAAAGTTGCAAGGGAAAGAATCAATTGACGAACTTGCAATTTTCAGTATGTCTTCCCGACATCACCTAGATGATTTTACGCGTGGCCGTATTATTGGCAGGATTGAAGAAGGGCGAAAAATAACAGATGTTGCCAGGGAGTTCGACGTCTGCCACAGTGTTGTTTCAAGGCTTTCGAAATCATTTCAAACAAATGGAGAGTGTAGCAAACGTCACGGGGGAGGTCGTGTTCGCAGTACGACACCTGCAAAAGATCGGTACATAGTGCTATCATCAAAAAGACACTGGCGCAGCACAGCTAGTGAGGTAGCAAATCAGTTTATGGCTGCTACTGGAAAGCGGATCTCCCGAAAAACTGTCGCCAGACGTTTGCATGAAGGAGGACTATACGCCCGCCGTCCTGTTGTGTGCATCCCATTGTCCAGACGTCACCGTACCGCCCGTTTGCAATGGTGCCATCAACATCGCAATTGGACTCATAACGACTGGTCTGCTGTCCTCTTCTCAGATGAGAGTAAATACAGTCTATCGTTTGATTGTCGACGACAACTGATCTGGCGTGATAGTGGTACTGCATATTGTCCAGCAAACATACAGGAAAGGGACCGATATCCGACATGTAGTGTCATGGTATGGGCTGGCATCATGATCAATGGCCGTACGTCCCTCTATGTGCTTCCAACTGGGACTATGACTGGCCAACGATACATTAATGATGTTCTGCTACCTCATGTTCGCATGTTCCGTGGTGCTGTCGGTGATAGATTCATTTTCATGGACGACAACGCAACATATCATCGAACAGTCGCTGTCCAAGAGTGTCTTGAGAGCGAGGATATTCAACGCCTCGTATGGCCAGCACGTTCTCCAGATCTGAATCCCATTGAAAATGTGTGGGATGCTTTGGGGAGGAGTCTTGCTGGTCGCCAATGCCCTCCAATAAACAAGGACACCCTCATCCGTGCACTGACAGAGGAATGGGATAAATTACCCCAACAGCTGCTTGATAATGTTGTGCAAAGCATGACACGACGTGTGGAATCTTGCATCGCCCTCCATGGTGGCCATATCCCGTATTGACATCTTACGCCGGAACGCCTGCAGGCGGTAATTGCATTTTTTTCACGTTTACGTATTCTGCACAAAATGGCCTGTTTGTCCCTTGAACACGTTCCAAAGCCTTCTGGATTTCAGAGCACAATAAATTGTCTTTCTTGTAATGTCCTGGCATTCTGACATTATTTTATTTCACTTGGCATCCAACCACACTTACTTTTTTATGCGCTATATAGCCGTTTATGATCCGTCCTTAGCAATTGTCCAGCAGTGTATATACACTGAAGAGCAATTGAATTAGTGACGGCTGGCGTTATGCAAATGTAGCGCTGTGGGCGGCCCTGTATACGGAAATGACATGACGTATGCAGCGATCCGACAATATAAGGTGTGATGCGACGGGAATCAGTAAGAGTCGGACGCAGTATGGGTAAGACAAAGGATCAAAGCGCATTTGATCGTGGGCAACTTGTCGGGACCCGACGAATGGGTCACTCCATCTCGGAAGTCGTGCAGGCACTGGGGTTTTCACGAGCCACTACGTCACGGATGCACCGTGAGTACATCGAATCCGGTAAAACGATCCCTGCAAGGGCCAACTGCCGTGGACAACAGCGTGTGGATCAGCGGGGTCATCCTCGGCTAGCTCGCATTGTAACAGCGGATAGACGGGCCACAGTGCAAGAAATCACTCGGCAATTTAACGCTGGTGCACAAAAACGTGTAAGCAGCCACACCATCCATAACCATCTAATCGCTATGGGGTACAGAAGCCATCGTCCCACGAGGGTACCGCTGCTGACCGCACATCACAGGGTACAAAGATTAGCATGGGTGCGGGAGCATCGCCACTGGACCCTAGACATGTGGGAAAATGTTGCCTGGACTGATGAGTCGAGATTCACGTTGGTACATGCGGATGGCAGGATACGAGTACGGCGCAAACCACATGAAGCGATGAATCCTTTTTGCCAGCAGGGTACTCTTCAAGCTGATGGGGGTGGCATTCTCGTCTGGGGACTGTTTACGTAGACTGAAATGTGACCCCTGGTACTTGTGACATCGTCCCTCACAGGTCAACGTTACCGGGATATCCTGGACGACCATTTGTTGCCGTTTGTGCTTCTTCAACATCCCACTGGGGACCTCATCCTACAACAAGATAGTGCACCGTGCCATCGCTCCCGAATTTTATCCGAATGGTTGGATGAACACTCCACCGACGTGACTTCGCTTCCTTGGCCAGCTAGGTCACCTGACCTCAACCCCATCAAGCACATCTGGTATGCCATAGAGAGAGATGTTCGAGGTTCTGATCCCCTCCATCAAATCTTCGTGAACTGTGGGAGCTTGTTCAGGGGTCGTGGATCCGTATGGCTTCCCAACACTTCCGGTGTGTCGTCGAGTCCATGCCGAGGCGAATCGCCCCCGTCATCAGGGCGAAAGGTGGTGCTACACGTTACTAGACAGGTATCTCTAATTCAATTGCTCTTCAGTGTATATAGTTTGAAGAATGCACTACGTATTAACTATCACAAGCACATTGCTACAGTTTCGTGTTTTAACGGACCGATAATGATTCTCCGTCATAAGTTCTTCGGGCATGAGGCACCTAGAGGCCAGCTGAGGCCTTAATCCGGCCCTGGTAATTACCAGCATTTTTTTATTTAGCTTCCACTTCTTATGGTACAGGTTATCTGAAATAAGTCCTTGGGTTTCATCTTCGTTAGCCTCCGAATCAAAATAATATTCGTCGTCCACATACATCTCCATTAAACCCTAGCAGTAATCAGAAAAGGGCTACAGTGATCCTTGTTTATTTGAACTGCACTCCTTGACGTATCCAGAGAATAGCAAACCACCTTTACCGAAGCTGTTTTGTTGTTTGGGTGTTTAACGACCACTGTGAGTAGTCGTCCGCCCCTAATTTGGGACCACTCTTTCCTGAAAAGGGATAGAGCTGGCTGAAATAAGACACCGAGTGGTGTGCTGGTGCCTCACCCGGGACAGTCTCTGACTGAAGATTTGGCTACCAGGGTGGTTTTGTTTTTTTTTGTTTTAAGAACTCCGGCCAATGCGCCAATCCAAAACGTGGTTGCAGAACACGCTGCAGCATCCTGTCTCGGCTGGAAACATTTTCTGCCTAAGTAATCCTTGCTGAAAACTTCCTATCCACAAGAAATTGGCACTTCCTTCTTCACACGGAGCTTCACACACAAAAGAGCCCTCACCCTTCAGGAAAGAAAATTCCAGTACAGGTGTATTATCAAAATATCTCCAAAGGCCATAAAATTACTATAAATAGAATAATTTTGAAAAAAAAAGCATGTCTGTAGCAACTGGTCGATTAATCCCTCTTCAGAAAGGTAAGATCAAAATTATTCCTACTCTTTCGCCTCTCTGAATATAAAGTATACTACATCCATTAATTACCTCAATCAGGCACGTATCCAGGTATTTTGTTTAGGGGGAGGGTCCGAGTCCGAGCTAAAACGAAGAAGAATTTATACAGGGTACATAGGAAAGTCCCTTTAGCCTGGAATAACTTGCGAACGGAGAGAAGTACAGTTATGCAAGTGAGATAACGGTATAGTAAAGCGACTACGCCCGATCGAATTCAACCAATAGCAGCGCCCCTAGTGCCGAAATGCGGAAGTTAGCGATTGCAAATCGAAAACGAAAAGAAATAGAGCAAAACTTTCAATTACAGAGTTGTAGAGCATCACTTAATTAGTACAAAACGACATTTGTTTCACACGGATAAGATAAATTGTCGCCTGAATACCCTACAATGTCCGAAATCGATGTGTTAACGTTTGAAGGGAACAGGCATAGGTATTAGCAATTACACACAATTTATTGCATAAATGCGTACTTATGTCAATACAGTTTGATGACGTCAGACAAAACAAAAACGAAAACGGCAAATTGGCGCACAGTGATAAAAAGTTAATGTCGAGTATGTTCGAAGAGTTCGCCATTGCCCACGATACACATTTACACTGAAGAGCAATTGAATTAGAGATACCTGCCTAGTAACGTGTAGCACCACCTTTCGCTTGATGACGGCGGCGATTCGTCTCGGCATTGATTCGACAAGACACCGGAAGTGTTGGGAAGCCATACGGATCCACGACCCCTGAACAAGCTCCCACAGTTCACGAAGATTTGATGGAGGGGGGTCAGAGCCTCGAACATCTGTCTCGATGGCATCCCAGATTTGCTCGATGGGATTGAGGTCAGGTGACCCCTAGCTGGCCAAGGAAGCGAGGTCACGTCGGTGGAGTGTTCATTCAACCATGCGGATACAATTCGGGAGCGATGGCACGGTGCATTGTCTTGTTGCAGGATGAGGTCCCCAGTGGGATGTTGAAGATGCACAAACAGGAGCAAATGGTTGTCCAAGATATCCCGGTAATGTTGACCTGTGAGGGACGATGTCACACGTACCAGGGGTCCCATTTCAGTCCATGTAAACAGTCCCCAGACAAGAATGCCACCCCCACCAGCTTGAAGAGTACCCTGCTGGCAAGAAGGATCCATCGCTTCATGTGGTTGGCGCCGTAATCGTATCCTGCCATCCGCATGTACCAACGTGAATCTCGACTCATCAGTCCAGGCAACATTTTCCCACATGTCTAGGGTCTAGTGGCGCCGTTCCCGCACCCATTCTAATCTTTGCACCCTGTGATGTGCGGTCAGCAGCGGTACAATCGTGAGACGATGGCTTCTGTACCCCATAGTGAGGAGATGGTTCTGGATGGTGTGGCTGCTTACACGTTTTTGTGCACCAGCGTTAAATTGCCGAGTGATTTCTTGCACTGTGGCCCGTCTATCCGCTGTTACAATGCGAGCTAGCCGACGATGACCCCGCTGATCCACACGCTGTTGTTCACGGCAGTTGACTCTTGCAGGGATGGTTTTACTGGATTCGATGTACTCACGGTGCATCCGTGACACAGTGGCTCATGAAAATCCCATTGCCAGCACGACTTCCGAGATGGAGTGACCCATTCGTCGGGCCCCGACAACTTGCCCACGATCAAATGCGCTTAGATCCTTCGTCTTACCCATACTGCGCCCGACTCTTATTGATTCCCGTCGCATCAGTCCTTATATTGTCGGATCGCTGCATACGTCATGTCGTTCCCGTTTACAGGGCTGCCCATAGCGCCACATTTGCATAACGCCAGCTGTGTTTAATTCAATTGCTCTTCAGTGTATATTCGTGAAAGTAATTCTGCATGCACATTCCCTCAGCATGGTAGGTGTCACACTATTGTAAGCATCTGCAACACGACGACGTAAATCCAGCAGACTTGTAGGCGCTGTTGCATACTCCTGATTTTTTACGTAACCCCAGAAATCCAAGCTCGCCATTCTCACGCAGCGTACGTAGACCTAAACTTCTTATCAGGGTACATCCTGCTACTGGTTTTTATATCATAGTTCCGGTACAACGTCGCAATCTGCATTTGCATACGGCTACATTTGCGAAATGTGAATATTCGAATCGTCGCGCATCGGTTTCGGACATTGTAGGGTATTCAGGCAATAATTTATCTTATCCATGTGAAACAAATATCGTTTTGTACTAATTAATTGATGCTTTGTAATTGGAAATTTTTCTCTCTCTCTTTTCGTTTTCCATTTGCAATGGCTAACTTCCGCATTTCGCCACTAAGGGCGCTGCTATTGGTTGCATTCGATCGGGCGTAGTCTCTTTACTATACCGTTATCTCACTAGCATAACTGTACCTCTCTCCGTTCGCAAGTTATTTCAGGCTAAAGAGACTTTCCTATGCACCCTGTATATATCAGATGTAGATGGCAAGTTGTATTGACCATATACTGTACTAATCTACCGCATGCAAAGTGTACATTTTACTATGCCATGTCTCTTGTGGGAGGGAGGAGGAACCCTTACATTACAGAGACAAATTTTCAAACGCCGCCCCGGTGGCGCAGTGGTCTAAGGCGCTGGCCTCTGATCATTCGTCCGTAAGGGGTCCGGGTTCGTATCCCAGTCAGGCATGGATGTTGTGTTTGTCTTACGGCACTAGCTCTCTCCCTTCCCTGGAACCAGTGACCCTAAATTAGGGACGGGCGACTGCTTATAGCCCATTGAGTTGCTCACGGTGGTCATTAAACCTCCAATAAAAAAAAAAAAAATTCAAACTGATATAATTGAAATAAAATAATAAATTAAGGTTGCTGCTAGGAATAAATGAAAAGACCAAATGCGAAATTTATAGAAATGTATGAAACTGCCAATTTAAATAGCACATAAACTTTCCTTGAAGATCATTCATAAATAAATCGTTCTATATTCATTCATTAATTTTAATAGACTACATAAAGAAGCTTAAGAAGTTCTTTACTGCCTTTAATATACAGGTTACCGTAGACCCAGGCATGAAATCTCGGTAGGGACACGTGCGGAGTGCGCATGTGCCCCGACCCAGTTACAGATTTGTTTATCATTTCCTCTCAAATAATTTTATAATTTTGTGGACAATTATTAAAAAAATAATAAAAAAAATTCACATTTTTTGTTGTTTTGGGGTAACCTGGGGGGGGGGGGGTTGTGTCCAGACACCCTCCCCTTGGATACGTGCCTGACCTCAATAACAGCTTTCAACATTATCATACTACTCATTGTGTGAGCATGCTAAACACAAAAATTCGGTTATTTCCACCTAGTCATCAATGCGTAGTGGACCCGCGAGAACTGAAAACTCACGCCCGAAAAATGCAGTAACTGTGCGCACTTGAGTGTGATCTGTATCTGACCAAACTGAAGCGCAATATTCACACGACAACGTAGAACAAATTCCTGTACCTATTAAAAAAAGGGGGGCTAAATATGTGGAAGCTCTGAAACATTAAATAGGGCAGTTTAATTAGAAAGGGAGCTAGAGGTTTCCGCTGTACAGGAAATAGTCACCGAATGGCTATCGGATGGTAAAGTTTTATTACCTCCAGCGAAAAGGTTAGCCCATATCTGAAAGCAATTGGGAACCAGAAGAATTCCATGCATGCCGCCCCGGTGGCGCAGTGGTCTAAGGCGTTGGCCTCTGATCATTCGTCCGTAAGGGGTCCGGGTTCGAATCCCGGTCAGGCATGGATGTTGTGTTTGTCTTACGGCACTGGCTGCCTCCCTTCCCTGCAACCAGTGACCCTAAATTAGGGACGGGCGACTGCTTATAGCCCATTGAGTTGCTCACGGTGGTCGTTAAACCTCAAAAAAAAAAAAAAAAAAAAAAAAAAAAAAATTCCATGCAATGTTGTGGAGGCATAATGCTATATTACGAAGCTTTTCTGAAGGATTAATGTCGACTTTGATGTCAGAAAGTGTTGTAACCAAAAGGGGTCGGCTGGTGTTCTAGTTTATTGTGGGTTGGCGGTTCAGTAATTGACTCGTGCGGATGAGAGTCCTTGAAGCCGCATGTGAAATAGTTTGTACTTTGTAGATTCCTGCTGTAGATTGTTAGCTATTTTCGCGTGTTGCGAGCAGAGACGTCGCTAGACTTCGAAATCAGGGTGGGCGAGTATTATTTTTGCGGGGGCAAGATTGAGAGCAACTTTATTTACAAAAAACGCTGAAAGAATGAATTTTTAATTCTTTTCACTACCGGCTGCAAAGTAATTCTTGAAATCCCTGCTCCTTCCTCTGGACACACACACACACACACACACACACGGATCTGACTAGTTACGCCATTAATGTAAGATACAAGTGTTAGTAAAATGTCTCTTTCAACTTGCTGTGGATGCAATGTCTTAATTGCTTTTCAAAATTTAGCATTTTTGCTTACGGGAATAGTATAAACTTAAATAATTTCTTCAAAGGAAAATGTCCTTTCTGTTTATCTACATCAAATTTTAACGTCGTGATGCGCAGACACACCTTACTCCTCCTTAACTCCCTTCCTTCAAGCCAGCGACCTTGTTTTGCACTCATCTCCTCCAAAGCAGTCGTCAGCCACGTCCTGCTGCCTCACTGTCCGGAGAAAGCTTTAAGTGCGCTAGTATAGTTTTTTCCTTGTGGGTTTCACGACCACAGTGAGTAACCCCTGGATGGGCTATAAGAAGTCTCCTGTCCATAATTTAGTGCCACTGGTTCCAGGGAAACGGAGAGAACCTGTTCCTTATAGGAAACACAACAACCATGCCTCATCGGGATTCGAACCCAGATCAATCTCGGACGAATAGTCAAAAACTAACGCTTAGACCACTTCGCCACAGGACGGCATGGCATATATAGTAGACTCCACTTTTCGTGTTGGAATCTCCTACTTAGCAGCACAAACAGCAGAGACATTTATAATAACCTCCTCAGGGAATTCCTATCCATCGTGTCCATTCGTCCCTGGCCTTACCAACATGAAAAAGGCTTAAACTAAGGATTTGGAAGAGAGGAGAATAATTGAATTTTCATGACACTGGGGATGTTATTTTCATAACCTTTGCACGGAGACGTAAACAAAGCACTTCCTATAGGAAATACGCAACGCTACACGACGAAAAACACGACACTTATTATTACTCGGCAAAGTCCAGATTGTATTTTAAAGATTGAAAACAGGACGTCGCTAGACTTTGACATCAGGGTGGGCGAGTATTATTATTATTATTATTTTTTTTTTTTTGGATTGGAGGTTTAACGACCACCATGAGCAACTCAATGGGCTATAAGCAGTCGCCCGTCCCTAATTTAGGGTCACTGGTTCAAGGGAAGGGAGAGAGCCAGTGCCGTAAGACAAACACAACATCCATGCCTCACCGGGATTCGAACCCGGACCCCGTTCGGTATTATTTTTGTTGGGGAAAGTTTGATAGCAACTTTGGTTATTAAACACTGAAAGAAAAAAATTAATTCATTTTACTACAGGCTGCAAAGGAATTCGTGCAATCTCCACTTCTTTGGATACTACATACAGTGGCGTAACCAGAAATTTCTTAAGCGTGTGGGGGGAGGGGGGAGTGTCCATGGATGAAAGCCTCAGGTATACACATATATATATATATATATATATCGCTTTAAATTCATACTCAATCTCAGGGGGGTCTGGACCCGAGGAGCCCCCCCCCCCCCCCCCCCCCCCCTCTTGTCTACGCCTCTGGATACATACTCATTAATTTCGGAACTTTTGGAATACAAAAGAATACAAAGTTTGGGATCCTTTTTTGTTAATGTTCCGTCCATCCATTTTTTATAAAATGAGTAAAACCTGAAGATTTACATACCCCTATATAACCAGTGCTCGAAATGGGCCGATATATCATATACCGGCACTTGCCCCCTCCCCCCGGTGACGCAGTGGTCTAAGCGCTGGCTTGTGACCATTCGTCCGCGAAAGGACCGGGTTCGAATCCCGGTGAGCCATGGATGTTGTGTTTGTCTTAGGCACTGGCTCTCTCTCTTCCCTGGAACCAGTTGCCCTAAATTAGGGACGGGCGACTGCTTATAGCCCATTGAGTTGCTCACGATGGTCGTTAAACCTTCAAACAAACAAACGAAAAATACTTCCACTATTTTTTTTCTTCTTAGTATTTCATACCGGCACTTTTTTTTACCCGGAATGTGCACACCGGCACTAATTTTAATAGTGGGAACTGCAGAAATGATTTTTTTATTCATGACTTACGAGAGCTCGTGCCTTTGAGAAATAGCTGTGTGGAAACCATAAAAGGTATATGGAGTGGTGTACACGTGAGCTATAAGTTCAATCCTTCAAAGGATGGAAATGAAGCTAACCATAGCGCATGATCACATCTTGCCCAAGCCCCAGATCATCCCACTGAAGTTGTCTGCAATTTTTATTAATATATTCAATTTAAAGAGCTTCTTCATAGAATAAACAATTGGGAGTAACAGATTGAACACAAATTTTAGTTTTGCAGCAATGAGTACAAATTTTTCCGACTTCGGATTTTTTTTTTTTGGAGGGTGGGAGTAAGATTGCTGTATTTAATTCAAAACTGAATATTCATTCTGACTGCGGGGATTCTAATTGCCCGACTTTCTACTTCATGAAAGTGGGCTTGCTACCTTGTCGGCTCAAGTTCAAGTCTAGCTGAATAACTAATGAGTAGCCGAGGTTCGGAAGTCTCGTTAATCCGTAGGTCCCGGGGTACAGACTCCTCGTTATAAACAAGTCTAGCACCAGTCCTCGGTGTAGCATAAGTAGTGCCCGCTGGATCCACAAACCACCAACTGAAATCGACCGCCATCGTTTCTGACTTACGGTGGAATAGTATTCGACGGAATTGTCAATTACATTTTCACACAAAGGTGTATTTCTTCCAGGGATTCTTTTTACTTTTTCAGTTTGGAGATTTTCTGGCGAAGGTATATTTTCCAGATGATTTTTACCCTAAATATGAGTATAGCGGCACTTCGAAATTTCCGTTTCGAGCACTGCCTATAAAAAACCTGACACACTGCCACGAGCACCACGTATTGATTAAAGAGAATGGTCTGATAAATGCTTTCGTGGAGTAGGTTTGAGAGGAAGTAAGAACACGCAGACACAACGCCTCCTTAACTCTCTTCCTTCAAGCCAGCGACCTTGTCTTCCGCTCATCTCTTCCAAATCAGTTGTCAGCCACGTCTTGCTCCCTCACTGCCCCAGGGCAGGCTTAAGAGCGCTGGTATAGCTTTAGACTACACTTTTCGTGTTTGGAATCCCATACCTAGTTGCACAAACAGACAGAAGAGAAATTAGTAATGGCCTCTCTCCCTTAAGTGAATTCCTACATACCCTCCTCATTCGCCCTTGGCCATATTAACACGAAAAGCGGCTTAAACTAAAAGCCTAGTCCACACTTGGAAACATTGTTTGCAAATATTGTTTTTCAAACATGTTTCATTGATGTTTTGCGTCCATACCTGCCAAGTTGACTTCAAGATGTTTTCCGAAGAGGACGTGGAGATAGCCTTCTGTTTTGTTTGTCGTGTTGGACTCTATTTCACGTCAGCCTAGGAAAAAACGTTGGTGGACTCGAAAACTTCTGCACGAGGGGTCTCATTATGGCCTCAGTCTATTAGCTGATTTCAAAATGGTGCTGGGTTCCGAAACTTTACCCGGATGAGTCACAAAGACTTTAAAGATTTTATTGCACATGGTACGGCCGTAGGTATCAAGGAGGAACAAGGTATTGGGCTGCAATTCCACCTACCATACGACTTGCTGTGACTTGGAGGTATCTTGCAAGTGGTGGTTCACTCACAAGCCTTCAGTACACTTTCAAAATTTCCAAGCAGAGCACTTCCGAGATTGTCCCGGAAGTATGTGAAGCAATCATATCATGTCCGCGTTGAAAAAAATAAATCCAACCATGATGCTTACCTTTTTTATATGGTTGGATTTACCTGCCATCAAGAAACTCATTTCTTTGACAGGTAATTTAAAATAAAACCAACATATGATTACAGTGTAGATTCAAATATAATTAAACTATGCCCTTATTTATTGCTGTGTTCGCAAACAATGTTTCCTGCTTTCCATTTCAAATGGAAAACAAGAAACATTGTTTCCTTCTACGGGAACAAAATAATTTGTTTGCGAAATGTTTCAGAAATGTGTGCAAACTTTGCAAAACTGTTTACAAACATTTCGGAAACAGTTTGCAAACAATGTTTTCTGAAAATGTTTCCAAGTGTGGACGGGACTTAAGCATTTTGAAGAGTGGAGAACAACGAAATTTTCATGGCCCTGCGGACATGGGCGCCTCATAGCTTAGTTTTCAGCATGGGGAGAAGTTATAACTACAATAACATGTACAAACACTGTATGCACATTTCCACTGTAGCTTCCAGTTATCGAACAGTTTTTACCACACTCTCACCACATAAATTTAACTGGAAACCATATGAACCAAAGAACTACATAAAAGGGATGGATAAATGAAATTAGACAGCTTGTTGGTACAATAAGGAAGTTTCTTTGTCGTTTTTTTTAGTCCTTTCTGCCACTTGTATCGCATGCTCCACGAAACCCCAAAAATAATTCAATTGGTCATCAAGAAAGAAACAATACCCACAAGACAAATTTCAGGGGAAAATTTCGAAAGATCTTTGTCCATCAGTAAACAGCTGTTGCAAAGGATGGTATATTTTTCATTTCTCCGTATTTCATGTTTTTTCATTCTGTACGCTGTTCTCCAATGGGAAATTGCATTATTATTTTCTACTGTAAATTCCCAACGCCTTTCCTATTTTTACGGCATAAACACGCATCAGGAAGTTCTACAGAAAACTTAGCAATCAGAATTAGGGTTTCAGCGAAAGTCTGTAATACATTCCAAGAATAGAAAGGGCATGAAGAAATTTCCAGGGGAGGGCAAATGACCCCCTCGTGTTCCCCGATATGGGCGCCCATGCCTGCGGATGCTATTTTGTTAACCTTCTTACGGAGAGGTAAACACAAGCGCTTCTTAGGGGAGGGCTACACGAATTAAAACACCAGATTCATCATTACTTGGCAAAGTTCATATTATGTTTTTAAGTTATAAAATAAAATTGGGAACCGGCACATATTGAACTGGGTGAGCGGTAGGGTTGGCTGCCTCTTGGCGACGTCCCTGGCTGAATGAGAGAATATTGACAAACCATGCATTACCACATAAAACCTCTTGCGCATGCGTTAAGAAAAATGTAGTGCTGAAATATGGCTAAAGTAGTCACAGAACTGGAGCTTCACAGATTTTAAGGTTTGCTTTTAGGCCGTGTCTTGGACATGGAAAGGCAGGTGGATCCACGACCGGAACTTTTGGATTTAACTGTTGGTGTTTTAAGACATGTATTAGAAAAAAAGGGTTCTTTTGGTTGCCTTTTTATCGAGCACACAGATTTGAAAGAACTCTGGATCCGGAAATCAGTACAAGCATTCAAGAGTATCTATCCGGTATGCGATTAGACCTCCGTTCCGAACAGTTCATTTCGTGGACTCAAGCAGAACTTATGCCTCTTATAAATTTGATGTTTCAAGTAGCTCTGATTAGAGGTTTCGGATTTACCTATGTCACGAGTAAAACTATTTTGTTCCTTTTCACCTGGACAACTCAGATGGCTATTTTCTTCCGTCACGTGCCTTTGAACCACCATCTGATATATGCTATCGCCGCCCGTCTAGCGGAAATTTTGACCAAGTTTGAAAACCAGCTAATGAAGAAAGGTGACTGGTATTTAGTGAAAAAATGGTGCCATTATTATATCGAGAGAAGACATAAATGTGCAAGAAAAGAATGACGTCTTACCTACCTCGTTTCTTTGTGGAAAAATTCCATTTCTGGTATGTTGCTCAAAAACTGTTGCAATTTTAATATATTGTGCTTTACAATTTTCTGATGTTTAATCCTTATACCCTTACTCCTGAACTTCGTAATTTGAGTCAATGTTTGATACGTACCAAATTTTTTTAACATTCCAGTGTAGAAGTTCTTAGTGAAATTAAACATTTCCGAGCCTTTTCCTTATTAAAATTGACTTTTTTTTCAGAGCATTTTTTCGTCTGCTGTCGTTAAAAACCAGTTCTCGATATACTACAGAACGTATCCTTAAAAGGACGATGCAAGTGCCAGTAAAATAAATCTTTCTGGCAGTGGCGTACCTGAAAACTCGGGGCCTCTTCGCAAAAAAAATATCTTCGAGGCAGTTTTGAGAAAATCCATTTTGCTCTGGATTACTGAAAATTCTAAATTCCATGCTATTAACTAGGTTTTTTTGGGGGCGTTTTAATAATTCAAATTCTTTGAAACCTACAGTTATTTTTCGTAAAACCAAAATTGTTACACTTTATTACGTTAACAGTGCACGTTGTGATTAAAATGATAGCCCTAGTTTTATACAAATGCAGGGCATTACAAAACTTACGCCAATGTTAATCATATCATGCAAATTATTCTTTTAGAGAACTAAGGCCACCTTTTTTGAAATGCCTTACGAGTGGCGTACCAGAAAAGCTTGGTGCTCCCCCGCAAAAAATATCTTGGAGGCCCCTTTGCAAAAATGTATTAGCTTTTAATTACTGAAATTTTTTAATTCCTCATTAGTAACTGTTTTATTAGATTTTCAATAATTCATTCTTTTGAACCCACAGGTATTTACCAGAAAACCAAAATTATTGCACAACATGAATGTGCACGTTGTAATTGGAAATGATCGCTCTAGTTTTATACAAAGTACTACAAAACACTTGTGTCAAAGGTAACACTTGCGAATTTTATTCTTTTACGGAACTAAAGCTATCTGTCCTCTTTGAAATCCATTACGAGCACATACATAAAACACTTAACTGCCGTTGGTTGGAGTTTATTCGCGCAAGGGTCTCAATGAGCCTAAGTGCGCCATGCCAAACGGTTTACATCAGAAACAAAAGCAGAATCAAAGCTAGTAAAATCATGCAATGCATTGATAATGATACGCTTTCCAACATACTAGAAATCATTATTCAAGTTATTAGGATAATGGATGTGGAATAAATCTCGCTCCTGTGCCCTGACCCCATTTCGATGATATTAAACAATTGGCTCAGTAAACCTCCGGAACAACATAGTTTTGTCACAATCTAAGCATTTTTACGTAAGTTATGATGCATAAGGGCAACGGAATGGATCCAGATCCTATGTCCTGACCTTTGACCCCATTTAACCCATTCTCAATAGGGTTCTTTCTCAGGTGGTTCCCTACCACATACTAAAATTCCATCGAAATCGAACCATTTTTACGCGAATTATCGTGCGGACAGACTGACAAAGCTGGAGCATATATATATACGGTTGGAAAGCGTAAACAATAGGTAAGGTACGAAACAGAAACATGACTAGAAACTATATAAATGGCTGACAGACTACACAAAACGGAAAAAAAACCACTATACGTAAGTGACATCCGACAGTGTCTAAGGGCCTTTTTCGATTTATACGAAAATATAAAACATAAGTTAAAAATTGTGGCGCAAACAAAGCAAAACTTCTTAAATTAATTTTACTCTCTAACATAAAAAAAAAAAAAAAAAAAAACACTTAACATCATACTACAATATTTTGTACGTAGTAAAAAGTCCCTGCAAAGAAAACATTCTGAAGGATGCGTAGGTATGTGCATAGGATTGTAATACATAACTCCTTATCCTCACTGGCATAAAAATTTAATTCACTGATTTGACGTTTCTTTCACATTTGCTACGGCTGTGAAAAGGGGGCCCCAAATCATCTCGAGTAGCTGCTTTTCAGTCGTCCAGTTTTTATGAACTATAAACTATAACTGCGAAACTTATTTCTAAATATTTTACTTTATTTACGGAAAATAAAGTGCTTTTCTTTTTCATACTTCTTTCAAAACTGCCCTCGAAATTCCCCGCTATTTCGTTAATCAGCTTCATATGAAATTTCCGCCAAAAATTTTGTAAAATATTTTTGCCGAGGCTAGAGGCACTTTTAGCCGTGAAGAACCCCCCCCCCGCACTACGGTGCGCCCCTGCTTTCTCGTACGATAATCTTGCTTTACTTCCAAAAAAGAAAAATCACTGACTGTTACAAATGAATCATTTATAGGAATACCAAAAGTAAATTTTTCTGATATTTTTATCAATATGTCTATATTGCTTCTTCAGAGACTACACATTTGTTAAATATTTAAGAGAAGTTAAACTTTTAATTACACGTGTTAACGGATTATCAATTATTTTTTTCATGATGCTGATTTCTTTTGGTGGATCTACCGTTTGTAAGGTTTTATAGACACCAAACTTTGTTAACCACCTAAATACTTAAACTGCTAACAGTTCCTGTGCAGATGTGCCGAAGCAACAAAACGTATTGATCGATTGCCCCGAGATAGTTGAGCACCAACCTAGTTCGTGTCTGGTATGCACGCGCCCTTTGACTAGTGAGACAGTGTTCAAAGCTATTACTGAAGTTATGGGTAAATGTAATACTCTACTCGGCACTGTTTAAGAGTGAAAATAATTTAGTCCTTAGCTTCGTGTGCATTAGTTGCTGCAGGCGCATTTTCAGACATTCCCTGACGTGGCAAAGTGCTTCCTACACAACTGGGCAATGACTCTTTACGGTAAAACTGTATGTGTGGAAGACTACAGCACTCCTGTAGCTGATGAAGATATTGTAGGGCCAATCGTGATACAGCATATCACTGAGCTAGAGTTTTAATTCCTGAAGTTCGGAACGGTATTTTCCCAGTTTAGGGACGCGCAATGTTTTCTTGCACGAGAACTTTTTTTTTCTATGATGATTGCTAATGGTTTTCTTTTCACCTGAAAGCATGCAAAATAACGTTTTCATCTCATACAAGCAAGTTAGATGTAGGCAATCTTGCATTACAGTAGAACTGAAAAATTTGCTGTTTCATATTAGGCTTGCTGGCCATATGATGCGTCGGCAAAGGTCCAACTTATCGCACTGAAGGGTCCATTCACATTTTAAATATTCTAGTATGTGTATTCTTTAATATAATTAACAAAATACCATGATTTACAACTGAGAGAGTAACACTAATGTGGGATGGACTTCGATCACCTACTACCGGGCACACGAGCAATGCCCTGTGATCTGAAACACTACAGGATTGTCAGTGCGAGTAGAAAAACGGGTAAAATATTATTTGCACCTTCTCTCTGAGGATTCTTTGCGAAGTGGTAGCACAGAAGCCACTGCGTACAATTTTAGTTTAGCATTATCTTGGTACCTCGGAGTGTGTTGAAGGCTAAGTTAGAAGTGATGGGTGGACGTAATACAGCTTATAAATATGAGTTAAGCTTCGTGCAGAAGTTCGTTGGTCAACTGTTACAAGCTGATTTCTCGCACTTAGCGTTGACGTGTGACAATCTTCTTCAACGATGGCGGTTTTTGAAGACTGTATGCTTCTAAAGCTTTGCCGGCTGAAGTGGACGACTCTGATATATTGTACTCTGGTGGCCTCATTGACATGTGTTTGGTCGATAGTGAGGGCGTAGGTCAATGCACAGCAATTCAAATGTTCGAACTCTGGTACACGCGTGCTGTGAAGCTCTGTTTGAAGGAATGTGTTTAACTTTCTGTGTGTGGAAAGTTATCAAACACGGATTACGTACACTGGAGTTGCAAAGATCTGCTGAAAGAGTGCCAAACCAGGATACGAGTGTGCGGTTTGTTCATTAATCCAGCTTCAAGATGGAGGAGGTTCTGATGGCAATGCAGGACTTCAGCCACCAGAAGATGAGGGGCCAGCTCGTGTGTCGAACCAGAAGAAACCACAGCGAGCACTTGAAGGTATGGGAGTCGGTGCTCGAGCCTCCATTGCAGTGAACGTATACCTAAAAGGGTGGCAGAGTGGTACAAGGCGCTGGCCTCTAATCATTAGTCTGAGATGGGTCCGGGTTCGAATCCTGGGCGAAGCATGGATTTTGTTTCTCTCTCAACACCTTGGAGCCAGTGGCCCAAAATTACGGAATTGCGACTGCTTACAGCTCATTGAGTTACTCAGAACTGTCATTAAACCTCCAAACAAGGAAAAAAAGTGTAGAAAAATATTTTGCCTATTGTAAAAAAGCCACTGAAGAAGCATTAAGGTGCGAAGCGTTCGGAGAAAAAGGCAGTTTGAGACCATGGATACTCCAATGTGCATGTAGCATGGTGCTGTTGAATTGGATACAAATCCTATTCTGCGAATCTGAGGCAATTTAAGTATTGTGGATGTTTCTGTGGATACTTCGTGTGGTGTTTATGAATTGTATCTACTCTCTGCGGAACCTGAGAGAGTTCTAGAGACTTGACGCTGAGACGAATGCCTCGCATGGTGACAATGCATTGGAAATTTGCTTCTCTTCCAAGGAATTTGAGCGTTGTACTATTGAACAAATGTTGGACGCGATGCATATCCCTGGTCGATATAATTAAGGCAATCTGGTGGAGAGGTCCTTTTGGTGTCTAGTATCGACACGATGTTAAGAGCTTAAAGATTTGGTCCTGACTTTTTCGAAAGTTATAGAAATGTCTTCGTAAAATATAATGTTCGAGTATGGACTTTATTCTGATGAAGTACATGTTGTAATCACAAGTGTCAGCAGAATTTCCAGTCGACTAGAAGTCCCGGAGATGAACTCTTGTGTGTTGTGTGCCGGCCCTCTTTTACCAACTATGGCTCTCGCGCCAGCAATTTTTAATAAATCAAATATTACTTGCATGCTTTAAAAGGAAAGCAGCAATCGGGATAAAACATGTTCTGACGTAAATAAAATTGCGTCCGTTATCTGGAGAAATACCTCAGTTGTGAAAAAGGTGCATAGGAAGTCGAAAGTCCTGATGAACACTAAAAAAGTAGTTCGAGGTTCTGTGGACATACCGTATTACGGCTTGGATTATCTTTAGGGTAGCCCGATAATTTCTTTACTGAGAAAGTTACCCAACACTCTGAGGGTCATGATGACAAAGTTTGCATTATCAAGTGGAAAAGCTGCCCCGTTTCTGAAGACGCTTAGGAACTTGACCTCTCGAGCTTAACAGCTGTGTGTGAAATGCGTGGGAACAATTACTCGTATAGGCAATAAATGTTCCATGTAAACTTCGTTATAACCAAGTGTTGATGCAATTTTGTTGCAACAGATTTAACAGTACGGGATAAATTGGTTTAAAGGGGAATGGAGCACCCACGGCTACAGCGGACCTTCTTAACTTCTCGCCCGTGTCTGCCGCTATATAGCATATTCCAAAAAACAGGTAATCGAATTTCTGTGACCATTATATCTGTGGTTGTGAGGAAAGTTCCTTTGCTGGTCGAAAGAAAACCGGAGCTGCTTTCAAGTTTAAGGCACTTATTTCATGCATTTTTTTTATGACAATAGTCGATGCATTCTTCCCATTTCAGACACAGGATTTTTTTTTACTGTGTTTCTCTGGTACGGATTCGGTACACATGCTGTATATTGCAGAGTCGCGATATGCTTAGCAAGGAAGCAAACTTCCAGTTTGTAGGACTGTGAAATGATTTCAATTTCCCCGACTATCATAGCTGTCATTTAGGGTAGAGGTCTGCACGGGTCTTAATTTGGAAAGCCCGGCACGGCCAGTTTCAATTTTTTTAATTAAAGCCCGGCCCGGCCCGTATATTTCTCTTGGTTTCCAACGCCCGGGCTGGCTCGTAAAACTTCAACCATTACCAAAACACGAATTTGACACCTGGTGCACTTGGTCATTCGACTTCTGAAGGGTTTTCGTTTCTTAATTGCTACACGTATTCTATTACAATAAACGTTAATTCAGAATATTTCTGAGACTCTGTATAAGTCACGTGACGTCCGAGGAGGGGGGGGCTTGTATACTAAAACATATTGCATGAAACGGACAATTTCCATGCCTTTCAAATTTTCTGGGTTTTCAAATTATAATTCCCTACCGCCAGACCCGGAAATATCCTTGGGGATAAAGAGGGGGTGGGGGGTTAATTCGAAAAGTACGAGATATCCAGAATTATGAGTCCGATCGTGTTTTACTGTTAGAAGATTTTATGGTTTTATAAACTGCACCCATCTCTACTGGCATATCATTTCGCTGGAACCCAATATGTCTCGTGTGTGTGTAGGGAGCACATTTGTGCCACTTAAGATGCGATGTTCCAGACTTTGTGCTATCGTAACCCAAGAAGTTTTTGCATTTAGTGCACTGCACAACGTTTACCGGCCGACTAGTTTCAGAACGGGACAGTAATTTAAAATATTTCCAAATATCGCTTTTCCCCTTTACGTCTACAAGCAACATATTCTCCGGAAGCGATTTTTTTTCGCGAAAATCTTTCGCTTTCTTAAACTCCATAATAAGTATGGAAGAGTATTTATCAACAACACTGAACTGAGCATATGCTAAGGGAAAACAACGACAGCCTGCCCAGATAATCAGTGTCACAGAAGTTTTGAAAACGGCTGCCTGAGAGTACAAATGGGGAAAATACGGCACAGATTTATACACAGAAATAAGTTTTCTCCCAGCCCATTTCTCCCGTGCCATTTAAGACAACTTAAAAGCTTTACTCACATCTAGAGAACAAAGTGCCGCCGACCACAACAATAAAAAAGATCGTCTGCGACAGCCCTGGTCTGCGAGTGGGTGGCTCGGTTTAGAAATGCTGCAGTTAATAAATAGCCTGCCCTGAAGCATGAGAGGAGGGTGGAAGTTAGGGAGAGAGAGTGAAGGGACCACATTCACATTGAAAAACTAAGGGAGCTGACCCACTCAAATTGTTTTGTAGGAGGGGAGGAGGATGCCCTTAAAACTTCTACTTTTTTCCATCAGCGGAAATTATTCACTCTTATCCTGCTGCTGTATGTTGCGAGTTTTCCAAACAAGAAAGGCATCGTACAGCGATTGTTTTTGCTCATAAAAAAAAAAAAAAATCTGCTCGACCAGTGTCTGTTGAAGGCCCGGCCCGTTTTCCAAACTGAGAAATGAGCAAAGGCCCGACCTTTCCCGGGACCGTGCATACCTCTAATTTAGGGTCCACAGCTGCGTCTCATAACGCGGAAGAGGCAGATATCACTGGAGAAAGGTCACCAACACATTCGCATGATGTTCACTGAAGCGGACTCTGTCTATTGTGTAATATTGCATGGGTAGCTATGTTAAGGGTATATAGGCATGGTAATGAGCCTTTGAAGCAGCGGTTAGTTCCCGGGTTTTGCTCTGCAAACTGCGATAGTTTAGTGACCTTTCGCCAATTATATATAACAGCTAGGTACTCTCCGTTAGGCTAGGGGCGCAGCTATGGATAATAAATCTTGTATGATAGTCGGGGATTTTCGATAGTCGTACAAGTTGAAGCAAACCATATGTTGGTTTTCTTGAGCACTGCTAGACAGATTTGTAACGAAGATATATGGGAAAAAAATACGAGATATTTTCTGCGTCTGAAATGCAAAGAAAGTCTATCATCATGAAGGAAAAAATTCTCGTGCAAAACAATTGCGCAAAAATAGAGCTCTGACTTTTGTAAGCATTTAAAAAGAAAAACTGTGAAGGACATGAAAAACAGGTAGTCTGAGCAGGGGTGCAACCAGAGCTTCAAAGGCTAAAACATCCTTCAAATCAGGTTTTTTTTTTTTTGGTATTTTTTTTAAAGGATTCTCATTAACAGTGCAATTTTGCTATGTCCCTGTCTTAGCTTGATTTAAAGTTTCTATGTACACTGAGCGCTCTTAAGAATTATAAACGCTCTGAATTCCGATATTGTCAGGTTTCTTATCAGTAACTTTACTCAGGAGCACAGACAACACAATTTCAATATTTTCCACTGCCTGTATATCCCATAGAGTCAAAAAAAATAAAATATAGCTAGATTATTCCCAGCAATTAGAATTGTGAACCGAATTGGTTGTATTTCACTGCTTCCATGTAGCCACCTCTTCAGGAAACTTGAAAATTACACCGCCCTGGAGCGGGAATCGAACTCGCATCTCCCTATTTCTGTTCGAGCATGCTATTAGTTACACCACCCAGAACAATGAAGCTTCAAGCAAGTGAAGCATTCGATATATGTAAGGTGACCAGATATTGGAACATTGATTTGAGGACAAAATGGCGCGGTGTCCCCAAATCAGCAGGTCATTTGGGGACGCAAACATACTAAAAATAAATATGCAAATCTTTTTGTCCCATCTTGTAGAATGTTGGTAATTTGTACTGACAAAGCAGAGTTATGGTGTGGCGAAAACCTATTAGCAAAAGTGAAATGCTTTGCCTTAGGTGTATGTGCTGAATTAAAATCGAGCTGCACACTAATGAACGAACTGCATGGGGGATTTTTCATTTTGTCAAAGGTTTCGGAGGAACTCAGAACAAGTACAGTCGCAATTTGGCCGCCCAAGTGGTGAAGTGTTCTTAGTGTTGGTCACTGACCATTCGTACAAGTTGATACGGGTTCGAGTCCCGAATAGTGTGTTTGTCTTACAGCACTTGCTGTCTCCCTTCCCTAGAATGAATGTCTCCAAATTAGGGACAGGTGACTTAGTCTTCAGTTTTGCTCATGGTGAGTTGTTAAACTCGGAAAATGGGGGGGGGGGCAGTGAACATTTGTTTTCACAAGAAGCATGTTGGAAAATTAGTACAACGAAAACTATTTTTAAGAACATTTTTCATCAGAAATATAACGAGCTTAATGAGGAAGTGTAAATTCGAGGACACTTGAGGACAAACATCAAAATTTGAGGACAATTTGCGTCCCCAAAGGCATCACAGTTTTGGGGACAGTAAATTAAATTCGAGGACTGTCCTCAAGAATTCAGGACATCTGGTTATCTTAGATACGTGTGAACTTCGTCATAACCAAACAGATAAACAAGTTAGTAAAATCATGCAATGCATTGATTATGATACGCTTTCCAATATACTAGAAATCATTACCCAAGCTATTACTCAAGTTATGAGGGAAATGGCTGTGGAATAAATCTCACCCCTGTGCCCTGACCTTTGATCCATTTGGATGATATTCTGAAGAACTGGTTCAGTATATCTCCGAAATAACATGATAAAGTTTTGTTGCAATCGAAGCAATTTTACGTAAGTTATGATGCATAAGCGCTATGGAATAGATCGCGCTCCTGTGTTCTAACCTTTCACCCCATTTCGCACATTTTCAATAGGATTCGTCCCCAGGAAGGTCCCTACAACATACCAAAATTTCATCCAAATCGAAACATTTTTACGTAAGTTTACGACTCATAATGGCGATGGAAGTGATTCCGCTCCTATGTCCTGACCTTTGACCCCATTTCGCCAATTTTCAACAGGGTTTGTCCCCAGGTGGTCTCCTACCACATACTAACATTTAATCCAAATCGAACCTTTTTTACGTTAGTTATGACGCATAAGATCAGTGGAATGGATCCCACTCTTATGTCCTGACCTTTGACCCCATTTCGTTCACTTTCAATAGGGTTCCTTCCCAGATGTTCCCCTACCACATACTAAAATTTCATCGAAATCGAACGATTTTTACGCAAGTTATCGTGCGGACGAACATACGCACACAACGCGTGACGTAATGAGGAAGATGGGAATCGCGACCATCTGCTAGCAAGGTGTGACGTCATAAAACTTTAATAGGATCCAAAAACAACGCGTGACGTAAAGATATAGATGGCATGACCGCGCGCCAACATCTAATGGGGCGACGCCATGACACCACACTACAAACTTGGTAATTCGGGGTGGTTATTTAACCCACTAAACAAATTTTCTTAAAGTCGAGATCAAGCTAAATCGATTTCTAGTACCAGGAAGCGGTAGGTTAACGACTTTCATCAAAATCCTCAGAGCCATTTTCAAAATAAAATTTACATACATACAAGAATTGCTCCTTTAAGGTGAACGTCAAGAAATTTTGCTTCCTGTACTTCGAATGGAAAAATTTCTGTACACATTTTCTTCCCAATTAACGCGTTCCCAAGGATGAAAATTTGAACATCGATTAACATATCTTCATTTTATAACTTGGAATACTTAATATTTTCTAAAACATAACCATAATTATGCAATCCAACATTTTTTGTCTGCTGACGTCATGAAAATACAGGTCGCGCCATCTTTTTTCTGGACAATTAATGCGTTCCCAAGGATGAAAATTTGAACATCGATTAAAATAGCTTCATTTTATAACTTGCAATACTTAATATTTTCTAAAACATAACCATAATTATGCAATCCAACATTTGTTTGTCTACTGACCTCATCAAAGTACTGGTCACGCCATCCTTTTTCTGGTTTCAACACCACCAAAGGAAATGTTATTGATTTTTAATGTAATTATGGTTATGTTTTAGAAAATATTAAGTATTCCAAGTTGAAATAAAGTTATTTTAATCGAAGTCGATGTTCAAATTTTCATCCTTGGGAACACATTAATTGTGAAGGAAATGTGTACAAAAGTTTTTCCATTGGAAGTATAGGAAGCAAAATTACTTGACGTCCACCTTAATAATATGGGATAAGAGCGATGGAATGGATCGCATTCCTATGTCTTACCTTTGACCCCATTTCGTCCACATTCAATAGGGTTCGTTTCCAGGTGGTCCCCTACCACATACTGAAATTTCATCGAGATCGAACCATTTTTACGCACGTTATGACTCATAAGGGCAATGGAATGCATCCCGCTCTTATGTCCTCACCTTTGACCCCACTTCACCCATTTTAAATAAGATTCGTCCCCAGGCGGTCCCCTACCATATACTAAAATTTCATCGAAATCGAACCATTTTTACGCCAGTTATCGTGCGGACAGACGGACGGACAAAGTTGGAGCATATACGCTTCTTCAACCTACGATTGGAAAGCGTAAAAAAGGAGCTATCATTTGGGGCGTGTTATGCATTATGTCAGCTTAAAACTTGTCAAACTGTTTAATCAAAGGTAAATAATGCTTGATAATTAAAAACTATAGTCAGCAATGAGATCTGCAACAAGCAAAACTTTTAATGTAAAATTAAACTAACACAAAAATTTGAGATTTCACCTGTTACATTCGTTTATCTGTTGACTCGCTACGTCGAAAATGAGTCAACTGTTACTTATTTTGTGTGCTTCTTATTATTGTATATCAGCTGTTAAATTTCTTCAGCTTCCTCTGACGCGATAGTTGAAATGTTTCTAGATGATGATCTGATTTTCTAGACTTCAATAGCACGTCTGTTTGAAATCGTTTTCTATGGCGATTTTTTCTTCATCTCTTGACTGATCTTCATTCTAGAATTCTCTCAGCTATGTCAACCACGGGAGTCCGGGGCCCCACCCCTTGGAAATTTCATTGTCCCCTCATTGAGGTCTTAGATTTGTGGTTCACATATCATTTATCGTTTTTTTTTTTTACGCTTAAAGTACAATTTAAAAAATTGATTTTGCACAAATTAGCCGAACAGTTAACCCAGCGTTGTGTTTTCTCTTTAAAAAAGACCATTAAATATTCCTTTAAATTATTTAAAAGCAATAACCGGGGCGGTTCTTTTTCTCCCTTCCTCCCTGTTTGTGTTTTCCTTTCTAAGTCCGAATGTGCCCTGCTCGAGATCGGAAAACCCAATGCATCTGCCAAATAAATAACTGAACAAGAAATAACTCATTCAGCGCTAAGTATACTACTGTTTCCTGTACACAGGCCTTTCTTGGAGTTTTGTCACATAGACGATAAACCAGCCTGGACGAGCCTGGATTTGGGGAGACCTTCGTCCAGCAGTGGATTGATAATGGTTGACGATGATGATATATGTGTGTGTGTGTGTGTGTGTGTGTGTGTGTGTGTGTGTGTGTGTGTGTGTGTGTAATATCAAGGGTTATATTTGTTTAATCACTTACATATGACATTAAGAAATTAGATATCACGTGATTACTATGGAGTTGGTAGAAACTAAATTTTCCTAGAAAAATATCACCAGTAGCAGAATAACATAAAAGTGGTAAGGGAGTTGAGTACAAAATTTGAAAATATATAGAGCACCTCGCATTGTACACAATTTTTTAGGGTGGGGGGATTTCCCAGGAAAGTTTGTTTTTTGATCTAAAATTAAAATTTCTAAAGTGAAGAACATGTGTGCGGTATATTTTTTAAATGCACCTCCCTCCGAAAAAAGAAAAACTGCTTACTTAATTATCCCTTTCTTTTTAAGCATTCAGCAATCAGGACATAAGCCTCCAAAGTTTGAGATCTTAGTCTGCCACGGTCCTTTTAGCACATCAATCGAAAACCTCTGAATGCTCCATGTAAAAGATGCGATGTGAAAAGTAACTCTTAGTCATACAGTGAACTTCGCACGGAGAGAGTGAATCAACTGAGAAGCAGGCGAATGGCGTTTGCCTGTACCTTTCCCTGGAAAAATCGCACTGTAAAAGAACGCAAAGGAAGTATCTTTTTACGATATGGTGTCGGTGTGTCTGTCGGTGGAAATCTTCGTTGGTTTAAGAAAGAGACAATATTTTTGCATGGAAAATCATTATTCGCTGCGTGGGCACCAGTATCAACTACAGAATTTTACAACGCGCATTTTTCTTTGGAATATATTTTTCTCTTTTCAAAAATAAAACTGGAATAAAACCGGGTCAGGAACACCTTGACCCGACCCTTTGACCCGTTTCCATCTCTGGACATGGACACACGCATACACGGTTCTGACTAGTTACGCCACTGGTGTAAAATAAGTGTTACTGTACTCCGAGTCAACCTACGAGGGTGCGGAAACGGCTACCTCCGCTACGAAAAGTAGTCCCTAGAGTTTAGAGCGAAAAGCAGTAGAATTATTGTTCATAATCCATTTTTGTTTGCTCAGCAGTTTATCAAACAAAATTGCCATCTAAAAAAGTTCCAGAAGTTAGTCCGCTTTTGGAAATAATTTTTTTATGAGAAGTTGCTCAATCAAGAGCTTCGCACTTTCGGCTGTTTCTACCCACTTGGGATTCAACTCGGCCAGCAGGTGTAAGGGGCCGAAGACCTCTCCCAAAATTAACACATGGACACTAAATTGACAATCGGTGAACTCGAAGGGGTGGTTACTTAAACAGGCAATAGGGGAATCAGTTCGGCCTCCACCAGACCCCCACTCACAATCTCCACTGCTTGTGAGTTGTGTGGGTGGATCAGAAAGGAAACAGTATAGATGAGCACATTAACGCGGATGGATACCGTTCTTGCGTTCCACGACGAGTCGTGATAAGGCTCTCACGCCTTTAACAAAAGTACAGTTTTAGGGTGACTTGGAGTATAAAATGTCGTCTTCCACTTTTTGCTTGCTCTGAATGCGTAGTCTTAAATTGCTTATCAAAATTTTGCCTTTTTGCTTACGAAAATAGTATTATACTTGAACAATTTAAAGGAAAATGTCGTTTTTATTCATCTTAATCAAATTTTAACTTCGTGCCAGGCAAACACAATACCTTTCTCTTCCTTAACTCCCTTCCTTCAAGCCAGCGACTTTAACTTGCACTCCTCTCCTACAAAGCAGTCCTTGGCCGCTTCCTGCACTTCCACTGTCCCGGGACAGTTTTAAGAGTGTTAGTGTAACTTTAGACTCTGTGACGTACTATAGAGGTGAAACACGTGCCAAGACTACAAATCTGCAGCGATATATTCCGTCGGTGTAACTGTACAGGAACAAGGAGACGCAAGTTCTATCTTCTTTTTCCTTTTTTTTTTTTCTTTTTATTGGAGGTTTAAAAAAATGATTTATTGGACCTGGTGCTACAGACCTGACAAACAGGCAGACAGAAACAGGATACAGATATTACACAGCAACAAGTACAAATCATACATGGTTTACAGCATGCCAAAGGATCAATTTACAGATATAGCCAGTGTGGATCATGTAACACATAGTGAACAAGTATACATCAAACATGGATTTGACAGTATGCTAAATGAGCAATATACACAGATAACCAGTGTTGAACAAGTAACACATTGAGAGCCAGTGCCGAAAGACACTGGCTCCCACTGCGCCATTAGGGCGGCGAATTCGAACTTCATCACCGCCAAATTTTGTTTTCACAACTCCACTTTCCGTATTGGAATCCCCTATTTTGCAAAGAAAACAAACAGAGCAATTAGTAGTAACCACCTCAGTGAATTCCTGTCCACCCTCCTGGACATACAAGCATGAAAAAGAGGCTTAAACTAAGGAATTGGAAGAGTGGAGAACAATTGAATTTTCATGGCCC
Source organism: Macrothele yani (assembly GCA_039090855.1). NCBI lineage: Eukaryota > Metazoa > Arthropoda > Arachnida > Araneae > Macrothelidae > Macrothele > Macrothele yani. The sequence continues at coordinate 53,101,339 of CM077015.1, forward strand.
TGCGGATGCTATTTCGATAACCTTTCTACGAAGACTTAAACAACGCACATTCTTGGGGGAAATACGTAGGGCTACATGATATAAAACACAAGACATTACTTGGAAAAGTCCAGATTATATTTTTAAGTTAAATATATTGAAAAATGGCATATGTTGAACTGGGTGGTCGGCAGGGTGGGCAAGACAAATTTCAGGGTGGGCTTCTCTCTTGGCAACGTCCCTGCTGGAGGGCCTCAAAAATAATGATATATACAAGTGTATATATTTAATTTTGCTTTTAAAAATGAGAAAAGTCATAGTGAGGGATGAATTTGCTGTTCTGGGTTTGGGAAGATCTGGGGGCATAATTCTGCCCAAATCGAAATGCGTCATCTACAAATATGAATTTATTAGTTTAAATGCAGGCTCACTAAACATCTTTTTGAAAGTAGTATTACTTAATGCTACACTACAACTGAGCTTAGAAATTGGTGTTGTTTCTGACCAATTTTTTTAATACAATGAACATTTAGCTTTTTAGTTTGGGGTTTTATGACTCCCCGCCTTTTCCTTAAAATTCCTTCCCTCCCTCATTAAGTTTAGTTTAAGGCGTAATCACAAGACTGATATCGTACGAGTAAAATGGCATTAGAAAACATAAAAATCACCTTCACAAAGCTGTCGTTACACGATTTAAAAAAGTAGGTCTCAGTTGCAATTAAAAGTGAACTTTATTTACATCTAAAACCATCGCAGGAAACATGCTAGTACTTTCGGACCCACACAGGGTCCATCATCGGGCAACATATTGTGCCGAACTCCTGTTTATAAGGAGATGTTCGTCACCTAAAGTCACTGGTTGGATGACGTAGTTCCATTTAACGCAGGCGCACTTCAGCATAACATACACAAATTAAAATCACTACAGGTTAATATGATGTTATGAATTGTGATGAAAAGTACAATGATTAAAAATGAAATGTCTCCATGACGATGGTAATATACATGGTGAGTCATCGTTACAGCATTGGTTGGAGAACAAGTTGATAAAAATGCTCTCCATAAAAAGTAAATTAGTTTTGTTGGATGCTGTTGCTAAGTATTTAACATTGTTCCAATCCGGTATATGGCAGTCCTGACTAACCAGTCACAGCATTGTGAAGGTGATTTTTATAATTTATTGACACGAATCCCCACAAATTTTTGGATTAGAAAACTTGTTTTACGAGAAACAAGAATAGATTTCATCCATGTTCGGACTGTCTGTAAGGGTTCAGTGGGGTGGAATCTGAGGATATGCGACAGCAGATTTCACACCGCATATAACATAAATGTCAATCAAAGCAGTACCGTAAACTAACCTTACCTAACATGTTAAAGTACTGTGGTTATCTTTATAAAAGTTCCGACTTTTTTTTTCTTAACAAAAGGCTTTCCATTTATTAACTTCAGTCATTTCCTCCCCACCAGGGTATCACAAAGCCCTCAGTATTACATTTTGTCTGGATAGCTATAATAGGGTTTATAGTTATGGTAACAAGAAACCTCACACACCACCACGAAAATAGTCCAATCATGTTCGGCAGCCCAAAATGGGTATTTCTGTTGAAATCTGGAAGTCAATTTGTTTTTGCGATTACAATACTTTTTTATACATTTAGTGGGTGAGAGTAAAAATGCACGGTTATATGTTAAGGATGCCCAGCAAAGTGAGCGGGCCCCAAAACCGATGCTGCCCGGTAACTCCAAATCCACCACTAGAAACACTTGGCGTTGTCAATAGAAGGTATTCCCTAGGCTTCCAATGAAACAGGAAGGGATAAAAACTGGGTGCATGCCACTTATTTTTTCCTGCTGTTAGCCGTGTTGAACTTGGATATACGCGGTTTCTCCAAAAACCTTTGTTCGCAATATGATCGATTAACAAGGAGCCGCACCGGTGGCGCAGTGGTCTAAGCGATGGCCTCTGATCATTCGGCCGAGAGGGGTCCAGGTTCGAATCCCGGTCAGGCATGGATGTTGTTTGTCTTACGGCACTGGCTCTCTCCCTTCCCTGGAACCAGTGACCCTAAATTAGGGACGGGCGACTGCTTATAGCCCATTGAGTTGCTCACGGTGGTCGTTAAACCTCCAATAAAAAAAAAAATTAACAAGGAAGAATCTCTTACGAGGTTCAGAAAATACACAACAGCAGTAGAAGATATGAACTTCGTGCCAGTAAACATTCAAGTAGTAGGATTTGTATTAGCCGTCTGTTCACGATTGGAATCATCATCATCATTGTCAACCATTATCAATCCACTGCTGGACGAAGATCTCTCCAAGCCTTTTCCACAACTATCTGTCTTGTGCCAGTCTCCTCCATGTTACTCCCGCATACTTTCGAATTTCATCCACCCATCTTCCATGTGGTCTTCTTCTGGGTCTTTTCCTGTACCCTTGGAATCCAATCTAAAATTTCGACTGTCCAACGATGGTCTGTCCTTCTAGCAGTATGTCCAGCCCATTGCCATTTCAGGGATTTTACTCTGATCATGATGTCTTCCACTCTTGTCATTTTTCGGATCCACGAGTTCCTCTTCTTATCTCTCCTGGTTACACCAAGCATGCACCTCTCCATGCTGCTTTGAGTTGTCTGCAGCCTTTGTATGTCTCTTTTAGTTAAGGTCTACGTCTCTGCACCATACGTAAGCACTGGAAGGATGCATAGATCAAACACTTTTATTTTAAGACATAATGGCATATTGCTCTTGAAAATTATGCTGTTTCTTCCAAAAGCTCTCCAGGCAAGTTTTATACGCCGATTAATTTCTTCATCAATGTGACCCTCACTTGATATCTGCAGTCCAAGATAAACGTACGTATCTGTTATCTCCAATTTTTCTCCATCAATCGATAAATCTTCATTTCTGGTAAAAGCATTGTACATCATCACTTTTGTCTTCTGAAAGTTCATTTTTAATCCCACTACTTTACTCTTGTCAGCAAGTTCCTGGATCATACTCTGGAGCTCTGATGGGGTAGTTGCAAAAATGACTGTCATCAGCAAAACGAAGGTGAGGTAGATAATCTCCATTAATCTTTATCCCTTTGTTTTCCCAGTTCAGTGATTGAAAGACATTTTCCAATGTGGCATTAAAGAGCTTGGGAGATATGGTGTCATCTTGTCTCACTCCTTTCCAATTTTTATGTGTACTGTATTCTCAAACTGCCGAATGTTTGCACTTGCATTTTCATCGATGTTATTAATAACATTAATGTATACATCTTCAATACCGCAGGATTTCAGAGCCATTGTAACTGCTGATGGTTTCACCGAATCAAAGGCTTTTTCATAATCGATAAAAGCCATGCACAATGGAAGTTCATATTCCCTCGCTCTTTCAATTAGTTCTCTCAGTACGTGGATATGATCAATTGTGCTGTAGCCACTCCTGAATCCAGCTTGTTCTCTCGGTTGAGCCATGTTCAGTGTTACCTTCAAGCGGTGTGAAAGAACTTTAGTGAAGATTTTATAAACCACTGATAGGAGGCTGACTAGGTCTGTAGTTCCTGAGATTCTCAATGTCAGCTTTTTTATGTAGCAGGATCATTGTAGCGTTGTTCCAATCCTCAGGAATCTTCCCTTCATTAAGGCATCGAGTGAAAATTTGGGCGAGTACTGTTTCGATTTCTCCACTTGCTTCTTGTATGTTGTCTACAGTAATTCCATCTTCTCTTGGAGCTTTTCTCCGCTTCATGTTCTTGATTGCATGTGCAACTTTTGATGGGAGGACTGGAAGAACTCTGGTACTGGTAACTTTCCTGATGTCTGGAGTACATGTATCATCCCTTTCATATAATCTGGAATAGAAATCTTTCACTCTTGTCAAAATTTCGCTTCTATTTCTTATTACAGAACCATCTTCTTTTCTCAGTGCCAAAACCTGCATGTCTTCTTCCCTTACTGAGATGTCCCTTTGCTATTTTTAGGCTGTGGTTGTTTTCAATTGCTTTCCTCACTAGTTCACAGTTGAATTTCCTTACGTCTTCAGTGATACTTTTTCGTACTGTCTTGCAAAGCTCTATATATTCCACTTTGGAAGTCACATCTTCTTTAGTTGTCCTCATCACTCTTCTTTTTTGCATCAACATTTTGGTTTTTCCTGATAATTTGTTCACATGTAACTTGTTCTTAGACCCAGCTAATCTTGTTACTGTTTCCATAAGAGCTTTGGTTACTTTTCTGTTAACTTCAAAGATGTGCACTTCTTCTGATGTTAGACCTTCTAGAGCAGAGAATCTGTTCCTCAGTTCCAATTTGAAGGTATTCTGATGCTTTTTAAGGTTGGTCACGTCACGGAATACACGCAGATAAATGTCTGTTATTAAAAGGTTTAATATTAAAAAGATTTAATACTAAACACTGTATGTTATACACATCAATGATACATATGCGATCATTGAGTGATCGACACGCTTATTCAGGTACGTCATGAACTTGTTACTTTAGTATAAGACTTGCTACTCGAGTTGTCATTCTGTTCGCTTTTTATCTGAAGATAAGTAGACTCGAAAGATCTCATATGTATCATTGATGTGTATATAAGTTTTAACATAGTTTTTAATATTAAATCCTTTTAACATTAAACTTTTTAATAACTGAGACCTTATTTATCTGTGTTGAAGAATTTTATGAGGAAATTCGTCATCTAAAGAATAAAGGTAAGCAGCACTTGAAGATAATTATGGGAGATTTCAATGCAAAAATAGGGCAACGGCAACAGAATGAAATTTCAGTAGGTAAATTCGGTCACGGCAACAGAAACCAGCGTGGAAATACTCTCGTAGAGTTTGCAGAGGCAGAAGGGTTTTTCATCTTGAACTCCTTTTTCAAGAAAAAGCCACACAGGAAATGGACATGGAGACATCCAAATGGGACGACAAGTGAAATTGATTTTATTATGTGTAACAAAAAATTCGTCATAGAAGACTGCAGTGTGCTAAACAAGTTCAACACAGGCAGTGACCATAGATTGGTGAGATGTAAGATGCACCTCAACACTAAACTCGAACGTAGCAAGCTCATAAGACAAACAAAATGTATTGACATAACCAACCTTAAAAAACACCATAATACCTTCAAATTGAAACTGAAGAACAGATTCTCTACTTTAGAAGGACTAACATCGGAAGAAGTGGATATTTCTGAAGTTAACAGAAAAGTAACCAAAGCTCTTATGGAAACAGCAACAAAATTAGCTGGGTCTAAGAACAAGTTACATGTGAACAAATTATCAGGAAAAACCAAAATGTTGATGCAAAAAAGAAGAGTGATGAGGACAACTAAAGAAGATGTGACTTCCAAAGTGGAATATATAGAGCTATGCAAGACAGTACGAAAAAGTATCACTGAAGACGTAAGGAAATTCAACTGTGAACTAGTGAGGAAAGCAATTGAAAACAACCAAAGCCTAAAGATAGCAAAGGGACATCTCAGTAAGGGAAAAAACAGATTATGGCACTGAGAAAAGAAGATGGTTCTGTAACAAGAAATAGAGGCGAAATTTTGACAAGAGTGAAAGATTTCTACTCCAAATTATATGAAAGGGATGATACATGTACTCCAGACATCACGAAAGGTACCAGTACCAGAGTTCTTCCAGTCCTTCCAGCAGAAGTTGCACATGCAATCAAGAACATGAAGCGACTAAAAGCTCCAGGAGAAGATGGAATTACTGTAGACATCATACAAGAAGCAAGTGGAGAAATCGAAATAGTACTCGCCCAAATTTTCACTCGATGCCTTAATGAAGGGAAAATTCCTGAGGATTGGAACAACGCTACAATGATCTTGCTACATAAAAAAGGTGACATTGAGGATCTCGGGAACTACAGACCAATCAGCCTCCTATCAGTGGTTTATAAAATCTTCACTAAAGTTCTTTCACACCGCTTGAAGGTGACACTGGACATGGCTCAACCGAGAGAACAAGCTATATTCAGGAGTGGCTACAGCACAATAGATCATATCCACGTACTGAGAGAACTAATTGAAAGAGCGAGGGAATATGAACTTCCATTGTGCATGGCTTTTATCGATTATGAAAAAGCCTTTGATTCGGTGAAACCATCAGCAGTTACAATGGCTCTGAAATCCTGCGGTATTGAAGATGCATACATTAATATTATTAACTTTTTATAAAATGCAAGTGCAAAGATTCGGCTGTTTGAAAATACAACTCACATAAAAATTGGAAAGGGAGTGAGACAAGGTTACACCATATCTCCGAAGCTCTTTAATGCCACATTGGAAAATGTCTTTCAATCACTGAACTGGGAAAACAAAGGGATAAAGATTAATGGAGATTATCTAACCCACCTTCGTTTTGCTGATGACAGTCATTTTTGCAACTACCCCATCAGAGCTACAGAGTATGATCCAGGAACTTACTGACAAGAGTAAAGAAGTGGGATTAAAAATGAACTTTCAGAAGACAAAAGTGATGTACAATGCTTTTACAAGAAATGAAGATTTATCGATTGATGGAGAAAAGCTGGAGATAACAGACACGTACGTTTATCTTGGACAGCAGATATCAAGTGAGGGTCACATTGGTGAAGAAATTAATCGGCGTACAAAACTTGCCTGGAGAGTTTTTGGAAGAAACAGCATAATTTTCAAGAGCAATATGCCATTATGTCTTAAAAGAAAAGTATTGGATCAATGCATCCTTCCAGTGCTTACGTATGGTGCAGAGACGTGGACCTTAGCTAAAAGAGACATACGAAGGCTGCAGACAACTCAAAGCAGCATGGAGAGGTGCATGCTTGGTGTAACCAGGAGAGATAAGAAGAGGAACACGTGGATCCGAAAAAGTACAAGAGTGGAGGACATCATGATCAGAGTTAAATCCCTGAAATGGCAATGGGCTGGACATACTGCCAGAAGAACAGGCCATCGATGGACAGCCGAAATTTTAGATTGGATTCCAAGGGACAGGAAAAGATCCAGAAGAAGACTACATGGAAGATGGGTGGATGAAATTCGAAAGTATGCGGGAGTGACATGGAAGAGACTGGCACAAGATAGACCGTTGTGGAGGAAACTTGGGGAGACCTTCGTCCAGCAGTGGATTGATAATGGTTCACAATGATGATTCCAATCGTGCAAAGACGGCTAACACGAATCCTACCACTTGAATACACAACCGCTTCGATTTATGCAGAACTTCGTATTATGAATGCTCATCAAGGATGCAGCCACGGGGATGCTCATGGTGCTTGAGCCCTCCCCCCCCCCCGTAATATTATTTTGTTTCCATTTTCGTTCCTAGCATTAAACTTAACGTCCTGTGGAGCGATCCAAATTTCACGTGGATCTATTAAAAAACAAAACAAAAAAACGTGTATTTATACCAAGCTTTACTATCTGTACTCTTTCGGGCAGACTTTTTGTGCCCCCCCCCCTCCCGGAATGTTGATACATATAACTGTGATGCCTTCACGCAGCTGCCTTATGTAGGCAAGGTAAGATTAAAAAAAAAGTTGCAAACTCCAGTTGCTATTTAAAAAAAACAACTGGTAGGATCAGTTCTGATTGAGCCGTCAATTTGGAACATAGGACTACAATCGGTGTGGCCGCCCCGGTGGCGCAATGTTCTAAGGCGATGGCCTCTGATCATTCGTCCGAAAGGGGTCCGGGTTCGAATCCCGGTGAGGCATGGATGTTGTGTTTGTCTTACGGCACTGGCTCTCTCCCTTCCCTGGAACCAGTGACCCTAAATTAGGGACGGGCGACTGCTTATAGCCCATTGAGTTGCTCACGGTGGTCGTTAAACCTCCAATAAAAAAAAATCGGTGTGTTGAATTTTTGTTTGGCGGCGGCGGCTGCTTTCAGGCGTTCTCGATACTCTCTAGGACGTTGGGCTGCAGTCTTCTTGGGCTTCTTACATTCTTCATCACTTGCTCTTGCTTCTCGTTTTGATTTTCTACACTTTTGCTTGCGTTCATTCTGCGAATTCCGCGGCGTTGTCGAAAATGTTAACCCGTTCACACGAAAACATTTTTTAAAATTTTAGTTTAAACCACTGCAATATGTTCTTTATATATTTGAATAGATATCGTCGAGAGCTTTAAAACTATACCACGCACAGTCGTTTTGCACTCACTGTTGTCCAGATAAACCGCGATATTTTCAAAAGGGTTCACAAGAAAACAAATCTTAAAATGTTCAGTTCAGACCACTGCGAAATGTTCTTCGTATATTTGAATAGATCTCGTCGAGAGCTTTAAAACGATACCACGCACAGTCGTGTTGCGCTCAATGTTGCCGAGATAGACTGAGTCAAACGCGGTGGCACACCCAGAAATATTGCATCATCTCCCTGCGCACAGGGAAATAGGGGAGCGTCGCGCGCACGATGTGTTGCGCCGTACGCGAATTGGACTCCGTGCTGTTTACGAATATGCTAACACGATTATTGTGCGGCACGTATTTTTAACGCTATAATGATTTCAATTGGGACCTATTTTTGTCACAGGCGGCCGGCCGTAAGTCGCCCCATACTATCCGCCAAATTAGACGTAGTCCTACGTCAAAAAAGAAAAACAGCAGTAAATGTCTTCTGATTGGCACAAAATCGTTAGAGGGTTTTACAAAAATTACGCTTCTTATTTCACCTTGTCCACTTTCCATTTCACCTTCTGGTTAGCAGCATTGCGCTTTTACTTAGGTATCTCCGTAGATCGCCTCTAAAGATTACAATTTCATTGCTTTTACCTCATCGTGCTCTTCAGCGTTGGCTAAATGGGGAAATAAACCATTTGTATCGAAATAGCTTATCGTAATTTTGCATTTCTGCTAAGGCAATGATAAAATGGGCTACGGTTTGGCCATTTTAACAACTTTGAACCCACAGTTCTCATGGTAGTAAAGTTATAAAAAGATAGTGCCACACTTTTATTCAGGCGCAAAACAATAGCCTAAGACTCGGCCTTTTTAGAAATTTAGAAACTGCTGTGCTAATATTATTGAGGTTTGCACTGCACTGTTAGTAACATTGCGCTCTTGCTCAAGCACAAAACAGTTATTAATGGGGCCTAGGCCTAGGTCATTTTATCAGTTTCTATTCCGTGGTACTGATATTTATAAGGTTTTTTATGCCAAGTCAAGTTAGTAATATTGCGCTTTTATTTAGGCATCAAACACTAATAAATAGGCTCTTCGCCTAGGTTTTTTTTAACAACGTTTAATCGGCCTTACTCATTTTCATAAGGTTTGTATACCAAGTCGAGCAAGCAATGCGTTTTTACGTAGGCACTAAGCACTAATTATTAGGCCAATTTAAAATGTGACACATTATTAACATGACTTGTTAACGTTATGAAAATGAGATTCGATGATTGAAAACCGCTAAAAAGGTCTAGGCATATAGGGCTTGTTAATTAATGTTTAGTAAATGCGCAATATTACTAGTTTGGTGTCTAAGACTCATGAATACGAGCACGACGGAATAAAAACTGTTAAAAAGGCCTAGGTCCTATTATTTAAGCTTAAGTAAAAGCGCAATACTACGAACTTGACTTGCCATCCAAACCTTATGAAAATGTGATCAGTGGATTAAAAACTGCTAAAAAATCTTAGTTCCATGGTCTTATAATTAATGTTTGCTGCCTGAGTAGAAGCACGACATAACAAACTTCACAGGCTATTAAAACGTTATGAATATGAACATGGTCTGTTCAAACTTGCTAAAAAGGCCCCGGCCTAGGGTCTTATAATTAGTAACTTCAGTAAAAGTGTCATTTGAAGCAGAAGATATTTTGGGAAGGTTTCTCGTAGTGAGAACGATATGTGATTACATAAGATTTTTTTTTTCAGTCGGGTTTTCAGAAACGCAGAATTGTTGCAAATGCATCAGAAACAGAGATATACACTTATGTTTTCAAGTAGCAAAACCTTTCTTTACCAAAAATTAGAAATTATATGCATAACATCTCCCATAAACAGCTCTATCTGGTACAAAAATAATCTTTTAAATCGACCGTTTAGAAAGAGATTTCGCAGAAATTGCAATTTACTTTTACGCCCTTTAGCGGAAAGACTATGCGCTACTTGAAAAACAAACTGCACCCAAAATAGTCTTCGTTACAAATAGTATCGCAAGAGTTTTTGCAGTCAGATGTTTAGAAGTAATGATCCGGGGCCTACCTGCATGTGCTGCGCTACAACCTGACTTGAAGCAAACTTAGGTGCCATGATCATTTCATTTGTACTTCAAAGTATCTTCAAAATTTTCACTTGTGCTTATTTGAAGTAAGAAAATTATATTTTATATCGCGAATGAATAATTAACACAGACAAGTGACGTGGATTAGGAACATCAAACAGAAGACATCGCTCTTTCCATGTTTATGAGTGAGTCACGGAAAAATTCTCATCGGCCGCCACCGGGAATCGAACCCAGGTCTTCCAGTTACGCGCCGGGCATGCTACCACTGCACCACAGCGGCCTGGAAATCCCCCAGACTTACATACGACTAACTGCCAAGCCAGAAGCAATCTGCCAAGTGCCTTGGCAGTTAGTCGTATGTGAGTCTGCAGGAATGCGAGGCCCCTATACGACTAACTGCCAAACCAGAAGGAACCTGCCAAGTGGCTTGGTAGTTAGTCGTATGTGAGTCTGGAGGAATTCGAGGCCGCTGTGGTGCAGTGGTAGCATGTCCGGCGCGTAACTGAAATACCCTGGGTTCGATTCCCGGTGGCGGCCGATGAGAATTTTTCCGTGACTCACTTATAAACGTGGAAAGAGCGATGGCTTCTGTTTGATATTTTATATCGAGTTTTAACATCATGCTCATTCATGGTATTCTACAGATTTTCCAATAAAATAACATAGATTCTTTGTCGCTGGTGTAATTTAACACCAAATACTAACGTGTTTGTACTAAAAAATTCTGATTGGAAAAATTAAATTCTTAAATCTGATAAATTTCGGGTACAGCTACCTATACCAGGCCTTGATTATCACTTTCCTGAAAATTTTATGCATATTCTTTTCCGTATGCACTCCCCTGTACCACCAAATCCAGCGTTTCGGCACAATATTTCGTGGGAACATTTTTCATTTCAAAATCTGGGAAATGTAAAATAACTTTACGCTATAGCTTCCTTTTTTTTTTTTTTGATTGGAGGTTTAACGACCACCGTGAGCAACTCAATGGGCTATAAGCAGTCGCCCGTCCCTAATTTAGGGTCACTGGTTCCAGGGAAGGGAGAGAGCCAGTGCCGTAAGACAAACACAACATCCATGCCTCACCGGGATTCGAACCCGGACCCCTGTCGGACGAACGATCAAAGGCCAACGCCTTAGACCACTGCGCCACCGGGGCGGCATAGCTTCCTTTCTGAAAAAAAAAAAAAACAACCACTGGTACAATAATCAAAGGTGGCACCTAAGTTTTCCTCAAGTCAAGTCGATAAGTACAAAGGTCAAATTTGGTGACACATTAAACTGCAAGAGATAAAAAGTTGTGTACAGATTTCTGACGCAACAAATCACTTAGGGCAATTTTGAAATCCAGTAACTCAGGGCGTTAACCCCAGAATTACCGGATTTCAAAATTGAATAAAAACAGAAAAATTTGAGTGCAACCTTTCAATTTCTTGGTAAATTATTAGCAGTATCGGTACTATGAGTAGTAAAACAACTCTTAGTCAATAAATGACAATGGCAAAAAAATTTGACACTATCGAAATGGGGAAATTTACAAAACAAATATTGCATGTCATATGGATTTATTTGGTACTGCAATGTAATTTGGGAACATCAAAAAGTAACCAGACGTATCAAGCATGTTCTCCCTCAGGATCTGGGGACAAGCCTGGCATATTGACCCTTTGGAGTTTACGGTTAAGCGGATGATATAATTCGTAAAAAAGAAAAAATTGTTAAAAATCAGATCTCTTTAGAAATTTTATTAATCTTCATTCACACAAACTCATTTTTACTTCGTACATTGTGAGCATTCAACATACACAAATTGAAAAAAACTAAGTTCAAATTCTTTATTAGCACACATACATAAATCAGCGAAACAAACATCTTATATAAAACAAGAAGGATACAGACAGCTGATAATTCAATACAAAATCTGCAAAATCAGTTGAGAAAGAATGACATCTATGTGGACATATTGGATGGCACACTACATCAAGAAGCATGCAGACAGTTAATAATTCAGTGCAAATACTACAATATCAGTAGAGAATGGACGAAAACATTATAAATATTGGGTGACATAGTGCAATTAATACAAGGGCGTCCGAGAAGGCGATAATACAACAAGAAGGATGCGGACAGCTAATAATTCGACGCAAACACTACAAAATCAGTAGAGAATGGACGAAAACATTATAAATATTGGGTGACATAGTGCAATTAATACAAGGGCGTCCGAGAAGGAGATAATACAACAAGAAAGATGCGGACAGCTAATAATTCGACGCAAACACTACAAAATCAGTACAGAATGGACGAAAACATTATAAATATAGGATGGCACAGTACAATAAATACAAGAGCGTACGAGAAGGCGATAAAACAACAAGAAAGATGCGGACAGCTAATAATTCCACTGCAGTATCTGTAGAGAAAAGATGGCGACTCTATAGATATTGGATGGCACAGTACAATGAATACGACAGTGTATAGGAGATAATACGACTGTCGGATGAAGAAAGCAAATATAAAAAGAGAAAGAAACTGCAATTACATCTGAGATATAAAACACGTTGAAAAAACCTTCCATAATATTAAGCAAGATGCACAGCTGCCTGCAACTGCGGCCAAGGTATACACGCAACATTTCGGAAGTGTAAAACAGTGAACAGCAAAATCACATTTTAAATCCCGTGCGTTATGTCAAATTCGAAACACTGATTGAAGAAACCTAGTCAAAATCATTCCGTAAAGATAGTTTTGACCCATATACACTGGCGGAAAGTGAAAAAGAACACCAAGAAGGAATTTGCGGACGATCATGAAATTTACATATGTTAATGGAGTCGAGTTTACGTAGGTGTGATGTTAATTTCGGGACCAACCGGTGAGCGCTTACGCCACAGCACGGCATAATATGCAAATTATCGTCGGTGGTATTTAAGGAGTACGGCGAAGTGAATGTAATCAGTCGTCGGCGTACGGACACGTGCGAAGACCCTGAAGAAGCTGCAATGCCTGGACATGGAAGACTTGTACGATTTCAGCAATTATCGGACTTTGAGCGAGGTCGTATAGTCGGACTCCGTGAGGCCGGGTGGTCGTATTGCGGAGCGAATTAGACGGGAAGTATCGGTGGTGGTACGATGGTTGCGTAGATGGTCCGAGGAACATTCCTACTCGAGAAGACGTGGAACCGAGAGTCACAGACTGACTGACTGACTGACTGAACGGACCGATCGACGCATAAAAAGAGCGGCGTTGTCAAGCAGAACATCCACTACGACGCAAATCCGAGCTTCCGTTGCACCTGAGGTGACTGTGCGAACAATCCACAACCGTTTACTGGATGCAGAACTACGTGCACGTGTACCTCTGACTCCAGCCCACCGTCAGGAACGGCTGCAGTGGTGTCGCCAACGTCTGCACTGGAGAACGCAATGGCGATCTGTCTTGTTCAGCGATGAAAGCAGACTCTGCTTGGGAGCATCCGATGGCCGTATGCGTGTTCGCAGACTCAGACTCCACCCTTCTTGCATCCGCCAGCGACACACAGGGCCTACACCTGGTCTCCTGGTGTGGGGAGCGATCAGCTATCACTCCCGTACATTTGTACCGGGTACGTTAAACGGCACCTCCTACATCAACATCATTCAGCCCGTTGCTGTGCCGTTTGTAAGGTCGGTCCATCGTGGTGTTTTCCAGCAAGATAACGCACGCCCACACACGGCACGTGCAACGCAACATGCACTCCAGGGTGTGAGACAACTTCCATGGCCTGTACGTTCACCGGATTTGTCCCCCATTGAGCACGTGTGGGATTTTATGGGACAACGACTTATCCGGTCTCCACGACCATCCTCGATTTACGCGTCCAGGTTGAGGATGCTTGGAACTCAATACCCCAAACTTACATCCAACAACTGTACGACAGACTCCATGCCAGAATTGCACAGTGTGACGCAGTTCATGGCGGTTCAACCTCGTACTAACCATGTTACATGGAAATGTTATTTTTTCAGTTTACCAGCAAATACAGCTGTATTTTGCCATAATGTTTTGATGACGTTATCCTCTGTATTCCGTTATTATGCTGTATAAATTTCGTTGCTATCAGACGTCTCCTTCTTGGTGCTCTTTTTCACTTTCCGCCAGTGTATATTATGTGAAATTTCCATGATTTATCGAGTCGATGCTTTTGTCATGGTCACGGAATGCTAATTCTTGTTTTGCTGAAATACAGTACTGAATCAATCACTGTCTGCAGGAAAAGTCTATTTAAACGAACGTTTCCGTTGAAATGCCTTTTCAAAAGCCTAGCACTCTCCCTTATGTTCTGATTTTTTTCAAAATTCCTTAACTTTTATTCGCATTTCAGGTGTTCGCTAGAATCACCATGTTTATGAAATGACCGAATGTTTGTGATGCCCCAGATGGGGGTGTTGCCACGCAAGCGTCCGCTCGTGGCGTTGCCAATTTGCCTTCTTCCAGGTACGTCACATCTCCCGGCTTCCGCTATCGATGATGACGCAATGGACATCACTGGAAATGCAGCCTCTTCTAGCACTGCCGAGCCCAACGTGTCATTACCTTCGTTTTCTTCTGTTGCAGCCTCCAAAGTCTCCCGTCCAGCATCCAAGAATAATTATGTTGGCGCTGAAAAGCTGAAATCTTTTATTTCCCAAGCTGGCAATAATATCGTGCTTAATATCCCAGCCAGTTCTCCAGCTGGCACAGCTTTTACTGAGAATCTTGCAAAAGGCGTTCATTTCGAAGCCCTTCCGGACACTCCTTTGCGAGTATATGCAGATGCCATTGCACAGCGGTTCCCATCTGAATCTATTCCGCAAATGTATCGTAGAGGACGACTTGTGGTTGTTTATCTGGCCACGGCTGAAATGGCGAAATCTCTCCTAACATCTGGTCTCACCATTGGTGATAGACATCTTTCTACAGAACCAGTGGGCCAAAGACCCATTAACGTTTCTTTCTACCCGGTCCCGTTGGAAGTGACAGATCTCATGCTGTATGCTGTCTTATCTTCGGTTGGTCGGGTAGTTGGAGGCATACAAACGCATCTTGCTGCCCGAAACGACCCATTACGTGATCCACGACATGCGTCGATCCAAGGTGCTCGCCGTGTTGCGAGGGTCATATTTCCATCACAAGAAGCAATCGAACGGCTTCCAACACACTTCACTGTTCGGTGCGAGGATCAGGTCAGGCAAATAAACTTCCTGACGGAATTCCATTGTAGTCAATGTCACCAGGTTGGTCACTACTATAAGCAGTGTCCAGCTGCTCCACCAAAGTCTGTTTCGCCCGTCTATCAAGATCCAACGCCATCTCATCCAGATCCTAGTAGCGCTCCGTTACCGACGGTGGTTCCTGCGAACAACCTACCTTCGGTGGCAACCTCTACGCCAATTGTTGTCCCACCTTCTCTCTCCGAGGAACACTACCCAGTTTTACAATCTTCAGCATCTTTTCGTGTTCCTGCGGACCCTACAGCAGTTGCGGAGTCCGTTGCGACTGACCAGTCTGATACCGAGACCTCGACCGCTGATGACACTGCCTATCAAAGCGTCAGCGACCAAGCGATGAGTGATGGGACGGAGGGCTATCTCCGGACCCGTTCTGACAAAAGGGATGCCAAACCTCCTCGCGGCTCTACGAAACGACTGCGACAATCTGGCCACTCTACTCAAACCTCTCCGACTAAGCCTGCTGGATCACCTGCTTCGGGTCTCCCTGTCAAGTCTTTCAAGCCAGTTATCTACCTCCTGCCTCTTGAGGAATTTTCCGCACGCCTACACATGAATGTGTTTCCGGACACTCCTCTCCCTTATAACGAATTGCACGACTTTGCTTGTGCCAAGACTCTTCTTCCTAATTTACCCACCTATGTCAACCGATTTGAAGGTCGCTACCCAGCAGTTGAGAATCAACTGGTACAACTGTTAACTCTTTACAATACTATCAAGAGTCCATCTGCCGAGGATGCTGCCACTCAGAAGTGCATCCAACGGCGGTACAACAATTTCCGTTCCCATTTGGAAAAGATTGTCACTGCCACTAGAGACATGGCACTTTCACTGTGACTTCCTTGAATTGTTGCGGGTTCGCGACACCAGTGTTAAACTCCCTCGTTTATGAGGACATTTCTGCCGCTGGTGGAGATGTTCTCCTTCTCCAGGAAACTCACTGCTCTGCTGACACTCCCACTCACCTATGGAGACGCTGGCCATACACCTTTTACCACTCGTATCGCCTCTCGCGGTATAGTGGTATAGCTGTAGGTGTGCGCCACCGGTTTTTGACTCAGCTGACTTCTATTTCTGTGACAAATTTACACCTTGATTTTCTTCAGTGTTTTACCTTTTGTGTGCATAATGTTACTTTTCATATCTTTAATGTATATATTCCCACTGATGAAATATATGTTGCTCATCTTTTCAGTAATATTCGTGCAGCGATTGCAGCGATTCCTCCCGGGGATTATTTCGTTCTTGGGGGGGGGGATTTTAACTGCACGCTGCAGCCTTCTCTTGACAGAAATTCGTCTTTTGGCGAATACCGCATGAATTTAGTTTCACAGCTGACTCAGCTCCTTGATGATTTTCATCTTGTCGATTCCTTCAGACGGCTAAATCCTGATTCCATTTCCTTTACGTGGTGTAATCCGCCGACGTTCGGTTCTACTGCTGCGCGGTTGGACCGAATATATGTTTCTGCTTCCTTACTCCCTGCTATCACTGCTGCTAGACATTCACCTACTGTTTCTTCCGACCATTCTGCCGTTTCACTATCAATTTGCGTCTCTCCTGCACCTTCATCTACGCGTCGTCATTGGACGTTTGATGACACTCTCTTGCAAGACCGTTCCTTTTGTGAGGAAGTTGAGAAGTTCCTTTCTGATCGAAAGCTGCTGCTCACAACGACCCCAAGCGCCTTGCGTTTGTGGCTTGATGTCAAACGGGATCTTCTTGCTCGTTCGTCAACTCTCCTTTACTATTTCCACCACTCGCTCGATGGAGGTGAGTAACCTACGAGGACTCTTCTCCGCGACGCCAATGTCTGACCCGCATTATGCCTCCGTCCGTGATGAACTTCATGCCTGCCTCGAACCGTTTGCTCAGCAAGCAGTCCGTCGTCTTCGGCTCCTACGTATTTCACCATCGACGCATTCTTTCGAAGTCCTTTCGAAGATGGAATCCATGCGACGCACGTCATCTTCCATCAGACATCTCCGATTGCCTGATGGCACTGTTACTGGCAATACAACTCTTATCTGCTCTCATGCCAGTCACTTCTTTCAGGAGAAGTTCCGAGCGGTTGCGCAGGGTTCTTCTTTTTCTTCCTCCTCTTTTCTTTCTTCTCACCCTCAGGTCCCGTCTTCTCTCTGCGCCCCTCTCATTGCTGATTTTTCTTTGCCTGAATTGAGAGAGGCTTTTGCCTCCCTCAATCTTCACTCTTCCCCGAGACCTGATGGCCTCCCGCTCTCGTTCTATCGGGCCTTTCTTCCGTCACTCCTGCCTTTTCTCTCTGCCGCTTTTTCGTGTGCTCTTTCTTCTCCTGCGCTTCCGCCGGAATTTACAGTTGCACATGTCATCCTCCTGCCGAAGAAGGGTGACCTTCTGGACTTGTCAAATTGGCGCCCCATCTCTATTCTCAACCTGGACTACAAATTCTTCACTAAACTCCTTTCTCGTCTCCTAAATTCTGTTCTTCCGTTCCTCATATCCCCCGACCAGACATATACCGTGCCTGGTCGTTCTATTTCTAACAATATCTCCTTTCTTCATAACCTTTCCTTTCTTGCACTAAAACATTCCGAACCCCTAGCTTTGTTTAATCTTGACCAGCAATCCGCTTTTGATAACGTCTCTCACGCTTACCTTTCTGCCGTATTAACTCACTATGGTTTTCCTCCCGCTTTTGTTTCTCTCATCCTTAGCCTCTACCGGGGCGCCCATTTGCACGTTCGGACGGCCACATTTTTGACGGCCCCGATTCCTTTTTGATCTGGCATCAGACAAGGTTGTCCATTATCAGGACAACTCTTTGCTCTCGCCTTTGAGCCCTTTTTGATTGCAAGTCGGGCGTCTCTCTTACCTGCGGTAGGACCGATTGTCTCTAGTACTCGGCATCACCGTTTTCTTGTCTCTGCTTACGCAGATGATGTTACCTTTTGTCTTCGCCGCGATGATCAATTTGATACTCTTCTTGCCACTTATGAACAGTATGCTGCTCTCTCTGGTGCTGCCCTGAATATTCAGAAAAGTGCTGGCCTGTGGTGTGGTTCTTGGAGAGGCTGCACTGACTCGCCATGGGGAGCAGTGTGGTCCTCCTCGACCCAAAAATTTCTTGGAGCTCATTTTGGACACTCCTTTACCACAAGCAACGTCACTTGGCAAGCTCTTCGCCCACGACTTCATCGCACGGCTGGTTTTTGGCGATTTACGTTTTCCTTTTCCTCTTACTTTCAACGTGCTCAAATTGTTCATCGATATCTTCTCTCACAATGCTTCTATCCTTGGGATTCCTGTGTGTTTAAATCGCATCATTTCTCTGCCATCAATAGTATTTTCACTTCAGTGATATGGTCATCTAGACATTGGATTTCTGCGGCAACGCTTTCTCTGCCAACATCATTTGGTGGTCTTCATTTCCCGGATGTCAGAACATATTATCGAGCTCACCGAATCGTCTCCTTCATTCGTCTTCTCCTTCCGCCCTCCCCTGCACTTTCTTCTACCCTGAATACTCTTATTTCTCTTCATGATCCATCCTTCACTTTCCTCCTTTTTCTTCTGATGGATTCATCTCCTTCTACTTCTAAACGCCTCCCACCACTTCTTATCGACGCTCTAGCGGTATTTCATTCTCTCCCGATACTCCGCGCTCCTCCCTCTACCACCCTGGACCTGCTTGCAGAACCTCTTTTCTTTTCCACTCTGATTCATCCACCCGATCAACCATACTTTCTTTTCCCCTCTTGGTTCCGCTCAGGAATTCTCACTGTCGAAGCTTTATTAACTTCCGATTTGACCTGGAAACCCCTATCTTCTCTTTTCCCTGACCCTTCTTCCACCTTGGAAGAGGAGTATGACCTTCTTCGCTCCGCTCTCCGTACACTCTTCCCACTTCTGGTTTCTGACACTGGCCTTATTTCTGTCTCTGGACCGAGCCTCTCTCTTCCTTTCTTCCTTCCCTTTCGGGACTCTGTTGCTCCCATTTCTTCTTTTTCCACTGCCTCTATCTATGCGATCCTTCGTGCGCCCCTCACTTCTCCGCATGGTCTTCCTGATGCTTCTCCTTCTCTTCTGCTGCCTATCTGGTCTGCCTCTTTCTCTCCCCTTTCTACCCCGTTAGAGCGAAACATCCACTGGCGGTTTCTTCACCGCCGCCTTCCTGTTCCTTCTTCTCTCTTTCACATGTCTATTTCTTCTACTTCTCTCTGCTGCTTTTGTGGTGTTGAAGGTGATGTTCCTCATGTTCACTGTCCCGTTCTCCTTCCAGTTCTCAATACTGCCTTTCGTCTTGTAGGCACCATTTGCTCCAGAGACATCCCTTTTCAAGCGTACGAGTGGCTATGCCTGTGCCTATCTCTTCGTACTTGTGAAACATGTCGTTTTTCTTTATCATCAATCTCTCCGCTTTCCTGCTACCACACCTAGTATCCTCTTTGCTGGCGCGGCCTTACGGTCGATTTTTAGGAATCGCATCGTGTCTCGACTACGCCTGGAGAACTTCGCTGCTTCCACCCCTCAATCTCAAGCCTCTTTCCGATCTACCTGGGCGCAGGGGACCGGTTGGTTCGAAATCACTGGATCTTCCATTCATCTTTCTTTCTGATTTTTTGTTTTTTTCCAGCTTCGAAGATCTGAATGCATCAGTCGAGATTTTGTGTTCTCTCTTCCTGGTGCTTCGTCACAGCGTCTACTAAGTGTTTGTCATGTAACTGCTTATGATTTGTTTTCTAGGGGTTTTCTGCAATTTTTGTGTAATTCGTGTGCATGTACCGTGTTGTATTTGTTTCTTCGTTGCACCTGTCCTTAATACTTATTCTTCACTCATGTGTCTGCTTTTGCTGCCTGTACCTTCATTGAGTTGCGCACCGTGTATTTGTTCTCTAGGAGCAATACGAGAGGCATTGCCCTGCGATACTTTGTTCTTTCTGTTTTTTCTTGCTGCATTGTGTTGTATCTTTTCATTTATGCCTTATTTCTGTCTTGCATTTTCACATTCTTTGACGTCATATATTTTTGCTCGTCCCATGTCGTTGTTTTTTGGACCGATGCAATACTGCACGGCTTGCTGTTTGTATTTTGTGTATCCTTGTGTTTCACTTGGGGAGTTCGCCCAAGTTTCCACTATGTTCTGTAATACTTATCATGTTTTTGTCACATATCGTGTGGTTTCCTGGATTGTGGGAACTTCTGTACCTTTATCGTAGTATATGCTTTTGTTGTGTTTTACATGTTCCCTTCTTTTTGTGCACTGCGTTGTACAGCCATGTTCTTGTAAATATATTTACCTGTTGTTTTGTGCTCTGCTTTCACTCTGCACGTCATCACATGCTTTATTAATTAATCATTACTTTTGCTTGTGCATCATCTTCCTCAAGCATATATTGTTCCTTTATTAACGATTTTAACATTTTGTCATCCTTAGTTGACTGTCGTATCACATTCACCTGTAATATTTCATCAGTATCGCTCATTGTTTTGTTGTTTATTTTGCCATATGTGGTACGCCTGTATTCCCTATGTTTTTGCCAATAAAGTATATTTTGAAATAATGTTTTTTTGAAGGATGATAGAAATTTAAGATTGAAGTCTATGTGGGTGATTTTTTTATTATTATAATATTTTCCCTCATTAAGTTTTTAATTTATTTCTCCAAATATTCAACTATAAACGAAAGCAATTAGACTAAATATAAAGGGAGATCGCCTTTGGCCAAACCTGGCCCTTGCGCCAATAAAATAAACTAACCAAAAACCTGCTGATGGGGGGGTGTACCCCGAAAAGATGCCTGAATACATCACTGTTAGTAAGACCCGTTCTTTGAATCGGAAGGTCAACCTCGTTTCTCTTCCGTACATAAGTTATTTTTCTTTATTTTGGGCACTGAAAAGTGTGGTCGACGCTACAGTGGATTTCGTCCAGGCATCGTGACGTCACATCATTCGTTCGGCTCGGCGCTCGGGAAATACTCTAAGCGTAGCTGCTTTTCGAATATATCTCGCAGCGAAAGCAGTGGAATATACCGGTCTGCAATAGCAAAAAAATACGTTAACGATCTTAGATTAGGACCTGCAGACCATCATGGCCTAGTTCAACATGTTTTTCCCAAATTAATTTTTTCACTATTTAGAAAGCAGTACTACGTTTAGAAAGCAGTACTACGTTTAGAAAGCAGTACTACGGATGACGAAATGCCTCAGAGTCCTTTCTCAAGGTGATTCTCGTATTGACTCGAAGCAGCCCTTCTACGTCGATAAAGGTTTTCAGAGAAGTTTCTCTATTTTCGCCAAAACTCTGTCTTTGTACTTCTTTCAACATTGCCATTTCAGCCTTTTTGACTTGCTCTACACTTAACTCACCGAAACATCTTTCAATTCGTTTGGCCTTTGCATTCCGGTAAAAACGAAAAATCCACGCCATGACTCTGATTATTCTGCTATACGAGGAGATATTTGTAGAATATTCGAAAACCTTCTCAATTTCTGTGTTAGTAGCAGGCACAATAGTTTTTCGCCTTTCTGAATTCACAACCTCCAAATTTGTAAGCGCTTCTGAGGCTGGCCATTCATCACACGGTAATCTTAGCCACTCCGGACCTTCCCACCAACGAAAAATTTTCAACTCTTTCACTGTATATCCTCTCGAAGGGAGATCCGCAGGATTCATAGACCCGGCAATGTGCCTCCAGTCTTCTGGGTCTGTTAGCCGCCGAATTTCCTGAACACGATTGTAAACGAAGGTTGCCCAATTTTCATTTCCTTTCATCCAGTATAACACATTTACAGAATCAGACCAATAGTACGTAGGCACGTTCTCCAGCCTCAAGTCTGATTTCGTAGTTTCTGCTAACCTAGCTCCAATAGTGCAGGCTAAGAGTTCCATCCTGGGTATGGAAGGTAATTTCAAAAGAGTAACTCTACAACGTGCCTGTATTAGCTGACATGTCGTGGACTGATCATTTTGACGTCGGACAAAAATACAAGTAGCAAATGCTTGCATCACAGAACACATGAAGAGATACCCCGAATTGGCTGAAGCATCCTTTAGTATCGTGGAATCAACACACCACTCAAGCCTTCCAATTGCGTCTTCCAACGTTCAAATTTCCTAGATATAGTCGGAGGCAGCTTAGAGTCCCAAGTTATCCCGTTCTTCCAATATTCTTGCAGCAAAACCTTTGGCCCCAGTGTGACCGGGCACGTGAATCCAATGGGGTCCAATACTCGATGGACGACTGAAAGGATCTCTCGTTTTGTCAATGGGGACTTTTCACCGCTGGAGAGCCCTTTCATGTCACTAGACAGCTCATCTGAACTCAGTGTCCAACTCAGTCCCAGCACTGGGACATTCCTTGCTTCTCCATCTTCATCCTCCACTTCTGACGACGCAGGAGCATGCTCCCACCCTCGGAAATCGAACTTGGCTGCACTGAGGATACTTCGTGACTCAAAAATGAACTTTTCAAGCTCCTCTTGGCTATTCACACACTAGAAACATAATTTTCAACATAAAACGACCTCAGGAGCTTTTTCGCCGTTTCCTGCAGATGATCCGGCGTGTTCTTCAGGTGAAATTCCATTGTTGCTCCCAGCAGGAAAGGGATCGAAGAAATTCCGAAAACAACTCTTCGGTGCTGGAAGGTTTTAAGATTTTCTTCCTTACCGTTCTCCCACCACAGGAACCTCAAAAATGGTCTATCATGCTCCTGAAGTACAATCTGTAAGAAAGCTTCCTTTATGTCAGCAGTTACCCCAATTTTTCACATCCGAAATCTGTTTATAATCGAGGGTATAAGTTCTACAACATTCGGTCCCTTTTCCAGACAATCGTTAATGGAGGGAGAATTCTTCCCTCTCGCCGAGCCATCAAAGACGGGTCTCACTTTGGTCCGTTGAGTTCTCCTTGAAAACAGGATGATGTGGTAAAAAATGCGCAGTTTTCACATTCTCCTCAGGAGATTTAACTTCTTCTATAATGCCCTCCGTCAGCCACTCCCGGAAAACATCTTCATAAGCATCTAACTTCTCAGTCCGTTCTAAGGATTTAACACAGCCCTTCAATCTTTTAACTGCTATCTCCGTGCAGTCCGACAGAGGAGGGTGATCTGGAATCCATGGCAAACAAACCATATATCTTCCTTCCTCGTCTCTTGAAACATTACGAATAAAATTATCTTTCGCAGCGTCTTCGAGCTCCTTTCTCACAATCTTTTCACCTGGATCGAGAATCCTGTTACAGTGGACACCCCCCCCCATCCTAAAACCTGAAGAAAACTTTAAAATTTGTCCGCCATGTCGCGTATTGTATGAGGCAGCTAGGAATCACAGTTCGGCAGGCTCACATGTTCTTTTACAGTTCAGTTTTTTTTATTTATTTCTCATTTACGTTGTTTTTTCTTTCGGATGTTCTCTAAATTAATTAACAAAATTGCGGGATAATTGGGAAGTCGCTCCAATGCTCTTGAAGGCATGAAACGCAATATTTTTGCCATTTTAAATTGTTTCTACCTGTGGGAAAATGTAGCACTCAATGGTTGCTCTGGAAATTGATAAGAGCAAAAGCGATAGGCCCAGAAGAGGGCTTCTGGATTTCTTGATTAGGGGCCGATGTTACGACCCACCCCCGCCATTAATTTAGTAATTAATGGGCGTGGTTGATGTGTGAAATTAATTAAGTATTAATTATGTTCGAGGCTTGATTGGAGTTTAAAAGTGTAAACAGCAGATAAAGTTTTATCTGGGGGTTTGGAAAGAAAAGAGGCGA
Organism: Macrothele yani; assembly: GCA_039090855.1. NCBI lineage: Eukaryota > Metazoa > Arthropoda > Arachnida > Araneae > Macrothelidae > Macrothele > Macrothele yani. The sequence goes on from CM077015.1 coordinate 53,125,535, forward strand.
CGAATTCTCTCTCTGGCTGGGTGGTCTCAGAATAGCTCTGTTAGGTCATAAATATCAGGGCGCAGCTGACGGGAAACTAAGCAACACGGAATGGTACCTTTCGAAGAGGGGTCCACTTGAGTAAATGAATGAAGATGGGGACAAAAGGTTTAGCGAATAATCGTAAATTAGTCGATTGTTTGGGGCATTTTCGAGAACAATTGCTCTCTGTGTGGTCCGTGCAGAAAAATAAGAGTTCGCACTTGGCATGAAAATAAGGAAGAAAGTTTAGTTGTCTGTGCGCTCTCCGATGTGAAAGGCTGGATGCCTTGGATCTGCAAAAAAATGAATTGGGAAAAATGAAGCAGCAAACCTCCCCGCATTTGGTAAGAAATGGAGACAACTCGAGGCAGCTGGAGATGCCAGTTTGCCATAAAGACAGCAGAATGCCTAAATCCGCGGGATAAAGCAGAAATTTCTAGGCTGGAGCGTAATGGAACTCAGCGACTGTTTGGCCTAATGAAAGCCAAGTTACAGGGGAATTAAGAAGTCTGCGAGTGGACAGTGGTCATTCCTATGAGAAGCGAAGCCAAGCAAAGTCGGGTTCGGATGCCAACCACTGCAGTGTGGAATCGTCACCCCCATTCATCCCCTACTGTGGAGGAAGTGAAGAGATGCGCTTGTCTTACGGGGCGAAGCAAGGCCCCATGTGTGCGTGTGTGTGGTCGCGTAAGCAGCGAAGCCACTACGTGTAAGTGCGACGGGATAAAAACATGTCGAAAGAAAAATATGAGCGTAAGAGCGGTGGCTTCGATACCTAACAAATATACAGGTGAAATGTTGAGTTGCCGATATACGCTTAAGGTAAAAGCACGTCTGATTTCGCTCGGCCGAGAAAATTAATCTTGGAAACCGCAACATCAGATGTGAGAGGGCCTATTTTGCTTAACGGCCACCTTCAAATCGTCACGAGAATAGATCAGTGTGCACTCTAATCATTGCAACAAAGTGCGGCGTGATATTACCATTTTTAATTGTGTGCTTCATTTACATCAAGCGTCAAAGTGAAGTGTTGAATCATCGGTGCTGCCACATGGTGCAAGTGTCTGTGTGCGTGTTTTTTTTTTGTCGAGTGATATTATGTGATGCACAACGGATTTGCACAGCAAAGTCACGAAACTGTAAGTAGATGAATATTTCCTCTTTCTTTCTTCGCACATCTGCGAACTTGTGCCATTCCGACACCCAAAGCTGCATGGACATAGATGCAGTAATGCTGAGTGACTGAACCTCAGAGGAAATACCTGCACATACAGATTTCAATTTCTTACAGGGCCCATTTCCTGATTACCTTTTTTACATGAATAAGGAGAAGGTGTGGCCACAAATTCCGCTGGGCGGGACAGTTTCTTTTAACTTTGGTTCAGGACCAACGTCAGCGGGGCAGGGTTCTGCATGTGCATGCTTATTAGATTTAGTTAATTAACTTTGGCAGTATTTCGCACCTATAATCTTATACCGCAAATTAACGTGCTTGTGTATTTTGTGTCGCGAGTATTTTTAATGTGATCGTTTGCATATAATTTTTTTTTTATTCTCTAAGCAATTGTATATGAATATCACCTGCAGCTCTATTTAGTGTGTAAACGAGTAGTATCTCTTGTTCAGATAGTCCGGTGGAGACTCAGTCGGCTGCGTTATCCGACAGTAAAGTGTGACACCGTATGCTGCCCACATATGAGGGGCAATTGTCTATGCGCCTAGAGAGCGCCGGATCTGTTTAAATCTCGCAGAACGTTATTAAATGTTGTGTTGTGTATTTGAGAATCATGTGTTATTTGCGAAAGTGAGTGTTGTACTGGCTGGTTGGGGATTGAATGTACCGGAGTAAGATCCGGACCACTACACTCAGTCACGAATTGGTGATTGCGGGAACCTCATCACAACTCTGATCCCAAAGTATCATTTTTTTTAGATTATTTTATTGTTTATTTGTTGTTGTTATTTTGTTCACAAGGTGGATTCACCCAAGCCTTATGCTTCGGGTCATTCTTCAACTTTTCATTTTTTATGTTCTGGTGTGAATCTTTGAGTGCAGCAGTGCACCTGAGATTCTCACCTGGTGCCGTGGCCAACTAAATTGTACTTCAGGTCTCAAGCACCGTTACCGGCAGACTAGGCAGGAACACTGCTAGTGCCGTGTAACATTAATGATGCCGTTGTCCCAGGATCGATACCTATATTTTGCAGCTAGCGGAACAACACTCATGTTCGTAAAATAAGTGGGAATTGACTGCCATTACTATTTTTATTTAGTTTTGTTCGGTGCGAATTTTGTATAATTTAGCATTAAGTAAGCCTTAAGCTGTTTTCTAAGAACTGCCATAATTTTAGTGGGTAAGAAAAACAAAATGGCTAACACGAAAAAATCGTCATCTGCGAGTCACATGGATTCAGATGATTCTGGTGGTCACTCTGACGGAGAACATGTGAGCACTGGGGCTGCAATTGTTCCGGAAGAGAGTACACCTGTTACAAGTACAGCGGGTACATCACAGCTGAGACAAACAGCTTTAGCCGCACCTATGGTTTACGGTGAGCAAATAGCGGGATGCATAAACATGTTGAGGCTATTTACAGGCACTGATCCGCTGTATCGTGCTAAACACTTTTTTTCAGGATGTCGAAAGTGTAGGCGATGGTGGGTAGATGGAGTGAGCAAACTAAACTCGCGATTGCAAAATCTAAATTTCGGGAGAGAGCTGCTGAATTTCTATCTGATAGCGATGAGCTGAGGGCAGAAACCGAACCCTTTGTAGCGCGAACCCGCATGATTGTGGATCCCTTACGAGTGCAGGGGAAGCCAGGTCAAAAGTCCTCCAATCATTTCGCGGGCGTAGGAGCATCGAACGTGAGAGATCTGTGGAACTCGTGGATTCTCGAAGCTATGCCTCATATTTAAACTTTCTTTCCGCATATCTCGACGGGTAGCAATGAATGTGTGATGAAATCCTTAAACTTTCCTTCCACTCCGGGCACTTAAATCCGGAATTAGGTGCCTTGCGACGGTGGGAAAGGGTTGAGTGTTTACAGTTAAAAAAAAAAAAAAATGGAATGATTGGATGAATAAACTTCATCCAGTCATCCCTTTTTTTTTTTTTTCTTTCATGGGGGGATGGAATGTTACAGTGGACACCCCCCCCCCCATCCTAAAACCTGAAGAAAACTTTAAAATTTGTCCGCCATGTCGCGTATTGTATGAGGCAGCTAGGAATCACAGTTCGGCAGGCTCACATGTTCTTTTACAGTTCAGTTTTTTTTTTATTTATTTCTCATTTACGTTGTTTTTTCTTTCGGATGTTCTCTAAATTAATTAACAAAATTGCGGGATAATTGGGAAGTCGCTCCAATGCTCTTGAAGGCATGAAACGCAATATTTTTGCCATTTTAAATTGTTTCTACCTGTGGGAAAATGTAGCACTCAATGGTTGCTCTGGAAATTGATAAGAGCAAAGCGATAGGCCCAGAAGAGGGCTTCTGGATTTCTTGATTAGGGGCCGATGTTACGACCCACCCCCGCCATTAATTTAGTAATTAATGGGCGTGGTTGATGTGTGAAATTAATTAAGTATTAATTATGTTCGAGGCTTGATTGGAGTTTAAAAGTGTAAACAGCAGATAAAGTTTTATCTGGGGGTTTGGAAAAGAAAAGAGGCGACGAATTCTCTCTCTGGCTGGGTGGTCTCAGAATAGCTCTGTTAGGTCATAAATATCAGGGCGCAGCTGACGGGAAACTAAGCAACACGGAATGGTACCTTTCGAAGAGGGGTCCACTTGAGTAAATGAATGAAGATGGGGACAAAAGGTTTAGCGAATAATCGTAAATTAGTCGATTGTTTGGGGCATTTTCGAGAACAATTGCTCTCTGTGTGGTCCGTGCAGAAAAATAAGAGTTCGCACTTGGCATGAAAATAAGGAAGAAAGTTTAGTTGTCTGTGCGCTCTCCGATGTGAAAGGCTGGATGCCTTGGATCTGCAAAAAAATGAATTGGGAAAAATGAAGCAGCAAACCTCCCCGCATTTGGTAAGAAATGGAGACAACTCGAGGCAGCTGGAGATGCCAGTTTGCCATAAAGACAGCAGAATGCCTAAATCCGCGGGATAAAGCAGAAATTTCTAGGCTGGAGCGTAATGGAACTCAGCGACTGTTTGGCCTAATGAAAGCCAAGTTACAGGGGAATTAAGAAGTCTGCGAGTGGACAGTGGTCATTCCTATGAGAAGCGAAGCCAAGCAAAGTCGGGTTCGGATGCCAACCACTGCAGTGTGGAATCGTCACCCCCATTCATCCCCTACTGTGGAGGAAGTGAAGAGATGCGCTTGTCTTACGGGGCGAAGCAAGGCCCCATGTGTGCGTGTGTGTGGTCGCGTAAGCAGCGAAGCCACTACGTGTAAGTGCGACGGGATAAAAACATGTCGAAAGAAAAATATGAGCGTAAGAGCGGTGGCTTCGATACCTAACAAATATACAGGTGAAATGTTGAGTTGCCGATATACGCTTAAGGTAAAAGCACGTCTGATTTCGCTCGGCCGAGAAAATTAATCTTGGAAACCGCAACATCAGATGTGAGAGGGCCTATTTTGCTTAACGGCCACCTTCAAATCGTCACGAGAATAGATCAGTGTGCACTCTAATCATTGCAACAAAGTGCGGCGTGATATTACCATTTTTAATTGTGTGCTTCATTTACATCAAGCGTCAAAGTGAAGTGTTGAATCATCGGTGCTGCCACATGGTGCAAGTGTCTGTGTGCGTGTTTTTTTTGTCGAGTGATATTATGTGATGCACAACGGATTTGCACAGCAAAGTCACGAAACTGTAAGTAGATGAATATTTCCTCTTTCTTTCTTCGCACATCTGCGAACTTGTGCCATTCCGACACCCAAAGCTGCATGGACATAGATGCAGTAATGCTGAGTGACTGAACCTCAGAGGAAATACCTGCACATACAGATTTCAATTTCTTACAGGGCCCATTTCCTGATTACCTTTTTTACATGAATAAGGGAGAAGGTGTGGCCACAAATTCCGCTGGGCGGGACAGTTTCTTTTAACTTTGGTTCAGGACCAACGTCAGCGGGCAGGGTTCTGCATGTGCATGCTTATTAGATTTAGTTAATTAACTTTGGCAGTATTTCGCACCTATAATCTTATACCGCAAATTAACGTGCTTGTGTATTTTGTGTCGCGAGTATTTTTAATGTGATCGTTTGCATATAATTTTTTTTTATTCTCTAAGCAATTGTATATGAATATCACCTGCAGCTCTATTTAGTGTGTAAACGAGTAGGTATCTCTTGTTCAGATAGTCCGGTGGAGACTCAGTCGGCTGCGTTATCCGACAGTAAAGTGTGACACCGTATGCTGCCCACATATGAGGGGCAATTGTCTATGCGCCTAGAGAGCGCCGGATCTGTTTAAATCTCGCAGAACGTTATTAAATGTTGTGTTGTGTATTTGAGAATCATGTGTTATTTGCGAAAGTGAGTGTTGTACTGGCTGGTTGGGGATTGAATGTACCGGAGTAAGATCCGGACCACTACACTCAGTCACGAATTGGTGATTGCGGGGAACCTCATCACAACTCTGATCCCAAAGTATCATTTTTTTTAGATTATTTTATTGTTTATTTGTTGTTGTTATTTTGTTCACAAGGTGGATTCACCCAAGCCTTATGCTTCGGGTCATTCTTCAACTTTTCATTTTTTATGTTCTGGTGTGAATCTTTGAGTGCAGCAGTGCACCTGAGATTCTCACCTGGTGCCGTGGCCAACTAAATTGTACTTCAGGTCTCAAGCACCGTTACCGGCAGACTAGGCAGGAACACTGCTAGTGCCGTGTAACAATCCCTAAAGCATCAAGTCTCCACAAATCAGAAATGTTTAATTCGCCAACGTGGAGAGATATAAGGGCATTAGGTTTACTGACTTCCTTTTCTTCTGTTTTTCCCATAAACGTCCATCCCAGACGCGTGTTTACTGCCACCAATCCATTGGAAAGGTGCTCAATTTCACCTGCAAATAACTTCCCTGCGAAGTCAGCTCCTATCAGAATATGAATTTCCTTCGGATCTTTCTCATAGAGACAATCATGTTCATTTATGGAAATATCGCTAATAAAAACTCCACGGTTTGTCAGTTCTTTTATGCATTTAGAGTCCTCTAACTTCGGAATGAAAGCACAGATTCTTTTTTGATCCATCACCTCTAATTCGCAAATATAATCGCCGTCAATATTGCTTAATTGAATCGAATATCTTTTGTGCTTTTCACTTTTTTCTATTCCTCCAAAAAGTCCATGAATGACTTTTTCTTCCCCTTTGCATTTCAACTTCAGTGTTTTAGCGACAAATTCACTTACATATGATCTCGAGCTACCTGTATCAATAATCCCTCGTACATAACGACTGATATCATTCCCCTGAATACAAACAATTAAAGTCTGTAAATACACCTCCTTGGAACAGGAATTGTTAGTCAAAACACTGGCTTCCAGGGCTTTATCAGTTTCCTTATTATTTTCTGGTTTATTATCTTTCCATTTGTGTTTATGAAAACACAATAGATGTCTATTACCACAGTGTAAGCAGGTAATTTTTACCTTACAAGGGCGTGAAACGTGTCCTGGTTTAAGACACCTAAAACAGCACCCCCTTTTTAATAGAATAGATTTTCTTTCCTCCAGAGACAGATTTCGAGCTCCTTCGCACTCAGAGTTTGCGTGTGGCTTATCACAAAAACACAAACGAGTTTTTTCTTTGGAAAGACACCGACAGCAGCTGAATAGCTCAGCTGCTGTCGGTGTCTTTCCTTTTTCTCTCGAGTCACGTTAGAGCTTCGGGCCACAGTCACCTGACCGAGGAGCAAGGGTGGCTGACAAACTGTGGTGCCAGTCTCTGGTGACCGAAACACTAGCACTAGTACGCTCCCTAGAGATCAGTTTCTTCCTCAAAAATTCAATCAAATCTTTGATGTCATAACTGGCATTGGTACTTTGTTTGTTGAATTCTAAGATCAGATCAGGGGGAAGCACTTTCAAAGGCATCGGACACATAAGATTTCCATACGTGTCTGACAAAACTCCCAGCGACTCTAAACTTCTTCTTTGCGTTTGAACATTATCAAACAACTTTCGAAATGTTCAGATATCACTGGAATTCCTTAGAGGGGAAAGAATAAGCAAGTTACTCATATGTGCATTTATTTACAAATCCTTTCTCCCAAATCGCTCTTCTAACATGTTTACAGCAATGTCGTAATTTTCCGGCGTGATCGCAAATCGTTGTACAGCGTTTATAGGCTGTACCTCCTAAATGAGCTTTAAGATAATTAAATTTATCTACTTTGTTCAAAGTTTGTTCAAAGAATCGTTCTTATGAATCGCCGATTCAAAAGAATTCCAAAATGTAAGCCATTGACTTACATGCCCGTAAAACTTGGAAATAGACAGCTTCGGCAATTTTATAGTCAGTCCCTCACTCGTTGTTCTATTTTCGATTCATATAGCTCGGGGATCTGACCAAGAGACACGCCGTTATTCACAACATTTTGCCTTAATATATGAACTCGTTTGGACGCTCTATATCTCCATGTAGTTATTTTTTCACGATATTCTTCAGCACTTTCTAACTCAGACTCAAATTCCCCTGGGTCTACAACCTTTTCTAGTTCGGAATCAATTAATTTTAGTTCTGTTGATTTTTCATTAATATCCCAGCAAAAACAGTATTGCTGGGCCAGCAGTGACGCCATTACTGGCAACCAGCACTGCCAGCAATGGCCCAGCACTATGTTGCCGCTGCCGAACCGTCAATAAAATGTCCGGGCGGCCAACAGAAGGGCCAGCAGTTCAGGCCAACAGCTGGCCAACAGTTGGCACCCCATCAGTTGTCTTATGCCATAACAGGGCCATCAGTGGTCCATCACAGGCAGTAGCTGCCACAAGTGGCCCTTCAGTGGCCCTGCAAGTACTTGCCAGAAATGATGGCTAGCCTAATGTGGTCCGCTAGTGGGACGTTAGTGGCAGCCAGCAACCACGTGACGTAACTGGTGGCTTGCCGAATCTTGTCCGCCAATTTCCCAGTAGTAGCAATAATAATAATAATAAAAAAAAAAAAAGCAAGGATAACCGCAGTTTCCTAAAGCTACAATTTTTTTCTACCCTTACGAAGCTTGTGAATTAACGCACTGCGCTGGGGAAATTTTCTCGACAGACCGGAAAAACACCGTTTGCATCTGACTAGATTCGATCCTGATGTGGAAGCCGCGCTCGCTACCGACCGGACTAATTCACGACGCTCGGGTACATGCTGGAAGCTATCTGTTTGGTATGCAATTTGTAATCGAATGCTTCCCTCTTTCATTTTACAATATTGCCATGTATTTTTCATAAAAGTCAGTTTCATATAATTGATAAATTAATTTTTTCAACATAACGATAGTTTTTTTTTACCTTAAGGGAACTTCACTCATTTTCAAGGCGTGTACATACTTAGAGTCGCTTTCCAAAGTTTTGTACTGTCCTTGCCGTCTTGAAAAGAGATTGTTGAATAAATATATATTTACCCGGGTTCATGTCACATTCTGTTACATTTTTAACGTTATGTCTTTCCTTTCCGTTGTCCGAAGCTACATTTGTTTTAAAGAGTAAAAGATATTTTATTTTACTTCTCGTTATTTTTAGAAGCAAATTCCTCCCAGTCTTGTGTATTCAACCCATGGATGAGTACACCACATAGCGTTGCTTTTTTTTTCTTTCAAATAATTAATAAATTTTGTACGCGTATAATTCTTTTTTTTTTTTTCAACAAACTCTATTTTAATGGTTTTCCAGGATATGTGTTTCAAGCGGTTTCAAATTTTTTCTTGTTATTCATCCACTCCATTCCATGAATTGTTATTCATGGGAATGGAGTGGGTGTATTTCATGGCTGTAATCTAGTATTCCACGGCTTAATCTGATATCTTCGTCTACGTAAAATTCCATTAGGAAATTAATTCGCCTCTCCACATATGGATTTTTTCTTAACATCCACTAAAATAACACGATGGCGATAGCGTCGTCTTCAACTAACTGGTACCATGAGAGACACAGCAAGTGTTGCTTCTGCGCATGCGCAGTCCCGATGCTTCCACCTGCTGTTGGGGGTTGCATTGGTTGCCAGCAACGGGCCACTAGTGGCACTTGCTTGGAGGCCCACAATTCACGGCGATGCTGCAGGGCCATCAATGGCTCGCCAACTGATAGCGCTGCCACCAACGGACCACTACCGGGCCGTGAGCGGCAGATTTCAGCCAGCAGTGACCCGTCACTGCCAGCTGGTGGCCAGCAGTTTCCCAGCACTTGTGTTTTTGCTGGGATGTTCTAAAAGTTCTTAAAGATTATCTATATCCACATCAGTTAGTTTAAGTTCCGCTTTCAATCGCTTAATAATTTTGGTAACGGAAGTTCTCATCACGCCGCGTTTCTGTCTCAATCTAGCTCTAATTTCTTCGGCCATCTTTTCGTTCGAAACAATATATCAGAATGTCAACAAACGGAATAATTCTGTCGGTTACGAATTCTGTGCTATATGTTCAAAATACCTCAACTCAAAATCCCGGCAGGGATGCTATACGTAATGTGTCGCCGTTCAAATCAATCAGGAATGCACAGTATTGAAGAAAAAGACTTCTTACCTGCCATTCAATTTTTGGACGACTGCTTTTTGTAAATCCCGGGTGTTGAGGTCGTTAATCAGTTGACAATAGCACATTAATCCAAAGGAAATATATAATTCCGCCGCAGTTGACACAATGAATTCATTCGAGACGCAAAATAAACATCTAACATATAATTAACACAAACACATGACCGGCAGAACACAGACTAAAAGATACGTAACATAAAACACCGGCGTTATTTTTCATCTTGAGTTCCATCTTGTTCAAAACACACGACTTCCTCCTTTTCGAGTTCAAATCACACGATTTTTTTTCTCCTCTCGCTTCCCACGGAGTGACAGCGCCCTCTATCAAAATCGTCTCCACAGCTGCTCGGATTATATTTATTTTTTCTCTTCAGGAGTTGTTGTTCTTTCGACAACACCCTTTCCCAACTCCCTTTTTTTGAGTTTTCAGTTTTTCACTTAGTACTTTCACTTTTGAGGTTATTTAGCTGTCAGTGGTTTTTTTTTTATTTTACTAGTTTGTTCTGTATATTTCCTACCCAAACCACCGTTGATTTAGTTTTTAGTGCACCTGGGTTCAGTGACGTAGTTAGAAATTTCTTAAGTGGTGTGTGTGTGTGGGGGGGGGGGATCTATGGGTATGGTTCATTGGTGAAAGCCTCATATATGGATATAAATCGCTTTAAATTCGTGATTTTTCCTGAAGGGGATCTAGACCTGTGACCCCCCCCCCCCTATGCCTGGGTTTTTATCTAGAGCTTGAGCACATTTTTTGGGGAAAAGCAAAATAAAATGGCTAAAATTATTGCCCAAATAAAATTCTTTTTAGTGTTTTGGTCCGTTTAGAGACCATGATTATGCTGTTAAATTTATTTATGGATAAATAAATTGAAGTACAAATCCCAGGAAAATTACTGTTTTTTTTTTTACCTCAACTGTGTATGAATAATCAGATTTTGCTCTAATTTTTCTAAGTCTTGGAAATTGCTTCCCACAGCTCAGGAAAACACTTTTTATTGAAGAGTTAAACTCTCCAAAGGGCAGAGAACCTTTCAAGGGTCAGTTTTATCCAGATATTAGTGATTCCTGGATAGACAGAGCCTAGCTTTTGCTTGCTCAATGTTGTTTAAGTGTAGTGACTTGCACTTAATCAATCAGCAGTTTCACTCTTTGATTCTACGTTTTCTTGTTGAGTTTAGCAAGTGTTGACAGATTTTTTGTGTAGGTTTTATTGTTACTGATCTTTTTCTTAAATAGCATCTTTAAATATCAGTCTGTGAGTTGTAATTTTTCTTAAATCCACCCTTCGTTATCCAGTGGACACTTCCGCGCACGTGGGTTTTTCACCTCAAGGGACATCTGCTCAGAAGGTTCCCGATTGATGCGGGGGTGGAGGGGTGTTGTAACCTTTTGTAGAGCTATAAGTTTATTGGCCAACCTTACTTTTAGCTAGAATCAAATATTCTTGGGTCCTCTAGTTTTTTTTTTTTTTTTTTATGAGAGCTTCAGCACACCACATCCCCCTGATTCACCTTTTTGCGAGTTTTCAGCTTTTCACTTATTATTTTCACTTTTAAGGTTATTTTGCTGTTGGTGTCAGAGGGGGGGCATTTTACTACTTTATTTGATACATTTCCTTGCAAATTCACCATTGATTTAACTTCTAGTAAACCTGGATTTTTATTTGGAGCTGAAGCACACATTTTGGAATCGTGCATTATCTACTGTAAAACATCAGTTTTATTTAAAGATTTTCAATAAAATACTCAATTACATGAAATAAATTGTTGGTTTACTTTTCATAATTGTGTATTACTGTTTCAGTGTAAAGATCATTTTTTATATTAAAAAGCCCCCCCCCCCCCAAAAAAAAAAAACAAGAAAAAAACATACTTTTGAAAAGGAAGGTTGAATAATGAGATTAGAAATAATGCTATTTAGAAGTACCAAGTGGATGTATATATATTTTGGATAAAAGACAGACAACACAGCTCATTATTGTTTTTACTACATAGAATAATTCAATGAAACTACCTATGATGCCAAATTGTTCTGCATTTATTTGCAAATATAGTACATTTGGAATAAATACCAAAGCAGATATATTTAGCGATGACATATATTTACTTTTTATTGTTTTAAATAAGAAATAATGCATGGGAGTTCATGTTTTGGGGTTTCAAAGTATTTATTATAGAAAGTATGTTTTTAAATAAATTAGTCCTTTCATTACTTTTTTTTTCTTTTTGATGTTTAACAACCAGTGTGAGCAAAATGGGTTATAAGCAGTCATCAGTCCCTAATTCATGGCCACTGGTTCCAGGAAAGGGAGAGAGCCAGTGCCGCAAGACAAACACACAACATCCATGCCTCATTGGTATTCAAACCAAGACCCATTTCGGACGAATGGTCAGAAGCCAGCGCTTAGACCACTGCACTCCAGGGCAGCGCCCATTCCTTACAATCTAAAATCAACAACAGAAAGTAATATTATGTATATACATTTCTGAATTTCACACTCTTCTGAGTTGTCGCAGCCAATGAGAGAGATCTATCTTGTCGGCTGTGGGCTGTTGTATAAATGGAGTGCACAAATTGCAGGTGTTAATTTCCTTGTTACTTACTCAGTTTTTTGTAACTTTCCTAAAGAAGTGTGTGTGTGTGGGGGGGGGACAAGGTGGGCTTTTTTTTTTTTATTGAAAAATAAAATCCCAGACAGAATCCTAGACATTTTACTCTTCACATTTTTTTTTTTTTTTTTTTGCCAAAAATTAAAAAAAAAAAAAAAAACATTTCGTTTACAAAATATTGTTTTGGTTACATATTATGCAAGCAAGACTGCATAAGTAAAACTTTCGCAATTGTGCATTAGAGAAATGAACAATACTTTTTATTCACGTGCTGATGGCCGTCGAAAGTGCTTCATTTCTCAAGGATTGCAACTTAATTTTTTGAAGGTGTCATTTTTTTGCTCATAAACATTGTTAAAATTGCATGCATCTATGTACATTTGTTTCATTCCTGCTTGTATATATAATAAGAACACAAGATGTTAAGTTGGCCACCAAAAATCATAATTGTATTTTTAACTGAAATGTGCACTATTGTAATATGCAAGCTCTAGTCAGTGAAAAATTTTGTTAATTGGGTGGATGAACCTTTTTAGGAGGGCATTTGATGCAACACCAGCTGTAGACATAATTTTCCATGTTCTATCCATCGCTTTCTTTTGATAAAGCCCCCCCCCCTCTTCTGTACCAATAGGATTTACTGTAAAAGAAAAAAAAATCATGTTATCAAATTTATTTTAAAGTAGTTACTCCTACAGTCCTCATATTGTATAGTGTTGAGGGGAGGGGAGAGAGATTTGCTTGCTTGACATGTTTAGCTATAGCCAATGCTGATATCACTTTAGGATGATAGTGGTATTAGAGTGCCTCATTTATCCAATTTGTCTGCTTGTGACTTTGGCTTTAAGATGTCAAATGTGAGCAGTGCTCCAGATTTGGGTGGCAAAATTACTCTGCAGGCTTGTGTGGTCCCGTTACTTGCGATATAGTTAAGGGTACTATAACGAAGTAAATTTCTCCGTCATTTCTGTCCACGCCAGGATTCGAACCCGGATCCCCTCATTCCGGAATAAGTCACTCTACCAATTGAGCTACGCGGACGTTTGTTCTGACTACTATCTGCCTTTATGTCGTGTGCGTCCTGCTGGCAGGTACGTCACATCTCCCCCCCCCGAAAGAGGGCCGGGGGCATGGTCCACGGGTCAGCCGTGACCATGAATCGTTGCAGGCAGCCATCCACTGTAGAACGTGCACTTGAGAACTCCCAGTCAATCTGGTGTGTGGAATGCAACATCACACAGTTTTATTTTTCGAAGCGCTGGAGAAGGGATTCTCTGATTTTTCCTATCTCGCGGTGGGGAAAGAACATCACACCAATGCGAGATTTTGAACGGCCGAATCATCCGGAAACTTCGGGCGCCATTATAACGAAGTAAATTTCTCCGTCATTTCTGTCCACGCCAGGATTCGAACCCGGATCCCCTCATTCCGGAATAAGTCACTCTACCAATTGAGCTACGCGAACGTTTGTTCTGACTACTATCTGCCTTTATGTCGTGTGCGTCCTGCTGGCAGGTACGTCACAGTGCTTTGGCCTGTGTCTTCTGTTAGTAAAAGCTTTGGAAACATACATTCAGTTATAGTCAAGTTATCAAATCTGTGTTACGGCAATGGCTGGATCCTAAAAATTCCAACTGGCTCCTATAAATCTTAAATGTTTGTCTAGCACCGTAATATGGGATCATGTAGTTCACAGGATAATTAAAACTTTTTAATCTTGGAGGGGCACATTTCATTTATGTATTGGTCTCATTGAAATTCATCATACAAAATTTAAATTTATCATACAATGTACGATGTTTCATAGAGCCAGTTTGTAGTACCGTGAGCATATCGCCCAGTATGTGCATGTGAATCACAATTTACAGGAAAACAACCTGTGTATTTTTTAGTTTCCTGTAAATGTGAAATTGTGTGCACAAATTACTTTCCTATAGATATGAATTACTAATTTACAGGACAGGAATTTCTTCATTCTTTGCTTTTTCTTTTTTAACAATCTGCAATTAAAAGCTTTTTGTTCTGCTGTAGATATAGTAAAGCTGTTATTATGCACCCATTTAAAATTAATCATAACTGATAAAAGAAAAAGAAAAAAAAACATATGTAGTGCCCATTACAGAATATTCAACATGAGGACATTTTCCTTGGTCCTGTATGAATTAGACACTGCATTTTTTAATCATTTATTTTATTGCAGTTTGGTACCATGTAAAATGCTGGATTACCAGCAGTATTTTACTGTTGAAAATTAAACACACAGACAGCATAGACTGCCTTGCACAAGAGAAAATATCACACTGTTGAGACTAATTTTAATCATCATATAGCTTGCCAGACATAGTAGTGCATCCAGAATTTCTTCAAGGGAGGGGTCCAATAAAAAATCCACGGGACAAGCGCAAATACGTCCTGTACATATATACCTACTCCGGCAAAATTAGAAACTGTAAATGTATACACTACATTGACAAAAGTCACCTGACACCTAGAAGAGAAACACAACATAGCATTTATTGACATACATTAGTACGGTGTCCGTCCGCCTTTGGCCTTAACGCATGCACCGACCCTTTGAGACATGCTTTCGATAAAGTTTTGGAACACAGCGATAGGTATGAGCTTCCATTCAGTATATAATGCTGCCGCTAACTGTTGCTTAACAGTAGGCCTTGGTTCCAAACTTCTTATGCGGTGCTGTATGGGATTAAGATCAGGCTCTTTGCTGGCCAGTCAACACATGATATGGAGTTATGGTCAAACCACGCCGCAACAGTCCTTGCTTTATGGATCGGTGCACTATCCTGCTGGTACCAATAAGGCTCGGTTCCATAGTATTGCCACAGAGTTGGTAGGGCATAATCGTCCAGAATATCAAGGCAGACATGCTGGTTAACAGGTTTGTCCACGATAACCAATGGGCAGGGACCATACTACGAAAAATACACCCACATGAGTACACTGCCAGCTCCAAACTTGACCGTAGGAACAGTACACTGCACTAAATAGCGTTCCACCGGCTGCCGCCATACTCACACACGGCCATCAGACTGATGGATCATGTAGCTGGATTCATCAGTCCATAGGACCAGTTTCCATTGATCTACGGTCCACGATAAATTTTCTTTACACCGTGCTAAACTACGAGTAGCATTCCGAATGAAGACGAAAGGATTATGAGCAGACGCACGACCACGGTAACCCATGGAATGAAGTTCTCTACGAATAATACGTGTACATACCGAGGTTCCAGCATTTTTTCTCACCTGTACACTGAGGTCTTGAGCAGTACACCGTCGATTAGCTGTAACAACTCTCCTGAGGCTTCGACGTCCTCTATCACTCTTGACCTGGGTATGTTTAAACGCCTCTCGGTTTCTCTTATGGACAACCCACTAACATAACTCCCAACAATGTTTCATTTCTTAAAGTCAGTTCTCTCCCACTGGGACATTTTTACTCAACCTCACAGTGGGATATGATCGCGGACAGCTGCAGGCTTGTTTTTATAACATTTGCAGCTGTACCCCGCATCTTAACAGCGCAGCGGATCCGTTCATTTGCTTTTGAAGGGGTGTCCGGTGACTTTTGTCAATATAGTGTATTTCAAATGCGTGGAAATAAGTAAATAGACGAAGTCATCGCTCTGTCCACGTTATTTTATAAACAATGCATAGCAACTGAAAAATTGTTCTGACACCGCTGGGATCGAACCTCAGATCTCTCGATAACTAGCGGAGTGTGTTCGCTTTACGCTACGGTGCCAACAATTTACAGCGCTATGTGTGGTTTATCAGTCAGCATCTGACTACACAAATCCCTATTGATGGGCTCAGCAAGTGATATGTCCCCATCTGGTGGCATTAACAGGACCAGCTATTTAATTATAGCCAATAAATCCAAAGGGTGAAAGAAATGGTAAATATATTTTGAATACGTGGAAATAATATAAATAGCTGATGTCATCACTCTTTACACGTTATTTTATAAACGTATAGCAACTGAAAAATTGTTGTTCCGACACTGCTGGAATCAAACCCCTGATGTGGCAAAACAGCTTTAGCTTAATGGGATGAACTCTATTATTCGACACTCTATTACATATGTTAAATAAACCACACATAGCGTTGGCCCCGTAGCATAAGGCGAACGCACTCGGCTAGTTATCGAGAGATCTGGGGTTCGATTCCAGCAATGGCGGAACAACAATTTTTCAGTTGCTATGCGTTGTTTACAAAATAACGGGGACAGAGCAATGACTTCGTTAATTTAGGCTATTATTACCTTCTTGGACATTCCAGCTAAATCTCCCAATGCCTCCCCAATGGACTTCTGTGGGTTTGCACTCCTAAAATGAAAACTTGGAAATTAACAACCTAAAACCATCGACAGTCTATGGAAAGCCTGTAAGGCCGCCCCGGTGGCGCAATGGTCTAAGGCGCTGGCCTCTGATCATTAGTCCGTAAGGGGTCCGGGTTCGAATCCCGGTCAGGCATGGATGTTGTGTTTGTCTTACGGCACTGGCTCTCTCTCCCTTCCCTGGAACCAGTGACCCTAAATAAGGGACGCGCGACTGCTTATAGCCCATTGAGTTGCTCACTGTGGTCGTTAAACCTCCAATCAAAAAAAAAAAAAAAGCCTGTAGGAAATAATGGTCCAGCATAAACACAAATTCTTTGCGACTAAGCCTGTTACAGTGGAAATTATGCTGAAGAGCTATAGTTTGAAACTGTGGCTACCAGATTCAACACTACCAAAGCGGTAACATGGCATTAGCTAGTTCTAAGGTACAGCAAAATGGTTCATGCTTAACATAATCATCTCTCCCTATGTCTGTACCTGCATTTTGCAGATATATTTCAATGAAAAGAGGTTAGTAAATAAAAGCATCTTATTCATTCTGTGTAAGTATTTTATTCATTCAGTGTAAGCCTTATGTGGTGAAAATGATGTGGCTTTAGCTTGATGGGATGAACTATGTTTGTGTGTATATACAGATATTTTATTTGTGTATATATATATTTCAGATATATAGTTTTATATGTATGTATATACATATTTCAAATGAGGCAAATGAGATTTTTTTTTTGGTTGGAGGCATAACGACTACGGTGAGCAACTCAATGGGCTATAAACAGTCACCCCTCCCTAATTTAGGGTCACTGGTTCCAGGGAAGAGACAGAGGCAAACACAACATCCATGCCTCACCGGGATTCGAACCCGGACCCCTTTGGGATGAATGATCAGAGGTAATCGCTTAGACCACTGCGTCACTGGGGCGGCCGAATGGGATTTACGGTTTGGCAGTATTCCACATCACTGTTCATTATCCAAAGGGGTGTGCGCCCTCATTGCACTACCAAATGTTCACCAACATACCACATTTATACACGAGATAAAACAGCATAAAAATGTATCCTTGGTTGAGATTCCTCATCAGACACACTGTGTGCCAGCATCCCCCCTCCCCCTCTTCGTTTTATACTTCACATTTTCTCACTCATTTTTCTGGTGTTTATTTGACATGCAGACTAGTCCGTAATAACGAATTAATTTGTTCTTGAGAAGCTGGTAACATTAGATTACCAATTACAAAATACCCATTACGATTGCCTTATCACATTTCTATCAATAGCAGTGCAAATTCCACTCGAAATACCTTTTTACTTCCTACGACTGGTGATAGCCTTTGCAACGTTATAAGGGATGCCGGCATCGGATATGGAATATGCGGCAATGACAATTATTTGAAGGCTATAACAACAATTATTAAGAGAATTATTATTGGCTGCTTGAAAAGCATTCAAATAAACAACTAAGGGTACTCGTAATTGGGTTGTATTCAGTTCTATATCATTTCTGACAGTCTACAGCCGTAAAAATATTCACACTGGGTTACAAAATTTTAAATTCAAATACTTTCGATATATGAGGGTCACATTGATGAAGAAATTAATCGGCGTACAAAACTTGCCTGGAGAGCTTTTGGAAGAAACAGCATAATTTTCAAGAGCAATATGCCATTATGTCTTAAAAGAAAAGTGTTTGATCAATGCATCCTTCCAGTGCTTACGTATGGTGCAGAGACGTGGACCTTAACTAAAAGAGACATACAAAGGCTGCAGACAACTCAAAGTAGCATGGAGAGGTGCATACTTGGTGTAACCAGGAGAGATAAGAAGAAGAACTCGTGGATCCGAAAAATGACAAGAGTGGAAGACATCATGATCAGAGTTAAATCCCTGAAATGGCAATGGGCTGGACATACTGCCAGAAGGACAGATCATCGATGGACAGCCGAAATTTTAGATTGGATTCCAAGGGACAGGAAAAGATCCAGAAGAAGACCACGTGGGAGATGGGTGGATGAAATTCGAAAGTATGCGGGGGTGACATGGAGGAGACTGGCACAAGACAGACCGTTGTGGAGGAAACTTGGGGAGACCTTCGTCCAGCAGTGGATTGATAATGGTTGACAATGATGATGATGATGATGATATATACTTGTACAAAACCTTTGTTCATTATTACAATTCTTTTACAGTGAAAACTGAGTTACATACAACATTTCGAATTCGCTGGAGTTCAAAACACTCTTTATTGATAAAAGTGCATGACAGAGTCAAATCACTTATTTAAAACAACTAGAAACAAATCGGAGGAACATATCATGTAATATATACAAATGCCGGTCCTCAATAGGGGCCGGAAAGTAAATATAATGTTAAAAGACATGTGTTCCGTGACAGGCACTTGATCACAGGTGCAAAGAAGACACAACAGATTCACCAACAAAAATTATAGAAATAATCATACCATGTGCACTGAAGACAAAAGATATGTACAAAAAAAAAACTGTCCCCCGTCTGGAAGGAGAGCACAGCAAATTAAAAGGTAAGGTATGACTCAAAGAAGCACACATGATAAGCATAAGAAAGGCAGAGTAATAGATTCTAAGAATGCAATAACAATCAACAGGCCATACAAAACTAAAGGAGGAGTACAAGCAATGTACAAATACCATATTACAATGTACACGGTTACATACAAGTGCCGCGCTGACATGACACGTGCGTAAAATTTGCAAGAGCACAATACTAACGAAGGAGAAACAGATGATTCGGTCAAGCAGAAAGCAACATCACTGATAAAACACTACGAAAGGCATCTACAATCGCACCCGCAGGGTTTAATCCACCCGTCCGGGAATAAGCAGCAGCACAGCTGCTTGATATCACAAGAAAGTACAATCTACTCCAGTAGGAAGAGCACATAGGTACAATAAACACACAAATGACAAAAAAAATTCACACAAAACAAATGCCTAAGAGCATTTAAGATTCAAACATTGTTGGGTGGATTCGTAGCAATCGTGATTCAAAACTTACAGTATAGAGGCACGAGTTTGCCGCCCCGGTGGCGCAGTGGTCTAAGGCGCTGGCCTCTGATCATTCGTCCGTGAGGGGTCCGGGTTCGAATCCTGGTGAGGCATGGATGTTGTGTTTGTCTTACGGCACTGGCTCTCTCCCTTCCCTGGAACCAGTGACCCTAAATTAGGGACGGGCGACTGCTTATAGCCCATTGAGTTGCTCACGGTGGTCGTTAAACCTCCGATCAAAAAAAAAAAAAAAAAGGCATGAGTTGATAAAGAATGGGACAAAAAAACTGTGATAATATAACATGCAGTATGTACAACCTCCGGAGCCGCCCCGGTGGCGCACTGGTCTAAGCGATGGCCTCTGATCATTCGTCCGAACGGGGTCCGGGTTCGAATCCCGGTGAGGCATGGATGTTGTGTTTGTCTTACGGCACTGGCTCTCTCCCTTCCCTGGAACCAGTGACCCTAAATTAGGGACGGGCGACTGCTTATAGCCCATTGAGTTGCTCACGGTGGTCGTTAAACCTCCAATCAAAAAAAAAAAAAAAAAAAACAACCTCCGGAACTCAATATAGTCCGGAGATGATCAAAAGCTACTACAAGATTTCAGTATTAAGCACACATTAACAATTTCCAAGGGGGAACTGCAAGGTTTCCAGCAACTGTATATACAAAAAAAAAAAAAAAACTCACGCACAGCCCATAAGTGATTCGCAAAAAAATTACTCTCCACCAGGAAGGATAGTGCACCTACTAACGATAAATTTCTACACAGGCAGGCACACGAAAGAAAATAGACCACTGAATTATACGTTCCAAAAAAAAAAACTCCGATAAAATCATCAAACCATACAGCACTAGGGGAGAAGAAAAACTATGTACAGTTGCCAAATCACAGTAGAACACAAGATGCAAACAGGTACCGCGCAAACAAAACACATTCCAAAAAAACCACAGCGCACAACAGCAAGATAAGCGAGATAGCCTTCTGCCCACGTACAGAACAAAACATACCTGTACTGTGCACACTGAATAAACACCACAGGCATAGGAAATACATTTATACCTCTATAGCATAATTCAACGAACCCAATAGAACCAGCACCACAAACAATATAACATCACATGGGAGTACTTCCTACGCCAGTAGGAAGAAACCAATATATACAACGAACTGACACAAATACAAGTAATCACACAATCAGTGAGCGAAATGTGTTCGAGGTTCTGACCAATCGGTAAGAATCAACAAAAAGAAACCGCAACACACGCCAGAAGCGGGAAAGAAATGCTCGTCCGAACGAAACCATCCACTCAAAAAAAGGGGGAACCTTCCTAAAAGGAAAGACGAAGCACATCATCATAAAATCTAAACCAGCCAGCATCTTGAGCCCACACTGTGTGAAAGCGGGCCAAGGAATTTGAGGAGCGGGCTTCAGCATGTTCCTTGCGGAGGCGAGCTGTGAGGCGGCTCCTGAAGTGAATACGAAGCGTGTCATCCGCTGCAAGGATACAGGTAGAACTTGCCACAGGACGAGTATACTAATTATAGATGCAAAATACTTGTTTCACAAAGACAAACAAATACGCGCAAACATCTGGAAGTCGGGCAGGGGGGTGTTTTGTAAGGAGAAGCCAAGCATACGCCGTGAATGAAAGATCTCGAGAGGTGATACGATTCGCAATTTGAAAAGCTGTATGAAGAATCTGCAGGAGGACAGGGCAGTAACAATACATGTGATCAACGTCTCCAGTAGATTCCCAGAACGGACAGAGTGCAGAGGAAGAAAGAGACATACGCGAAAGAAGGAGAGCAACAGGAAGACGACGGTGAAGATACCGCCAGTGAACATTAAGCTCCAACGGAGAAGAAAGAGGAGATGAGGAAGCGGACCAGATGGCTGTAGAGAGAGCGGACGGAGCAGCGGGAAGAGGATGCGAAACAGCAAGGGGGGTACGAAAAAGTGATACAAAGAAACAGTAGAGATAGAAAGAAGAGGCAGAGAAACACCCCGAAGGAGGAGGAAGAAAGGAACTGGAAGACTCGGACCAGAGACAGGGATAAGGCCAGTGTTAGTAACCAGAGAGGTGTAGATCGAAGCAAGGGAAGAACGGAGAAGAGCATAATCAGCTGCAAGAGAGGGAGTGGGATCAGAGAACAGGGAGGAGAGGGGTCTCCAGGCAGGTCACAATTAACCAGGGCACGCACAGTTGAGATACCAGAACGAACCCAGGAAGGAAGGAGAAAGAAAGGCTGGTGGGAGGGGTGGACAAGGGACGAAAAGAAGAGAGGTTCGTCCAAAAGATAAAGAGTAGTGGTTAGGATAGCCCGAGAAAGCGGTAGAGAGCGAAAGAACGTCAGAGCTTCAGAAATCAAAGAAGGAAAGTTAGCAGAAGGAGCAGCAAAGGAATCCATCCTAAGAAAACGGAGAAAGGAAAAAGATGGATCATGAAGAGAGAGAAGAACATCCAGAGTAGAAAGAAGAGAGGGAGAAGGGGCAACCAACAGACGAAGAAATGAAACAATGCGGTGAGCACGATAGTATCTGTGAATATCCGTGAGGTTAATACCTCCCAAAGAGTAAGAGAAATGGAGTGTCGCCGCCGCGATACAGTGCTTCGAGGTCCATATCACCGACGTGAATAAGCTCTGTACGATATCAAGGCGGTACTTTGGCATTACGACAAAGGACCATGAGAACGTGATTTGAGTTAAAAGGTAGCGGTGCAAAATCGCAGCACGTTGGTGGTATGAAGTGAAGTATAGTAATGAGCTGACCTCCAAAAGCCCACAGATCATTGAAGACGAGGAAGTACGAAACCCTAGCAGGTTAAGGCTGCCATAAATGGGGGTCCAATGTGAGCACCCAGAATTTTCTGGATCGAGGAGGCCCACACCGCACCCCACGGGGTATCAGTGCGGCCCACCCAGGACCCGCACCATAACCCTATGCTTTTCTCTAAATTTAAAGAAGCACCAGACAGAGCAGCGTATGATTGGTATGCCTGATGTAACACAGAAAACTGAGCATCATGACGAAGACAGAACGTGGCATCATCCGCATACGCAGTGTACACATAGCGATGATGCCGTGTACTTACAACTGTAGGAGGCATGGTTGAGAGAAGTGATCTGCGTGCCGAAAGAAGGAAAGGCTCAAATGCTAAGGCAAAGAGTTGTCCCGAGAGGGAAAACCCTTCCGGATCCCTCGTTGAAACGGAACTGGAGCAATAACAAAGAAGGCCGTCCGGGCGTGAAAAAAGGCGCCTCGATAGAGGCCAAGAAGAATAGACACGAAGCGAGGAGGAAAGCCAAAGGATAGAAAGACAGCAGAAAGATAGTCATGGGAAACATTATCGAAAGCGGATTTCTGATCAATATTAAGAAGAGAAAGAGGTTCTGAATGTTTGCGGACAAGAAAGGTGAGAAGGAGAAGAAAGGAGTTATTGTTAGTAATAGACCGACCAGGCACAGTGTATGACTGGTCGGGTGAAACAATGAAGGGAAGAACGACGTTTAGCCTGTGAGAAAGGAGTTTAGTGTAAAATTTGTAATCAAGACTTAGTATAGAGATGGGGCGCCAATTCTTCAAATCCATAAGGTCCACTTTTTTTTGGGAGAAGTATGACATGTGCGATGGTGAAGTCCGGCGGTAGCACAGCAGACGAAAGAACGCATGAGAAGCAAGCAGAGATAAAAGGTAAAAGAGAAGGAAGAAAAGCTCTGTAGAAGGAGAGAGGAAGACCGGCAGGTCCCGGGGAAGCATGAGGGTTGAGAGACGCGAACGCCTCTCGAAGTTCAGGTAAAGAGAAATCTGAAAGTAGAAGCGGACAGAGACGAGACGGGGTCTGAGGTACAGAAGAAAGGAGGGAGAGGAAGAAAAGGAAACAGAAGGCTGCGCCACCGTGCGGTACTTCTCCGTGAAGAAGCCACGAACCGTGGAGCAAACGATCGACTCGTTTCCAGTAACATTGCCATTCTCGAGACGCAGAAATTGAACAGAAGAAGAGGCTCGCTTCTTGGATTCCAGTCGTGCAAGATATTCATACGACTTCAATGACAGTGAACTATGTCCTAAGCGCATCCGCCTTACAGCCTGTTGAGCAAACTGCTTGAGCAGTGCCTGCAAATCTCCTTGATATGCAGAGTAAAGTGGGTCCGTAATCGGCATCATTGTTAAAATACCACGGAGATTATCAATCTGCTTAGCTAGCACCGTGTGTACGGTAAAGGAATAATTCCGGATGAAGAGCCGAAGGTCTCTCTTCACCTGCAGCCAAAGATGTAGTGCTCTAGGAGTAGTATCCAACAAGTTGCGACGGCTCTCGAGGAACCGTTCAACGGTAATGCAAAATGCCGTATCTTCCAGGACTTCATCATCAAATGTCCAAGTACGTCGTACACGAGGAGGGGTGGTAAGCACGCTAACAGTGAGGCTAAGAGCACAATGATCGGACATAGCCGTTGGTACGTGAACAATATCAGTGACAGATGAGATCAAGGTGGGCGAAACATAGATACGGTCGAGGCGTACCATGGGCGAACCCAGCGCTACTGGTCCATGCCAGGTAAACGAGATGGTGGTAGGAAACAAGTATTGAAAAGCATCCACCAGCTGAAACTCGTGGACCAACTAGGAGAGTAGAGTAGCAAGGTGGTGGCGATATTCGCCACGTGAGGAGCATCGATCTAAGGATGCCTGAAGGGTACATTTGAAATCTCCTCCCAGAATAACAAATTCGTGGGAGGGGATTGTGTCAAGAGTATCATGCAGACAGGTACAGAAAACTGTCACCACAGACTCATTCTGCGGAAAATGCGCATTAAACACATGGAAGGTTTTCTGATCAAGGCAAAATGTAAACTGTTGCCATTTTCCAGGATAAACAGTACGTACCACATGAGAAGTGAAGCGATGAAACAGGCGGTGGTGAATCCCGATGGAGACACCACCTCCTCGTGCGAGACGATATTCACGGAAGAACGTGTACGGCCACGATCTCCAAAGGCGAAAGAGGGTAGTTGCATCACAGTTCGTTTCTTGGAGGAGAATAATGTCAGCAGACAGAGCTCTCAAATACCATTGCATTGATCACAGGGGTAGCAAAACCCCTACAGTTAAATGTCAGCACTCGGAAGGCTTAGGTCCTCCGTGGACACATATGACCTGGAGCTGGCAAGATAGAATTTTCCCACTTGTTGGCGAATCGTCGAGACAACGTCAATTATCTCCGGTCGCTTGGGCGTAGCTTTGAAAAGCATAATCCACTGCTTTTAATTGATGAAGGATAGCCGGCAGCGTATCACCAGCTTCGTGAACTTAAGCGGTAATAGTGTTCTGCCTCACTTTGTAGCACAGTAATTCATACAATTGCTTATAGGTGACTGGTTGCTCTGGGATGTTGTAGTGCCGAAGCTGGGTAACAAAATCATCACAGAGGAAGAATGCATAACACTCACGGGGGTCAGTAGACATGTCAAAATCCTTCCAAGAAGCGAGGGATGTACGACGTCTGCATGAAGCACGGGGGGAGCGAGTTGGAGCTCTCCCACGCTTAGCTGCACCACCCTGAGCTCGTAGCGCTAGTCGTTTCTCAGTACGTGAATGTGTGTCGTCTACCGAACTATCACTTAAGGCTGGGTCACCCGTGCTGTAGTGGGAATCCTCAGGATCCACATTAGAAGTCTCAGTATCAGAAATAATACTACCACTTTCCGAGGGTAGAGGAACTTCTGAGGTGCGGAAAGGCTGTGTTAAAGGTAATGCTGGGTAGTTTTCCGTGGTGTTGGGTGGCGGACAAGGCGCCGCCTGCCCAACATCCAGGTCAGATGAAATCACAGAGGAAGAGTTGACGGGAACATCTCGGGCAACGGTCTTGAATGGAATCGCACGATCCCTAGCTGGAGCCTGTTGTGAGGGAACACTCTGGGAATCTTTCTGGTGGTGCCCAAATTTTTTGCACTTACAGCAGTGATAAGTAGTTAGTACATCTATCCTGCGAAGATGCTCCCCACAGCTGAGTAGGACAGTTTCAATGGAATCTTGCTTTGGAAAAACAACCCGAGCAACTCGTCTTGCTGCTTGAATTTCACGAGCAGCAGCTCGACCCTCCGGTTTGGCTGGAGCTGCAGAGTGAGTAAGAATAGGGCCAACAACTCTACCAATAGAAGAGGCAACTGTATACAACATGGTATCTGTTACTTCAGGCGGTACAGGATAGAAATAGACATTGACCGGCCGGTACGCTACTGGCTCGGGAATGAGGTGACAATCACGAATGGGTAAACCCTTATCAAAAACCTTATATACATATTCCGCTTTTGTAAAATACACTATAACAACAGATGGTCTACGCGCCATGAACTGAATAGAGGTAGAGGTAAACATACCTTTTAAGGCATCTTCATACACATAGAGGGGTGTATTCGGTAGAGCTTCGAAGACCACTCCGCGATCGAGAATCGTTTTGAAAGATTGTCCAGCCGAGGATTCCACCGGAATGTCCAGTTGAATGGTGTTCCCAGTTCGGTGTAGAAGGGGCGTCAAAGTGTCTGCTTCACTGGACATCTCACGAAGAGCAGGGCGTGGTTTGGATGTTGCTGCTGAATACGAGGTACATGCCTGTGGACAAGAAGTAGAAGGAGCAGGAGTCCCAGGGGTAGTAGTATCCATGGCGTCATCAGCGTTGGCAACTCCTTGACACGTTGAGCCAGTTATAGGAAGGGCAGTCGTTCGAAGCAGCACTGCAGGGTAGTTGAACGCCGCCTGGCAGAGAAGGCACTGTGACATCGGTAGTTGCAGAAGAAGAGGAAGAAGTGAGGACACCGGAAGTGGGGATGGAGGTCTGGTCCACCAATTTGGCTGACGCCATTCCAAATGGCGCCGACGCGACGGAGCCAACCGACCCGGTCAAAACGTAAACAAAACAGAAAAACGATATAAAATAACGACTCACCTACTCGTGAGCAAAACGGGAAGAACAACCAGACCTTGAACTTAAGGCTGGTACAAAACAAACAGTACAGGAGAGGTTTAAACACTCACTAGCAAGCCAGAATAGCCGCCCCGGTGGCGCAGTGGTCTAAGCGATGGCCTCTGATCATTCGTCCGTAAGGGGTCCGGGTTCGAATCCCGGTGAGGCATGGATGTTGTGTTTGTCTTACGGCCTGGCTCTCTCCCTTCCCTGGAACCAGTGACCCTAAATTAGAGACGGGAGACTGCTTATAGCCCATTGAGTTGCTCACGGTGGTCGTTAAACCTCCAATCAAAAAAAAAAAAAAAGCCAGAATAACAGAGCTCGCGATTTGGCTGTAGTGCAACGACAGTATTTGTTTACATTCTGCGACTCACAAGTCCGATCTCCGAACAAGTTTCCCGAGCGCCGAGCCGAACGAATGGTGTGACGTCACGATGCCTATACGCCATCCACTTTAACGTCGACCGAAAAGTGTCGGTTTGGGGGGGTGGGGGTGATGGTCATGTGCATACGATATATAGGTACAAAGATAGATACGTTATTTTTAGCACGTCTTTTGTAAAAAAAGGAGATTTAGAAGCAAATTACGCATAGATTTTCCGCTAGAGGGCGTAAAAGTAAATTACGGCCCCCTAGCGGAAAATCTATGCGTAATTTGAAAAAGTAACTATAACTGAAGAAGTTCGATTTGAAAAATTTCTTCTTTGTTGGATAGTGTTTTCAGTGTGACATGTTTTTCATATAATTTCAAAATTTTCAAGTAATTCATAGACTTTCCGCTGGGGGCGTAGAGGTAAATTGCGTTTCCCCCTATATCTCTGCTTCTAAATCTCCTATTTGAAATTTTCTTTCTGCACCGAATACAGCTCGTGATGGGAAATCGTTTGCACATAATTTCTAATTTTTGTGAAAAAATGGTTTGGCCACCAGGTGGCGTAAGTCTTAATTTCCGCTTCTGATGTATTTGCAACAAAATATGAGCTAAAATCTCGATTGAAAAAAAAGTCATTTGTTGAGCGATACTACCCATGTCGACAAACCTTTTAGGAACATTTTCTTCTTGAAATAATGCATGGTTTCTACGCCAGGGCGTAGATGTATATCTTATTTATTTTTGTCAATATCTCTACTTCTAGGAGTCAGATTTGGAAAATTCCTTCTTTGTTGGATAGTGTTTCCGATGCGAAATGTTTTTCCCAAAAATTCAAAATTTTCAAGTAAATCATAGACTTTCCGCTAGGGGCACAAACGCGTTTTCTGCGTTATTTCTGCTTCTAAAACTCCGATTTGAAAAATTATTCCTGTATCGCATACAATATCTGATGAAAAATATTTTTCACATAATTTCTAATGTTTGGTAAAGAATGGTTTGGCCACCAGGGAGCATAAGTGTTAATTTCTGCTTCTGAGGCATTTGTAGCAAAATCTGGGCTCTCGAAAACTCGACTAAATTTTTTTTTCTTGGACCGATACCGCTCATATGGAAAATCCTTTTGAGAATACTTTCTTCCTAAAATAATGCATCGTCCGTAAAGAACACAAACGAAAACTATCATAAAGAAAAAGTCATTATCTCAACGAAGTGTTTTGCTTGATTGTAAAAGCTACCTGAAATTGTATAGAAAGGTAACTTCAACTAACCTGCGTAGCGAACATTTTTGAATAGGGAACAACAAGAATCCCTCTAAAATAGATTCGTTAAATAGTTTTTTTTCCCTCGAAACATGCTTTAGTGATCGATTCTTGACGCAAGGTAAAGTAACTGACAAATTAGTGACTTAACTTTTAATATTCATATATATTAGTGACTTAACTTTTAATATTCTTTTAATATTCATTTTTTTTAATATTCATAGATGCACGCATATATGAATATTGCCGTTTTTTAAGTATTCATTATGGTTTTAAAAGCCACTGAACAGTTGGCTTCCATATATAGTCCAAAAATAAGTTTGACATTTTTCTTTTTTTTTAATTTAATTACACACAAATTGTTCAACATATAAAATTAAGAAAAAACAAAATAATGAAATTTAATTTGCTATTTCATGAAATGTAGAAAAAATAAATAGGGCCATATGTTCATTTAAAATCTGTGTATCTCAGCGTCTGTACAGCAACGGGCAGTAACCTATTTAAAAGTGTGTGTGTGTGGTGGGGGGGGGAGGTGAAAATTGAAAAAACAAAACAAAAAAAACATGAAAATATTTTTGTAAGGGCCTTGCATCAGAAAACTAACTAACTGAAATGTAAATATAAAAAACTGTACCCCAAAATGATTTTGCTTTTATTTCCTAAATTACAGGGCCCTATGGAGGCGTCGGGCCTGGAACTACGACCCCGGTTGCGCCTATGTCCAGCCGGCCTTGCCACAAACGACTGTAGTAATCCTGGAACTCCCTTGAATGAATGCATCGCATGCCGTTCAAATGAGTTCCATGGGAACACGGCACACTCACGCTTACTACGACCCCTGATTGTCGGAGTTCAATTTCGCCCATTTCGCAAATTAGTGGTTAGGACAAAATGCATTAATTAAATAAAAGCAAAATTCCAGGGTCGTTTCTGGCCTTAGGCAAGCTAAAGTGGATTGGCATGTGACCCTGCGATGAACTTCAACTGTGTCAACTAATTCTTCACTGCACAAGGTTTGGGTTTTTGAAAGGCCACTTGGCCTGCATTTATTTTAAAAACTTAAACATCAAACAGAACAAGAAAAACCAGCATCTGTTGCTCAAAAACACAAACTGGACTTTACACCCTGAAAAAAAAAATGGTTAACATTGGAGCTTGGTCCTTATTTCAATTAAAATCAACATGACCCACAACTAATGTACTTCTGATTCAGAAAGGGAAAAACAGATATGTCTGCTAGTGAATAACACTTCTGTACCTTCAATTTTAAACTTTCACATTAAGCAGACAATCTCATTCAATTCAAGTTAAACTGGTACAACAGTGTATTGATCTTTTTGCTATAAGAAAAAAAATCTAGCTTGTCCCTTTCGGGTAGTTCAATTTCACATCATTTACAAAGAAAAAAATATTGCTTTGCGAAACACAAACACTTGACTGATGATACAGTAGGACTTAACATTGTGGATTGGTTCTAATAGTTGAAATGTTATTTATCTCTCTCTCGCAGCCAGGAATTTACAGTTTAATGAATACACTAACCCCTCCACAGATTTCATTTAGCCTTACGAACAACCCTCTCAAACCAGTTTCCTCAGCCAGCATTAATTTTAAAATTACAATAACTGAGCAAAAATTTGCAAATAAGCAAAAGTTACTTTACTAAATGGTTCTACACTCCCAGGAAAATTTGCCTTACAATAACATAGCCCAAAACTCTAGCATTACTTGATACAAAATCACTCTCAACACTCTACTAAACACACTGCACTAACTAACTTACTCAATTACCTCAAAAGTTATCATTACACAATAATGCTGGCAAATATACTTAAAATTCACCCTATCATCTGGAAAATTTCAAAATACTTCACTATTACAAACTTGCTCTGAGTAATCAATATCCCACCATGTAAATAAAAGGCAAACACTAACACTCAACAGTCCTGAACTTGAACTTACATCTCATTCAAATCACTCAATTTCACTGAAAACAAAATTCTCACTGTGAGGAAGTATTATTTAGGCTGAAGGTGAGATTGGGTCGTGAATCCAATCAGGCCTATGCACCGAAATGGAAGAATAAGCGTGACATATCACCCTGTACTGTTTTCTTCACTTACCGTTTTGGGACAACACTCATGAACTCGCCTTGCTCGGGATAGCTTCCTACGGGTCTTCGGCTTACCGGGGGTGGAAGAACAATCCCCCAATTGTTTCCATCTATACCTTTTCAGACACAAAGCATTTTCCACATAAGGAAAGCACCCTGAAAGAACTTTCTTGATCCCAAATTATTTTCCCCTGGTACACACAGCTTCCAGAAAAACACCATACGAAGACTCACATTATTTCCAGATATACCCTTATCTTTTCATTCCCTAGGCACACAGCTTCCAGGAGAATTAACACTACTTTCCAGAAAAATACACTATACTACTCATTTCCCTGAAAAATACACTATACCACTCATTTCCCAGAAAAATACACTATCACTCATTTCCCAGAAAACCATTTAGTCACCCTTTTCCCAGGAAAACTCATTACATTGCAGAACCATTTATTTCCAGAAAATTACACCTATCGAAAAATTATCTATTTCCAGAAATCACCTCCTGAAGAATTCCAAAATTATACAAAGGTAATATACAGGCCAACACTTTATTAGCCTAGTCTGCGTGCATGCCTTTTTTTTTTAAGTCCCCCACTCATGAAAATCCATTTTCCAGATCCACCGACTGATATTAGAAACTAATCCACCCTACTACAAAATGGTACAGACAATTTTATACCCATTACTTGCCAAACTCGAAACCCATCATAATCTGCCTCCAAGACACAAATTTTAACTACATGGCCCTGTATGTGTATGGATACAAATGCAATATATATATTATTAAAAGCTACCAAGCACAAAAAAAGTTAAATTTCATAAATAAAAAAAAAAATACTGGTTTGAGAGGTTGTTCTTCAAAATAGCTTATAACACAATTATGATATTAGATACTCCTTGCACATGTAAAAATTGCCCACTGCCTTTCCCCTTTAATACAGACTTTCTTGTTTATAGAAAATGACATGAGGTTTCTTTACACAGCATAACACTACCATACAAAAAAAATAAACCTGAATCGAAGAACATTTACATTTTTATTTCTTTAGTTTTACTGACCCAAGCATGGATTACAACTGAAACCCGACCTGCCCCGCTGTCATGTCCAACGATACAAATTCTCCAAGGAACTACATGATATATAAAATATCCGAAACAAAAGTTTGCTTAAGGTGAATGCATATATTTATATATACACTTTTTCTTTTCACACTGCCCACTGTCAAAAACCCACATGTTAAATATTTTAGAGTAACCCTAACATGATATATTTTTCTTTTCCTTTTGAAATGCCAAAACAAAAAGTTTCTTTACCATTTGCACTGTGCACAGCAATGCTCTTGAGTACATTGACTCACATCACGCACACAAAAAAAAAACAAAAACAAAAGAACACTGCCTCTCCTTGAGAACGTTTCCACCTCTCTTTGTAGCCCTTGGTTTAAGAAGGCGTCTTGGCATGATTTGACGACTTTTTTAAAACCACCATCAGTCTCCTTCGGAGAGGGGCTGGCTTCTTCCAAAATAACGACGGCCATTGATGACGCCTCCAGTGATCTCGGATTCAAAACCTACCGCTGGAAGCTGTTTTTTTCTTCTTCTCCATGACTCAGTCGTTCTATTATATGTTGAAAAGAGCAGCGAAAGCATTAGGGTCGGCAGGCTCACTCAACGTGCAGGTGGGCAGGAAGAAATTCTCCAGCTGAGGCCATTTTTCAGTAATTACTCATTTTCCCCATGCAGCTCAATACTGCAGTCGTCCACTATGAGAGTGATGAATCAGTGAACATTTCATCTCAGGTAATGAATTCCTTGAAAACAATCATTTCAGCCGTCTAATTTGGGTTGTAAATCAAAACACGTCCCCACGCTTCGAGAACAAAGTTGCAAGCCATTCTTACTGCCGGCCAGGCCAAAGGTCCCGGCGAGCGGCTGGTCCCTCACCGAAGTTTTTTTCTCTCGATCTTACATCGTGGCCAGTACAACGAGAAAAGAGACGCTTTCTCAAAAAAAAAAAAAAAAAAAAAAAACAGCAACTGGGTGCTTGAAAAACCGCCGACCCCTCATTGGCTAAACTCCTCCCCTAGTAACCAACGAATTCACTGGCCATTGGCCAACAGGTTCCCGCCAAAACTATTACATTGACCACATGGCTTTACTCCCTGGCCAGCAGCAACCTTGACCTTCATGAGTAGGAAACACTGTATACCCTCCTGCCTGCATGTTGATCTAAAAATAGCCTGACGCTTGCTCAAGAGAACTTTTTCTGCGACACTTTTAGAGGCTTCTTAAACTGCCTAAAATGGCGGACTGAAAAGAAAGATTTTGGGTTTTGCACAAATTTACAAAAACGCTTTCCCTTCATTCCGTGATTACTAGCGAATAATTTTGTTTTCTAAAAGGGTTGATGGTAACTTCTTGCTCGCCTTTTCCTATCTAACTTACAAGAGTAAAAAGTAAATTAATCAAAAAAAAAAGTTTAATTCTTATTATTCCCCCCTTTTTTTTTCAAGAAATTTTGCTTGTCTGGTCAGGGCTGAAAAAGGAACGAACATGGTCATTATTCC
Organism: Macrothele yani; assembly: GCA_039090855.1. Lineage (NCBI taxonomy): Eukaryota > Metazoa > Arthropoda > Arachnida > Araneae > Macrothelidae > Macrothele > Macrothele yani. The sequence continues at coordinate 53,158,541 of CM077015.1, forward strand.
CTCACTTCACCGCCTCCTCCAAACAAAAATTTTGAAGCGTGGACTGGAGATAATTTTTATTCATTTTTTTCCCCGTAAATCTCAGTGATGTAATCAGTTTCCCAGAAGAGGGTGCCGCCCCGGTGGCGCAGTGGTCTAAGGCGTTGGCCTCTGATCATTCGTCCAAAGGGGTCCGGGTTCGAATCCCGGTGAGGCATGGATGTTGTGTTTGTCTTACGGCACTGGCTCTCTCCCTTCCCTGGAACCAGTGACCCTAAATTAGGGACGGGCGACTGCTTATAGCCCATTGAGTTGCTCACGGTGGTCGTTAAACCTCCAATCAAAAAAAAAAAAAAAAAAGTTTCCCAGAGATTCACGAACATGAAAATTCTCGACAGGACAGATCCGAGGTACACTTGGTTTGGGGGCCTCTACCCCCAACTTCCGTATTATTATATTTTGGGCCGCTGGAGTCTGTCAGTGTATCCAGGATGTTCCCCTTGAAGCGTCCGCGAAGTTCATGAGCTTGGGGAGGGGGCGCTTCCCCCAAAATGTTAAAATGGACGTAGAGCTGTAATCATTAGAACCATGCTTTATGTAATGATTCTGTACACGACCGGGAATTTTCAGGAGGGTGGGGTGGATTCACCCTCCCCCAAGTTTCTAAGATCGCAGGCAAGTGTTCAAGGTAAGGGATTTGCTCGCAATTTCTATGCTTCATGTTGTGTTTAGTGGCAGACTATGTACGCCCTTCGGCTCTCCCCCAGAAATTTGGTGAAGTCTGTAAAAGGTGCTTGGTTTGGAGGGATCTACCCCCAACTTCCGTAATTTTATATTCTGGACCTCTAGAGTCGGCCAGTGTATCCTCGATGTTACCCTGAAGAGCTCTTAGAAACTGAGTGGGAGGATTCATTCCACCCTCCTGAAAATTCGTGGTCGTGTACAGAATCATTAGATAAAGCATGATACTAATGTTTACAGCTCTACTTCCATTTTAACATTTTGGGGTAAAGCCGCCCCAAAGCTCACGGACTTCGCGGACGCTTCAAGGGGAACATCCTGAATACACTGACAGACTCCAGCGGCACAGAATATAATATTACGGAAGTTGCGGGTCCGCCCCCTAAACCAAGTGTACCTCGGATCCTCGGCAATGTATTTCTTCAAATTAAAGTAAGCCTACAATTCTCGCTTGGCTTACATGGAACGTTTTTTCGAAATTCATTTGGAGTTCCCAATTCAGTTCTCAATACAGGCCCAGAAACGGTCATCTTAATAGCCCCCCCCCCCTTGAACTTTTGTGGCCAAGCTGCTGAAAGATGTGTGGCAGGGTTTCCGGTAAATTGTCACACCGGAACACTGCCACACATCAGTGTACCTGTGTGGCAGTTTACAGTGAACAGTTTGTTCTGGGGATATTTTTACCGCTTTTTAGTTTTCAGGGGTATTTTCTCCGGGGGCACTTGTTCTGGGGGTAATTTTACCACGACATTTTATGTTACCGAGCCAAATGTTAATAAATTCAGGCTATAATGAAAAAGAAGGTTTCGTTTCTTTGTGACGTACTACAGAGGTAAAGCACGTGTCAAGATGACAAATCCGCAGGGAATCTTTCTGTCTATGCAGCTTAGCTGGGAGAGCAACTTACTCCGGAGTGAGGGGTCATGGATTCGATCTCCGGCAGGGACAAATTTGGGTTTTTACATCTTTTGGTAAACTACAAATATTTCTCCAATTATAATTTGTTTTAATATGCTCAAGTATTATTCGTAGTTTATTTCGCTGAAAAGTGTATCAAGACGCATGCTATGCTTCAAAATATAATAAGTAGACTAATCATATCGCAGTTCAGGATCAGGAGTGTGTTGAATGCATTTCAACAGATACAAATTTCAAGCCTGCCGAAACCAACCCTCACCCCACCCTCGTTTATAGCTGAAGAAGTAATTACTCTATCAGGGGTTTATATAGAATTTTTTTTCGGGTGGGGGTGGGGGCGACGAAAAATGGAAGTTGTTGAAATCCACCAGAACAAAATTAAAGTTAATGAAAAGTAGAAGAAAAATTAACTCATTTTTCTTCTAATGTAAGTTGATGCATTTTTATTAAATTAAGGCATTTTTTCCTAATGTAAGTCGCATTTTAACTAAAAATAAAAAAAAAATGAAACACTTTCGTGGGGCCAAGGCTCCCCCCTCTAAATACGCCCCTGTACTATATACACTGAAGAGCAACTGAATTAGAGATACCTGTCTAGTAACGTGTAGCACCACCTTTCGTCCTGATAACGGCGGCGATTCGTCTCGGCATGGACTCGACAAGACACCGGAAGCGTTGGGAAGTGTCATGGCCTATCTGTCATGATCTGAATGTCGTTGTTTATTTAGTCTTATTCGCTTTTGTGTATATTTTCTATTTCTTACCATATGCTGCACTTACTTGTTTTTTCTTGCTGCCACCAGTCTAGATTGGGGTAAGGTCTAGACGCCTTATGGAGATCACTTTGTTTGAGACAGAGGCGTGTTTGAAGATTTCCAAGCTGGTGTAGAAATGAGCCGAAGATAAATAACTAACAAATTTATTCTCCACCACTTAGGGTAGGATTAAGGTTGGTTTGACACCTTGCATACAGAATAATTTCAGATGACAATGGAACTTGAGCTGAGTACAACAGAATTATGGTGCTTCCTGGTTAGCACCGTTCAGTTCCTCTTGGGTACTTGATTGATACATTCATAAGTTACACAGCAGCACTATGCTTTTATGCACTTTTGATACAAGATATGAGACTACTCGATCTCAGATAATAATGGATCTAGACCTCGGCCTGATCCCTTGGAACAAATATAGATTGAACTTAACCGCAGTTAGTTGATATCTATACCTAGCTAACTCGACCGCAGCCGAGCGCTGTTCTTACGGCAAAATCATCCCACGCGATGACCTGACGTCCTGCTCTGGTGAAAACTAGACGAGAAGAGAGCGCCAAAAAACTGACTTCCTGAGTTCTCCCCAAACTTTTCTGAGCCCCAGCGAGCGCTTAGCCAATCACAAGAACGCATTCGACCCCCCCCCCCCTAGCTGGGCATCTTTCACTCTCCGCGTCCTGCTTCCCACGGTTTACATCCGCTGGATGGCTGCTCTTCTAAGAATTCCATGCTCCCAGTTCCGAGAATTCATGGGCTTGTTGTGACCTTGTGAACTGGACACCAAGATGGATGTCATTCTCCCTTCCTCGCTTTTCACTTCAAAATGGCGTTCCCTTGCCCATTTCTGATTTTTCCCACGTTTGCCTTTTTTTTTTTTTTTACATTCAGCAGTTCCTATATTTCTGTGTGACGCTGGCATTTTTTTTCAATTCTTTTTTTCCTAATGGTTTTCACATCATCACAGTCCTCCCTCCCAAGTTTTTACGACTGTTTCTTTTCAAGTGCCACCTGACAAGAAACCAGTCACTTGAGCTGTCTTGCTGTATCCTGCACTAACTGTTCTGGACTGCCTTTCATGTAACAACGTTAACTGCTACCTTCTGTTACTGACTCTGAGCTACACGTTTACACCATTAATTCTATTATGGTTCAGCCAAGCTCTCAAGTATGTACAAATGATGATATTCGACACCATTCACTAACACTAATTCACACTGATACTAATACCTACAATTACTACACACTACCACATTGTACTAACACTAATACCACTGATTATATATTATGTACATTACCCTACACTAATGATTACATAATATGTACATTACACTAACACTAATGTTTACATGATTACAGACACTAACCACTACACGCTATTACTACGGCTATCCACTATTTACACTCGTCTTGATAACCCGTCAGCATTCCCATGCTTCGCTCCTGGTTTGTATTGTACCTTGAAATTGTATTCTTGTAAATACAAAGACCATCTCATCAGTTTCATATTCCTATCTTTTACGTGATCTAGCCAAACTAATGGGTTGTGATCGCTCACTACTACAAAAGATCGAGAGTCCAAATATGGCTTTAACTTCTGAATTGCCCAAACTACAGCTAAAGTTTCCTTTTCTATAGTTGAGTATCTTTTTTCTGTTTCTGTAAGCTTTCTGCTTAAGTATGCCACTGGATGTTCTTCTCCATTTTGGTCTCTTTGACTCAGTACTGCTCCTAATCCAATTCCACTGGCATCAGTTTGCACAAATGTATCCTTGGAAGGATCAAAACATTTGAGCACACCGCCCTCTGTTAATATAAACTTCAGAGTTGAGAACGCCTTCTCACACTCCTCATTCCACTCAATTTTGTCTGGATTTCTTTTTTTCAGCGTCTCTGCCAAAGCACTGGAAATGTCTGCATATTGCTGAATGAATTTCCGGTAATATCCAGTAATGCCTAAAAATGCTCTGACATCTCTTTGGTGATTGGGCGAGGCCACGTACAAATTTTGTGAACTCGTGCCTCTTCTGGTGTTATCCCGTCAGGTCCTACGTGAAATCCCAAGTAATTTATACTTGCGTTACCAAATTCACTTTTCCTCGGGTTCACTGTTAGTCCTGCGTTCTTTATTTTACCCAACACTGACTCTATATGGTGTAAGTGTTGGTCCCAAGTTCTGCTGTAGATAACTATGTCGTCTACATAACACTTGGCATAGTCTTCTGTCCCTTTTAACACCTTTGACATTAATCTGAGATAGGTCGGAGGGCTGTTCTTTAGACCAAAAGGCATCACAACAAACTGGTACAGTTTATCCGTTGTGGTAAAAGCACTTCGTTCTTTCGCTCGTTCTGTCAAGCTAACCTGCCAGTAACCTTTGGTCATATCCAACTTAGTCAAGTAGTTGCACGTGTGCAAACCACTCACCAACTCATCTATGTTCGGTGTTGGAAAAGCATCCCCCTTTGTAATCGAGTTGAGCTTTTTGTAATTCACACAAAATCTCATGCTCCCGTCTTTCTTGGGTACTAGCACTACCGGTGCAGCATAAGGGCTCTTACTCTCTTGAATGATTCCCATCTCCAACATTGTGTCAATTTCTCTGTCAATGATCTCTTTCTTCTCTTTGCTCACCCTATATGGCTTACACTTTACAGGGGTCTTATCCATCAATTCGATGTCATGTGTAACCACATTTGTTCTCCCTGGTATCTCCGTCAAGATACTTTGATACTTTTGTAGCATCGCTACTAAATCTGCTAGCTGAGCTTGAGAGAGATTCTCTCCAATGTTAAGCTCATCCATTTTCTCACCTTCATCTCTGTTGGGTAGGGCTGGCAAATCTGATCCACTCTCCTCCTCTACACTTTCGTCTCCATAGCATACTGTGCTGATACCTTCACTCCTCCGATTGTACTTTAACATATTAATGTGATATGTCCGAGGGCACGGCTCTGCCTTCACCTACATTGATGACATACGTATTCTCAGCCTTTCGGCGAAGTACCTTGAATGGTCCTTCCCATTCCACTTCCATAGCCCTCTTTCTATTCGGAGTGAGCACTAAAACTTCTTCTCCCTCACACAACACTCTCACTCGTGCCTTCTTATTATACCACTTTGCTTGCTTGATTTGAGCATTTTCTAAATTTTTCTGTGCCAATGTCAGCCCTTTTTCCAAACTTTGATTCACTCTGTTTACATATTCTAATAGGTCTAATTTCTCTTCTTCTGATCTTTCAATCTGTCCCCTTAACAAATCAAGTGGTCCTCTGACATTATGTCCAAAAATTAACTCAAACGGCGAGAGTCCTGTGCTCGCCTGGGGTACCTCTCTACATCCAAATAAGATGAATGGCAACATCTTATCCCAATCATCGGGACTATCCTGACTCACTCTTTTGAGTAAAGATTTCAGGGTTCCTATATATTTCTCCACTAGACCGTTGCACTGAGGGTGATACACGCTAGAAAATAAGGGTTTAACACCTAATTGCGCCTCATAATTCCTGGGTCAACTTACAAGTAAATTGCTTTCCTTGGTCTGAAAGAATTTCCTTTGGAAACCCGACACGGGAAAACATGTCGATCAATGCAGTTACCACTTCCTCAGCCTCAATTGTTTCCAAAGCTCTTGCGTCAGGGTATCTGCTGGCATGATCAACCATGACCACTGCATATTTCATGCCTGAATTACTAACATTCAGAGGTCCAACTAGATCCACTGACACTCGAGTAAAAGGCTCCTCAATAATAGGCAAAGGGTGGAGTTTGCTTGGTGCATGATCTCCCTTTTCTTTACCAACTGGCACTGCGGACAAGAATTCACATACTCGGCTATGTCTTTGTACATTCCTGGCCAATAGAAATTCTTTAGTACTCTGTCGGTAGTTTTTTTGATTCCCAAATGACCAGATATTGGTAGGTCATGTGCTATCTCTAAAATTCTTTTCCTACATGCTTTTGGGGCTACCAACTGAACTAGAGCATCTTGTTTGCCTTTTCCCCTGGAACACCCTTTTAATATCTCTTCCTCCAAAATGAAATGTGATGTAGCACTTTCATCAGGAATAGCGACCTCCAATTTTTTCCAAACATTTTCCAAACTTACATCAGTTTTCTGCGCTTTACTTGAATTCTTCAGATGTAAACATCTGAGATAAATTCTCGTCACTCTCCACTACCCTATCCATGTCACTATCTCCAACCTCTTGCTCGCTTTCACTATCTTCACCCATTTGTTGACATGAACTTGCACTACCTACTTCTTGAACCTGATGTTTCTCGACTTTAATCTTTTTAAGTTTTTCTTCCTCTTGAGCTCTTAACATTCCCCTTAGTTAACACCCCACACTCTTTCTTATGAGTGCTATCTGTACTTTGTTCACTCTGTGGGTTACTATTTCCTTCTATACTTCCTACATCTTGTTCAGTAACTTGATTTATGTCTCTCTCTACTTCCAATGGTTCCTGACTTTTCTTTTCCTCCTCTTATCCCTATTCACTTCACTACTTGGGTTTTCTGAGGGTACCTCCCAGTCGTTTCCGAGGATTATATCCCACGGGATATCTGACACTACTGCAAACTCGTGTGTCTTCATCCTATCATTAACTTCTACAGTTACCTCGGCTATGTCCAACTCTTGTTTGTTACCAGTCACGGGGTAAACTGTGACTTTCTTACCTGTTTGTGTTCCTGGAGGGACGTTACTGCTTTTAATAAGAGAAATGCACGACCCTGTGTCACGCAAAGTGCAAAGTGTCTCTCCGTTCAACTTCGCTTGTCCTAAATAAGGGCCAAAGCTAGATTCTGGTGTTGCCCAAACAGATTTTGTGGTTGAACACAACATGGATGGAGATTTTTCTCTTAATGACTGGAAATTCTGTTTACTAGTTCCCGCTTTATCCTTTACACTACTGTCAACCTGCGGTTTACTTGTTGCTACCTTATCTCTACTTCCTCTACATGCAAATGACTTGTGACCAGTTTTTCCACATATGTAGCATCTAATTTTGAACCCATTCCTGATGCATCAGTTGAATTTTGAACTTGCTTTCCCTCTTTAACCTGTTGTCTTTTCTCCTGACTAAAATATCCTTTACCTGGTTGATATTTTTGACTACCCTGTACATACTGCCTTTCTCTAGCCTCAACATACCTGTCAGCTAATTTGATTGCTTCCTCAAACGTTTCAGGTTCATTATCTTTAATGTAAATTTTTACAGATTCGTTTACCATAGAATATAACTGTTCTAGCAATAGTACACTCTTTAATTTTTTTCAAAACTATTCTCAACTTGAGCTCCAATTAACCATTTATCTAATAACTCTGTCAATCGTACACCATACTGATGATATGTTTGATTTTTTCCTTTGTTGAAATTTCTAAACATGACTCTATATTTCTCTGGAGTGATCCTATACTCTTTTAATAGATTTTCCTGTAGCCTATCAAAAATTCTGGACTTCATCTTCTGCCATGGAATGAATGACACTGGCCCCTCGTGCAGATAACCTAGGGATTAAAAGTGCTGCCCACTTGGAACGTGGAATTCCTAGAGATGTGCTGATTTTAATAAATTCTGTTAAATAGCTATCCATCTCATCTGATGTTTCTGAGAATTTTCTGATAATATCCCCATAGCTATGTAAAGGTCGCTGAGAATTATTATCATACCCACTGGCTTCTGTTACTCCTTCCAATTCTCTTAGTGTTATTTGCAATCTTAATCTTTCGACATCTTGTTTCTTAGATTCCAGCTCTAATCGTTTTAATTCCAGCTGATAATTCCTCTCGGCCCCATTAATCCCACTATCAGTATTACTATCGGCGATCTCTTCTCTATTTCCCTCTCTTACCCTTTCTCTCGAGTTCAGTTCTACCTGCCTATCTGCTTCTCTTAAATCCATTATTAATTCTTGTCTAGTTTTTCTCTTAGCATTTATCCCTCTTAATTGGCACTCTTGCCTAAGATCTTTAACTGAAAAACTCGCGTAGCTATCTCCCATTTTGCTTAAACTTCTTAGAATTTTAAGAGTTTGATTTTATATTTCACATTAAGCTTCCATTCCAAAACTATTCTTATATACATTCTTGATAATCTTCCATTCCAAAAACTATCATTACATACACTTTTGATAATCTTCCACTCCAAAAACTATCATTACATATACTTTAAGCTTTTTTTTTTTCTAGCAAATACTATCACTTGCTTCACACCTTAACATACTACAATACACTGAATTCTCTTACTTAAAGCTTGTTTTCTGTTTTTGTTTTGTTAAGTGTTGCAATAATGTTTTTTTTTTCATGCAGTGTACATGTCTCTGGGCGTATTTTGTGCTCAGTCTTAAGAGTTAATAATATTTTCCAAAATTACGGTACCTGCAGTCCTTGTATGGCGCTGCCAGATTTTTTGAGGAGGTAATTTCCTCCTTACGTGTAATTTACGCTGCACCACGCTTTATTGTTTTTCACTTCTCACCTGCTTAAGTAATTAACAACTTGAGGGGCGATGCTTACTTTTTCCACTTGATGATAGCACTGCACTATCACCTATGTACACTCACTCACTTCTTTCGGCGATGGGAACTCTCTGGCTTCAAGGGGTTTCAGTATGGAGGGAACGTCACCTCTCCACACTTGAGGCTCGCGGGCCGTTGCTGTTTCCTTGGTAACGGACGACCTCTGACCTGTGGCGATGTTCCACTCGGCGTGTCTGTTGCTTACGCGACTTCCGGTTTTCGCTCCGCAGTTGTCCGTGAATCGTACGAAAGCCTTCTCCGCGGCGTTTTCTATAATGGGAACTTTTTTGTTTTCGATCTCTAACGCTGCGCTATGCTTCAAGCAAAAAGTTATTTTCTTTCTGTAATTCAGCTCCTTTTTTTTTTATTCTACTTCCGCTCTTTCGATGCTTGTAAATCTTCTGAACGATCCCAACCGCTGCGACCATCTGTCATGGCCTATCTGTCATGATCTGAATGTCGTTGTTTATTTAGTCTTATTCGCTTTTGTGTATATTTTCTATTTCTTACCATATGCTGCACTTACTTGTTTTTTCTTGCTGCCACCAGTCTAGATTGGGGTAAGGTCTAGACGCCTTATGGAGATCACTTTGTTTGAGACAGAGGCGTGTTTGAAGATTTCCAAGCTGGTGTAGAAATGAGCCGAAGATAAATAACTAACAAATTTATTCTCCACCACTTAGGGTAGGATTAAGGTTGGTTTGACACCTTGCATACAGAATAATTTCAGATGACAATGGAACTTGAGCTGAGTACAACAGAATTATGGTGCTTCCTGGTTAGCACCGTTCAGTTCCTCTTGGGTACTTGATTGATACATTCATAAGTTACACAGCAGCACTATGCTTTTATGCACTTTTGATACAAGATATGAGACTACTCGATCTCAGATAATAATGGATCTAGACCTCGGCCTGATCCCTTGGAACAAATATAGATTGAACTTAACCGCAGTTAGTTGATATCTATACCTAGCTAACTCGACCGCAGCCGAGCGCTGTTCTTACGGCAAAATCATCCCACGCGATGACCTGACGTCCTGCTCTGGTGAAAACTAGACGAGAAGAGAGCGCCAAAAAACTGACTTCCTGAGTTCTCCCCAAACTTTTTCTGAGCCCCAGCGAGCGCTTAGCCAATCACAAGAACGCATTCGACCCCCCCCTAGCTGGGCATCTTTCACTCTCCGCGTCCTGCTTCCCACGGTTTACATCCGCTGGATGGCTGCTCTTCTAAGAATTCCATGCTCCCAGTTCCGAGAATTCATGGGCTTGTTGTGACCTTGTGAACTGGACACCAAGATGGATGTCATTCTCCCTTCCTCGCTTTTCACTTCAAAAATGGCGTTCCCTTGCCCATTTCTGATTTTTCCCACGTTTGCCTTTTTTTTTTTTTTTACATTCAGCAGTTCCTATATTTCTGTGTGACGCTGGCATTTTTTCAATTCTTTTTTCCTAATGGTTTTCACATCATCACAGGAAGCCATACGGATCCACGACCCCTGAACAAGCTCCCACAGTTCACGAAGATTTATTGGAGGGGGTCAGAGCCACGAACATCTCTCTCGATGGCATCCCAGATGTGCTCGATGGGATTGAGGTCAGGTGACCTAGCTGGAAAACTTGCCCCCTCTAAGGTTCCATTTGCCCCGCTGGTCAAAAAGTCCTTAAAGAAACACTGGTATTAGCAGTTCGCAGCCTTCGGGAAAGGGGGAGATTAGCTTGCTTTTACGTTCTCGGGCTGGTAATAATCCTATATGTTGCAGTAACACAAGTTATACAAAAAAGAACAACAGATACTTCGAAAAAACACATAAGGATATTGATTTATAAAATAACTTAGCTAACAGAGTCCTGTTGATTAATGTCCAGGGCATTTTGTTGCTCTCTAGAACGTCGTAATCGCTGGGCTCTAGATGCCTTGTTGTGTCCAGGATGCCTTGCTCTTCTTCTATTTATTATTTTGTGGCATGATGGCAAAGTATTAACAGTTCCTCTTCAAAAAAATGAACGTACAATAGGATTTAAGATAACTTATGGAAGAAAGGATTCCAATTTCATTTTTGTGGCTATTCATTAATTTCTATTTGGCTCAGATAATTAGGAAAATCAGACAGAAATGAGAGATTTCGTTTCTTCCAGACAGAAACACTGCTAAGCTGACTTATCGCGCCATCTAGCGCCAAATTGGAATACTTCAGAGTCAGATAAATTTAATTTAAAAAATATTCTAACAATATTTTTGTAATAATTACTGCATCACGTATTGGCTATGGCTCGTTTTTATTTGTGCTCAAAATTTCAAGCTCAACAAATTAATAGTTTTTGAGAAAATGTGTACAAAAGAATTTGCATTGCAGATATAGGATTTTACACTCATTCAAAGACAGCCTTAAAAACAGTGCTCTGAGGAAAGGCATCACTTACGTCGGAATAAATATTCTAGAATATGGTATGCTAAATGTATTTCTGATTTCGCTCTATTAGTTTGCGTTTAAACGAAAGCAAATTAGTTCTCTACAGTACTGATACTAGTGGCTAACTGTCTCAGTGGACGTGGCAACATCGCCCTGTGACGATTCTACGATTGGCTCATCGTAGGACAATCCTTTGTTGTAAGAAAACACTAGCATCATTACGATATCAAGAGGAATCATATGGAACCACGTTCCAACTACTGTTTACGGAAATACAGCTCATCCTTTCCTGAAACGTGCTTCTTTCGACACCTGAATTGTTCACAACGACGAGAGATATCCACTGTGAATGTCGTTGGGCGACCAGCTGAACATCTTGAAGTTGGAAGCAATCTTTGGCGTTCACACCACGGAATAAAGGTAGTCTCTTCTCTACCAATTTCATCAGGGGCGGATTTAAAGTCATCGGGGCCCTGCGCACAGCATTAGTTTCGGGGCCCTGCGCACAGCATTAGTTTCGGAGCCCCTCTGACTTTGACTGCATTACTTAAAAAAAAATATTCGTATATATCCCCCCCCTCCCAATGTTCAATTTTTTTCCTTCATCTAGATTTTTAGATAATGGAAGTAAATGAATACGTGTTGCATTTTATCAACCGCAAATATATTGCTGTTACAGAGTAAAATAACTTTTTGCTATGTATACCCCCCATTCTTTATTTTTTACCTTAATCTGGTTTATAAGTAACGAATATGTGCATGGATATGTAAATGAATAATAACGAAGTAAATGAACATGTGCAGCATTTTATCAACTGCAACTATTATACAATTATAGGCTATTACCATAAGCAAGAAGAACGGAGAACTATATGCAGATCAATATTTTTAGGACCTTTATAATGTACATTGTGGCATATGTGTGAAATATTTATTATGACGGAAGAGTAAGTTTTCCTCATGAATATGAAACTGTCTACCTAGTAGAATAAAAGCTAGAAAAGTTTTATCAGCCAGGGAAGAACTGCCTGATCGCACGAATCAGGACTTCAAAGCAATGTTCTGAGGAAAGACGGCCATTCAGTCTGAATAAATATTCCATAATATGGCCGGCCAAGTGCATTTTGTGGTTGCCCTGTGTTAATTTATGTTTAAGGGGACGCCAATTGCTCTCTATTCCTTGTGCATGCGCCCCTCTGAGGGGATCAATGAAGTTGAGGGAGTGGTTGACCGTTAAATGAGCGTAGCCACAGCTTTGCAGATTGCGATATGCAGGCCACTGGTCCGTCATAATGGTTGATCCATGAAATAGAGGTTTCCTCATCCTTCCCAACTTCATTAAAGAATCTTTTCCAGTTCCACATATCAGAGGAACAGAGACCGAAAAAAAAAAAAAAAATACGTAACACAGGAGCAGAGACAGGAGAACGAAGTGACGTAAGTAGCTATAACGCATTTCACGTGAACGTGCGAGAAGAGAGGCGGCGTGGCGCCACCTAGGTCTCGGCCGAGGGGGGCACTTTGGAAAGATTAGCCGCTAAACAATACACTAGAAACATCACGATATCAAGAGGAAGATGAGCATCATGGTACCACTTCCCAAGTATGCGGGAACACTGATCATCCTCTCCTGAAACGTGCTACTTCCAACACCTGAATTGCCCAAAACGATAAGACATATCCACTCTGAAAGTGGTTGGGTGACCGTCGGAACATCATGACATTAATCCTTGACAACACGAAATAATCATAGCGTCATCCCTACCGATTTCTTTCAAGAATCTCTTCCAATTCCACATCTTATAGCACAGTAAAAAAGTTGTCGTCATAAGCAAAAAACAACTTAATGGCCCCGCTACAAAATAGACATTCAACAAACGTCCTAGAGCTAAGACCTACTAAGTTAGCCAAGGGAAGAGCGGACGTGCGGCCATCTATCGGCCAATTTGTAATGAGAATAAATAAACATAATTAACGGAGTGGGGGTCGCGCAGTTCGAAGTTTACCCTTATTTTCTGTATTTCGAAATCCCTCTGTATCTGTTCAGGATAGGGAATGACTTCATAATTTCCTGTATTCTTTAAATGTTGTGTTCTCCGTGTAATAATTATACATGAAACTTTCATTGTAAAACTGCTGAATCCACACTCTTCAGCTTGTCTACAATGGGTCTTTTTCGTCAATTTTCCCTCTACGACATCATTTCTTTCCTTTTAAAACTGAGTGAGCATGAATTTCGTGATTTCTAAAAGCTTTACGATTTCTCTTCAGCATAGTTAAATGGGGTTTCGGCCGCCTCGGTGGCGCAGTGGTCTAAGGCGTTGGCCTCTGATCATTCGTCCGTAAGGGGCCCGGGTTCGAATCCCGGTCAGGCATGGATGTTGTGTTTGTCTTACGGCACTGGCTCTCTCCCTTCCCTGGAACCAGTGACCCTAAATTAGGGACGGGCGACTGCTTATAGCCCATTGAGTTGCTCACGGTGGTCGTTAAACCTCCAATCAAAAAAAAAAAAAAAAAAAAAAAAAAAAAAATGGGGTTTCGTGTGCAACTATAATTACAGTATTCTAGAAGTAGATCCATTTATCTTCTAGTAAAGCTACGTGAAAGAGTGGAATTCTAAATTTCGTGAGTGTTTCATGCTACAGTATAGAGAAACAAAAGTATTTTTAATACGTCCAATGCAATTGTAGTTTTTACTTCTTGCTTTTACGAAGTTAAATGATGACACGTAGCGTTTCATTATTATTAGTCATGTAAGACGACAAATACTTAAATGGGCATGATTTCATTTTGATACGGATATATGAGAATTTTGAGAAAGACTATTAAATAATGCCCATTAGCTTAATTACCATAGGTACAGGCGTACATAAAATTTTGTTTTGATGGAAAGGCGACGGTAAACGGAAATTTTTGAAATCCAGCGGCAAAACAAAATAAAAATAAATGAAAAATAGAAGAAAAAACAAAGCCACTTTATTCTAACGTAAGTTAATGCATTTTTATTAACCCTTCAGGTGGCAGGAGCTTTGGAAGAGGCAATGTGGAATTTTGTCACAAGTATAACAGGAGACTTGCCTAAAAGCGTCCTGTCTTTTTGTAGTATTCCTCTGGGCTCACCTCAGATGAATATATGTGTTCTCGCCACTACGAGCCTGAAAAATTGTTCGAGGCAAAATCGCGTTCTCGTGGCTTTCGAACAGTTTTTTGATGAGCGTGTTATTGCGTCGTCGCCGCCGCTTTCTGCTCAGATATCTCCGAACGTTTATATCCATGCTTGCCACCTGAAAGGTTAAATTAAGGCATTTTTTTCCGATGCAACTCACATTTAAACTAAAAATATAAAACATGAAACAGTTCCGGAAGGGGCCGTGGTCTTTTGGTTTCCCCTCTGAACACCGCCCTTGACCATAGACAATAAATCACCTTTTGCGCTATGCACCTGTTTCTTCACGGCGTATAAGACATCTCCAGTAACTCTTACGAAGTGTGCAACAAAGCTTATTTCTTTTCTGTTACGACTCGCACATTTATGTGCTGTGGAAGCAATATTTACTGTTGCATCTATTTGAAAAGCATTGTCTTTGCTGTATTTAGCAAACACCAATATAAAGACAACGAAATTTTGCTTTGAAAAGCAGTCGTCAGTTTAATAATTGAAACATTTTATTGATTAAAAAAATATCTTCACCAGTTGTTATTGGTCATTTGAAAATTTTCACGTTTCGGGGACGCCCCTTCAAGCATCCTTACAAATAGGGGTGTTTAGGCTTACAAGAAATAGCAAGTCATCATAGCTATCAGTTTCCTTTCTTTGTGATCTCTTGTTACCTCACTATTAGATTGTCGGCGGATTTTTGCGTTTTCCTTCTAATTTTGTAGAAGGACTTCGCTCCGCCCCTGATCCGGAAGTTCCGGCTGTGGTATTCTTTACCGCTGGTACTAATCGTGGTGTTTGTGTGTGCCATATTTTTGAATTATTCAAGAGGATTAGTAAATACTATTTCTACTATTCTTTTTATTGTTATGCACATTTTTCGTGATTTTTGGACAAACTTTGGTCCTTAAGACTATGGCTCTTAGCAAGCCTCATTATAAGAAGGAAAACTCTATCTTTGCTTCCCATCCCGGGCTAACTGCCACCCAGGTTGGGCAAGCCATTTGGGAACATGTGGGTTCGCCCGCTGAATCCCTTTTTAATTTTGTGCGGGTGGTTAACCCGAGAAAGTTTGAATTTGTTTTCAAACGACATGACCAGTATTTGCAGCTCATCGCCAAGACTCTATGCCATGGGAATTCAAGGATTGTTTGTGCTAAGGGGGACTCGAGCATTAAGGCTGTTTATTGCAAGTATTTTCCTTGCGAGATCCCCAATGATGAGGTAGTTAAGGCTTTTAACAAGTTTTTTTTTTTGATTGGAGGTTTAACGACCACCGTGAGCAACTCAATGGGCTATAAGCAGTCGCCCGTCCCTAATTTAGGGTCACTGGTTCCAGGGAAGGGAGAGAGCCAGTGCCGTAAGACAAACACAACATCCATGCCTCACCGGGCCGATTCGAACCCAGACCCCGTTCGGAAGAATGATCAGAGGCCATCGCTTAGACAACTGCGCCACCGTGGCGGCTTAACAAGTTTGGGAAGGTGCTCAATAATAAGTACGAAGTCAGAAAACAGCCGGAAGTTTTCATGAAGGGAGCTTTTTCTGGCACCAGAGTAGTCACCGTGGACATGACTAAAAATCTTCCGAATTTTATGCATATTGTTAACCACAGGTGCATGAATGTGTATAATGGACAGGTCCGGGTTTGCAGGAAATGCAACAACAGTGGTCACATTGCTGTTGACTGCGAGAAGTTCACTTGTGCCAATTGCAGAGCCTTGGGACATAAAGTCAAGGACTGCAAAGATCCTTGTGGAAACTGCAGATCTTCCAACCATAAGAGGCCTGACTGTGGGGTCCGGTCCTTCGCCCAGATGGCCAGTGCTGGAAAAAACCAAAAAAATCAGAATGACTTATTTGAGGCGCTCGACGCCACGAAGAAATAGGGGCAATTTCCAGAGACCGAGGTTAGTACTTCGAGTGAGAAGGAAGCTGAAACCCACCAACTTCGTGGCTCGGGAAGTACCTTGGAGGAACTTGACGTTCCTGTTATTGTGGATCAAGTAAGTATCGATAACATAGGTGAGTTGGAGAAAATCCCAGAAAATGCTAAAGATAATTTTTCTCTTGCAGGTGATTCCTCGGCGGATAAGAGAATGCTTTTACCAGAGATGGGAGAGGGATTTACTATGG
The DNA here is from genome assembly GCA_039090855.1 of Macrothele yani. Lineage (NCBI taxonomy): Eukaryota > Metazoa > Arthropoda > Arachnida > Araneae > Macrothelidae > Macrothele > Macrothele yani. The sequence continues at coordinate 53,175,178 of CM077015.1, forward strand.
TCACGAAAAGGTCTAGGAATTTCTCTAAGCAATTTTTTGAAAAAATGGCTAATATGCTTAATGGAGTTTCCATTATTGACGAGGAGGAAAAGGTGGCTAAAAACATGGAGGAAGCTGAGGAAATGGAGGTTTGCTCAGAAGAAATGGAAGGCGAAAATGTTGTTAATAGTGAGGATGAGAATGTAGAATTTTCCGAGGGTTGAACTTCAAGTTGATAATGGTGTTGAAAATTTAAAAATTGATGTCACTAGTGTATGTATTCTGAATAAGGATGATATTTGTATTGTCGAGTAGATTTGCACTCCCACCTCCTCAGAAAATGATGAAACTGAGAGTTTTAGTGTAGTCGAGTCGCCTGAAAATATCCATGTCCTATGTGTTGGTGTTGTCAGCGCAAGTGAAAATGATGAAATCTTGAGTTCTGGGGCAGTGGAGCCCGCGCCGGATCCAGTGCAGGCGTTGTTCCCGGACCAAACGGACGACCCTGGTCGTTGGGTTGACTCGGGAATGAGTGCACGGGCTCTCCTGCAAGTGGGCAGGGAGCTTGCATCCCCCGGCGGAGCTGCGGATGGTCAGCAGCGGCCCCGGACTCCCGATAGGGAATCCGGGACGGCTTCTCCACCCCTCCTGTGGACGCCAACGGAGTCGAAGGAGGGTCTCCGCAGTGAAGCGGTGCTTGTGACCAAGTCTTCTGCGAACGGCGGCCACTGCGGTAACGACGCGGAGATTCCACGGGAGGCGGCAGGGGCAGGCTGGCACTCTGTCGAAGAGTGCGCACCTGCCGGCGACGGGAGTTCGAAGGCCAAGCAGCACTCCGATACTATGGGTAATAGTAGATTTTTTTGCAGGGAATCCGAGCTTTCTACGGATTCTGACGAAGAACATTTGGCTGAGCAGATGACCGAAGATTTGAGGGCCAGGTTCAAGCGCCAGGGAAGGCGGCTGACCCAGGCCAACGTTGAAGCGGCGAGAGATCTTGCCAAGTTGGCGAAGTCGGGATTCGACGGAATGGGGACGTCGTTCCGAAGGTTGCCGGACATAAAAGCCGCAGACGGAGAAACAGTGTGGATAGGAAGAAGACAGAGGGACGCAATAGATCAAGATCTTGAAGGTGAGTTGCTTTTCTGGTTGGGTTCCTCTCCCTCGGGTTTTGAACACGGGTGTTTGTTTTATGTAGTGTTTTTTGTTAACATACTACTTCCTTTTTCGGATTAAGGTAAGTATGGCACCTAATTACCAAGGCACCGATTTGCGTATTGGCACGTTGAACGTTTACGGTCTCCACAACGTCGAAAAACAGAAGTAGCTCGCGGGCTACTTCAGGGAGTCGGGTGTTGATTTTTTGCTGGTGCAGGAAACTCACCATAAGAAGCCCGAGCAGGTCTTTGCGTTCCGTAGGAACACCGGGCTGAAGTGTAGGTACTCGCTTGGAGCGAATGGTTTCACCGGGGTGGCCATTGTCTACAAGCCGCAGTACGAGGGTAGCATCACGCAGATGCAGACTGATGGGGACTGTCGCGTGGTGGCTATTTCGGTTAATAGCGGATTGATGTCCATTAAGATGGCGTGTGTTCATGTTTCCGTGGAGGGTCCTCTCCGGAGCGGTTTCTATGATCAGCTGCCGTTCTTCCTGAGGGGAAGCAAATATTTTCTGGTCGTCGGTGGAGATTTCAACTCGGTGGTGGATAACCATATCGACCGGTTGAGTACTGACAGGTGCAGGTGGTCAGAGCCGTACAGAAGGAGTCTTACGGATCTGATTAGGAACCAGCAACTTAAGGACGTGTGGAGGCAGTTGTTCCCGCAGGAGCCGGGGTTCACCTAGCACAGGAATCATTTGGCTTCAAGAATCGACATGCTGTTGGTCTCGAAGATAGACTGGGTTATGGGGGCCGAGGTATTTAACCCTAACTCACAGCCGTTGTTTGTCTCTGATCACAACGTTGTCGTGATGGACGTCTGTGTGCCGGCGCCAAGGGAGAGGAAAGCGACACCGTGGCGCCTAAACGTGTCAATGTTAGACGACGTTGAAGTTCTGTCGCGTATCCGTTCAATCTTGGAGGCGGGTGCAGAGACGGCCACCGATGACGAGATCGGCGGTTGGGAGAGGGTGAAGGACGAGGTCAGGAGAACCTTGGTTACTCGGGGTAAGGAGTTTGTGAGAGCTAAGCGGGGGACTCAGGTTTTTCTGATGAACCTGCTGAACGCGGCTCTAAAGGGTAATGAAGACGGCTGTAACCAATTTCTCTGAAGTTCAACTTCAAGGCGCTATTAGAAGTTTTGGGCAGGAGCGGGATATTAATCACATTTACCGCAAGCTCGAGGCGGAGAGGAAGAGGGAGAACTTGAAAGTTCTTGATATTGATGGTACTGAGGTGAGGGACAATAAGCAGATCCTTCAGGAAGCTGCTAGGTATTACGGCGATCTCTTTTCCAGCGAGGAAATTGATCCTGCTGTCATGGATATGTGGTTGGAGGGTACGACGAGGACTTGGAGAGTTTCGAAGAGTCGTTCTCGGTGTCTGAGGGGAGGGTGGCGATTCAGGCCCTTTCGCCAGGTAAGTCTCCGGGTTGTGATGGTCTCCCGTCGGAGTTTTACAAGAAGTTTGTTAATGTGTTAGCACCCTGGCTTACCAGGGTGTACAACGAGATTGTGCAGTTAGGTCGTATGCCGAGGAGCATGCGGAGGAGCATAGTCACTTTGCTGTGCAAGACCCCCGACGCCCCGTCGAGGGAGTTAAGTGTTTGGAGACCGGTGTCTCTCTCCACAGTGGACTATAAGATCCTTTGCGAAAGTCATCAATAGCAGGCTTGCTAAGGTGGCCGTTCATCTCATTGGTGCTAACCAGATGTGTGGTGTCGAGGGCGCCGGATGCACTGGAATACTAGGTGCATCAGAGACGCTATCACTTACCTGGGCGAGAAGGGCATTAAGATGGGTCTCTTCTTGGCTGACCAGAGCAAGGCTTTCGATAGGGTATCGCACGAGTTTGTCGGGAGATTGTTAGAAGCTCACGGCTTCGGAGTATTTGTCCGAAGTGCGATTGGGGCGTTGTATAGAGACCTCTCCGGAAGAGTCATTATTGCCTGTTGTCTTTCCCCCTCTTTGAGGTTCAAATAGGAGTGAGGCAGGGATGCCCTCTCTCTCCCCTTTTGTTTGGTTTGGTCTTGGAGACCCTTTTGAAAAGAGTTGCTGGGAAGGATAGTGTTAGGGGTTTTCCGGTCCCGGGGAGGGGGAGTCGTTGAAGTAGCTTGCGTAAGCTGATGATGTCTCCTTCTTCGTCGACTCGGAAAGGAGCTTGAACGGGATGCGGGATGCTTTCGCTGAGTACTGCATTGCGACCGATGCCCGTCTCAATGAGGAGAAGTCGAGTATTATGCTCTGGGGCAAGTGGGAGAGGTCAGCAGTTATAGGTTTAGCTGTGACCGATGGGCCTGTTCGTATACTCGGTATCCAGTTTTCTAAGGAAGGGGTCCACGTGAGCACCTGGGGTAAAGTTCTGGCGGAGATGAAGAAGAAGCAAGAACGGGGGCAGGAAGTGGGCATTTCGAGAGTGAATCGGGCCAAGTTAGCTAATGCGCTTCTGGTTTCGAAATGCACTGTTGCCGGGGAAATTGAATCCGCACCCCGAAGTCTCATGAAACAGATGGGGAGAGCGGTATTTGGCTTCATTTGGGCCGGGAAAAAGACCGAGGAGGTGGCTCGGGCGGTCCTGTACTGTCCCAGGTCGGAAGGGGGTTTGGAAGTCAAGCACCTTCCGACATGGCTCAGTGCACTCCAGTTTAAGAGTGTGAAGGGAGCCTTGGTCGCCGAGCTCCCGTGTGGAGCCTTGGCCTCCTATTTCACAAGGTGGGACTCGTCCAAATACGTTCCCGGCCAGAGTTTTGTCGACCCTCGGCGCGAGAGGATGCATAGGTCTTACCAGCTTGGAGGTCGCCTGCAGGACTTTGCGGAAGCTGACTGCGCAGGGCAGAACACGCAGCAGTTGTACATTGACCTGCTCCCTAGGCCTAGGGAACACGTCGTCAAAGATTTCAACGTTCATAGGAACTTCTCTATGAGAGAGGCTTGGATGAGCATTCACTCGACGGGTGTGGACTGCAAGAAGAGGGACTTTAGGTGGCGGTTGGCCCACAATGTTCTTCCAAACAGAAGTAGGCAGTTTCGGTGGGGCGGCATCTGTTCCTATAGGTGCCTTTCGTGTGCGGGCATTGAGGACAGGTTCCATCTCTTTTGGGCTTGCCCCATGGCGCACTAGGTTTGGCAGGGAATCTGGACTTGGGCTTGAAACAAAAGGCTTGACGCCCTCCAGTTTCACCCGGCTAATGTGTTTTATTTACATCCTGCCCCGGCGGAGGGCAGGGAGGTCTGGAGGATGATTATCACCGAGGTCTGTTATAAGATGTGGAGGGAGAGGAACAGGGTTCTGCATTCCCGGACAGCTAACTCGGGCTTCTCTCCGACAACGGTTATTCTTCAAGTCAAGTGTGAGCTCTGAGACAGGGCGAGAGTGGGCGCCCGCACTTTAACCGACAGAGCCTTTAGGTATCGGTGGGGGACTTGCCTCGGATTGTTACCGGCACCAAGAACAACTGCACCTTTCTATGGGGTAACTTACCCCCTTAGTTTCAGCCCTTGAAACCCGAGGGATCTCTCTGGGAGTGTTGGGCTTTTTCTAGTGTTATGTTTTTGTGACTTGTGCTTGTTGTTTTGATGGAGGGTGTGGAGGTTAGCCTCCGACATTTTCATCGGTTGTTTAATTTGTCTTCTCTCCGGTCGAGGTTGGCGGTGCAGGCCGCTGACCGAGACGGCAGGAGGCTGTGTGAGTCGGGGGGGGGTGAGTGTTTTGGTTCTGTTTCTGCTCTTTCTCTTTTGGTGTGGTGCGAATGGATGGTGTCTGAAGGGAGGGCGTTGTGTATTTGCTGCTTGTGGTCTGCCGCTTCCGTGTGGATGTGCGCCGGGGAGGCACCTGCCATGGGTTATGTGAGTGCCTTGGTGCACCTGTCTGCCCGGTGTCCTCTCTGACAGCCTTCCGTTCGGGTCACTGTCACTTGGTCACCTCTGAAGGGGACTTTTGTCCGCCTACATGGACGTTCCGGGTGTACCTTCGGGTTGCCCCCGCCGTTCTAGGTGACCTCGCCGCCTTTTTGTGTGTGGGTCCTTTCGAGTTCTTCGGAGGATCTGTATGACTCGGGGATTTGTCTGGTGTTGCTTGTTGGGCCGCGGTGGGAGTGTGTGTAAACATCAGTGAACCATGTCCAGGTGTTTACCTGTGGCGTGGCGAACAGTGTGAAGATGTGTTGCAACAAAGTTCGTGTATTGTGGAGGGGACGTCGTGCGAGAGCACATTAGGGCGCTCCTCTCCCAGCCCCCATGATTTGGGGGTCTTATACGAAGACAAACTAGGGATTTGACATTCATGTGCTAATATTCTGACGCCCTGAGGATATCTTAGAGAATGGTCCGTTACACCAGGGCTGTTAGAATACAAGGGCTGGGTCATAGGCTTCGGACACGCGGATCCCTACGAACCCCAGTGTGTGACGTCAGTATGTTGGAACGGAGCTGGTTGGCTGCAGTGAGGGAATGAAAGCTAACTAGCATTTCAGTGGCTCTTGCAAAGAAATATAACAAATGATTCATTCTAGGTATTTAACAGACTTAAATAAAAAGTAAGAGAAAAGACTGGGGTATCTGTTAAAAACAAATGAAAATTTTCGTTATACACACACAATACGTTTAAATTTTCAGGTCATAAGTTTTCTTGTCAACATCTTGCACCATGGAGCAGATGTGTGCATTCAAATATATTTGATCTGCGAGATTACGCAAATAGATCACCTGAAGTGAAAAAAGTATTTTTTTTTTTTTTACGTTTCCTTCTCTGTTTAATTTCTTAAATTTCGGACAGCAATAATAAAATCCCAATTTTTTTCGTTTGCTTTTCTTTTCGTTTTTCCTTAAACTTTATTTGCGGTGTTTTTGTACTGAGTCTTCGACATCTTTCAAAATCAGTATTTTTTTTTTTTTTCACGTAAAGCTACTAATGTACTACATTCAAATTACGAACTTTTAATGCGCGGAATTTTAAAAGAAATAGAAATAACACAATGTCTTTATTCCTTTGTATACCATGGTTAAAAATCTATGAATTTATGAATATATATTTTTGTGTATTGGCCCCCACGTTGGTTGAACATCAGATGCCTTTGCATTCTGAATTACTGCTATATATGCACTTATATATTAAATGATTAGTACACTTTTAATACGCGCTTCCATTTTAAAGTTTTTTATTTTTTAAATCAATAATTTTCAGCTTTGTTTTCAGAACTCTGTTTTCCTACAATAGTCGTTGCGTAATCGCCCCCCCCCCCCTACAATAGTCGATGTCGTCTTCCGTTAGCTTTCATTTTTAACGCTTTGGTTCTCTCGAATTTAAAAATTTCAATTTATTTTTTAAGGGATGCAACATTTTCAAGTAGCAATCTATTTTCCTCAGTTATTTTGTCTTTGATACAGGAAGAACAACTGATATCCCTTGATGTTTAATCAATTTCATAACAGAGATCCTGTGTCTCTTGCACACAAATCTTTTTCAGACTTAAAATATCCATCCGATCGAAAGCACTTTTTAAAATATCTCGTTTGTGCTTTCTGTTACTTCGTGGAGTGACACAGTGTCCGTTTTGTTGGCAGATTCAGAACAGGCACCGCGTTTTGTTTCAGTAATTTTTTTTTTTTCTTCGGGAGTCGAAGTAGGCGATTTTTTAAAATCCTGTTCGTAATTGGAAGAATGAAAATGTTCACTGCAAATTCTAGCATTCGCTACATTCATAGAGTCTGACCTATAGCACTTGTTCAGCCATTCCTTCACCAAATCTGGGTTTTTCAAAGGAAATGCATGGTACACAATATACTGACCTTTCGTTTTTTCGTAATGGTTCTTACAGGTAGCCACAGCACAACTCGACATTGTTATCAATATTTCAACGTAAATTAACTGAACGATTTCTCAAAAAGCAAGTTCTAAGAGCTGAATACTTATCCACAAAAATGCAAACGAAAGAATGTAGCGAAAGTAGGGACCCTTCACAGCAGCTTCATGGTTCCAACCGGAGTTACAACACAGTGACGTCAGAAACAGGTCATTTGTCACCCCTGAGGGAATCCGCGGCGGCAAATTTTTTCAAAGGAATGACACAGTCCTAGTATTCTAACAGCCCTGCGTTACACAATGAACACAGTATGAGACATTTCAGCTTGCATAAAGTCTACATGTACCATTTTCATAATATACACCGACAAGCCATTACATTATGACCACCTACCTAATAAGCTGTAGGACCCCATTTAGCCCGCAAAACAGCGGGCACTCGACCGGGCATCGATTCGATAAGGTAGTGATAGGTATCCTGGAATATCTAGTACGAAAATGTCAACAGCAGGTCCTCCAGTTTCCGTACATTTCGGGGTGGTGGTGATTTAGCGTGAACCCGCTTTTCCAGGTCGAACCACAAATGTTCGATTGGGTTCATGTCATGTGAATTTGGAGGCCAGGGCATTAACAGAAAGTCATCAGCATGTTCCTCGAACCCCTCCTTGAACTTCTGGCAGTGTGGCACGGGGTATTATCCTGTTGGTAATGGCCATCACCAGCAGAGAACACAGTTGCCTAACTTGGTCCGCAACGATGTTCCGATACCTGACAAACTGTCAGAGATCATGCTATTGGAATAATGGGGCGTAAAGTGTCCCAAGAAAACATCGCCCACAGCATAACGCCGCCGCCACCGGCCAGTTTCCACCCAACAGTGCATCCAAGTGCCATAGCCTCCGTTGGTATCCGCGCTCTGCAGCCTACGTGATGCACCAGGAATCTTGATTCGTCAGACGAGGTCGCTTTCTTCCAATCATCCACAGTCCAATCTCGATGATCTTGGGCTCATTTCATGCGTTGTTGGCGATGACGTGCAGTGAGCATGGGGACCCGGCTGGGGCTTCGGCTATGCAGGCCCATGCGCAGAAGGCTGCGATTAACTGTGTGCTATGACACATTGCCCTGATCACCACTGTTGTATATGCAGGTGATTTGTCGCAATGTGGCCCTGCGGTCTCCGCTTTCCTCTGGCATCAATGAACTTCTGACGACGGTTCGTAGTTTCGCCATCTGTGCACCACTTTTGAAATGTACTCACTACAGCTGCACGTGAACAACCCACAAGCCGCGCCGTTTCCAACATCGTAGTTTCGAGGCGTCGTGCCATCACAATTTGTCCTTTATCAAACTCCGATAAATCCGCAGCTTTTCCCGTTCTGACTCCGAGCATTATACTAACCAAAGCTGGTCCTCGGGTTGTATATATACTGCTCTGTGAACTTCACCTGCGCTACCATTCGGTCTCCAGGCCAGCTCATTTCTGTAGGCTTGGTGTGGTCATAATGGAATTGCTCATCGTTGTATGCTCAAATGATCATATGTAGAGGATTTTAGGAAGGAAGTGTCTGACCCCAGGTCTTAAACAACCCTTAGAAATAGGAAGCTAGGAGATTTGGGCTAGAGTGCCCGATAGGAAAGTGACACGGAAGCGAGGTAGAAGACGCCCTTATTTACTACCGGGGGCAGTACCCGGGGTCCGACGGCTTAACGTGCCCATTCGACTCACGGCGGATATTTAGTGTATCGAACCTGAGGTCCTTTCCGTGGCAGTCACGAACGTTGCCCACTAGGCCACCCGCGGCCCATCATCCTTGTATAAGCTGGTCAGTTTCTTTTCTCCCTCCATTTTCTAAATTTCTACCGGTGCAAATTCTTATTGTTTTTTGCATCTAGTAATTATCTTACCCACAAACTAGCTGCAGATTATTTTGTGGCACCATGATACCCGTCGCAGACTCATCAGGAACTTTCTGCTATGGGGGCTTGAACTAGGTTTACATTAAGAATGGTACATCAGTTTATCAACAGATGGAGCCGCTTCTTCGACAGGCCAAAAGGGTGCTGCTCCTATCCGCTCAGTTAAACAGACAGCAGTTGGCAAAACGGAATTACACATCTACAAAGTTTGGCTGCACAAAATATGACTCCTGAGTTGCATGACACATTGAACAGTACTGTAAAAGTGATAAATTTGATAAAGTTCCGAGCATTAAATCCACATCTTTTTAAGAATATGTAATATTTTTTAGAAATGATCAAGTCACAAGTTTGAGGAGATGGAAAATGCTCATACACTACTATCGTTACACAAAAACGTGCAACAGTTGTCAAGAGGACGAGTATGTACCCATTTGTTTAAATTCAGGAAAAAAGTTATGTGTTTCCTCTCAGAACTGAAGTCTCAATCGGTGAATAATTTTGAAAATGAAGACTAACTATGCAAATTAAATAGCTTCGTGGATATTTTTAGCGTATTAAATGAACCCATCCTACAGCTCCCTGTTATACTTCCTACTGCGGTCCGTTCTGCGTTAATTATTTTTATTTACTGTGATTACAGATCGGCCGATAGATGGCAATGCATCCGCACTTTCCTTGGTTCGCTTAGTAATCTTACTTCTAGCAAAGCGTTTATATTATTTTCTTCTAGTGTGCTTGTTGAATGTGTGTTTTGTAGCGGGAGCTATTAATTTTTTTTTCGTTTCGGACGACTGTTTTACTTGGCTGTAAAATGTGGAATTGAAAGAGATTCTTCAATGAAATTTGTAGGAATGAGGCTACGTTTATTTCGTGACGTGGAAAACCAAGGATTGGTACCCCAATAACCTTATGTTCAGAGGGCCACCCAGTGGTTCTCAGAGTGGATATGTCTTATCGTTTTGGAAAATTGAGGTGTCGGAGAGGCACGTTTCAAGGAAAAATGAGCTGTGTTCCCGTATACATGGAAAGTGGTACCATGATGCTCATATTCCACTTGATTTCGTGATGATTCTAGTGCATTGTTTCGCTAACGGATAGTCCTACGATGAAGCAATCAAAGAATCATTATAGGCAGAAGTTACCAGGCCCATTGAGACAGTTCACGATGTTTTCAACAATATTCATTATGACATTTCATTGTACGTATGTTTCGAATACTTGTATTTGGAGTAGAAGTTTCCTTTTACATATTTTTGCTTGCTATGAATATAAATAAGAGGAAGTAAATTAATGTGTTTTATTAACTGCACTGCATATGTGCTACTGGTATAATAATAGAGCATAAATAAGAAAGTCTAAGAATATCATGCAAATATCTTTTTTTTTCAATAAGATTTCATTATGATATTGCAGTATTTATGTGTTTCATTGCAGTGCCTTTTTACATAACTATTTAGGAATAAAATGAAAACAGGGTGAAAGGAAAAACAGAATGAAAAAACTTGTTACATATTTTAATATAATTGATTCTGAAGTATGTAAATAAATATAAAGTCAGGTTACCTGGATTATATTTCCGTTCTAGTTGGATTCAGTCTTCAGTAAATTCATATAGTTTTCTTTCTACATTTTTTCTTTATAAAATCGTCTATTATGCTATCGTAAGTCCCGTTCTTTAAAGTAGCACTTTCTATTGTCAAAATTGCGGAATTCGTCAAATGTTCTTGAGTCATAGAATTACTCAAATAATATTTCACTCTTTTTAACACTGAAAAAGAACGTTCGCCCGAAGCATTTGTTACAGGTATTGTTAGAAATATTTTTAGGATAGTATCTACACCCAGAAAGGTTGCCTGCAAACCATCATGCAAACATTTATACAGATCGGTAGGCGATCGGGACGGACAGACTGCTTCCTCGTTGTCTATAAAACGGAGGAAATGTCTCAATTCATTTTCAAAAAGAATTGCGTCGATGTCCTCTCGGTACAACTCTTAACTTGTGAACATGTTTTGTTTTTAAGATTTTCGTCCATATTTTTATCAAAAAACACGCAAAATAAGTCAATAATTTTTTTTAGAGATATGCTTCTATTCTTCAAATGCACAGTTATTGTGTCACAAATAACGTTGACGGTCTCAACGATGATTTTGTCTTTACCTTTCAAATCGACTTCATTGTCTCTCGTCTCATCGAAAAATAACTTTCTGCTTCTTTTACGCTTCTCATCAGAGAGGGGGGAGGTCCCCAAAATGTTAAAATGCACGTAGAGCTGTAAACATTGGAACCATGCTTTACATAATGATTCTGTACAAGACCACGAATTTTCAGGAGGGTGGGGTGAATTCACCCTCCGCCAAGTTTCTAAGAGCGCAGACAAGTGTTCAAGGTAAGGGATTTGCTCGCAATTTCTATGCTTCATGTTGTGTTTAATGGCAAACTATGTATGTCCCCCCTCCCCCAGAGTTTCGTGAAGCCTGTGAAACGGATACGAGGTGCTTGGTTTGGAGGGCTCTAACCCCAACTTACGTAATTTTTTATTCTGGACCTCTAGAGTCGGTCAGTGTATCCTCGATGTTACCTCTAAATAGCTCTTAGAAACTAGGGGGGTTACCCCACCCTCCTGAAAATTCGGGGTCGTGTACAAAATCATTATATAAAGCATGGTACTAATGTCTACAGCTCTACGTCCATTTTAACATTTTGGGGAAACCCCCCCCACCCCCAAAGCTCGTGGACCTCGCGGTCACTTCAAGGGGAACTTCCTGGATACACTGGTAGACTCCAGCGGCCCAGAATATAATATTACGGAAGTTCAGGGTAGAGCACTCCCCTTCCCCCAACCAAGTGTACCTCGGATCCTGGGCAATTTATTTCTTCAAATTAAAGTACAATTCTCGCTTGGCGTAGATGGAACGTTTTCGCGAAATTCGTTTGGAGTTCCCAATTCAGTTATCAATATAGGCCCCGAAACGGCAATCTTTATATACCCCCCCCCTTGGACTTTTGTAGCCAAGTTGCTGAAGATGTGTGGCAGGGTTGTCTGTAAATTGCCACACCGGAACACTGCCACACATCAGTGTTCCTGTGTGGCAGTTTACAGCGAACCGTTTGTTCTGGGGGTATTTTTTCCGCTTTTCAGGGGTATTTTCTCCGGGGGTATTTTTACCTACATCTCTCCTTCCGCATCCGCACATCATATTCCACCCCACGAACAGTTCCTTTTGAAGCTATCAGTCGTCGTCACTTGTCCATCCCTTCGACTTCCCAAAAAAAACCAATTAGCGTGCCCCGTAAAAGCAGTCCCCCCCCCCCCCCCATGCCCTTATACTCACACGGTAACAATCTTGTGCCTGCCTCTTAAACTGTACAGAATGGGAAAAAAAATATTTAAGGACGTTACATGAAATACCGAATTGAACAACAAAATGCTCATTACATTCTAAGTAAATCTACCAGAGAACTCACCAATCTCTGCGGTCATATACCTTTTATTTATTTTATTTATTTTTTGTTTTTTGGGAGAAAGGGCAAAATATCGTTGTTTTGCCCCCCCTCCAGCATCGCGGGGCCCTGCGCCTGGGCTTCCCTGTAAATCCGCCCCTGAATTTCATCGAAAGATCTCTTCCAATTTCACATCTCAGAGCGCAGTGATAGGCGCTCGAAACAAAAAAGAACGTACTGTTCCCGCTACAAAACACACGTTCAAGAGACACACTGGAACTAACAAACGTGCCAACATGCTATGCGGAAGCCAAAGGAAGAGCTAACGGGCTGCCATCTATCGGCCAATCTGTAATCACAATAAATTACAATAATTCGCGGAGAGCGGGCCGCAGTTGGAAGTATAGCCCAATATTTTTCGTCCTGTTTAATTAAATCATCACTTTAGCCTCTTAAGGGGGGACCAAGCTCCACCTTATGAGGTGAAAGCGATTTATTTCCAAAAAATTAATAAATAACAAAAAAAATAATCAGTGGACTCTAACTTGGTAAACTTCTCCTTACTTTGCTCCTTTATTTCGTGACAGAATCTTCCAAAAATGGCATGGATACAAACTTCAGATTTGAGGAATGAAGCATCACCCAAAAAAAATTGAGATAGAAAGCTTGTTTACTTCTTTTTAGCGCTCCAAAGTAAACCCACTCGCTACGGAAGCGAACTCGACCTGCCATGTTAGGCCTAACTGTCTGCTCCCGTTAAATTGCTTTCACGGCCAGGGTTATTCTGTTTCACGGCACAACCTGCTTAAGCAGCATCTTCTCCGGGAAAAAATGACGAAACTTTCGGTGACGTCCGAATTTCGTGGCTCACGGTTCGCGACGAAAATCGTGTCTTGTCGTGCTGGTTCGAGAGTAACATTTCAAAGGGATGATTTAAAAAGACCATGATTTATCTGCGGAGGGATTCGGTTTAAGAAACCCAGACTTTCAACACTTAAAGCGTGTGTGCTTCATTTTTTCTGATTTAACTGCATCCAAATTACAACAAAATTAAACACATAAAGTACTCTAAAAAAAAAAACTTTTTTTTTCCTGAAGTTGAAATGCCTAATCAGCTTTTAATCCTCTGAGATTTTAGGGGAAAGCCGAAGGACCAAGTGACATTCTCTCCTCCTGTGATATAAATTGGTGCTTAGTTCTTTGTTATTCATTGCTTATTTTTAAATATATTTCTACATGTTTTAAAATATGTAATTTTTACCATTCCCCAATAGTTTGGGAGATGTTTTTCCCGGGGTATTTTTATTTGCATCTTCATGATTATGGGCCTCCACTATAAAGACTTACAGAGTACGGTGGTCGCTAATATAATTAACCCCAACAATTTCAAAGTGGACTTAAAAGATTTGAATCGACCATAAATGTTAGGTTTTAACCATCGAACCTTTCCCCAATAACCAGCATATACTGTAGTTCTTCATGAAACTTATGCTCGAGTGAACTTCCAGCAGCGTCACGGTTTTTAAAATTTTCCCAAATTTATGAATTACCATGGAAGCTCTGAATTTATAGCTACTGATTTTAACATCACTCTTCCTTATCAAGGTCATATAAATAGGAATAAATTTATTACTTCTAAGGCCTTACAAGATATTCTAACTCAAAGAAATCTTTCGTAGGCAATTTGCTGCCTCGAATCAGAAGGGTATTACTGGAATAATACCTCAAAGCAATAATTCTAGACTGTGTTATGTCTTTCTAAACAGCCAAATCAGTCAAATTAACATTACTATAATCAAAGAATTTTTAGACGCTAATAACATTCATATCTCTTACGACTATCGCTAAATTAGCAGGGAGAACAGGGGTGTTCAGTCTCGTGCTCAGGTTGCATATTCGGAAATAAATCTTTCCTCACTTTGCCTTTCCAGGTGTGGTTTGCCTGTGTGTGTTTGCTTTTTTGGGTATGTGGTGTGTGATTGCTGTTTGTGGTGTGTCGGTTCTGCGGGGTTGGGAGCCATTGGTGGGTCGAAAACTGGTCTTTGTGCCACGCGGACGGCTCGGCGACCCTTCAGGTGGTGTCTCGGTTGGGACGTCATTACAGGGCACCCAAGGAGAGCCTTCTCCTAGTGGAGTGTTTCGGGGTGGCCTAGGGCCTGCCTCGTCATTCTTGGTGTCCCTGTCTGCAAAGTGTACTGGGGCCTGTTCGAGTTCTTCGGCAGGCCAGTGTGATTCGGGGGTCTGGATGTGCTGACTGTGGAACCGTGGTTGGTGCATCGGGGTGTGAGTGAAACACCGGTGGAACCGAACTCCCATTTTATATGTGGTTCGGCGAAGCGAGTGTGTTGGTGTTGCTGGGCAACAAAATTTCGTGCCGGAAGAGGGGTCGCCGTGCTCACGCACAATGGCGTCCCCCTCTCTCGGATGCCAAGTCTTGGTTCTCCAAGTGTTGGTTTTAGAAGACAAAGAGTTAAAACTGAAATAAAAAAAAACAGCACAAATATTAAGTAAAATTCGAATACAAAAATCAGAACTGAAAAATTCAACATATGGTGATATTATAAAAGGAACTTGATGTCAACGATCATTTATACAAAACCCTGTTAATAGATTGGGAGGGAAAATTGGAAATGTTTACCGAAAGCGATCTCAAGACAGCACACATACATAGTTTGAAAAAAAAAAAAAATCTGAGTAGAAAAAGATATTAGCAAAGGATAAAAGGAATGAAAAAATGAACAGAACAAAATAAAGGATTATAAAACCCAACATCACCTGCCGAAAAGTATTTGTATAGTTGCAATTATATCCGTAGATCAAAACAGGCATTTGACATTATAAATAGAGATATACTATTTATCGTTTTGGAAGAATACAACATCGATGGAAAAATAAATAACATACTCAAAACCCTATATCAAATTTCGCACTGTAAATTAATATTTCAAAATAAGTTAAGCAAAAAAAAATAATAACTAGAAGAGAAGTTCGGCAAGGTTGCCCCTTCTCCTCCACCGTGCATAACATGTACTTCTTGACTATAATGGACAGGGATAACCATACATGGGAATTCCTTATTCAGGGAAACAAAGCCAGGCGATTAAACACCGAGCATTTGCAGACGATATAACGGCCTTTGCAAAAGAAAAAGCAGATGTCAATCAAATGTTCAATTCACATATATAACACCTAAAGTGAAATGGCAGGGGATGTGCTCAATTACGGCAAGAGCAGAACTGTCACGTACGGTAAATGGAACAGCCAAGGCTGCGGAATCCGAAAGATCAATGATTCCATGAAAATACTGAGAAAAAAATCTCTGAACCACAAGAGCCAAATTCATAAAAATAGTAGGAGGATGGTCTCAAAGCCACAGACGAATACACAAAACTATTCAAAAATCAAGAATTGTCTTTATATGCTAAAGTACAAACCGTAAATTTAGTATTGTTTTACCAAACTTTATATATGCCTTCAACTCAAAAATACCACATAAAATGATTACTATAAATATAGAGGAAAGCTTTCCAGTTCATACAGAGAGGAAAACCAGAAGAACTCAAAAAAATTACCATGAACGATGACAATAAAAAGTAAGGCATAGGTACAAAAAATCCTACTGTAGTAACAAACATTCAGGGGTTGTGCCAGGGGTGGGTAGTTACAGACATTCAGGGGTGGGCCAAAGCAAATTTTTATGATGAAAAATCTGACATTTGCACGCTAATCTAATATAGAGTCAATAATTCAAGCTTTCAGCTGAACACTACCATTGTTATGCGGAAAGTGTTGAAGTGAATGTTTTGAAAGGATGTTATGAAGAGGAGAGCCAGTGTGAAATAAAGACGCTTTCACATCAACTGCATCTTCTTGGGGAGTTACTTGTGAGTTACTTGTTTGTGGAAAAAAATCCAGAATAAATGGAAATCCCAAAAGTATATGTTGAAACTTTAGATAATGGCTGAAAGCCAATTTGCAAAGGAATGAAATGCTCACTCACAGTAATTTATTGTTAAAATAAAATTATATTAATAAATCCTTCTTTAAACGAATTTAGTTTTAAATTTTTAGAAAACAATTTTCTTTTAAACAATTGCTGTGGTACTTTTAAATGTCGTGGCATCCAGTCCAAAATTTCGGCTGTCCGTTGTTCTGGCAACATGTCCAGTCCATTGTAGGGATGGTCACATCGGTGGTTACTCATTCCTGAATTCCTAAAACATCGATGTGTTTGCTAATAAGCCGAAAAATTCGTTGATTTCAATCTGCAGTAGTAACTACGCAATAGATATGCCAAATCTCTGTTTAATATAACAGTGATTACTCACCAATAGCATCCATCGGGGAACTAATAATATATATTAAAATGCTCGATGCATTAGTAGAAACCTCTATTTTTGTTCGATGCATCGGTGTGTTTTTGCTAATAAATTGAAAAGCTCGCACTTTTTCCATCCTGCACCAGTAAATGGGCACACGATTTGTAAAATCTCTCTTTAATATAACAGTGATACTCACCAGTTCAACAACCATTAACATAATATTTGTTAAAACGCTCGATGCATCGTGAAAACCTCGATGTTTCTTCGATACATCGGTGGGAACCTCGATATTTTGCTAATAAACTGAAGAATTCGCACTTTTCCATCTGCAGCAATGAATGGGCGATCTATTTGTAAAATCTCCGTTCAATGTAACGGTGATACTCAACAATGCAACATCTAGTAACGTAATATTTGTTAAAACGCCCGATGAATCGATGGAAACCTCCATGTTTTTTCGACATGTCGGTGGAAACCACGATGTCTTGCTAACAAGCGGAAGATTTCACGCTTTTTGATCTGCAGCAGCGAATAGGCATATCGGTGGGTAAAATCTCTGTTCAATATAATGGTGATTACTCACAAATTCAACCCTAAGTAACTAATAATATTTCTTAAAAGCCTCGATGTTTTTTCGATGTATCGGTGGAAACCTCGATGTTTTTTCGATGCATCGGCTCCCTTGCCTTCGAGGAAAAGATCTCGGTTTTCGTCAAAGAATCAAGTAAAAAAACCAATAGGAAGGTGATATTTCTTTCCTCTGTATAGTTATGAATGTAACAAAAAGAAATGCATTTACTTTTCGTAGAAGATATTCTCTTCGAGTTCCAAACATCGGTCGCGAAACCTCGATGTTTTTTCGATGTATCGGGGTCTGCAACATCGAGGTTAAAACATCGATCATCGGCGGCAAAACATCGAGGTTTTTTGCCCATCCCTAGTCGATTGCCATTTCAGGAATTTTAATCTTTTCGTGATGTCTTCCACTCATGGCATTTTCCTTATCCATAAGTTTCGCTTTATATCTTTTCTGGTTACACCAAGCATGAATAGCTCCAGGCTTCTTTCCGTTGCCTGCAGCCTTTGTAATACATACACCGATGAGATATTACATTATGACAACCTACCTAATAAACTGTACGACCCCATTTTGCCAGCAAAACAGTGGCCAATCGGCGAGACATCGATTCAATGAGATGGCGAGAGGTATGCGTGGGTATTTGGTACCACAATGTCAACAGCAGTTCCCGCACATTTCGGGGTGGTGGTGATTTAGCGCGAACACGCTTTTCCAAGCGAACCACAAATGCTCTATTGGGTTAATGTCAGGTGAACTTGGAGGCCAGGGCACTAACAGAAAGTCACCAGCATGTTCCTCGAACCACCTTTTGACGATTCTGGCAGTGTGACATGGTGCATTATTCTGTTGGTAATGGCCATCACCAGCAGTTGCTATGAATGCGCGAACGTAGTCTGCAACGACGTCAGATACCTGAGAGCTATCAGGAATTGTGCTGTTGGGATAATGGGGCCTAAAGTGTTCCAAGAAACTATCGCCCACAGCATAAACACCGCCGCCGCCGGCCTGTTTCCGCCCAACAGTGCATCCAGGTGCCATAACCTCCGTTTGTAATCGACGTATCCGCGCTCGGCCATCTACGTAATGCACCAGGAATCTTGATTCGTCAGACCAGGCCACTTTCTTCCAATCAATGGTCCAATCTGGATGATAATGGGCCCATTTCACGCGTTGTTGGTGATGATGTGCAATGGGCATGGGAACCCGGCTGGGTCTTTGGCTACGCATGCCCATGCGCAGAAGGCTGCGATGAATTGTGGGCTGTGACACATTGCCCTGATCACCAGTGTTGTAGCTGCGGGTGATTTGTTGTACTGTGGCCCTGCGGTCACTGTGAAAAATGCGCGACAGTCCCCGCTCCCCTCTGGCATCAATGAGCTGCAGACGACACATGGCTGAACGACGATACGTCGTTTGGGCCATCTGTGCACCACTTTTGATACGTACTCCCTACAGTGGCACGTGAACATCCCACAAGCCGCGCCGTTTCTGAGATCATAGTTCCGAAGCGCCGTGCCATTACAATTTGTCCTTTATCAAACTCCGATGAATCTGCAGCTTTTCCAATTCTGACTCCGAACACTCTACTAACAGAAAGTGGATCTCGGGTTGGATATATGCTGCTCTGGGAACTTCACCTGCGCCACCGTTTGGTCTCTAGGCGCGCTCATGTCTCATCGGTGTGTAAGAGGCGGGGCAGGACAGAGGAGCCATAGTGCTTGACGTGAGCATAAAGTGCAGAAGTAGTGATTTGACACTCGTCCAAAGAGGAATGATTATCGGCTACCCTTGGCGCGGTAGCGGACTTCGTGAGGTGTTCGTGAGGTGCTGTAGTTAGGGTGTACCAAGAATGTACCACTGACACATCGAGTATCCCCGACGTCAAAACTCTGTAGTCCCAAAGGCTATCGACCCCAGAGAAGAACGTCGACTCGTAAAGGGCAATCGACGGACAACAGTGCAGCGATTGACCACTCAAATGAACGCTGGGGAACCCAGGTTCATGTTCCCAATAACAGTAAAACGAACCCTGTTACGCATGGGTCTCCAGTGTCGACGCTGCGTAAAGGCACCCATGTTAATTCAGGTCCATCCGTAAGGATGCCTACAATTCGCATGGGACTACAGTCATTGAACAGTGGAAGAGTGGGAAAAGGTTGCCTTCTCCGTCAAATCGAGATTTATACTCCACAGAAGTGACGGGCGGTGGCGGATATGGCGTCAAACACACGAGAACCGACCCCGGGCACGCTTGTCGGTCAAGTACAGGCCGGCGGTGGCAGTGTGCATGTCTGGCTGGGTAATGTTTTTCTGGTATGACCTGTTACCACTCGATGGGTCGCTGAACGCTAATGGCTACCTGTCCGTCCTCGTTGACCACATGCATCCCTTCATGTTGGACGTTCACCTTGGTGGTGGTGGTGTCTACCAACAGGACAATGCGCCGTGACACGTCGCTAAGGAGGTACGCGACTGGTTCCAGAAACGGAACAGAGATGTCTTCGTTCTCCCTTGGCCGACGAAATCGCCTGACCTCAATCCCATGTAACACTATTGGATCTATTTGACCTCAACCCCATGTAACACTATTGGATCTATTTTACCTCAACCCATGTAACACTATTGGATCTATTGGACCTCAACCCCATGTAACAATATTGGACTATTTGGATCGATAGGTTCGACGTGGCGACCCACAACCACGTTATCTCCGGGACCTCCGTGCTCTGCCGCAGTCCAAAAGGGCAAGTATGCTTCGGGCAACCTTCCAGGGCATTATTGCATCCATGCCAATAAGGTGTGGGAGGTTGCCCAAAGTTCATGCACCCAAGTTATCTGGATATTCGTCTCGCCGCTGTCTTCCGGGCTAAGAGTGGTTATTCCCATTATTAGGTAGGTGGTCATATTATTCTTATTACATAGCTGTATTCTGATACGACCGTGTATGTACTAAATCAACTATAACGCTGCTAATCGTTTGTATCAGACACCAATTGCCTCAAAACAGGCTTATTTCGTCCGCTCTACCCCAAAATTGCACGAACATAGAAATTCTACTAGGGAATGAACTATTCGACCTCAACCTCAAAAAGATATATACATACTGTATTTACAATTATGTTTTATGAACTGGGTGCTGGCGAATCTTACATATTTGGGGAACGAGGGCTACCTTATTTATACTTAAGCGTACAAGAGGAAAAGGGTTTACATACGTATATGTAACAGAAGTACGTAGACTAGTCGTGCTAAATTACTTTTACAGGTAAGTCAGTTCAATAGAGCAGCTTTGCTTCTTTAGAGCAAAAGATATCCATCCTTTTCTGAATCTCGGAAAACATGACAAAATGCAATAGCGCTCACAGACCACATGAAAAAGAAAAGTAAACATGTATGTGTTTATGATAAATATTAATTATTTCTGAGCGATTTAGAATCCTAAACTTAACTTTCGGAAAAAGAAACGATGCAGTTAACATGATATCTATGTTACAGAGAATTCCGAAGTAGGTACCCGATATGCCTATATTTTTTTGCACTCTTTAGAATTTTCAGTTACATAATTTAGCGCAGCATAGGTCATAGCAGATTTGGGAATCCAAAGTTCATGCACCCAAGTTATCTGGATATTAATTTCTCAATTTCCAAAATGTAATTTTTTTCCATTTCAGAATTTCCTTTGCGGACGTCTCGCGGGCCATTAAAAAAGTGGTTCGCGGGTCACGGGTTGAAGACCCCTGTTGTAGAGAAAGGCTTGCGTTATTTGCAATAAGTGACAGAGAACGTTTCATGAAGATTTGGAACGGGTCGGGCTGTAAACTGGGAATTCCGAACCAGACAAGGCCTTCTAAAGTTCGGAGCAGGACCGGAACAGACGAAATAGCTACATGTCCGTAAGGCACCAACTTTTCCGGGTGGTTGGGTGGCTTCTGTTACACAAATACTTTCAGGTGAAATCAGAGAAAAAGGTCTATTTCTTAAGATCTGGCGAACGAGGAAGACACGTTGTAGGGCCGACACATCTATTCCATCTCCCAGGAAACACTGCCGCCCGGTGGCGCAGTGGTCTAAGGCGCTGGCCTCTGATCATTCGTCCGTAAGGGGTCCGGGTTCGAATCCCGGTCAGGCATGGATGTTGTGTTTGTCTTACGGCACTGGCTCTCTCCCTTCCCTGGAACCAGTGACCCTAAATTAGGGACGGGCGACTGCTTATAGCCTATTGAGTTGCTCACGGTGGTCGTTAAACCTCCAATCAAAAAAAAAAAAAAAAAAAAACACTATCCAGGAGCTGTCGGATCTTTGCCGTAAAGTAAGAGGATGTTCCATCATGCTGAAACCATATATCTAGAGTCTAGACCAATATAAAATGGAACGTTTTCCAGAATGCTGGTCACTGGAAAACCTTATACCAGGAGCACGTTGGGACCGACCAGACTATTACCAACCATGCCAGTCCAGACATTAATACACTATCCATATGGATGACCAAACAAGACTATTGTGATAGTTCAAGACCCCCTCCCCCGTCCGAACGACTTTGATCGCTCCATAGTACACGCTTAGTGTGTACAAAACTGAGCGGAAAGGATAATCCGCAGGTTGCAGACATTGGATTCTTAAGTAATACTATACTTACATGTGGAGATCTTCATCGTGGTGAATGTCAAGCATGTTCATGTGAGTGATTCCTGTTCGGCGTGCAAATCCACGTGGCCTAGTTGTTGGATAAGGAACCAGGCCTTCTACACATTCTGCATCGTCAGATAACGCGCTTGCACATTGTGACCACGGAAATTTGTCCAAAGCTGAGCTGTATGACTCTCGGTTTGTTTATTTGCTTATTTGCCTGGAGCCTGAACCAGAGTATAGACAGGAAATAACGTCACAAAACGTTGGGGAATGCTGTCTCGGAAAATAACGCATTAAGAAAAAGGGGGCACTGAAATTGTTTCCTGACAGCTTATGCGCCATTTTCAGACTGCCCTGTATACACTTAGTCAGATACGTGGCACACCGACCAGAATATGGCGTCCATCAGGTCTGAAACTCCCACCTTAAAAATAATAAAGACCCCATGGTTGGAGGTGTGTGTTATGAAGTACTGGATCAACTAACAAAAGAAACTCGCTTTTGTGCTGTAAAGAAAGTTCATTTTATATTATCATACTTCTTTATGAACATAACAACCTCCAACGGAAATTTTTCACCAGATATTAATCAAAGCGCATGGACAGACGTAGGGACAAAGGTATAAAATTCTTATATGGGGTGAGAGTTATACATTAGGTTCCTAACGACTTGCTGTAGGGGCGAACGTAATGCTCCACCTGCCTTACATAATCTAACGTCCTTCAATGCTCTATAATCAAAGTTCGTATCTCTGTCTCCAATGGTCTCGCGCTGAAATCCTTGACTAAGGATGACTGACGAAGTACAATCAAAGTGATACACACCATAGTCGCGAACTACGGGCATGCTCGATTGCTTAAGCCCGCCTTGCAGAAATTAGGACATGCTCATCATGCCGTGCTATCCGCTATTTGTATATTGTGTTATGGAATAAGATGTTTCTATCGGTTAACATCATCCAAAGATACTTAAAACCGAAATTAATACACTGATCACAAAAAGTTAAAGATATTGCATGAAATGAAAGATGTATATATTTGACTCAAGTAACACGCATTGAAATAACATCAATGAAACTATGTAACACAAACAATAAAGAGTGTGTTTACAAAAACAATTTATTGTGCAATTTCTACACACAACAAAGTAGCACTGCAATATAAACAAAATGGTAAATTCGCACAATATCCATACCTCTGGATTTCAGTACCCGGTAACACAACCAAGGGCGCCCATGGGGGTCGAGCCCGCTGCCGTTGGTATAGCCAAAGTTTTGATAAATTTAAAACACTGAAATAGACGAAACCTTTTTTTAAAGCATTTTTAAAAATAATAAGTTATTAATAATTGATTGTATCAATTATTTTTGTTGTATTTTAGTATCTTGTACATTTACTAAAATGTTTGACAGCCTTGAAGGAGGTAAGGATTTTTCTTAGCCCCCCCCCCCGAAGTACTCATATGGGTGCCACTGAACACAACCTTTGTGTCGAAGAACTTCTTGACACTTACGAGGCACACTTGCAATGATATTATTGATGAGTGTCTGGGGCAGCTCGTCCCACATTACAGGCAACACGCTACGGAGGTTTGCCAGTTTACTGGGGTATGGAACGTAGTTACCCAGACGTCGCTGTACAACGTACCAAATGTTCTCAATAGGAACAACGACAGGAGACCTCAAAGGCAGCTGTATCGATCTAATCTCATGATTTTCCAGCTCCATGCACGGTGACTAGTTGTGCTGTCATCGAGAAAACGATACGCATGTCCGATAGCAGCGTGAAACAGTGTAGCAATGGGCACAATGGTCTCGTTTCGATGCACCGAGGCATTCATGTTGCCTTGAGAAACATACATGGAAGTGCAGCCATTAAAACACACTCTAGCTCAGAACAGAACTAACCGCCACTGGTAAGGTTAGAGAGATTGCGCGTAGTGCGGTTGTATTCGTGTGCCGGGTCTCCTCCACACGTGTCTTCGTCGAGTATCAGGATGAAGAGAGAAATGGGATTCGTACGTGAAAAGTTTAGAGTGCCACTCTGTACTCCATGACAGAAAGGGGAGCTAATGTCAATGCTACACATCTCAGCTGCGTCCTTGTTCTGAGTCCGTACTCATGAACACGGTTTCGTACCGTTAGCATGGACACTGAGACACCAAAAGCTGCTCGAAGTGATTCTCGAAGTTGGCTAAGAACTTCTCCGAGCACTTACTGTCAGTTAGTGATCATGTCTCCTAGTGGTCATTTTCAGGAGACCGTTCTTGGATCGATCTGCAACATTTCCATGCAGCAGAAAATTTTGTGTGTAACCGACTTACTACATTTTGCGAAACTCCTAAAGCAGCAGCCACATCGATCTGCCGTACAGATTCTTGTAACATGCCAACAGATCCATTTCTGTTGTCAATGATTAAATGTCGTTTGGGCATCATTTAAGGTTAATTCCCCCTGAAGGCAATATATTCGGCTAACTTCTAGGGCAAGAGGTGAAATGACCCGCTTTCCACTTTCAGCAGGGTACTTATTGGAGTTTTTAAGCCACCTGCTGTGCTGTCGTGATGCTTCAGGGCCGGGGCCCCTAGTTTTGAGGGCCCCCAAATATAGATATATATATTACTTGCTTTGCAAAAAAGATTGCAGTTTCCAAACAAATTTTCGGGAAAACGTTCTATGTAATAAGCCAGTGGCGTAGCCAAAAATTTCTTAAGGGAGGGTCCATGAATTTGGTTCATTGGTGAAAGTCTCGTATACACCGCTTTAAATTCGTGCTGTCTCCCCTCAAGGGAGGGGTTCACCCCCCCCTCTGGCTACGCCACTGATGTAAGTCAAGCGAGAATTGTACTTTCATTTGAAGAAATAAATTGCCGTGACTTAATATATTTCTTAAAGCTACAGTGTTTGACGAAACAACGGAATTACAGCATGACTCCTGCTGTGTTCAGAAAAGGACGATAAGGTGGGATTTTTTAATAACGCTGCACTTTCATTTAGGCACTAAATATTTACATGACATGTCAGGTTTGTTATATTTTTCTTTTACTTAATTAATTCGTAGGCGCCTACACCTTGGCCTTTTTAACAGCTTTTAATCCGTTGACTTCATATTCATAACGTTTACGTATCAAATGAAGTTAGTAGCATTGGGCTTTTACTTATACACTAAATATTAATTCACAGGTCCTAAGCCTAAGCCCTTTTTCCAGTTTTTATTATGATTGTGTCATATTCATAACTTTTACATATCGGTGCAAGTTGATATGTTGTGCTTATTAAAATTTTGTAAAAAGGCCTATGCTTAGGACTTAAGAATTAATATTTAGTGCCTAAGTAAAAGGGCAATGCTACTAACTTGATTTGATGTGTAAACGTTGTGTGTATGACATTGGTAGAGTAAATATTAAAAAGGCCTAGGCCCTATGAATTAATATTTACTGCCAAAGTAAATTTTTTTCTAAAAATGCTATTAACTTAACTTGATATGTACTCTGGATATGATATGGGTAGAATAAAAACTGGTAAAAGGGCCTTTGGCCTATTAATTAATATTTACTGCCTAAGTAAACATCCAATATTAGTAACTTGATTTGTTATGTAAACGTTGTGAATATGACATTAGTACAATAGAAACTGCTAAAAAGGCCTAAGGCCTATGAATTAATATTTAGTGTCTAAGTAAAAGTTCAATGCTGTTAACTTCGGTAAACGGTAAAAATACCCCCGAAAACTGAAAAGCGGAAAAAATAGCCCCCGAAGAAATACCCACATAACAAACGGTTCATTGTAAACTGCCACACAGGAACACTGATGTGTAGCAGTGTTCCGGGAAGGCAATTTACCGGCAACCCTGCCACACATCTTTCAGCAACTTGGCTACAAAAGTTCAAAGGGGGGGGGGGCTATAAAGATTGCCGTTTCTGGGCCTACATTGATAACTGAATTGGGAAACGAATTTCGCGAATACTTTCCATGTAAGCCAAGCGAGAATTGTACTTTAATTTGAAGAAATAAATTGCCGAGGATCCGAGGTACACTTGGGGGGGGGGGGCTGAACCAAAACCCCCTGGAGAGTAAGAAAGCCTCCCAAACAGGTCTGTGACGTCAGAGCTAGCGGGCCGACCCTCGACCGTCCCTCGACCGACTTTGGCTGAACCCCCAACTTCCATAATATTAGATTCTGGGCCGCTGGAGTCTTTCAGTGTATCCAGGCTGTTCCCCTTGAAGCGCCCGCGAGGTCCGTGAGCTTGGAGGGGGGGGGGTCCCCAAAATGTTGAAATGGCCGTAGAGCTGTAAACATTAGAAGCATGCTTTACATAATGATTCTCTACTCGACCACGAATTTTCAGGAGGGTGGGGTGCAAGTATCTAAGAGCGCAGACAAGTCTTCAAGGTAAGGGATTTGCTCGCAATTTCTATGCTTCATGTTGTGTTTAATGGTAAATTATGTATGCCCTTCCCCCTCCCCCAGAAATTTGGTGAAGCCTGTGAGAGGGGTACGAGGCGCTTGGTTTGGAGGGCTCTACCCCCATCTTCCGTAATTTTATATTCTGGACCTCTATAGTCGGTCAGTGTATCCTCGATGTTATCCCTGAATAGCTCTTAAAAACGGGGGGGGGGCGGTACCCCACCCTCCTGAAAATTCGTGGTCATGTACAGAATCACCATATAAAACATGATACTAATGTTTACAGCTCTACATGCATATTAACATTTTGGGGGAAATCCCCCCAGCTCATGGACCTCGTGGACACTTCAAGGGGAACTTCCTGGATACACTGACAGACTCCAGCGGCCCAGAATATAATATTACGGAAGTTGGAGGTTGAGCCCCCCGCCCCCAAGTGTACCTCGGATCCTCTGCAATTTATTTCTTCAAATTAAAGTACAATTCTCGCTTGGCTTACATGGAACGTTTTCGCGAAATTCGTTTCCCAATTCAGTTATCAATGTAGGCCCAGAAACGGCAATCTTTATAGCCCCCCCCTGGAACTCTTGAAGCCTTGTTGCTGAAAGATGTGTGGCAGGGTTGCCGGTAAATTGCCACACCGGAACACTGCCACACATCAGTGTTCCTGTGTGGCAGTTTACGGCGAACCGTTTGTTCTGTGGGTATTTCTTCCGGGGGCATTTTTTCCGCTTTTCAATTTTTGGGGGTATTTTCTCCGGGGGTATTTTTTCCTGGGGGTGTTTTTACCTACATCCGTTAACTTCATTGGATACGCAAACATTATGGATATGAAGTCGGCGGATTAAAAGCTGTTAAAAAGGCCAAGGTATAAGGCCAATAGATTAATTAAGTAAAAGAAAAATATTACAAACTTGACATGTTATGTAAATATTTAGCGCCTAAGTAAAAGTGCAGCGTTATTAAAATATCCCACCTTATCGTCCTTTTCTGAACACAACATGAGTCATGCTGTAATTCCGTTGTTTCGTCGAACACTGTAGTTTTCAGAAATATATTAAGTCACAGCAAATTATTTCTTCAAATGAAAGTACAGTTCTCGCTTGGCTTACATTGAACGTTTTCTCGAAATTTGTTTGGAGTTCCCAATTCAATTCTCACTATAGGCCAAGAAACGGCAATCTTTACCCCCCCCCCCCGAACTTTTATGGCCTAAACTCGTATGAACCGGCATGAAAATTCAGACAAACAGAAAAGCTCCATCCCGCCGTTAGGCACCTTGGAAAATTGCAACGCATAAAGTGTTTCTCAGAGGTATTTTACAGTGAACCGTATGGTAAACGGTAAAAATACCCCCGAAAACTGAAAAGCGGAAAAAATGCCCCTGGAAGAAATACCCCCAGAACAAACGGTTCACTGTAAACTGTCACACAGGAACACTGATGTGTGGCAATGTTCCGGTGTGGCAATTTACCGGCAACCCTGTCACACATCTTTCAGCAACTTGGCTACAAATGTTAAAAAGGGAAGGGGGGCTATAAAGATTGCCGTTTCTGGGCCTACATTGGTAACTCAATTGGGAAACGAATTTCGCGAAAACTTTCCGTGTAAGCCAAGCGAGAATTGTACTTTAATTTGAAGAAATAAATTGCCGAGGATCCGAGGTACACTTGGGGAAGGGGGAGGCTCAACCCCCAACTTCCGTAATATTAGATTCTGGGCCGCTGGAGTCTGTCAGCGTATCCAGGCTGTTCCCTTTGAAGCGCCCGCGAGGCCCGTGAGCTTGGGGGGGTGGGTGTTCCCCGAAATGTTTTAATGGCCGTAGAGCTGTAAACATTAGAAGCATGCTTTACATAATGATTCTCTACACGACCACGAATTTTCAGGAGGGTGGGGTGCAAGTTTCTAAGAGCGCAGACAAGTCTTCAAGGTAAGGGATTTGCTCGCAATTTCTATGCTTCATGTTGTGTTTAATGGTAAATTATGTATGCCCTTCCCCCTCCCCCAGAAATTTGGTGAAGCCTGTGAGAGGGATACGAGATGCTTGATTTGGAGGGCTCTACCCCCAACTTCCGTAATTTTATATTCTGGACCTCTAGAGTCGGTCAGTGTATCCTCGATGTTACCCCTGAATAGCTCTTAGAAAGGGGGGGGGCACCCTGCCCTCCTGAAAATTCGTGGTCGTGTATAGAATCATTATATAAAACATGGTACTAATGTTTACAGCTCTATTTGCATTTTAACATTTTGGGGGAGAGCCTCCCCCAGCTCATGGACCTCGCTGACACTTCAAGGGGAACTTCCTGGATACACTGACAGACTCCAGCGGCCCAGAATATAATATTACGGAAGTTCGGGGTAGCCCCCCCCCCCCAGTGTACCTCGGATCCTCGGCAATTTATTTCTTCAAATTAAAGTACAATTCTCGCTTGGCTTACATGGAACGTTTTCGCGAAATTCGTTTCCCAATTCAGTTATCAATGCAGGCCCAGAAAAGGCAATCTTTATAGCCCCCCCCTTTTTGATCTTTTGTAGCCAAGTTGCTGAAAGATGTGTGGTGTGTGGCATGGTTGCCGGTAAATTGTCACACCGGAACACTGCCACACATCAGTGTTCCTGTGTGGCAGTTTACAGTGAACCGTTTGTTCTGGGGGTATTTCTTCCGGGGGCATTTTTTCCGCTTTTCAATTTTCGGGGGTATTTTCTCCGGGGGTATTTTTTCCTGGGGGTGTTTTTACCTACATCCGAACCGTATATCGGTTGTCTGTTCTTCTGGCAACATATAGAAACACATATACAAAAAATAAAAGAATTAAATTCGTTGGAGTAATTCTTTGGAGTTTTCCCCTCTAAGATTTCAGCCCCCCCACCCCCACCCCGACGAAAAAGTTCTGGTTTTCCTACTTGCAGTTTTTTTTAATTTGCCTCCTCCGGGAAAAAAAAACAAAAAAACACATCATCCGTTCCAGAATATAGCATGAGTTATGCTGTAGTTCCGTTGTTTCGCAAAAGTGAAAAAGTTATTTAAAAAATGTGAAGAAAAACGTAATGTGAGGACACTTTGCAAAATGGACACAAAAACAAATCTGTCATACAACGACCTTCAACAGAGCATTGAACAAGTCGACCGTACGGCGTTTTAAATGCCTGAGGCTGTTAAACGCAACAAAGCAGAATGTGGGAACACCTGTGCTGTCCCTTAGTCGCAAAAATTGGTTTCACCCCACCCACAATGCATCCCCAGCACACAAGGTCACACGCCTTCTCTCTGATTCATTACCATGGCTGTCTGCAGGATTACTGGAATTTGTGTAGTTGTGTGCTAAGAAAGAAAAGAAAGGCAAATCTTGGAGATTTGTTGTCATCAAAACTCTAACCTGGTGGAAAGATAAGAGATGCGAGCTAATTCTGTTTCTAGTGCTCCCTGTTAAAATAAGCGTGTTTTTTTTTTCTGCCTAATGACGTGTTTTTTCAACAGCGACAGTCTCGTCCCAGCAACAGAGAAGTATCTCAGTTACCGATAGAAATTTGCCGAGTATCAGTTTTGTGGGTAGCAATCTTCCGGGTACCAGTTTTCTGAAATTTAATTATATGCAAATGATGTGATTTCTATAATTCATTAAATAATTTACGAATTTGAAGAAAAAAAATGTATCGTTATGCTTAGAATGGGTAAAGATGATGCTAAAGCGTAATATAATTCAGACATTAAAAATTGAACAGAATATGATGAAACTGCGTAGGTATGAGTTCACCGGGTACCCATCTCCCTGAATCCGATGTTTGATTACAGAATCACCTATTCTGACAGCATGGGCGCCTGCAGGAAATTTTTCAAGGGGGGGGGGGAGGTCAAGTGTAATTAAGGTTTGGCTAATTATGTAGAAAACAGTAATTCGTGAAAGTGAAAGATTAATACTATTACTACTACTTACTCACTACACTAGAACACTACTACTACTATTATTATTATTATTAACTGATGCTGCTTTTGAAGAAAGTGTATGTTAGTAATAGTCATGTATTATCATGTACATTGGTAACTGTTTTCAAAATAATGAACAGCGTCGAGCAGGGCCACGCCAAGCCTTTTAAGTTCAGCACACACCACCCTGAGCGGAACTTGTATGGGCGTACTACCTTACGGTTTGCTAGGTTTTCCGCTTTCACGTTATTGTTTTCCAATTCCAAATTTCCAATAAAATTGGGTAATAAAATTAAACGCCCCAAACTCCATCTTTCCTTGTGGTCCAGTTCTGTGAGAGTAAAAAAAAAGTAATAAATAAAATAAAATAAAGGGAAAAATAATTCTACATGGGGTCAATGACCCCCCCCCTATCGGCGCCCATGTCTGATAGCAACAAAATGCATTTGTATGTTCCGACAGTGGCGGCTCGTGGTAAACTGAGATGGAGGGGCTGCATCTCAATTTTGTAGATATCACGATACCACTTCGAAAGTTAAGTTACTGCGCCTGTTTTTTTTTTTTTTTTTTTGAGATTGGAGGTTTAACGACCACCGTGAGCAACTCAATGGGCTATAAGCAGTCGCCCGTCCCTAATTTAGGGTCACTGGTTCCAGGGAAGGGAGAGAGCCAGTGCCGTAAGGCAAACACAACATCCATGCCTCACCGGGATTCGAACCCAGACTCCTTACGGATGAATGATCAGAGGCCAACGCCTTAGACCACTGCGCCACCGGGGCGGCTTACTGCGCCTGTGCTGACGCTGTCCATTTAATAATAATATATATATATAAATATATATATATGTGTATATATATATATATATATATTCTATAAAGAAGATACCTAAGCAAAAAAATACATATATAATTTTGACTCACACCTAATACAACATAGAAAAGGTTATGTATCTACCTGTGTGAGTAAAAGGAGAAAAGATAAAAAAATAAAATAAAACAACTGAATGTAGAAGGTGTCGAGAATACTGAGCCTTGGCTTTATCAAGGACCAGCAAAAACTCTGCATTTTCTCACTTCCACAAAGACCTAGTTGGAAATGGGTTTCTGCAAGGCCATAGATGCAAGTAACATTCCCACCTAAAATAGTTTAAAAAATATATATATAAGTCATGTCCTCCGTAGAGTAGCATGACCTAGCACTAGTTAACAATTTCGCTTGCATCCATTAACCTTCATGGCCCGACCCATGCTCTTCATCTGTTACTATTAAACAGAGAGAAGAAGATTAAAGAGAACTCAAGCTGTGAGAGTGACATAATAAATAGAAATGATTTTCAGCTATAACGAAATTCCAAGTTCGTTTGAGAGAGAATTTAAACCTGAAAAACAATGCAAAAAGAAATCCAAATTTTACATTGCAATTAAAAAAGGAAATGTTAATTTATAACGAACAGATTTTTGAAAGAAAACTTGAGTCTAAAACCCCCTACTCTACAACTTATGACAGCACGAAAACGAGAATAAGTTAAAGATAATAATTAACTAAAGAAAACTTTGTGAAAGTTATATACCTTAAACAGTTAGTTGCAATATGTACAAAGTATTTCAGCAGTGCTTTAAGTGCATAATTAATTAGTTATTAAGAACTTAACTACTTTGAAAAAACAGCGCATAGACAGCGCATAGAAAAGGAACAAGCTTAGCCTTCCTCTGTTCCTAGGTACCCCAAAAGACGCTCAAAGTTACAAAGAAAAGTAAGAGTTAAAACCCGCATAAATGTTAACAGACAAACCAATGCTTAAAAGCTGAAAAGCTAAAAAACGACAGAGAAAAGGTACATAAAGTACAAACATTGAACTTATAAAACCTAGAACCCAAAACAAGGAAGAGAGCTTACCTCTTGTGTGACAAAAACTTTTCTCCTTACAAGAGGAGAACATGGCTGACCCCTTCCGCCACTCCCTAGACGCTGGGGGCAGTGAGGGTGGGGCTGATGGCCTCCTCATACAGCAAGAAACCAACGCGCGGAGATTTTAACCAGAGAAAAAATATATAAAATTAAGACTGTGGATCTGTATGATCAGAATGAGCAGAATTAACTCTCCAGAATACATGAGAAATATTATAAAATACACGAGCAGTTTATTTAATAATCTTTGCATGTATTAAATCACCTTAGTGAGCTTCTATAGATTAATCAGAATCTTATTAATTTTAATGTTGGTTTTACTATTTTTAGTATAGCTATCCTAGTAATGAATAACTAGTTTTCTTTTTTATTTGTTTTTATTTTCTTTTATAAACAGATTTTTAAGCTTTTTTTGTGTGCTTTTTTTGTGATTTTGTTTATATTATTTAATTTTTTTGTTTTAATAGGACCGTCATATCCATAGCACTAAGGTTCCTTTAGGTAGTTAATAGGCATCCTCTAGCCAACTTCCTTACGGCTTTGATTGGTCAGAATCATATTATTAACTGTGTAGAAAATTAAAGCAGATCTGCCAACCTTACTCTATTATTCAGAATAATTTTTCTTAAAGTTCTTTTGATGAAAGAAGAAGGAATTTCGTTCTCTAGAAAACTTTCTAATAGTATATTAATGTGGTAATTGAAATCCAAATTGTTGCTGCAAATTCTTGAAATTCTTAGGACCTGAGAAATTAGTACATTCTCAATTACTTTGGTTGAAATGTTATTATTCCAGTGTAGATATTTAATTACTTTGAAAGGAAAATTAACTCTTTTATCAAAGAGGCTAATAGATGGGTTACCTCTGTTGAGCTTAATGCTTAAGTCTAGGAACTCAAGTTCCTGATTACTGTGGTTGGTTTTACATAAGTTAAGAGAGCTAGGATAGATATTATCAAAATCACTCTCTATAACTTCTGAATTATTGATACACAGCAGATCATCAATATATCTAAAAGTGTAAAGGTAGTTATCTGAGCAGGTGGGGTGATTTTTAATGAATTTATATTCCTTAAAGAACAGGAATAGATTAGCGATATTTGTGGACGTTGATGTTCCCATTGGAATACCGTTCACTTGCTTATAGAGAGTATTATTATATAAGATATGGTTATTTTTTATGCAGCAATTGAGATAAGAGTTCCAAGTTCCTACATCAACAAATTGGTTAAGTTTAAATTCTGCATACAGCTCTTTAAAGGTAGTGATTATATCTGATAGAGGCAGATTAGTATATAGGTTTTCAAAATCATAACTATTAATATCTAGGGGACAAACTTTGAGTATAGTAGAAATTACTTCTGCATTATTATTAATTAGCCAAAAATCTCTGTACATCAAGTTAGAACAGTTTCTAATGTGTTTCAAAACCTTCTTTAAGACATCTTCAAAAGCAAGATCTATTTTCTTTTTATGACTTCTTACTCCACTAGCTATGAACCTGAACTTTACAGGATCCTTATGAAACTTAACCGTTGCAAAAAGAAATGGAAATTCAGGCCCATATCTTCTAGTTTGTGGAATTTTAAGTTTCTTGAAGAATGCCTTAAACCGATTTTCTAACTGCTTGGTAGAATAACTTACGGGCTCGTATGTTACTCTATTATTGAGTTCCATAGTTAACAATTCAAAATAGAACTTCTTACAGATAATTGCAAAATTATTGCTAGCTTTATCCGTAGTGGTAAAAATAAATTGGTCTTGTAGTTTGGAGAGTGACCTTTTAGCTTCTCCAGAGAAAAGAGATTTCTGTCGAAACAAAAGTCCAGACCTGCCAACTCACCGGTGAAGCTATTGATTATATTATATTTCCATTCTGCGAAGGCCTCAATAGGCTGATTGTACGTTAAACTGGTTTTTACGATGTACTTATTTACATCTTGAGTGAAGCTCTCAAGAATCCTTTCTTTGGAAATTGTGAAGGAAGGTCTGAAATTAGAGCCATACTCTAATAAATTCCTAAGCTTTTCATTTTCAACATAACTCAAGTTTCCGGTGATAATATGGTTGTAATTCTTATCATAGTGAACTGTTTCTTTATGTTCATCACTGCCCCCAGCGTCTAGGGAGTGGCGGAAGGGGTCAGCCATGTTCTCCTCTTGTAAGGAGAAAAGTTTTTGTCACACAAGAGGTAAGCTCTCTTCCTTGTTTTGGGTTCTAGGTTTTATAAGTTCAATGTTTGTACTTTATGTACCTTTTCTCTGTCGTTTTTTAGCTTTTCAGCTTTTAAGCATTGGTTTGTCTGTTAACATTTATGCGGGTTTTAACTCTTACTTTTCTTTGTAACTTTGAGCGTCTTTTGGGGTACCTAGGAACAGAGGAAGGCTAAGCTTGTTCCTTTTCTATGCGCTGTCTATGCGCTGTTTTTTCAAAGTAGTTAAGTTCTTAATAACTAATTAATTATGCACTTAAAGCACTGCTGAAATACTTTGTACATATTGCAACTAACTGTTTAAGGTATATAACTTTCACAAAGTTTTCTTTAGTTAATTATTATCTTTAACTTATTCTCGTTTTCGTGCTGTCATAAGTTGTAGAGTAGGGGGTTTTAGACTCAAGTTTTCTTTCAAAAATCTGTTCGTTATAAATTAACATTTCCTTTTTTAATTGCAATGTAAAATTTGGATTTCTTTTGCAATGTTTTTCAGGTTTAAATTCTCTCTCAAACGAACTTGGAATTTCGTTATAGCTGAAAATCATTTCTATTTATTATGTCACTCTCACAGCTTGAGTTCTCTTTAATCTTCTTCTCTCTGTTTAATAGTAACAGATGAAGAGCATGGGTCGGGCCATGAAGGTTAATGGATGCAAGCGAAATTGTTAACTAGTGCTAGGTCATGCTACTCTACGGAGGACATGACTTATATATATATATTTTAAACTATTTTAGGTGGGAATGTTACTTGCATCTATGGCCTTGCAGAAACCCATTTCCAACTAGGTCTTTGTGGAAGTGAGAAAATGCAGAGTTTTTGCTGGTCCTTGATAAAGCCAAGGCTCAGTATTCTCGACACCTTCTACATTCAGTTGTTTTATTTTATTTTTTTATCTTTTCTCCTTTTACTCACACAGGTAGATACATAACCTTTTCTATGTTGTATTAGGTGTGAGTCAAAATTATATATGTATTTTTTTGCTTAGGTATCTTCTTTATAGAATGTGAATTCTGAATTTTCAAAACTGCTGCGTTGCGCGTTTTGATTTTCAGGTTATTTTGCACCCTTCGTTTTAAATTCTAAAATTTTTTCCTTAGTCTTCAGTTTTGCTCTTAAGTATATATATATATATATATATATATATATATATATATATTCTATAAAGAAGATACCTAAGCAAAAAAATACATATATAATTTTGACTCACACCTAATACAACATAGAAAAGGTTATGTATCTACCTGTGTGAGTAAAAGGAGAAAAGATAAAAAAATAAAATAAAACAACTGAATGTAGAAGGTGTCGAGAATACTGAGCCTTGGCTTTATCAAGGACCAGCAAAAACTCTGCATTTTCTCACTTCCACAAAGACCTAGTTGGAAATGGGTTTCTGCAAGGCCATAGATGCAAGTAACATTCCCACCTAAAATAGTTTAAAAAATATATATATAAGTCATGTCCTCCGTAGAGTAGCATGACCTAGCACTAGTTAACAATTTCGCTTGCATCCATTAACCTTCATGGCCCGACCCATGCTCTTCATCTGTTACTATTAAACAGAGAGAAGAAGATTAAAGAGAACTCAAGCTGTGAGAGTGACATAATAAATAGAAATGATTTTCAGCTATAACGAAATTCCAAGTTCGTTTGAGAGAGAATTTAAACCTGAAAAACATTGCAAAAGAAATCCAAATTTTACATTGCAATTAAAAAAGGAAATGTTAATTTATAACGAACAGGTTTTTGAAAGAAAACTTGAGTCTAAAACCCCCTACTCTACAACTTATGACAGCACGAAAACGAGAATAAGTTAAAGATAATAATTAACTAAAGAAAACTTTGTGAAAGTTATATACCTTAAACAGTTAGTTGCAATATGTACAAAGTATTTCAGCAGTGCTTTAAGTGCATAATTAATTAGTTATTAAGAACTTAACTACTTTGAAAAAACAGCGCATAGACAGCGCATAGAAAAGGAACAAGCTTAGCCTTCTTCTGTTCCTAGGTACCCCAAAAGACGCTCAAAGTTACAAAGAAAAGTAAGAGTTAAAACCCGCATAAATGTTAACAGACAAACCAATGCTTAAAAGCTGAAAGCTAAAAAACGACAGAGAAAAGGTACATAAAGTACAAACATTGAACTTATAAAACCTAGAACCCAAAAACAAGGAAGAGAGCTTACCTCTTGTGTGACAAAAACTTTTCTCCACACAAGAGGAGAACATGGCTGACCCCTTCCGCCACTCCCTTGACGCTGGGGGGCAGTGAGGGTGGGGCTGATGGCCTCCTCATACAGCAAGAAACCAACGCGCGGAGATTTTAACCAGAGAAAAAAATATATAAACTTAAGACTGTGGATCTGTATGATCAGAATGAGCAGAATTAACTCTCCAGAATACATGAGAAATATTATAAAATACACGAGCAGTTTATTTAATAATCTTTGCATGTATTAAATCACCTTAGTGAGCTTCTATAGATTAATCAGAATCTTATTAATTTTAATGTTGGTTTTACTATTTTTAGTATAGCTATCCTAGTGATGAATAACTAGTTTTCTTTTTTATTTGTTTTTATTTTCTTTTTATAAACAGATTTTTAAGCTTTTTTTGTGATTTTGTTTATATTATTTAATTTTTTGTTTTAATAGGACCGTCATATCCATAGCACTAAGGTTCCTTTAGGTAGTTAATAGGCATCCTCTAGCCAACTTCCTTACGGCTTTGATTGGTCAGAATCATATTATTAACTGTGTAGAAAATTAAAGCAGATCTGCCAACCTTACTCTATTATTCAGAATAATTTTTCTTAAAGTTCTTTTGATGAAAGAAGAAGGAATTTCGTTCTCTAGAAAAACTTTCTAATAGTATATTAATGTGGTAATTGAAATCCAAATTGTTGCTGCAGATTCTTGAAATTCTTAGGACCTGAGAAATTAGTACATTCTCAATTACTTTGGTTGAAATGTTATTATTCCAGTGTAGATATTTAATTACTTTGAAAGGAAAATTAACTCTTTTATCAAAGAGGCTAATAGATGGGTTACCTCTGTTGAGCTTAATGCTTAAGTCTAGGAACTCAAGTTCCTGATTACTGTGGTTGGTTTTACATAAGTTAAGAGAGCTAGGATAGATATTATCAAAATCACTCTCTATAACTTCTGAATTATTGATACACAGCAGATCATCAATATATCTAAAAGTGTAAAGGTAGTTATCTGAGCAGGTGGGGTGATTTTTAATGAATTTATATTCCTTAAAGAACAGGAATAGATTAGCGATATTTGTGGACGTTGATGTTCCCATTGGAATACCGTTCACTTGCTTATAGAGGGTATTATTATATAAGATATGGTTATTTTTTATGCAGCAATTGAGATAAGAGTTCCAAGTTCCTACATCAACAAATTGGTTAAGTTTAAATTCTGCATACAGCTCTTTAAAGGTAGTGATTATATCTGATAGAGGCAGATTAGTATATAGGTTTTCAAAATCATAACTATTAATATCTAGGGGACAAACTTTGAGTATAGTAGAAATTACTTCTGCATTATTATTAATTATCCAAAAATCTCTGTACATCAAGTTAGAACAGTTTCTAATGTGTTTCAAAACCTTCTTTAAGACATCTTCAAAAGCAAGATCTATTTTCTTTTTATGACTCCTTACTCCACTAGCTATGAACCTGAACTTCACAGGATCCTTATGAAACTTAACCGTTGCAAAAAGAAATGGAAATTCAGGCCCATATCTTCTAGTTTGTGGAATTTTAAGTTTCTTGAAGAATGCCTTAAACCGATTTTCTAACTGCTTGGTAGAATAACTTACGGGCTCGTATGTTACTCTATTATTGAGTTCCATAGTTAACAATTCAAAATAGAACTTCTTACAGATAATTGCAAAATTATTGCTAGCTTTATCCGTAGTGGTAAAAATAAATTGGTCTTGTAGTTTGGAGAGTGACCTTTTAGCTTCTCCAGAGAAAAAGAGATTTCTGTCGAAACAAAAGTCCAGACCTGCCAACTCACCGGTGAAGCTATTGATTATATTATATTTCCATTCTGCGAAGGCCTCAATAGGCTGATTGTACGTCAAACTGGTTTTTACGATGTACTTATTTACATCTTGAGTGAAGCTCACAAGAATCCTTTCTTTGGAAATTGTGAAGGAAGGTCTGAATTTAGAGCCATACTCTAATAAATTCCTAAGCTTTTCATTTTCAACATAACTCAAGTTTCCGGTGATAATATGGTTGTAATTCTTATCATAGTGAACTGTTTCTTTATGTTCATCACAAGAACAAGAAGTAATTACAGGAATGTAGCTCGAAGAGTTAAGTTTGTAGTTTTTAACTATTGACCCTAAGGTCTTAACATATTTAAAACTTACAATAGACTGGTGCCTGTGGATGGGAAAAAAAATTGCATTATTGTAGAACAGCTTCCTTACATTGAGATTATCGTAGGCTTTATTTAGGAACCTGATGGTAACAAAATTACTGGAAAATTCTTTAAGAGAAATTTTATCTTTAAGAATATGTTTAAGAATGTCCAGAACCAAAGCAAAGACATGCTTATCAACATGGTCAGCAGTTTCATTCCAGAATTTGAAAAAACATTTAAGGACAGAGTGCTTGAAGGACTTGAGAATTTTGTAAGTATTTTTAACAAAATTAGTGCCAGTTTTAAAGCTTTCCAGAGTTTTTAGCAAGTTAGCAAAATCAACTTTGCTTGATGTGCGAAATAACCTCTGTCCTCTATTACCTCTAGAGCAGCTCTTATTATTAACAAGAAAGAAGAGTTCACGAATTGAAAATTTATGCTGATTATGCTTATTGTCAGATAGAGTGGAATTAAGGCCATAGGGATAAAGAGACTGATGCTGCAAAATTTCAAGGGATTCAGTTTCTAGCCGAGCATAGAGGTCAGGAATAATATGTAGTACCTCTATTTTCACTTTGTCAAAACCATGAGTATGGAAATGCTCTAATTCAAAGGTAGAGTACTGGTTGGCGTTTGTGGAGGGGTTCACTCCTGAATTAGAAAACTTGTTTACTAGAGACCTGTGACCATTAATCCTAAGATGAAGAGGATTTTTACTTTGGCCAATATAGCTAAGGTTGCAGACAGTACAGGTGAGTTTATAGATGGTATTGTAGGCTTTGCAAAACTTGTTGGAGCAATTATCCTCAACAGAAGAATACAGGTTAGGATCTGCAGATTTACATGTCAAACAACGTTTGTCATTTCATAACTTTAGATTACCTTTGCCAGCGAGTTCATACACTATGGGAAAGGGTGCTAGCCTAACTGAGCGGGAGGACTTAAAATATCTGAGCTGACCTCCAATCCTTTCATCGTCCTTAGAACTACACTTGGGCCAAAACATACAAATTCTGAGCAAACCAACTAGGAAAAACTTTTTAGAAATAAGCAGTCCAAGAAAAGACCAAACTCGAGTATAAACTACACTCCAAAAAGCTGCATCCAAAACATACTAAAAAGAAAAATTAGAAAATGAAAAAAACCTCAAGTGAAAAAAATAGTAATAAAAAATAAAAAAAAAAAAAAAATAATAATAATAATAAAACATTTCAACTAGAATTTGCGCATGAGCTGCTAAATAATAAATTGAAATTAGTTACTTAAGAGCAAAACTGAAGACTAAGGAAAAAATTTTAGAATTTAAAACGAAGGGTGCAAAATAACCTGAAAATCAAAACGCGCAACGCAGCAGTTTTGAAAATTCAGAATTCACATTCTATAAAGAAGATACCTAAGCAAAAAAATACATATATAATTTTGACTCACACCTAATACAACATAGAAAAGGTTATGTATCTACCTGTGTGAGTAAAAGGAGAAAAGATAAAAAAATAAAATAAAACAACTGAATGTAGAAGGTGTCGAGAATACTGAGCCTTGGCTTTATCAAGGACCAGCAAAAACTCTGCATTTTCTCACTTCCACAAAGACCTAGTTGGAAATGGGTTTCTGCAAGGCCATAGATGCAAGTAACATTCCCACCTAAAATAGTTTAAAAAATATATATATAAGTCATGTCCTCCGTAGAGTAGCATGACCTAGCACTAGTTAACAATTTCGCTTGCATCCATTAACCTTCATGGCCCGACCCATGCTCTTCATCTGTTACTATTAAACAGAGAGAAGAAGATTAAAGAGAACTCAAGCTGTGAGAGTGACATAATAAATAGAAATGATTTTCAGCTATAACGAAATTCCAAGTTCGTTTGAGAGAGAATTTAAAACCTGAAAAACATTGCAAAAAGAAATCCAAATTTTACATTGCAATTAAAAAAGGAAATGTTAATTTATAACGAACAGATTTTTGAAAGAAAAACTTGAGTCTAAAACCCCCTACTCTACAACTTATGACAGCACGAAAACGAGAATAAGTTAAAGATAATAATTAACTAAAGAAAACTTTGTGAAAGTTATATACCTTAAACAGTTAGTTGCAATATGTACAAAGTATTTCAGCAGTGCTTTAAGTGCATAATTAATTAGTTATTAAGAACTTAACTACTTTGAAAAAACAGCGCATAGACAGCGCATAGAAAAGGAACAAGCTTAGCCTTCTTCTGTTCCTAGGTACCCCAAAAGACGCTCAAAGTTACAAAGAAAAGTAAGAGTTAAAACCCGCATAAATGTTAACAGACAAACCAATGCTTAAAAGCTGAAAGCTAAAAAACGACAGAGAAAAGGTACATAAAGTACAAACATTGAACTTATAAAACCTAGAACCCAAAAACAAGGAAGGGAGCTTACCTCTTGTGTGACAAAAACTTTTCTCCACACAAGAGGAGAACATGGCTGACCCCTTCCGCCACTCCCTTGACGCTGGGGGGCAGTGAGGGTGGGGCTGATGGCCTCCTCATACAGCAAGAAACCAACGCGCGGAGATTTTAACCAGAGAAAAAAATATATAAACTTAAGACTGTGGATCTGTATGATCAGAATGAGCAGAATTAACTCTCCAGAATACATGAGAAATATTATAAAATACACGAGCAGTTTATTTAATAATCTTTGCATGTATTAAATCACCTTAGTGAGCTTCTATAGATTAATCAGAATCTTATTAATTTTAATGTTGGTTTTACTATTTTTAGTATAGCTATCCTAGTGATGAATAACTAGTTTTCTTTTTTATTTGTTTTTATTTTCTTTTTATAAACAGATTTTTAAGCTTTTTTTTGTGATTTTGTTTATATTATTTAATTTTTTGTTTTAATAGGACCGTCATATCCATAGCACTAAGGTTCCTTTAGGTAGTTAATAGGCATCCTCTAGCCAACTTCCTTACGGCTTTGATTGGTCAGAATCATATTATTAACTGTGTAGAAAATTAAAGCAGATCTGCCAACCTTACTCTATTATTCAGAATAATTTTTCTTAAAGTTCTTTTGATGAAAGAAGAAGGAATTTCGTTCTCTAGAAAACTTTCTAATAGTATATTAATGTGGTAATTGAAATCCAAATTGTTGCTGCAGATTCTTGAAATTCTTAGGACCTGAGAAATTAGTACATTCTCAATTACTTTGGTTGAAATGTTATTATTCCAGTGTAGATATTTAATTACTTTGAAAGGAAAATTAACTCTTTTATCAAAGAGGCTAATAGATGGGTTACCTCTGTTGAGCTTAATGCTTAAGTCTAGGAACTCAAGTTCCTGATTACTGTGGTTGGTTTTACATAAGTTAAGAGAGCTAGGATAGATATTATCAAAATCACTCTCTATAACTTCTGAATTATTGATACACAGCAGATCATCAATATATCTAAAAGTGTAAAGGTAGTTATCTGAGCAGGTGGGGTGATTTTTAATGAATTTATATTCCTTAAAGAACAGGAATAGATTAGCGATATTTGTGGACGTTGATGTTCCCATTGGAATACCGTTCACTTGCTTATAGAGGGTATTATTATATAAGATATGGTTATTTTTTATGCAGCAATTGAGATAAGAGTTCCAAGTTCCTACATCAACAAATTGGTTAAGTTTAAATTCTGCATACAGCTCTTTAAAGGTAGTGATTATATCTGATAGAGGCAGATTAGTATATAGGTTTTCAAAATCATAACTATTAATATCTAGGGGACAAACTTTGAGTATAGTAGAAATTACTTCTGCATTATTATTAATTATCCAAAAATCTCTGTACATCAAGTTAGAACAGTTTCTAATGTGTTTCAAAACCTTCTTTAAGACATCTTCAAAAGCAAGATCTATTTTCTTTTTATGACTCCTTACTCCACTAGCTATGAACCTGAACTTCACAGGATCCTTATGAAACTTAACCGTTGCAAAAAGAAATGGAAATTCAGGCCCATATCTTCTAGTTTGTGGAATTTTAAGTTTCTTGAAGAATGCCTTAAACCGATTTTCTAACTCCGATACTTAAATTAGGCAACAGATATTAAGCGATGGCCACATTGTCACATTTATGAAGAAAATAATCGACCTATAAAACTTCGTCGGATACATTATTTCTTAAAAAGAAACTGATTAATCAGTGCATGCTTCCAGTTCTAACGCATGGAGCACAGACATGGACCTCAACTAAAATAGACAGACGTTGCAGACAACTGAAAGCAGCATGTAGAGATGCATGTTTGATGTTACCTGG
This sequence comes from Macrothele yani, assembly GCA_039090855.1. Lineage (NCBI taxonomy): Eukaryota > Metazoa > Arthropoda > Arachnida > Araneae > Macrothelidae > Macrothele > Macrothele yani. Next base: position 53,218,117 of record CM077015.1, read on the forward strand.
AATGATACAAATAGGAACTCGTGGATCGGGAAAATGACAAGAGTGGAAGACATGGTCAAAATTCCTGAAATTGCAATGGGATGGACATATTGCTAGAAGAAAGAACCAAAGACGGAGAGTCGAAATATTGAAGGGAAAAAACAATATCCAGAAGATGACAAGAGGGAGATGGGTTCATGAAATTCGAAAGCATGAAAGAAACTGACTCAAGGCAGACTGTTATGGAAGAAGAAACTTGGAGACTTTCATCCAGCAGTGGATTGATGGTGGTTGCAAATTATATATACATGCATATACTGTACGTATATATATATAAGGACAAAAAAATTAATGCTTGTGCCAGTGGTAGCGGAGACACACTCAAGGTCATGTACGCGTTACGCGTCCTCAAGTGTCTCATTGTGACCTCTAGAATATATATTTATATATATTTTTTCTTCTGATACACTCCCTTTGAAACTTCGATTTGATACCGACCACTGCAACTTGGACGGCGATGAAAAACATTTTGTGGAATTTTGAAGGGTCTTCCAGAATTTCGCGACGAGTTGTTATTGCGATACTCACACACCGGCATTCTCTTTAATAAAAACGGATTGCAAACATATTCAGTCCAGTTTTAATTCTGAAGCCCTCATGATAACAATTTAGTGTAGAAAAATTTGTTTTCCAAAATTTACCGACTTCGTAAATTTTCTAAACAATGATATCTGATTAAATGTTCTTTTCAAAGTAATTAAGTACACTACCTCAATTGAAATCGCAGCTGATATTTGGGAGGGAGGGGGATGCAGCAGAAAAATAAAATGTATCCAGTGGAGTGACTTCAATGATTTTTGGTGAATAAAAATTTACGTGAGTTTAAAAGCGAAAATTCCGCTGTGCTTGTAAGTGAAGAAATCAATTTTGTGCAATTATTTCGCTGCAGAAATTAGTATCTCTCTCTCTCTCTCTCTTTTTTTTTTTTTTTTCAATTTATCCAATACTGAACTCTATTTTTAATCGCAATTTGTTCACATGCCCATTTTGACCAGAAGCAAAAATAAGAATGCCGGGACTTTTTTTGCAAAAGTCACGGCATTCCGGCAACTCAGTATTTGTTATTAGATGGGAGCAACATTGTTGTTAGAATTATTACGTTGAATAAAAGCAGGAACAAACCAAAAATTGGAAGAAGAAAAAAAAACAACAAAAAACCAGGTTGAGTAATACATTCAAACGTACTTTATTTAATACTTTATTTCAACATTTTTGTCTTCGTATACCATTCACTGGAAACAGAAAGAAAGGGACGTCATATTGTGCAGAAGCACGACGACCTCTCTCCCATTACGAACTTTTGTTGCCCAGCAACACCAACACGCTTGCTTCCCCGCTCCCATGTATGAACATGGGATCAGTTCCACCGGTGTTTCACACACGCCCCGATACACACACCACGGTTCCACAAGCAAGGACACTCACGCCCCTGACGCAACACCATACATACCGACGGCGGAGTCTCCAAGAACGACGGAGGGACAAGGCCCTTCGAAACTTTCATGTAGGAGGAAGTTCCTCCTTCGGAGGAGACCCAGTGTCATAGTCACCCAACGGAGGACAACATCAGAGGAGGCAACGGCGGAGAGCAACAGGCATCTCCAAAAACGAGGAAGCCTCCCCACTAAAAGCACACACACAGAACCGGCACACGCCAGACACACACCAGGCAACAACAACAAAAAAAAACTCCCCAAGGCACTCACTCCACCAAAACACGCACACAGGCAAGAAAACAAAATTAAATATACACGCATACACACACAAATATATAAAACACTCACGCAAGCAACGCCCCAGAAGCACAGCACACCGAATGCGGAAACCGGGGGTCCAGAAACCGAAACTGGATCCAAACCGCAAAGCAGAAGAAGCTGAAACGAAACAAAGCACCGAATCGACCGATCGGGGATTCCGGAAAACGGCGTCTCCGGAGCCCCTCACGTTCGATCCGAGAAGTTAGTAGAACACACAGAACACGTATCAACGAAACAAAACATCAACAAAAAATTCAAAAGGATCCGGTAATGCAGGATTCCAAGCCGAAACAAGGGGGTGCGAGGGGGTTAAGTTCTCCAGTGGAAGAAGTACTGTTCCCTAGTACCGGTAACAATCCGAGGCCAGAAGACCCACCGATACCTGAAGGCACGGTTCGAAAAGGTGTGGGCTTCAAGTTCAACCCTGTTCCGGATCTTGCACTTGACCTGCCAGGCAACTTTCATAGAGCTGAATCCCACATTACCGTGATTACAATAAAGAACTCTGTTCCTCTCTCTCCAGATTTTGTACGTCGTCTCAGTAATGATGAGCCTCCAGATATCCCTTCCCGCTTTGGGACCGGGATACTGGTAGAAAACATGCTGAGGCATAAACTACTGAGGGCGGCCGGCCCAATCCCAGACCAACCGCCAAACTTGCACAGCCATAGGGCAACTAAAAAACAAGTGGTGCCTATCTTCGATAAGTAAGCAGGAAAGACACCTGTCGGTGTCAGCACCACCCTACCTGCACTGCCGTTTCCTCGTAGGAAGTACATCATGCGCCAAACGTAACTTAAAGTCCCGTTTTTTGCAATCAACCCCAGCAGCATGGACACACATCCACGCCTCCCTCTTATCGAAGTTAACAACATTGAACTCAATGATCTTCTCCCTGGGTCTAGGAAAGATATGAAAGTACATCTGCTTCAAGTTATTCCTGTTCCGGTTGGCTTCCGCTGGGGCCTGAAGGTGGCCACAAAGCTTATAACACTTATGGGTGGTTTCATTGCGGGGCCCGAAAAAACGATAGCCAGGCAAGAACTTGTCCGCGGATAATCCAGTCAAAAAAGACACAAAGTTCTTACACGGATGAGAGGAGTTAAGAGCCCCTTTAGTACTACGAAACTGGAGTGCACTGAACCAAGAGGGAAGGTGTTTAACCTCTAAACCGCCTTCCTCCCTGGGACAACAAAGGGCGGCTCTGGCTATCGCCTAAACGGCCTTACCAGCCCAGATGAAGGCAAAAATCTCCCTCTCCAATAACCTCAAAAGACTCCGAGGGGGTCACTCAAGCTCTCCGGCAAAAGCACACTTTGACACCAACAGGGCATTGGCCAACTTAGCACGATTGGTCATTGAAATATGAAGCTTCTGCCACCTTTCCCTCTCTTTCCGCATGTTAGAGAGGATGTCCCTCCAAGTTTTCTTATGAACACCGTCTCTATCGAAAATTATACCCAGTATCCTGACGGGAACATCGGTCACCTCCAGCCCATGAACGGCTGTGCAATCTCATCTTCCCCAGAGCAACAGACTGGACTTATCCTCATTCAGCTTAGCACCGGTGGCCCCACAGTACCCCGCTAAGACCTCCCGGACCTTAGTCAGACTTCCTTCAGAGTCCACAAAGAAGGTGACATCATCAGCATATGCCAAGTACTTCATGGAGTACGCACAACCAGGCACAGGAACCCCTTTGATGTTCGGGTGCGCCAGAACCTTCCTCAGCATGGTCTCGATGACCAAAACAAACAACAATGGAGAGAGAGGGCAGCCTTGTCTCACTCCTCTTCCAACCTCAAAGAGGGGAGAAAGACGGCCAGAAACAATAACTCTCCCATTGAGGTCCCTATACAACGAGTTCACAGCCCTTCGGAATATTTCACCAAAGCCGTGAGCTTCCAGCAACTTCCTGATGAAATCGTGGGAAACCCGATCAAAAGCTTTGCTTTGATCCGCAGAAAACATTCCCAGCTTAAAATCTCTTTCAGTAACGTAAGTGACCAAGTCTCATACGCACCTGATGTTGTGAAACACTTGTCTCCCACGTATACTGCAGGTCTGACCAACACCAACCAGCTTCTCCGCAACCCGCAACAGCCTAGCATTGATGATTTTTGCCATGATCTTGTAATCAATGGTAGACAGAGACACCGGTCTCCACCCACCAAGATCCCTGGCAGGATTCTCCGGGTTCTTACAAAGCAGAGTAACAATACTGGTTCTCATAGTTTCAGTCATGATTCCTCTATTCACAATGTGGTTGTAAATTCTACAAAGCCACGGAACCAGAATATTGGCAAATTTCTTATAGAACTCGGCCGGCAAGCCATCAATACCAGGAGACTTGTTGAACTTGAGATCCAGGATCACAGTCCTGACCTCATTATCAGTGAACTCCCTTTCCACGAGATTCCTATCCTCCTGCGCAAGAACCGGCGTGCCTTCCAACCAGGCATCCATAACCTCAGAGGCCACCGCTTCCTTGCTGAACAACTCCCCGTAATAATCCGCGGCGGCCTTCAGAATGTCGGGGAGATCCCTGACCTCCCTGTTGGTCGATATCAAGACATTGGAGGTTCTCCCTAACTCTCTCAGCCTCCATCTTTCTGAAAATGTAGTTTATGTCACTCTCCTGCCGGAGCACTTTGAGGGAGCCCGTCAATTTGACCGCCGAACCCTCTTCATTAAAAAAATGACTGATCCTACTTCTAACGTTATTAATCAGAGAGGAATTACAACCTCCTTCCTCTCCACGAATCGCCGCATTCAGGATATCCATCTACAACCACCCCCGTAAAACCCCCTAAAGTAAATAACAACAAAAAATCCTATGCACCACATCAAAGACACTCCCAAACTAAAGATACACAGCTCCTAGTAAGCCAGAACGAGAATGAAAGCTAAGCAATAGACAAATGCACAAAACTATTAAAAAATCAAGAAAAAAATTTCGTGAATTTGACAATTTTATCATGGGCTATTTTAAAATTTAAGACCCTCATTTTGTCTTTAAATTTTAAACTTGTAATGTGTTCCCAAGCACCACTTTCTCCCTGTTTGTTAAGCATTGTGATTAGATATGCTTTGGATTTGTGTTTTCGAATTTCTATGGTTTTTTCCTGCGTCTTCTGGTACTAAATTTGTTAATGTGACTGTTACTATCTCAGATTCAGGTGAGAAATCTCTGAGGTTGATTTGTGGTTTCTCTGTTACTTGAGTATAATATTTCCCGAAAAGGTATGTCATAAAAGGATGATGTGCTGGGTGATTTTCTTTATTAATGATGTATAATGTTTTTAAATGACTTATCTGTTACTAGATTCGTTTTTTTTTATTTCTGACACCCTTTTTAATGTCATTGTCCATGGTTATTTTTTTTGTTCTTTTGTTTTCCCCTTATGTATGAATTGGAAAGCTTTCCTCTATATTTATAGTAATAATTTTATGTGGTATTTTTGAGTTGAAGGCATATATAAAGTTTGGTAAAACAATACTAAATTTACGATTTGTACTTTACCCTATAAAGACAATTCTTGATTTTTGAATAGTTTTGTACATTCGTCTGTGGCTCTGAGACCATTCTCCCACTATTTTTGTGAATTTGGCTCTTGTGGTTCAAGGATTTTTTCCCAGTATTTTCATGGAATCATTGATCTTTCTGATCCGGCTGCCTTGGCTGTTCTATTTACCGTACGCGACAGTTCTGCTCTTCCCATAATTGAGCATATCCCCTGCCATTTAACTTTAGGTGTGTTATGTATGTAAATTCAACATTTGATTGATATCTGCTTTTTCTTTTGCAAAGGCTGTTATATCGTCTGCATAAGCTCGGTGTTTAATCGCTTGGCTTTGTTTGCTTGAATAAGGAAATCCCATGTATGGTTATCCATGTCCATTATATTCAAGAAGCACATGTTATGCACGGTGGAGGAGAGGGGACTTGTCTTCTAGTTATTATTGTTTTGCTTAACTTATTTTGAAAAATTATTTTACAGTGCGAAATTTGATATAGGGGTTTGAGTATGTTATTTAGTTTTCCATCGATTTTGTATTCTTCCAATACAATAAAATAGGAAATCTCTATTTATAATGTCAAATGCCTTTTTTGATCTACGGATATAATTGCAAACAACAAATACTTTTCGGCAGGTTATGTTGGGTTTTATTATCATTTATTTTGTTCATTTTTTTTATTCCTTTTATCCTTTGTTAATATCTTTTTCTATTCAGATTTTTTTTCAAACTATGTGTGCTGTCTTGAGATCGCTTTGCATAAACTTTCAAGTTTTACCTCACAATCTATTAACAGGGTTTTGTATAAAAGATCGTTGGCATACATTTCCTTTAATGATATCCCCATATGTTGAATTTTACTGATTTCAATTCTTATTTTTGTATTCGAATTTTACTTAATATTTGTGCTATTCCTTTTATTTCAGTTTTAACTCTTTCCCAAGTGTTTACAATAATGTATTTGGAGTCCATTTTTTAATTTTTTTTCGTCTTTAGGCTGTTTTTATTAGAAAAAAAATAGCCTTATTTCTTTCCTAATATGCAATCTGAGCACGAGACTCAGCACCACCTGTTCTCCCTGCTAATTTAACGATAGTTGTGAGAAGTTCAGTGGAGCATAAGTTTTATGAAGAACTACAGTATATGCTGGTTATTGGGGATAGGTTCGAAGATTAAAACCTAACATTAATGGCCCATTCAAATCTTTTAACTCCACTTTGAAATTGTTGTGGTTAATTATAGTAGCTACCGCCGTATTCAGTAAGTCTTTATAGTGGTAGTCCATAATGATAAAGATGCAAATTAAACTACCCAGAGAAAAACATCTCCCAAACTATTGGGAAATGATAAAAATTATATATTTAAAAACATGTAGAATTTAAAAAAAAAAAAAGCAATGAATAACAAAGAACTAAGGACCAATTGATATCACACGGGGAGGCGATGTGACTTGGTCCTTCGGCTTTTCCCCTAAAATCTCAGAGGATTAAAAGCTGATTAGGCATTTTAACTTCAGAAAAAAAGTGTGTGTTCAGAGTATTTTATTTATTTAATTTTGTTGTAATTTGGATGCAGTTAAATCAGAGAAAATGAAGCACACACGCTTTAAGTGCTAAAAATCTGGGTTTCTTAAACCGACCCCCTCCGCAGATAATGCATGGTCATCTTCCTTTGAAATGGTACTCTCGAACCAGCACGACAAGACTAACGATATTCTTCACGAACCGTGAGCAACGGAATTCGGAAGTCACCGGAAGGTTAGTCATATTTTCACAGAGCAGTTGATGCTTAAGCAGGTTGTGCCGTGAAAGCAACTTAACGGGAGCAGACAGTTAGGCCTAACATGGCAGGTCGAGTTCGCTGCCATAGCGAGTGGGTTTATTTTGGAGCGCTAAAAAGAAGTAAACAAGCTTTCTATCTCAATGTTTTTTTGGTGATGCTTCATTCCTCAAATCTAAAGTTTGTATCCATGCCATTTTTGGAAGATTCTGTCACGAAATAAAGGAGCAAAGTAAGGGAAACTTGGGGGACTTGTTTGCCAACTCGATTTTAAACTATTTTGATGGCTAAATAAAAACGGAAATTCCGTTTTAATTTTGCTACTTGCACAGGAAAGACACCCCCGCCCAAAGTTAATAAATAAGACAACTTCGTTGCATTGAGTTTACAGATCTTCTTCTATTTGCCACTTGCACAGAAAAGACACCCCCCCCCAAAAAAAAAAGTTCATAAGTAAGACAATTTCGTTGCATTGAGTTTACAGATCTTGTTCTATTTATTCGGCAAAAATACTTTTTCCTTCTGTTTTTTTTAATTTATAACTAATGTCCGACTCTAACAAAAAGCCGACGCATGAGGGGCTGTTAAGGAATCTATTAATCTTTTACCTTATTTTTCCATTCAGAAACTCATTCATTCATTCTTTTGGTAAACTAAGATGTTTAATACATACTTTCCTTTAACTTTTAAATTTTGTTTAACTTCAAGTAAGGATCCTTTAAAAATGCCATTTTCACTTCCTTCCACACAGATCAGGCAACCAACTGAGAGGGTGGGAGTCTGCACAAGAGTTTCCGCTTGCTACAGGAAGTATACAATTTATTTAGAAATCACCTATTAGAACACTATACATATACTTAGTAAGAGGTTCATGATAAAGGTATTTCAAATTAAAAAGTTAGTAAAAATTAGAGTAAACAAAATAACTTTTAAAATTATGAAAAAATAAGATAGTGTAACACGATAGTACAGGAAATACGAAAGATGAAGATGAAAAAACATAAAAGGAATTCAAATTCTTTCTTATTTTATTAATGCCAAATGCTTTATTTTTAATTTATGATGTTCTGTAATGATTAAATAATTCACTGACTATATTGTAATATTAGTCAGTAAATTGTTGGAATCTTTGAGCTATAGGCAAAATCGAATTTTAAATTTTACACAATTTTTGATACAATACCAACAAAAATGGGGAAGTCAAGAATCAACAAAAGTAAACCTGTGGGGAAAAATCTGTTTTCTCATTGGCTGGCGAGAAACACTGAGCAAATGGCCAGTTTTGTCTTACCCGGTGTTCAAAACGATTTTTCTCTGGGAAAGATGTTCTGTGTGTGATGTTTATTTTTTTCAGGTTCCCCTTTCCCGTGTCCTTTCCTTCCTTTTAACCTGTACTCTTCTGTGGCACAGGTGTACCGGGCATTTTTCTGCGGAGAGAAATATCACTTGAAATGGCTTGTTGTTACAGGTAAGTATGTAGGGCAGCTTACAACTTCACTTCTTAACGGGTAACCGTCTACTCCCTCTCCTCTAATATTTCCGTACTTTTCTTTCGTACTATTCTATCAGGGAAATCTGTTCCCAAATATCTAATATTCCTCTTTTTCACCTGACAAAAGGCGCAGAGCGCTGTGGGTTCAGGTCTCTCAACCTCAGATAGGAAATCTCTCTCTCATGTGATTGCCAGCCGTTCGTGGGCTGGAGGTGACCGATGGACCAGTCAGGATACTGGGTTCATAAGAAAACTTGCAGGAACATACTCTCTAACATGCGGAAAGCAGAAGCTTCATATTTCAATGACCAATCGTGCTAAGTTGGCCAATGCCCTGTTGGTGTCAAAGTGTGCTTTTGCCGGAGAGCTTGAGTCACCCCCTCGGAGTCTTTTGAGGTTATTGGAGAGGGAGATTTTTGCCTTCATCTGGGCTGGTAAGGCCGTTGAGGCGACAGCCAGAGCCGCCCTTTTTTGTCCTAGGGAGGAAGGCGGTTTAGAGGTTAAACACCTTCCCTCTTGGTTCAGTGCACTCCAGTTTCGTAGTACTAAAGGGGCTCTTAACTCCTCTCATCCGTGTAAGAACTTTGTGTCTTTTTTGACTGGATTATCCGCGGACAAGTTCTTGATTGGCTATCGCTTTTTCGGCCCCGCAGGGAAACTACCCATAAGTGTTACAAGCTTGGTGGGCACCTTCAGGCCCTTGCGGAGGCCAACCGGAACGGGAATAACTTGAAGCAGATGTACTTTCATATCCTTCCTAGACCCAGGGAGGAGATCATTGAGTTCAATGTTGTTAACTTCGATAAGAGGGAGGCGTGGATGAGTCTCCATGCTGCTGGGGTTGATTGCAAAAAACGGGACTTTAAGTTACGTTTGGCGCATGATGTCCTTCCTACGAGGAAACGGTAGTGCAGGTGGGTGGTGCTGGCACTGACAGGTGTCTTTCCTGCAATCTTATCGAAGATAGGCACCACTTGTTTTTTAGTTGCCCTATGGTTGTGCAGGTTTGGCGGTTGGTCTCGGATTGGGCCGGCCGCCCTCAGCAGTTTATGCCTCAGCATGTTTTCTACCAGTATCCCGGTCCCAAAGCGGGAAGGGATGTCTGGAGGCTCATCATTACGGAGACGACGTACAAAATCTGGAGAGAGAGGAACAGAGTTCTTTATTGTAATCACGGTAATGTGGGATTCAGCCCTATGAAAGTTGCCTGGCAGGTCAAGTGCGAGATCCGGAACAGGGTTGAACTTGACGCCCACACCCTTTCGGACCGTGCCTTCAGGTATCGGTGGGTCTTCTGGCCTCGGATTGTTACCGGTACTAGGGAAAAGTACTTCTTCCACTGGAGAACTTAACCCCCTCGCACCCCCTTGTTTCGGCTTGGAATCCTGCATTACCGGATCCTTTTGAATTTTTTGTTGATGTTTTGTTTCGTTGATACGTGTTTTGTGTGTTCTACTAACTTCTGGGATCGAACGTGAGGGGCTCCGGAGACGCCGTTTTCCGGACCCCCGATCGGTCGATTCGGTGCTTTTTGTTTCGTTTCAGCTTCTTCTGCTTTGCGGTTTGGATCCAGTTTCGGTTTCTGGACCCCCGGTTTCCGCATTCGGTGTGCTGTGCTTCGGGGGCGTTGCTTGCGTGAGTGTTTTATATATTTGTGTGTGTATGCGTGTATATTTAATTTTGTTTTCTTGCCTGTGTGCGTGTTTTGGTGGAGTGAGTGCCTTGGGGAGTTTTTTTTTGTTGTTGTTGCCTGGTGTGTGTCTAGCGTGTGCCGGTTCTGTGTGTGTGCTTTTAGTGGGGGAGGCTTCCTCGTTTTTGGAGATGCCTGTTGCTCTCCGCCGTTGCCTCCTCTGATGTTGTCCTCCGTTGGGTGACTATGACACTGGGTCTCCTCCGAAGGAGGAACTTCCTCCTACATGAACGTTTCGAAGGGCCTTGTCCCTCCGCCGTTCTAGGAGACTTCGCCGTCGGTATGTATGGTGTTGCGTCGGGGGTGTGAGTGCCCTTGCTTGTGGAACCGTGGTGTGTATTTCGGGGCGTGTGTGAAACACCGGTGGAACCGATCCCATGTTCATACATGGGAGCGGGGAAACAAGCGTGTTGGTGTTGCTGGGCAACAAAAGTTCGTAATGGGAGAGAGGTCGTCGTGCTTTTGCACAATATGACGTCCCTTTCTTTCTGTTTCCAGTGAATGGTATACGAAGACATGATATCGATATGTGTTTTAGTTTTTATTTGACACATTTAAAATATTCAATTTTTTTTTATGTTTCACATTCGCAAGTACTTTTCATTACTAACTCTAATATTTATCCTTGCTCCGAAGTTGCAACACACACTGTCTAAGGCATTCAAGTTAAATAAAATTTTTTCTGAATATGTTAGATGCAAAAAGTGTATTATCTTCAGTTAAGAAATCTTTTTGCACCGTCAGTTTAATAGTTCAAAGGGTTCTCATTTTTAGCCCAACAGTGGGCCATAAGTAGTAGCATTACCTTAAGGAATTAAAGTTTAAAAGTAATAAAACTTAGGTTTAACATCCTGTTGGTGGGTGTTAAAACTAAGTTTTATACTTGTAACCAAAAAAGTATCAATCCAATTGCTATAAAGAAACAAAGACATCGCTCTTTCTACGTTTTAGCAACACACATCAACCGATCGGTCGTTCGTTAAATTCAACAGGTCTTCCTGTAGTGACGTCAGATGTCGGAGAGCAGGAGGTGATTGGGCCTTATTTCAGGGGGCGTTAGCTTAGCCCACTGCGCCACCGGAGAGGCATGCCCTTTTGACAAAGGAGTTCCCATTCTCTTAACACTAGAACCTATGTATCTGTAAGACGCCCAACTGCGTAATCCGACGGTTTGATTTCATTTCTGGAATACGAACATTCGGTTAAGATACGAGTATGCTTGTATATAAAACGCAATACAGCTTATCACATACGTGAATATCTAATGAATTCCTTTTCCCTGCTTTTTTCCCCAGCTAGCCGTGAAAGGTTCCTTAGCCCTGTTAAGTCGTACCCGCACTAAGACTTTCCTACAGCACAGCGGCGTCGGAACCGCGGGGGCAGAGGGGCAGTTGCCCCCGCACGCAAATGAGTGTGGGGGCAAAACATCACATTTGTCCCTCAGTTTTCTTCCTTTTCAAATTACATATGTTCGTGATTGGATATCTCAAACATTCCGGGTTTTTTTTTTAAGTTCATTTTGATAAAAATTGATTATTGCTCTTCATTTTTTACCATGAACTATCTAGAAATCTGAATATTTTTTTTAATGTCACTCACTACTGAAACGCCAAGAAATGCTAGCCCCATTAAACAATCCAGAGGGCTGGTACCCGTTTGAAGACCAGCAATGATTTGTCTCATTAGGTGTAAAAAATTAGTCTTCCTCTAAAAGAAATGAGTAAACATAAATAGGGAAATGGAAGTAGGGTGAGGAATTAGATATAAGTTCCTTCAATGTTTAATTATAGCGTCTACGGTTACGATTCCTTTGGAATTCGTACCAATCCAGAAGTACCAAGATCTATCGTTTAATGTCGTTCATGTGTACAGTTAGTTTACATTGAGAAACTACTATGTGGATATGAAAAGTGTTTTTTTTATAGATGAATGTTTAATCGAAAAAAATAAATTCAGCAAATTTTCGTAGTGAAGTCAGCACGTCTTCTTTTACAGTAGTACGATAAATTTTATGCCACGGTGAAATATTTTGTTCTCCGACATCTTGCCCCAGCTGTCAAAAAAGAGTTCCGACGCCACTGCTACAGCAGGGACTCCAAAATGTAAAACAGCACGTGCGTGCAGTGTGCGCTATGAATCAGGAAGAACAGCTCAGTATAAAGCAGGGAGAATATAAATCTGAAGTGAGAAAACGATAATTTTGCAAACATTTTCCGGAAACACTTCCGCGCGGCTTGTATCCCTCCGCGGAGTTTTCTTACGCGTTTCTTTATGTTTAAGATCATGGCTTTTGCGAGTTATACTACGGATCGTTAATTTTGAGGTGAGTTATATATCCCAGCTGTGTTCCTCCTAACGGGGGTGGGGTGACCCAGCTAAGGATATAACTAAGGAGTTGAAATATTAACTTCTTGCTTAAAAACACCATCCAATCAAATCCAGTAACTTCTTGCAACATAAAACCATTCAATCCGATCCAACGGAAAGCCACCAATTCAACGAAATACGCTATTGGCTAACGAATGTCTCCTTTTAAATCCAAGGAAGTTTAGAAAGTCAGTGCATCTACATATTAAAGACCATCTAAACAAATAAAGGGTACTTATTCCAATTAAGGGCCTTTCCCGACCGCGAATGTAGCGCCATCTAGTAGGTAAATATACAGTTCACCGGTGACATGTTTTATCGAAGTTCGTTTCGTATCCGAAAGATGTCGCAGTGTGCCCGAAAGTGCTTTGCTCACTGACAGATTAAATTCATTTCTACATAACGTCTGCCCGTTAATTTTGTAAGCATCACAGTGATTTTACTTTTACCTTCCAATAGTACACACATACTGAACGCGTAATAGAACTCCATAAATAGTATTTATAAAGTGAAACTTCTAATTTTTTTCTCCCAAAAGGAAAATTCGTACCAGGAACTTGTGTAGACCTCTCCTTATTTCTCGCTGGACTGCCCCGAATTGGAAGAAATATCGAAAAGTTTCCATAATATAGCATTTCACAGTTTTTCAACTGTGCACGTAGTGACACACGAAGTCTCAGAACAGGAAACGCAAACAAACCCAACGACATGTCGTACTTCGTAAGTACAGCCCCTTTCCCAAAGTGTCTCCAGATGGTCGGAAGCATTATTTCTTTCAGGACTTTTTGGCCGGGAAGGCAAATAGAGCCTTAGAGGGGACAAGTTTTCCATTTGCTATATATATATATATATAGGGATGTAAGGTCAGGGGATGCGTAACATCACAGCCTCTCCTTGACAAATGTCAACCCCGCCTTCTCGTGGTGCATCCTGTTCCCACTAAAGGGGCTCTGACGACCACCAATAGCGGTATAACTATACCATCGGGATTAGAGGAAAGCTATCCCATACTCACCAACCCGCGCCAGCGTGGTGAGTTATGGCCAAACCCTTCCAAATTGACTCCACAACTTAAATCTTGGCCCTCAGTCTCCGGCAGCTGGAATGTACCTGGCCAAGGCAGCGGCCAGTGCGACATGAAGGCAGAGGGTGCTAAGAATCCCCGGAGGACCGGACTAGGCTGCCATCTGATGCTGACCTTGGCTACGTATAATGGACGCTCCCTATCTTCTGATTCAAGGCTTCTTGAATTGGAAGAGGAACTACAAAGGATCAAATGGGACATCATCAGGCTAAGTGAGGTAAGGAGAAAAGGAGAAGATCTCATTGAACTGAAAAGTGGACATCTCTTCTACTATCGTGGGACAAATACTGGCAGAACTAGTGGTGTTGGATTCATAATAAACAAGAAACTGAAGGATAAAGTTGTAGAAGTTGAAAGTTCCTCTGACAGAGCTGCACGACTCGTTATCCAACTCTCGAGAAGATACAAGGCTCAGATAATTCAAACTTATGCACCCACCACAAGTCATCCTGAAGAAGAAATTGAAGAATTTTATGAGGAAATTCGTCATTTAAATAATAAAGGTAAGCAGCATTTGAAGATAATTATGTGAGATTTCAATGCAAAAATAGGGCAACGACAACAGAATGAAACTTCAGTAGGTAAATTCGTTCACGGCAACAGAAGCCAGCGTGGAAATACTCTCATTGAGTTTGCAGATGCAGAAGGGTTTTTCATCTTGAACTCCTTTTTCAAGAAAAAGCCACACAGGAAATGGACATGGAGACATCCAAATGGAACGACAAGTGAAATTGATTTTATTATGTGTAACAAAAAATTCGTCATAGAAGACTGCAGTGTGCTAAACAAGTTCAACACAGGTAGTGACCATAGATTGGTGAGATGTAAGATGCATCTCAACACTAAACTTGAACGTGGCAAGCTCATAAGACAAACAAAATCTATTGACATAACCAACCTTAAAAAACACCATAATACTTTCAAGTTGGAACTGAAGAACAGAAACTCCGCTTTAGAAGGCCTAACATCGGAAGAAATGGATATTTCTGAAGTTAACAGAAAAGTTACCAAAGCTCTTATGGAAACAGCAACAAAATTAGCTGGGTCTAAGAACAAGTTGCATGTGAACAAATTATCAGGAAAAACCAAAATGTTGATGCAAAAAAGAAGAGAGATGAGGACAACTAAAGAAGATGTGACTTCCAAAGTGGAATATATAGAGCTGTGCAACACAGTACGGAAAAGTATCACTGAAGACGTAAGGAAATTCAACTATGAACCAGTGAGGAAAGCAATTGAAAACAACCAAAACCTAAAGATAGCAAAGGGACATCTCAGTAAGGGAAGAAAGCAGATTATGGCACTGAGAAAAGAAGATGGTTCTGTAACAAGAAATAGAGGCGAAATTTTGACAAGAGTGAAAGATTTCTACTCCAAATTATATGAAAGGGATGATACATGTACTCCAGACATCATGAAAGGTACCAGTACCAAAGTTCTTCCAGTCCTCCCAGTAGAAGTTGCACATGCAATCAAGAACATGAAACGGGGAAAAGCTCCAGGAGAAGATGGAATTACTGTAGACATCATACAAGAAGCAAGTGGAGAAATCGAAACAGTACTCGCCCAAATTTTCACTCGATGCCTTAATGAAAGGAAAATTCCTGAGGATTGGAACAACGCTACAATGATCCTGCTACATAAAAAAAGGTGACATTGAGGATCTCAGGAACTACAGACCTATCAGCCTCCTATCAGTGGTTAATAAAATCTTCACTAAAGTTCTTTCACACCGCTTGAAGGTAACACTGGACATGGCTCAACCGAGAGAACAAGCTGGATTCAGGAGCGGCTACAGCACAATAGATCATATCCACGTACTGAGAGAACTAATTGAAAGAGCGAGGGAATATGAACTTCCATTGTGCGTGGCTTTTATCGATTATGAAAAAGCCTTTGATTCGGTGAAACAATCAGCAGTTACAATGGCTCTGAAATCCTGTGGTATTGCAGATGCATACATTAATATTATTAATAACATATATGAAAATGCAAGTGCAAAGATTCGGCTGTTTGCGAATACAGCACACATAAAAGTAGGAAAGGGAGTGAGACAAGGTGACACTATATCTCCGAAGCTCTTTAATGCAACATTGGAGGGTGTCTTTCAGTCGCTGAGCTGGGAAAACAAGGGGATAAAGATTAATGGAGATAATCTAACTCACCTTCGTTTTGCTGATGACGTAGTCATTTTTGCCACTACCCCATCAGAGCTGCAGAGTATGATCTAGGAACTTGCTGACAAGAGTAAACAAGTGGGATTAAAAATGAACTTTCAGAAGACAAAAGTGATGTTCAATGCTTTTTTCAAGAAATGAAAATTTATCGATTGATGGAGAAAAGCTGGAGATGACAGACACGTACGTTTATCTTGGACAGCAGATATCAAGTGAGGGTCACATTGATGAAGAAATTAATCGGCGTACAAAACTTGCCTGGAGAGCTTTTGGAAGAAACAGAATAATTTTCAAGAGTAATATGCCATTATGTCTTAAAAGAAAAGTGTTTGATCAATGCATCCTTCCAGTGCTTACGTATGGTGCAGAGACGTGGACCTTAACTAAAAGAGACATACAAAGGCTGCAGACAACTCAAAGCAGCATGGAGAGGTGCATGCTTGGTGTAACCAGGAGAGATAAGAAGAGGAACTCGTGGATCCGAAAAATGACAAGAGTGGAAGACATCATGATCAGAGTTAAATCTCTGAAATGGCAATGGGCTGGACATACCGCCAGAAGGACAGACCATCGATGGACAGCCGAAATTTTAGATTGGATTCCAAGGGACAGGAAGAGACCCAGAAGAAGACCACATGGGAGATGGGTGGATGAAATTTGAAAGTATGCAGGAGTGACATCTAGGAGACTGGCACAAAACAGACCGTTGTGGAGGAAACTTGGGGAGACCTTCGTCCAGCAGTGGATTGATAATGGTTGACAATGATGATACATATATATAATTTTAACTACTATATTTACATATATAGAAGTAATTACTATATATCTAGCACAAGGGCGCATTTAGAGGGGGTCTCCCCGTCCCGGGAAAATGTTTCATTTTTTTGTTTTTGGTTAAAATGCAACTTACATTAGAAAAAAAAATGCTTTAATTTTTCTTCAATTTTTCATTAACTGTAATTTTGTTCCAGATGGTAGATTTCAAAAACTTTCTTTTTTCGACCCCCCCCCCCCCGAAGAAAAATTCAATAAACATATCTGATATAATAATTACTTCAAACATTTCAGGAATAACAAATTGTTTTCTGCTAAAGGAGGGAAGAGGCAGGTTCTGCAGGCTTGAAATTTTTATCTATTAAAATGCATTCAACGCACTCTTGTTCCTGATTCACGATTCCCAGACAATTAGGTATGATTAGTTTACTTATAATATTTTGAAGAATACCCTGGTTCGTAATACACTTTTTAATAAAATAAACTATAATAACTAGTACCATTTGAACAAATATTAAAAAAAATGTAATTGAAGAAATATTTGTAGCATAAAAAAGAAACGAAACTTCCTTTTTCATCATAGCCTGAATTTATTAAAATTTGGCTCGGCAACCTAAATGTCTCCGGTAGGGGAGGGGGCCCGAAAGAAACACTGGTTGGAAGCCAGTGCTTAGCCCACTGTGCCACCGGAGAGGCCTACCCTATTGACAAAGGAGTTCCCATTTTCTAAAATTTCTCCTAATAACAAAGAAAATAAAAGCTCCACACACGCACACACAACTCGCTGCAGTTCTCACTCAGGATACAACAGTCAAATTGTCAGCAAATACATTTGCAAACTTAGCACCTATAAATTTCCCTCATCAAACTAAACGTGCACCTTCTCTTATTCTCCAACAAATTCTCCACCCAAGTCCAGGGGTAACTACCCCAACAACAATTTCTCAGAAATTAGCTTCTGCTATTTTTACAAAAAATTTCACCCGAAACTCCCTGAACATTTTTATTTGGAACGCAAACAGTATCCGTAATAAAAAGCTCGAATTTATCGAACTTTTAAACGAAGAAAAAATTGACGTCGCACTCATCACAGAAACAGCTCTCAAACCAAATATTAATTTCTCCGTTCCTAACTACAAAGTGTACAGAAATGACAGTCATTAAAAGAAAAGGCGGTGTTCTTGTTTTAGTCAATGATAAAATAAAACACTACGAATTTCCCATAAAAAATAAATTACATTTCCTTGAAGCAATCGCTGTAGTACTAGAACTCCAGGATGGCACAAAAAAGAAAATAGTTTGCACCTACAACCCACATTCCAAAAATAATATTTCCAACGACTTGAACGCAATACTATCAGATAAATTTCCCACCAATATTGGAGGCGATATCAACGCCACCCATCCCACCTGGAATTGCAGACGCACTAATAAAACTGGTAAACTCCTAGCAGACTTTGCACTGCGACAAGACATAGAAATAATTTTCCCTACTGAACCCACCAGATTCTCAACAACTGGTACCGCTAATGTACTAGACTTCGCTCATATTATTTATTATCTAATGTACTAGACTTCGCTCATATTATTTATTATCTAATGTACTAGACTTCGCTATATTTATTTTATCATTGAAAAAAGACATAAATGCTCCGTACAAAATTAACATCAAACATAAATGAAACTCTGACCATCTCCCAGTGCTACTAAAAATCTACGAAGGCATCAGGCTCCACCCCCCTCAGTGGGTTATTAATTGGGAGCTCCTCGCCAAAAATTTCCTTGAATTTCCAACTCCTTCTATAAATGAATGCAACGATACAGTACAACTAGATGCAGAAATTAATAAATTCCAAGAGCACATTAATGAAATCATCAAGCACTCACAATTTCCCAAAAAACCTTTCATAATCATTATGCGCTGCCACAATGGATTAAAAATAAAATCACCGAAAGAAACCGTGCCTGCAGGAAGTGGCGGCGCACCAAATTAATTCCAGACAGAAACCATTATTATTACCTAAACAGAAAAATCACCCACTATATTCGAAACCACTACACTTCGGTCTGGAATAAAGCTCTCAGTTCCCTGCCTGAAAATCCCAACGTCAATGACACCACCAATGTGTGGGATTTTGCAAGAAGAGTCAAAGGTTCCAACAAATATATTCCCCCGATTCGTAAACCGGACAACTCAATTGCATACGACGACGAAGGAAAAGCTGAAATCTTCGCAGACTCCCTTGCAAATCAATTCTCTGTTACAAATTTCCCAGGTACTAAAAATCACGATGAAATGATCGAAAAAACAATCCAAAATTATTTCCGTGAGCAGGAGAGCTCTCCCTACAGTCCGCAAGTATCCTGGCCGTTCGCTTCAGCCACGAATGACAAAACCAAAATATCTACGGAAGCCCCTGTGGTCACCACTGCTGAAATTCACGCTATTATCAAGAAACTTAAGCCAAAAAAAGCTCCTGGAAGAGATGGTATTACCAATAGAATTGTCAAAATGCTCCCAGCCGTATATATTGAAATCATCTCTAAAATTATTCAAGCGGCAATAGATCTCCGCTATTTTCCTGATACCTGGAAAATAGCAGATATTATCCTACTACCTAAACCAGGTAACGATCCAACCATACCTGCAAATCACAGACCAATTTCACTGCTCCCATCTCTCAGCAAAATAATGGAAAGGATCGTATTAAAACACCTACAAAAAATCTGCAAAGATCTCCAAATCATCCCAAATTTCCAGTTCGGTTTCAGACCGGAACATTCACCTAATCACCAAGTTTCCAGAGTGGCCGAAATAAGCTACAAAAATTTCAATCTCAAAAAATCCACAGGTGCAATATTTCTGGATATTAGCAAAGCTTTCGACCGAGTCTGGATCGCAGGCTTAATCTACAAATTAATTAAGTTCAATTTCCCTCCCTGGCTCATCCATCTCATTTCTTCATTTCTCACAAACAGAAAATTCTCTAGAGCCGCGGATGGCTTAGTGTTTCAGATTATCGATGCTGGGTCCCCAGGTTCTAGCCTGGGCTGATCTTTCATCTTTCAGGGATGGTGTGATTTACTAACAATCGCTGAATATCCGCCGTGCATCGGAGGAGCACGCAAAGTGACTGGACCCACTGGTTAAATGGGTATCCTTTCCTATGTCTTCCCTGAAATTCTCTCACCCATCTATGTGCAATATCGTACTTGTACGGTGGCGCCATCTACTGTACTCTAATCTCACTACAAACTGTTCTGTCAAAAGTCGCTAGACTTGCTCTCATTCCTTCCGTTTCTGTGTCCTGCCCAAAAGGCGATCTCGCTGTAGGTGGCTGGGACCTAAACTCTACTCCCTGTGGATGGAAGTCCTACATGAGAAAATGACAAATGCTCTCAGAAAATTCTCTGTTAAACTAAATAGAGCCAATTCAAGCAGAAGAAACATTTGCGCAGGAGTACCGCAGGGTTCGGTACTTGGACCAACACTCTATCTCATTTTCACTGCAGACATTCCAGCGCAAATTGGCATCGAATTAGCACTTTTTGCTGACGACACAGCAATCATGTGCTCCTCAACGAATATTCATCTCATAGCCAAAAAACTCCAGAAATTTATTGATATGCTTGAAATCTACTACGCCAGATGGAAAATCTCCGTAAATGCAACTAAAACCCAAGGAATTATTTTCTCAAGAAGCAATTTCCTTCATCCCCAACAAATTAAGCTCTATGGCGAAATAGTTCCATAGAATTCTAAAGTCAAATACCTCGGAATTATTTTTGATAAGCGACTCTTCTGGGGACCCCACGTCTAATATGCCATAAAAAAGGCCGTAATTCTAAAAAATTCCCTGAAATGCCTTATCTACAGAACCTCAAGACTCTCCCTCAAGAACAAAATCATGTTATGGAAAATGTATTTCATCCCACTGCTCCTCTACGGATCCAACATCTGGGGTATTTGCAGCGAATCTCACCTGAAAAAATTACAACAATTTCAAAATAAAATGCTTCGTCAATTATCAAATGCTCACCCCAGGAAAAGAACGGTGAACATCAGAAATAAACTGCAAATACCTCTCATCAAGGAAATCATTGGCACTCATGCAGAGAAATTCTACGAAAAAATAAAATCTCACCCGAACCCCACCCTACAAGTTGTAAATGAATATTCAACTGAAATTGTACAACGATACAAAAGACCCAGATTCATGCTCAATATGCTCCCAAGACTTCCACCCAAGCCCAGGAAACAGTGCAGAAAAAATCCCACGAATCGGAAAAATCTCCCACTAAAAATGAATTAAGGCCACCATGAGCTAAGAGAAATTTCACCGGCACCCACTCCCCCGCTACCTTGTTTACCAGTAAACTGTTGGGAAAGTATTTATATTGTCAAAATTGAATAATTAAATATATTTTAATTTTCCAAACAGATTACGGACAACAATTTCATGATAGCGGTTTACTGTATGTACTCTGAAAATACGTTCTAGAGCTTTATGTGCTCCTTTGTACTAACATTAAGAATTGAAACGTTTAAGATGTTTTAATCTTCCTATGGCAATTTCAACATTTCAAACTTCCGGGACATTATCTCCACTGTAAACAATATTTTATCTCCACTTACAACTATGTGTCCCTAATTTGGCTCTTAAAAGCATTAACTCCCTAGCTCCTAATTTCCACTACTGATCAGCTCCCCCTGCGGTGCACACTGCACTTGTCCTTTTGCTTCAAGTAATTTCACCAAAACTAAAGGAGCATCAGCCGCGGATATGCGTACCAACCCAGTTGAAATTTTATTCCCATCCACTATTATTTTCTCAGTTGCAGCAATTCTCCCAATTTTTCTGGCCCCATCGCCGTACTCTAATTAATTAATTATTTACTATTCCCCAAACCTTCTGGCCTCTATTTCTGCCTTTATTTTCACTGCTGTTACAATTCCTGCTTCCCAACTACTCTTCTGCTAGCCCCTCCCCCTTCAGTTTCCATCCCTGCTATAAGCCCCTCCTACTTCCATCCCACCTTTTTCATTGGCTCCCCAGCTCCCTTCAGCACCGTGGTTAATTACTTAACCATAAAGCACGGCCTTTCGGCTGTCCAATCTCCCAAAACAGAATCACTAAACCTCTCTACTTTTCACTCATTCCCGCCAATAGTACGGGAAGTATGAAAGGTTAAGCAAATGACATGTATGGTTCCAATTTTCATTAATTTCATTATTTGTTTTAAGAGTTTATGAATTCTGCTTAAAAACGTGTCAACTTGTTTTTTAGTAAACTGTTGGAATAACTGAGATATAGTCGAAATCGAATTATATATTATATTTATATTTTTCAAGCAATTTACTGACCCTAAATCTAAGATAACAGTCTTATGTTAATTAGCATGCATTCGGAATTTTCACTTTTAGCAATCTCAACATTTCAAATTTCCGGGACATTATCTCCACACTTTACAAAACTTTTATCTCCACTTCCAATTATGTGTCCCTAGTTTGGCCCTTAAAAGGATTAACTCCTTAACTCATAATTTCCACTACTACTCAAGCAGTTCACCCCACTATCGCAGTTTTCGTTAAAAAAAGAAAGAAGAAGAACCCCTAATAGGTAAGTAAAATCTCGAAAACTACTGCTATGAGTAAAAATCTCACTATTTCCCTTATGCTTTCTCCATTACAAATTCCCTGTACACCACCAATCCCTCACGCCAGCTCCCCTGGAATTACCAAATCATCAGGAATTACCATAAAACGGAATTACCATGCTCCGCCAGAACCAGCACCCATCGTACTTCTACCGCTGCGACGAGAATTCCTTGGATTATCCCTTGGCTCCACCTAAACCTTAAGTATTACTACTACTCTGAAGTGAGAAAACGATAATTTTGCAAACCTTTCCCGGAAACACTTCCGCGCGACGTGTATCCCTCCGCGGAGTTTTCCTAAGCGTTTCTTTACGTTTGAGATCATGGCTTTTGCAAGTTAAACTACGGATTGTTAATTTTGAGGTGAGTTTTATCCCGCCGCTGTGTTCCCCCTGACGAAAGGTTGGAGTGACGCAGTTAAGGATATAACCAAGGAGCTGAAATGTAACTACTTGCTTAAAAACACCATCCAATCAAATCCAGCAACTACTTGCTACAAAAAAACATCCAATCAAATCCAGCAACTTGTTGCAATCCGATCCAACGAAAACCCACACAGAGGGGAAGTCGAGGCTAGGCGCCCCAGGCTACTTTTAAGCTCACTGAATCGGCCTTTTTTAAATTTATTTATTCAGTCGTCGCCATTGAAACCGACATTTTTTAACACAAACAATTTTAACAGAGCTTTTTCTTTTTCTTTTTTCGCTCTCTCTCTCTCTCTCTCTTTGTTTATTTATTTATTTACTTTTTCTCCATGGTGACTGAAATTACCTAACCACCTCAGAAATAGCCAGAGAAGGGGGTACCAGACAATATGTATACTTATTATATATATTTTCGATTCGAATGGTTTCTTGGCGCCCCCCCCCACCATATCTGCCGGAGTCGATAACACCTGGGCAGGTCTTCGAATTGGAAGCGCCAGACCACTTTTATTTTCAGGACTGAACCACTGGATGTATGCATCTTTGTTGCTCTCTGACTTTGTGGCTGTCACACTACCACTGAAAGCCTGGTTTCGACTTTAGTCAAAAGGCGGACGATGCATTTGTCGTTTCAGGATCCTGCTTTCCTTCGAAGAAATAACCAGGGGCGCGCCAAGGGCATTTGCCGCCCGGGTGCAAGCCCAGATTTTCCGCTCCCTTGTACGACAGCATTTTTTCCATTTTTATTCATTTTTACATGAAATAAATATCTTAGCAACATTATTTTAAATTTCCTGTAAATTAAGAGTTTTCATAAAACACAATTGTTTCATATAAAACCAAAAGAAACAAAAAATCTGTAAAACTCTAGTTCAGATGACGCTACAAATAATTCAAGAAGTCAGCTTCCTCTCTCTCTCTCTCTGTCAATTTACACAAAAGTCTGCATTACCAGTAAAAAAATGTTTCGTTATGTACGATGATAAACATATTACAGCTTCCCGATGAGGGGGGGGGAGGAGACATATAATATATAACCAAGAAAGATAAGTTGAGGAACTCGTGGATAAGGAGAATGACAAGAATGGAAGACATCATGATCAGAGTAAAATCCCTGGAATGGCAATGGGCTGGACACATTGCTAGGAGAACGGCAACCGATGGGCAACCGAATTTTTATATATGTAACATTGAATATGACGGGTCTCTTTAACTATTCTAACAAAAACATTTAATATCGTGGATTACATCGAAATTGTATCTCAGTCCTCGTTACCCTTACTGCATCGATCCTATTTTCCCACTTTGTTTCAGAGCACGGTTTTACGGTCAACGCTGGAAGCTCTTTCTTTAAAATTTGCCAACGGTAAGGTAATTCAGAAAAGAAAGCTTATATTTCTTGAACAATGCTGAAAATGTTCACAATCTGTAGCGAAATTTTTCCGTCGTTATTTACGACGAGATTTAAAGTATGAGTCACTCAAAGTACATAAAATGCACAAGGGTCTTAAGTAAAAAAAAATATGTTTTCTGAAGTCCATTTTGTTTTTCCTTCATAATGGCCCGATTGTCATAGCGCTGGCCACACATATAATAAATACTGAGATCTTCAAGATTAAAAAATAAATAAATCAGAAAACGAATTTTTGATCCTTTTGCCCGCGGTATCCGTTACTGAACAAGGCAGTAAAAATTATTCTCTGGTTTCAAGACGTTTCTGTTGAATTAAATAATGAATTATTTTTACTAAACAAATATACGTGCCACATAGCATTACGATTTCTCACAGTAAAACGTTTTCTTAACTTCTCCCATGTCACTGATATTAATTTATTAACTGAAAAATTTGATTGAGGCGTCCAGCCGCTCCCGGAATATGGCGCTTGGGTGCTTCGCACACGTTGAACCCCCGCTTGGCGCGTCCCTGGAAATAACCATTCACATTCAACATGGGTGACCACAGCCATTGATGCACATTCGGAGAGGTAACCTCCTAAGTCCTGACCACCAACAAAACCCGTACACTTTTGTTTAGAATGAGCAGGGTAACTTATAGATCAGGAGTATAACCAGGCACGAATACATAACTGACAGGTCCGAAATTATATTAGTTTTCTGGCATAAGTGTTTAGAATTCTTGAATGTTTTTATCGTAGAAAACAGAAATGGCAAAATTATGTAACAAAATTAACTTGCCACGTACTCTGTGCAATAAATGTTTTCAGTTCTCTTGTATATGTGGTACGCCTGTATTCCCTATGTTTTTGCCTATAAAGTATATTTTGAAATAACCACGGTCGGCCCGCCGGCTAGTTCCGAAAGCAATAATAGATGGCGCCACGGTAGCACTTCAGCTCTCCTTCGTTCTTCTCGCACGTGAAATGCGTTCAGCCATCTCATGACTCTATGTGACGATGCGTCTCATCGTTTAGGACAATTCAGGTGTCGGAAGAAGAATGATGAGTACTCTTCCCGTACACTTGGTACCTGTTTTTTTATGCTCAGATTCAGGGGCGGCGGAAAGTGAAGTTCGTTGACCGTGCCCGAAATTTCGAATCGTGGTGCACCCCTCCCTTCCCGCTCATCGGAACAAACAGAAGAAAAACAATGCCTAAGTAGCTTTTTGGGGGATTAGGAGCACCCGACCACTGACCTAGAGGAACTTTCTAAGGCACATCACAGCAACCGCACATATGCCAAATAAAAAAAAAAAAAGTCTTGGCTGAAATTATTGACCGGGCCCGGGCGGTTCCGCCACCACTGCTCAGATTCCTATTGATAGAGTGACGATTCTGACGTATTGTTTCGCCAAAGGATTGCCTTACGATGAGGCGATTGAAGAAACCTCACCACATGGCAATGTTATCACATCCACTGAGACAGTTAGCGACTGGTATTCGAATTGCAGACAACTAGTCTCATAGTTTATGGTAGCCTCGCAATGTAAATGTACTTGGCAGACCATATACTGGAATATTTATTCCGACGGAATTACCGTCTTTCCTCTGAACAATGCTTTGAAGTCCTGATTCCTGCGATCAGACAGTTCTTCCCTGGCAGCAGGGCCGGCTCTAGGCGTGGGCGCCCACGTCGGCGGTCATATGGAGGGTGACTGGCCGATAGTCTGTCCTCATTTTGCTTTAGCTTTTTCATATAAATATATATATTGTTTATTACGATAATGATCTAAAATATACTGTTTCATAAATTACATATTTTTGCCCTTTTTTCTTTGTGAATTAATCGCGTTTGTTTCATCCGTATTATTACATAAAAGCTAATTCCTAATTGCAATATTTTATAGCAGTTCTCATTCTCTGCCGTTCTTCTAAGCCAGTATATTTAGCCTTTCTATTTTTGAAGTCTGTATCTTTGTGCCTCTTCCTGGACCTGAGACAACATTACTCGCCTTGAGGCTACAGTTATGAAAATGTCTCCAAAGTACGATTGTCACTCGCTTCTTGACCAACCCCCTGTTTTGCAAAACTATAGGCTAGGAGCAGGACGGAAACAACCCTAGGCGCTCTTCCCGTTACCCTACCACTATAGCACGGTATCATTTACAAAGTGACCGCATCCGCAATTTAAACTAATTACACCATAAAAGGGATGACGGTATGACCGCTCTGATGGGAATATTTGTTTTCAGAGTGAATATTTGTCTTTCTAGGACCGAGTAGGAATTCGGCATGTTTGGTTGGTACAACATATGATCTAGCAATTCTCATTTTACTTTTTTAACCTAATTGCTAATGAAATCCAGATTGCTAATATAATAAAAAAGAGAAACTAAATAAAAATGCGTACACTACAAAATTCAGGTAACTCCTCAATTCCTGTTTTTCTTTAGGTACTTTCGTACATACAGTGCTATCTTAATGGGTTGGTCTCGAGCTCCACATTGATCAAGGGACTCCAACTTAATGTTTTACTCAAAAGGAAAAAAAGAATTTCCCGAGAACTTTAAAGTGTAAAAAATCAGTATTTCCATGTAAGTTAGTTTGACACCCCCCCCGCTGTATGAAGGAAACATACCCCGTCGTCATTTCTGATACATTAATACATTCGTCCACAATCGGTTATCAATATTTCATTTTTCTGTTGCCTGTTCTGAAAGTTTTTGGAAGTATTCTCATAGGAATATTTTTTCCTGGTGTGTATTCTTACAGAATTCTCCTCGAAATACAAATTGGCAAGTTGTGCAAGTTTCCATTGAATTTTTGGAAGATAATTCCATAAACAACGCTATCACTATGTGGACTGCATACCTCAAGAAAAGTGTAGGGGGGGGGGGTTATGTGTGTAACAAAACATCTTAAAAATCTAAAGGCGGCCAGACCTCCACCTTGCTTACGCAAGAACAATATCACGGGCCGGCCCTTTTCTTGCCTTTATTCTGCTAGCTACACAATTTCATATTCATGAGGAAAACAATTCTTCCTTGAAAATAAAAATTTAACACATACGTCACAATCAACATTCCAAAAGGTACTTTTTTCCATATTATTCACTTCCTTTGCCACTTTCACAACGTAACGAACGCTACACGATGTAGTGGTAACGTGTCGCCATCTATCGTCGCTTCATAAAACTATTTCCGGGTGAACGCGGAAGGTTTACCTCAATTTTGTTAAGATAAAAATTTCTGTTCTGTACTTCATGTATCGATTTGTTCTCCATTTCATCCATTTTATCTTACAAATATTCTATTCGAAAACAAAAAACTGTTCTAAATCGTAAAATGTGGTTCTTTTTGTCCTATGTCTTTACGCCAGAGTTCGTTTCTCTGCTCTTTATGCCGGGTGTGAGTCGGCTGTACGTAAACACCGCGGAGTAATACATACGTAGTTATAAACCAAGGCTGAACTGGATCCTACCAGGCTGTAACATTAAGCAAAAAACAGCAAGGACAGAAAAGATGCGTTGAGACGCAACGCTATCTATTGACGTAGTTCGCATAAACAAAGTGATTCCGTATCATTATTTACATTTGAGATTTTATTTATATTCACTTTAACGTGAACAGATGAATTTCTACATTCTGAGTACTTGGGCAAGAGAATTTTTCTGTAGGAACTGGTGTAGTTGATGTGTAAATCTCATTCCTCCTTTATTCTTCCACGATCTAGGGCTGCGATTTTGGTAAATGTGTAGATTAGCGTCTTAAATTATTTCGTCGGAAAAATGTTAGTACCTGGAAAAAGTGCGATGTACAGATTTTAGAGTATGGAAATTAACGGCAAATGGTGCAGAAATTTCCTGTTTTAAATGTCTTTTAAAGATTTTTTATCGTAATATTCACGACATTGCACGCACTTACACGTAAATATTACGATAAAAATCTTTAAAAGGCATTTGAAACAGGAAATTTCTGTACCATTTGCCATTAATTTCTATAATCTAAAATCTGTACGTCGCACTTTTTCCAGGTACTAACATTTTTCCGACGAAATAATTTAAAACGCAAATCTACACATTTACCTACTACTTAATATCAGTTTATATAGCAGAGGTTTTTTTTCTAAAATTGAATTAGGTACGTAATTATCAGAACGAAAATGCTTACCACAAACAACAGTTGAAGGTGACTTGTCATTTAGAGCAAAATCCTGACGAGATATTGCTTTCAGCAACAGTTGCTTTAGGTTCTGATCTGAGGGGAACTCGTGGAATGAAAATCCCACGTTTTTCTTCCCAGAAGATGTGCACATCGGCACACAACAGTAAACCATTATGGAAATGGGTTAGATTTTGTTGTGAAAACATCAGTTTGGTTTTAAATCTGTAAGGTTTTATTTAAAAGAAACAAGAAAAAACGACGAACATACACAAGCCAGCAATTCAAACAACGTACGTATTTGTCATTTTCTTGTAGGACTTCCGTCCACAGTAGGTAGAGTTTGTCCCAGCCACCTACAGCGAGTTCGCCTTTTGGGCAGGACACAGAAACGGAAGGAATGAGAGCAAGTCTAGCGACTTTGACAGAACAGTTTGTAGTGAGATAGAGTACAGTAGATGGCGCCACCGTACAAGTACGATGCTGCACATAGAGGGGAGAGAATTTCAGGGGGGCATAGGAAAGGATACCCATTTAACCAGTGGGAGCCGTCACTTAACGTGCTCGTCGGATGCACAGCGGATATTTAGCGATTGTTAGTAAATCACAGCATCTCTGAAAGTTCAGCCCAGGATCGAGCCCGAGGACCTTGCATTGATAGTCTGACTAGCTAACCACTAAGCCATCCGCGACTTCCAATTCAAACAACGTGAAAACTCAGTTGTTCATACCTTGGGACGCAGCCCGATCTAACGGCTGAAATCGTCCCTAACGCCCACTGGCCAATCACCAAAAGTCTATTGTCTTCAGCGTTAATTTTATAGCCTGTTCTTCATCCAGTTCAGCCTTGCAGAAACTGAAATCGTTGAGATTTAGAAGCCCACCCCATGGTTCCATTCATTTTATTATAAATACTGTGGTGTTGCAGGAGAAATATTCGCAACGGAAGAAAAACATTTTTTCGGTACAATTAGTCAGAAAAAATTGAGTTAGAATTTATATTTGACCTCACTTTTATGTTGCCACCTATCAGATACAATGCCTTGGAAGTCATCTTGCAACTGCTCTTATGATGTCCATACCTCTCGTAGCTCACGGTGGTTTCCTAATTTATAGTCAGTTATGTCATCATCGGTGTCCTGCGTGGTTTACGGGGGGAGGGGACAGAGCTATGGATAATAACTGGCACCTGATATTTGTAATGTGATCATTTTTCGGTTGTACTTCCATCCCTGCGCGATTGATGTGCGCACTGACGTGCTACCATCTGTCGACCGAGGTGAAAGAGGACAACACGTGGGCTGTGTATCAATCTCTATTTCCGCAAGCCCTTAAAAGCGCCTTCAGTAATGTTAATTGCGTCCCTAATCTGAACTATGCATTCTGAAGAAAAAGTTGTGTTTCGTCATGAATCGGAACCTGTCTATCTAGTAGAATAAATCAAGTACATTGATTATTATCTGTCAACGAAGAACTGTCTGATGATGCGAATGAACACCTCAAAGTAGTGTTCTGAGGGAAGAGGGCATTTCCGCCAGTGGCGTAGGAACGCTTTTGATTTAGCGGGGTACAAGCTCATGAACCTTACATGTCAAGGATTAAGCCATCTATGGATGATCCCCTTTGAATTTTTTTTTGGGGGTAGTATATTAGAGTTTTTATAAAATACGTATACTGATCAGGAATTCATCCGAATGAACATTGTTATTATCATATTATTATTAATTATTACTTTTATTGCTGACAAAAAGTTCACATTATTAATTTCTTATCAGAAAATGAATGGAGAAGGTTTTTTTTTTTTTGTTCTCTCTTGTTAATTTTTGTACTTTTTTTCCCTTTAAAATATTGAGCAGGGACAAGTCAACATTAGGATGAATTTCTGTCAGCATGGTTTGAAAAAGACGGATTTCTCAGGAAATGTTATATAACTCTTTACAAGAACGAATTAAATTTCTTATCATTTTTGTTTACGTTAATAAAGTAAAACCGCTGTAAGATGAAGTCTATATTAAAAATTTTGAACGATACATAGGCTGACAATTGATGTAAAAAGCACATTAGTCTGGTGCAAAGCTAAATGATGGTGGAGATATCGAGGAATTGGAGTTCTATGAGTGGTATGTGAAATCCGTAATGCACTTGTTGTATTGCTACAGATCTTAAGACAGAAAACAATTTTAGTGCCGGGACTGCGGGCGCTAAAATGTCCACTTGTGCATTAAATTTTTTTTTAAAAGTACAGAAAGGACGACCTGATCAAGATGCATGGAATTTTAAGAGAAAAGAAACACTGATCACAAGTATGTTATCAAGCCCTAGCCCTACCATATGCTGTTTGAAGTTATTAACAAAAACCTCGCACTCGTCGTTTCCCTGCAGAACTAATTTGCTGGAGTTTCCCAGATGGTTGGCATGTTTTTAGTGGATGAAAAGCCTCCCACTACAAGCTTCGGTTATAAAGAAAAACCAGATGACCCGTGATATTTCTTTGAAAAGAAAAGAGAATAAAAAAAAAAATAAGTAGCCTATAAATTTTACAGTTCACTCTTTATGAATGATTGGTTTGTGTTTGCTCATATCTGGGGGGGGGGGGGGGGGGTACAGTAGATATTAATGTACCCCTCTCCAAAATGGGGAGGGGGTTCATTGTACCCCTGTACCACCCCCCGTTCCTACGCCACTGATTTCCGCCATAATAAATATTCCGGAATGTGGTCTGCCAAATGAAGCTTTCGATTCCTCACTGCTAGCTTATGTTTTAGTGAACGTTAATTGTTCTTCACGTCATGGCGATGTCAAAAGGAATATGGGGAGTGTGGAACCACGTCCCAAGTCTACGAGAACACATATCTGAAAAATGCTTGAAACAAGCTTCTTGCGACACTTTTATTGTCAAAACCCAGAGCCGGATTCAGGTCCGGGCAGCTTGGTTCATGGAGGGACAAGCTTTCATAATTTTAATCGATTTTTTCCCCCGTTGCATATACATTACTTTTTCTTGTTCCATCAAAAATTGCTATTTTGAAAATCAGATTCAAAATATTAATAAAGTGCATAAATATGTAGTCCCTCTTTCCGCGAGAAATCGCAATTCCTCTTAACCAAGGCTCTCGTGGCAGCATTCATGAGATTCAAACTAGTGTTCAGGGCCGCATGAGGAGGGGGTGGGGGTGGCTTTAGGAGTTGGAGCCCAAGGCCACAGCCTCAGAGGCGCCTCAACTGATATCCTTAAAAATATACATATAAATTCTTTAGTTTCCACGTACCGCTCACGACTCTTATCCTAAGTATGGAATAAACGTACCAAAATTTTTATGGTAGGGTGAAAGGGCGTCTAGTTTCAATCTTTGTCAATGAAATCAACCGGCTTTTCTTTGCAGTACGACTTATTGAACGGCCTTCATATATATCATAAATACTGCTCATGATACACGCATACCATTTTCATGTACTTTATTGTTATTTTTTAATCTCTACTGCCAGTGCTATATATGCGAGTGGTGGGGAAATTCCTTAAAAAGCTGCAAAAATGCAAATACACCCCTCTCCTTGGCTTTATAGTTCGGTCTAATTTCCATACCATATAAATATTTTTTCCTTTAACTTCAAAGTTAAATATTTTCGTGCGCTATATTTTCCGAAATTCTTGAAAAGTTTGGTTAACACGAACGGGCCCCTAACATGTTCTTGCTCGAGGCCCATAAACCTATGTATCCGGCTCTGTCGAAAACTATAAGAAAAATCGACTTGGAGAGTCATTTGGTGACCCTCCGGTCATCTTAAAGGTGGAAGCAATTCCTGCCACAATACGAGATGCGCGTGTTCTCGTCTCTAGCAATTTCACCCCCCTCCCCCTCAAAAAAGAAAAAAAAAACCTTTCTCAAATCCACATTTTACAGCAAAAGAACATCTGCAAACTGTGAGAAAAAGCGTCGAAACAATTCCCGCTAGAAAGCACACGCAGTACAAACACACCGGAGCTGACACATAACAGTGAGCTTTGACGTGCTGCCCTCTATCGACAGACTGTAACTATCGCGCAGAGCTCCCCAGGGTTGGAAGTATAGCCCATTTTTCTTACGAGGAAATTGTTCTGCGCTTTTAAGTATGTTGTACATTCAAGAGCAAAATAATTTCAAGAGTACGTAATTCTTAATTGTCACTTATTTATTTTCTATGTTCCATATTTTCTTATAAATCAGAAAAGGTTAATTAGACACTGTCACACCGCAGTTAGGTGTTTGTGTGTGTGTGATCGTGAGACATTTCAAAGAGGCTGGCTTTAGTTCTCTTAATAAAATTTGCATGATATGATTATGATGATCATATGTAGAGGATTTTAGGAAGGAAGTGTATGACACCAGGTCTTAAACAACCCGTAGAAATAGGAAGCTAGGAGATTTGGGCTAGAGTGCCCGATAGGAAAGTGACCCGGAAGCGAAGTAGAAAGGGGGAGGAAGACGCCCTTATTTATTACCAGGGGTCCGACGGCTTAACGTGCCCATCCGATGCACGGCGGATATTTAGTGGATCGAACCTGAGGTCCTTTCCGTGGCAGTCACGAACGTTGCCCACTAGGCCACCCGCGACCCACATGATATGATGAACTCTGACGTAATTGTTTTATAGTACTTTTTTATGATATAAGACTAGGGCAATAATTTTAATTACAACGTCGATCAATGAATGATACACGGGACTACACCATTTTAATACAAATTTGGAAGATGTATATCCGTTAATTGGTGTAAATATGACAAGGATGTTAAGTCAGATAATATACAAAAACTTGAAAATTTCGTCGTCCTGGACCGGAAACGAATCCGCGTATCTTGGATAGCGCCCGAGCATGCTAACCGTTTTTGTATATTATCTGACTTAACATCCTTGTCATATTTACACCAATTAACGGATATACATCTTCCAAATTTGTATTGCAACGTCGATATTTGTGTATTATGCAATAAAGTTCCATAATTTTGGTTTTACGAAAAATACCTGTAGGGTCAGCAGAATTTGAATTATTAAAACACCCATAAAACCTAGTTAATAATGTGGAATTTATAATTTTCAGTAATTGAAAACTAGTAGATTTTTGCAAAAAGGCCTTGAAGATATTTTTTGCAGGGGACCCAAGTCTTTCCGGTACGCCAGTGCGAAAAATTTTACATATTTCTTTGCATTGTATTGTATGATTGCATGATTTATAGATCATCAATGAAAGGTCATGCACAATTTAGGTCTCCATTTTACCTTTGACAATATGTGAAATGCCATTTAAAGTCATGCGGTGTTTTAACTTTAACCATTGGGTGTTTGAAGAACTTGATATCGATAAAGCAAACATCAATTATTTTAATGAACACCAATGAAGCCAATGTATCTCAGGTCCATGCCTTTCTTCATCCTATTCCACATATTTCAATAAGGTGACTTAGGTCATTTTTCTAAATAATTGTAGTAGTTAAATTATTACCATGAAGACTGAGTTAAAATGGATTAAATTTTAAAGGAATAATAAAATTATAAATAAATGGAAAACATGTATTACTGACATCCAAATTTGAAAAATATACAAGACTATTTTTCTGACACAACGGCAAACTGAATTCGAAAGTAAAAATTATCACAAAATCACACTCCAAATGAAGGCTTTTTTTAGCTGCAAAAATGATGCCTTTTTTTTGTAAATAGATGCCATCGAAGCACAGAAGTTGTGGTAATATCACAGTATAGGGGTTAACTATTTATCTGTGCAGAAAACAAGAATACTACACTACTTACTGTTAAATGGTGATAAGATACAAATAATTCTAGATCGAAATAAAAATTTACCTTCTGTTGAAACATTCTTCATTTGTATAATGACGGTTTTTTGATTGTACAATAAGACTAACAATCCCTGACGCTGACCACACTCATTTCGACAAATATTTTATGATCTGATTCAACTCTTATGTTACTATTACTTGAGACGTATTTCCAGCCTTCTGGGTTCATCTAAAACTACTTCAGCTTTCGGTGTGTATTCCCGATGAATGTGAAGTAGTGTTAATCCATTGAGTCTCAGTTCTCATATGGTATTTATTATGTAGATATGATTTTAAGAGACGCTGTGTTGGAACCGAAGACACACTTTCTGAAGTTGTCACTGGTAGAGTACCTAGTATATGAAACAATGTTTTTATATTGAGTAACACCTCACTGTAGCACAGTTTAAAGCACTTAATGCATCATTTGGGCAGTGCTCTTTTTCTTTGCGGGCAATCCTACGGTACCACATTTTCAATTCTGCGATTAGTTCTTCTTGCGAGCCATTCTGTAAAAAAATCAGTTAAAGTTTTAAAACCATCAATATCTTGAGAAGATGTGGCACATTGGAATTTGTTGGGAACGGTGACTGGAATCCTGATAAGACCGATTTGTGTGCGAGAAATGTGTTTTCCAAAGTACTAATAAACATGGCTAAAAATGGTACATAAATTGAAATCCTCTAACAGTCTTCTGGGTTTATGTAACAGCGTTGGTTTATTTTTGATGTGATTCTTGGTATTCTGATCAAAACTCTTTGCTTTTCAGTGTGCTGAGTAAACGGAAATGAGTCATGGAACTCAAATTTGGCATTGCCTCGTCGCCACAGAAACTTTCAGTATACCCATGTAGTGGCTTTTTATTGCAATTGAACATTATGGTAATGGGACATTCTTGCCGCTTCCTCGTCTTCATGGAGAAAACATGTTCAACTGTTGCTATGAGACATAAAAACAATATCAAATACTAACAAAACTTCGCCTTTAAAAATCGCGTTTTTGAAATATCGAAAGATTCCAAATTTGGGGGTTACCCCCCTTGGGCACGCCATTGTTACCCAAATTTTAATTAGTATTTAAAATCCTGTTTGCTCATTCCGATTAAGTTATCCTGTCGTTAAAGTATCGATTTTTATTGGGGGGGGCATTACGCAAATAATGTTTGCATTTTTTTAGCAAGTTCCTCTTTATTATATTTCTGCTATTTTGTACTCTTTATAAATGAGTACATAGGAATTCTAAAATTTCGGAAAATTGGTTGCAGGCCAAGAGTTTTTTTTTTTTTTTTTTTCATAAAAACGCAAATATATGCTTTATTTAAAACATCAGAAATACAAAACTCACCATACCTTTGAAATTTCTCGTGAGGAATCCATAAGTAACGAATCTTAATCCGCATTAGTTTTTGAGTGACGTGCATTGTGAATTTTTTTTCAAAAATTTAAACAAGAAAGTTGACACCGAATTTTCGGGTGTAATAAGCACGTCTTTTGAATCCGTTCTGACGCAAATTAAATTTATCAAAGCTATTCAAAGTCAATGAAACCGGTATGGAAAACAACAGATCTGACCAAGGAAAGATTTTCAATCTGGTTTTTAATCCCTCAGATATTGCTGTAAACGGAATCGTGAGCTTACGAACTCTTAGAAACAGAGATATCGACAAAAATAAGATGTGACTTTACGTCGCCTGGTGGGAAAACCATGCATTATTTTAGGAAGAAAGTATTCTCAAAAGGTTTATCCGTATAAGCGGTATCAGTCGAAAAAAAAAAAAAAAAAAAAAATTAGTCGAATTTTCAGGTGCACAGATTTTGCAAAAAATACTTCAGAAGCAGAAATTAACACATATGACCCCTGGTGGCTAAACCATTCTTTACCAAACATTAGAAATTATGTGAAAAATATTTTTCATCAGGTCTTGTATGCGATACACGAAGAATTTTTCAAATCAGAGCTTTAGGAGCAGAAATAACGCAGAAAACGCAATTTACCTTTGTGCCCCTAGTGGAAAGTGTATGATTTACTTGAAAATTTTGAATTTATAGGAAAAACATTTCGCATCGGGAACACTATCCAACAAAGAAGGAAATTTTTCAAATCGTACTCTTAGAAGTAGAGATATTGACAAAAGTAAGATATACACCCCCTGGCGTAGAAACCATGCATTTTTTCAAGAAGAAAAATTTCCTAGAAGGTTTGTCGACATGAGTAGTATCGATCAACAAACGACGTTTTTTTCAATCTAGAATTTAGAAGCTCATATTTTGCTGCAAATACAACAGAAGCAAAAATTAAGACTTACGCCACCTGGTGGCCAAACTATTTTTTACAAAAATCAGAAATTATGTGCAAACGATTTCCCATCAGGAGCTGTATGGAGTGCAGAAAGAATTTTTCAAATCGGAGATTTAGAAGCAGAGATATAGGGGGAAACGCAATTTACCGCTACGTCCCCTAGCGGAAAGTCTATGAATTACTTGAAAATTTTGAAATTATATGAAAAACATGTCACACGGAAAACACTATCCAACAAAGAAGGAATTTTTCAAATCGGACACCTAAAAGTAGAGATATTGACAAAAATAAGATGTACATCTACGCCCCCTGGCGTAGAAACCATGCACTATTTTAAGAAGAAAATGTTTCTAAAAGGTTTATCGACATGAGTCGTATCGGTCAACAAACGAAGTTTTTTTCAATCGAGAATTTAGAAGCTCATATTTTGCTGCAAATACAACAGAAGCGGAAATTAAGATTTACGCCCCCTGGTGGCCAAACTGTTTTTGTTACAAAAATTAGAAATTATGTGCAAACGATTTCCCATCAGGAGCTGTATCCGGTGCAGAAAGAATTTTTCAAATCGGAGATTTAGAAGCAGAGATATAAGGGGAAGCGCAATTTATCGCTTCGCCCCCTAGCGGAAAGTCTATGAATTACTTGAAAATTTTGAAGTTATATGAAAAACATGTCACACGGAAAACACTATCCAACAAAGAAGGGATTTTTTAAATCGGACTCCTAGAAGTAGAGATGTTGACAAAAATAAGATGTACATCTACGCCCCCTGGCGGAGAAACTGGAATATTTTAAGAAGAAAATATTCCGAAAAAGTTTATCGATGTGAGTGGCATCAGTCCATTTTTTTTAATCGATATTTTAGAAGCAACGATTTTATGGCAAATACATTAGAAGCAAAAATTAACACTTACGCCCCCTGATGGCCAAAGTATTCTTTACCAAAAATTTGAAATTATATGCAAAAGATTTTCCATCAGGAGATGTATCCGCTGAAGAAATTTTTTTTCAAATCGGAGTTTTAGAAGAAGAGTTATCGGGGAAAATGTAATTTACTTTTACGCCCCCTAGCGGAAAATCTATGCGTAATTTGAGAAAAGTAACTATATCTAAAATACTCTTCGACATAAATGGAATCGAAAGATATAATTTTTTTTTCAATCGGATGTTTAGAAGCAAATATGTGGAATAAAACGTATTTTTGAATTCGGCATAATCTGCATTTACGCCCTCTACCGGCGAAATTGTACATCGTAAAAAAAAACGAAATAAAGGATCATCATTTGCATAATTCAAGCTTCTTAATGCAAAAAGAATTTTTCAAATCGGACTAATACACTGCTGGACAATTGCTAAGGACGGATCATAAACGGCTATATAGCGCATAAAAAAGTAAGTGTGGTTGGATGCCAAGTGAAATAAAATAATGTCAGAATGCCAGGACATTACAAGAAAGACAATTTATTGTGCTCTGAAATCCAGAAGGCTTTGGAACGTGTTCAAGGGACAAACAGGCCGTTTTGTGCAGAATACGTAAACGTGAAAAAATGCAATTACCGTCCGCAGGCGTTCCGGCGTAAGATGTCAATACGGGATATGGCCACCATGGAGGGCGATGCAAGATTCCACACGTCGTGTCATGCTTTGCACAACATTATCAAGCAGCTGTTGGGGTATTGGCGACCAGCAAGACTCCTCCCTAAAGCATCCCACACATTTTCAATGGGATTCAGATCTGGAGAACGTGCTGGCCATACGAGGCGTTGAATATCCTCGCTCTCAAGACACTCCTGGACAGCGACTGTTCGATGACATGTTCCGTTGTCGTCCATGAAAATGAATCTATCTCCGACAGCACCACGGAACATGCGAACATGAGGTAGCAGAACATCATTAATGTATCGTTGGCCAGTCATAGTCCCAGTTGGAAGCACATAGAAGGACGTGCGGCCATTGATCATGATGCCAGCCCATACCATGACACTACA
Source organism: Macrothele yani (assembly GCA_039090855.1). Taxonomy (NCBI): domain Eukaryota; kingdom Metazoa; phylum Arthropoda; class Arachnida; order Araneae; family Macrothelidae; genus Macrothele; species Macrothele yani. The sequence continues at coordinate 53,256,534 of CM077015.1, forward strand.
TGTCGGATATCGGCCCCTTTCCTGTATGTTTGATGGACAATATGCAGTACTACTATCACGCCAGATCAGTTGTCGTCGACAATCAGACGATAGACTGTATTTACTCTCATCTGAGAAGAGGACAGCAGACCAGTCGTTATCAGGCCAATTGCGATGTTGATGGCACCATTGCAAACGGGCGGTACGGTGACGTCTGGACAATGGGATGCACACAACAGGACGGCGGGCGTATAGTCCTCCTTCATACAAACGTCTGGCGACAGTTTTTCGTGAGATCCGCTTGCCAGTAGCAGCCATAAACTGATTTGCTACCTCACTAGCTGTGCTGCGCCGGTGTCTTTTTGTTGATAGCACTATGTACCGATCTTCTGCAGGTGTCGTACTGCTAACACGACCTCCCCCGTGACGTTTGCTACACTCTCCATTTGTTTGAAATGATTTCCAAAGCCTTGAAACAACATTGTGGCTGACGTCGAACTCCCTGGCAACATGTGCTATTTTTCGCCCTTCTTCAATCTTGCCAATAATACGGCCACGCGTAAAATCATCTAGGTGATGTCGGGAAGACATACTGAAAATTGCAAGTTCGTCAATTGATTCTTTCCCTTTCAACTTTGCGTTTGAACAACAACGGTCAATACGCGTCAAATCCTTTATATCTCTTATCAGCGCTATGACGTCACGAACAAGTTCGGCAATCCAAAATTTGCATACGCACAACACGTCTTACTGTATCCCGCACTTTTGCTAATTTTCACATTTTCCTGCCTTCCATTTTATGGTTGCTATCGTTGGTATTGTTATCCGTCCTTAGCAATTGTCCGGCAGTGTAGTTGCTGAGATATCGTGGGTACAGACGGACGGACGGACGGACAAACCGATAACAGAAGCACGATGTTTTTTTACAAAAGACGTGCTAAAAAGTGTCGTTGTCTAGCACTTAATTTTATTGTGGATGTCGAAGTTTTGTGTGGATAAACAAAAGTTCGAACTAACAAATTTAGAAAAAGAAATAATGTGAGTTATGGCTGTGTGTTACAAAATGCATTTCTAAATGAGTTTCATCATCGTACATTGCCACTAAAACTCAGTCGGCTGAACGCGTTGTTCCGACGCTTGGTAAGAAGAACTAATCGAGTTTTGTACTTGTAGCCGATAGATAAACACCGCTGAGCCATTACATTATGAACCACCTTCCTAATAAGCTGTAGGACCCCCTTTAGCCCGCAAAACAGCAGCCACTCGACAAGGCATCTATTCGCTGAGATGGCGATAGATATCCTGGGGCATCTGGTACAATAATGTCAACAGCAGGTCCTCCAGTTTCCATACATTTCGGGGTGGTGGTGATTTAGCGCGAACCCGCTTTTCCAAGTCGAACCAAAAATGTTCGATTGGGTTCATGTCAGGTAAATTTGGAGGCCAGGGCATTACCAGAAAGTCACCAGCATGCTCCTCGAACCACTCCTTGACGATTCAAGCAGTGTATCATGGCGCATTATCCTGTTGGTAACGGCCATCACCAGCAAGGAACACAGCTGCCATGAATGGGTGAACTTAGCCCGCAACGATGTTCAGATACCTGACAGCTGTCAGGGATTGTATTATTGGGATAATGGGATCTTAAATAATGTCCCAAGAAAACATAGCCCACAGCATAACACCGCCACAGCCGCCTCCGTCCTGTTTCCGCCCAATAGCGCATCCAGGTGCCATAGCCGCTGTTGGAAATCAGCGTATCTGCGCTCGGCCGTCTACGCGATGCACCAGGAATCTTGATTCGTCAGAACAGGCCACTTTCTCCCAATCATCCACGGTCCAATCTCGATGATCTTGGGCCCATTTCATGCGTTGTTGGCGATGACGTGCAGTGAGCATGGGGACCCCGCTGGGTCTTCGGCTACACAGGACCATGCACAGAAATTTGAGATGAACTGTGTGCTGTCACACATTGCTCTGATCACCACTGTTGTAGCTCTAGGTGATTTATCGTACTGCTACAGGTCTTCGGCTACACAGGACCATGCACAGAAGGTTGAGATGAACTGTGTGCTGTCACACATTGCTCTGATCACCACTGTTGTAGCTACAGGTGATTTATCGTACTGTGGCCCTGCGGTCTGCGTGAACAATGCGCGACAGTGTCCGTTCCTCTCTGGCATCAATTGGCTGCGGACGACACACAGATGGACGATGGCTCGTCGTTTGGCCATCTGTGCATCACTTTTGATTCGTACTTCACCAGTGCTCCGTTTGGTCTCCAGGCGCGCTCATTTCTGATGGCTCATCAGTGTATATCTGATTCGTCGGCGTACGACCAGTTGATGTTTTGCTTGAAGAACGGATAATCTTATGTTTATTGGTATTTGAAACAATAAATGCCAGAAATAAAATAACTCTTCAATTATTAGAAATGATTCAGATAAAAAAATTGATGAATACCGAGAAGTTTGGCAGTTCGCCGACGATGAAAACAAGAATTAATTCTTTACCTGCGTCAGTTTTTGAGTTTTCCATCTTAACGGTCGTCTATTGTAAGATCAGTGGGTTTCTTAAAAGACGAATTGTTTATGATACGTATGAACCAAAGCGTATATCCTGGCAGACCAGCAGCATAACATTTTGGCCGCCCCGGTGGCGCAGTGGTCTAAGGCGCTGGCCTCTGATCAATCGTCCGTAAGGGGTCCGGGTTCGAATCCCGTCAGGCATGGATGTTGTGTTTGTCTTACGGCACTGGCTCTCTCCCTTCCCTGGAACCAGTGACCCTAAATTAGGGACGGGCGACTGCTTATAGTCCATTGAGTTGCTCACGGTGGTCGTTAAACCTCCAATCAAAAAAAAAAAAAAACATTTTGGCCCAGCGTAGAAGTTTCTGATACCTACCCTCCCTTAGACAAAAATAAACCAGAAAACGTGAGCAAAACTATGGTTTCTTCTCAGGTTCATGGTCTCTGTAATAGTGAACGCTTGAGGTCTTCTGAAATACATGCAGCTCCAGCAGTGCTATGGCAGTATTGAGACTGGCCGAACCTAAGCCCGAAAGCCCAGGCTAGGGCTCTGAGGGAGATAGGATCTTATTCTTTTCTTTTCAAATGCGATTTCGAATGATTTAGCCTCTTCTTACATTTTTAAGTTAGTAAAGAGAATTCCTTGGCTACTGGGTCTGGGTGAGAAGTGGGGACTCGTAAGGGCAATGTATTCTAGGTTTGGACAGCAAATGCCATAGGACGCGCATTAGTGGATTTCCGCGGCGTAGGAAAAGCTTCTTCAGGAATTATAAACATTAGATAGCAGATAGCACCCCGACGAAATTTCACCCCTGTATCCACGCCGCAGCTCCCTACTAATATTGTTTAGCAGTGTACGCAGATTGCAGAGCCGCCTGATCTTTCCGGGTGTCCGATCGCACGAGTTTCTGGATGCCCATTCGCCGTAGCTTTTCAGGAGGAAACGAATTGGTCAAAGAAAATGCACGACTGTACTATAGAAGCAGATAGATATCCCATCCCAACTCTCCAGTTGAGAAAAAAACATCGGTTAATTGCAAGGGGTAGACAAAGGGAAGTATAGATTTTTTCAATTAATGTCTCAACGGAATTAGTCACATTTTTCGGAATCGTTCGGGCCCGGGCTCCGGCTGCCAATTTAAAATTCGGGATCGAGTGGGCTCGGACTTTTAAAATTGAGCCCGAACTCAGCACTGCTGTATGCTTATCTGAAACGAAATAAAACGTTTCTTTGCCTCGTAACTAGCAGTAAAATATCAAATTATTAAAACCATATGTAAAATAAACGAATTAATTAAGAAAATACAAATTCACTTTTCTCATGTAACACCTTCACGTGGAAGGCATCTTTTAATCTGCTCTCTTGAGTTTCACCGGGATGGAAGGGGTTGGAAACTTCAGAGATAAACTTAAGATTAGGGCAATCATAAGGATATCTCTAAAGCCTTACCTATGATAAGAGAGGGCATCTTCTCCAATACATCAGATTGTCATGTATCTGCTTCGTATAGCTGAGTAATGTGCGTAGACATTTCACTCGGCTACGGAGAGCGCATATCGAAGTCGTTTGGAAGATCTAGCCCATTCTATGACACTAGTGTCTGCCGCCCGGTGACGCAGTGGTCTAAGCGATGGCTTCTGATCATTTGTCCGAAAGGAGTCCGGGTTCGAATCCCGGTGAGGCATGGATGTTGTGTTTGTCTTATGGAACTGGCTCTCTCCGTTCCCTGGAACCAGTAGCCCTAAATTGAGGACGAGCGACTGCTTATAGTCCATTGAGTTGCTCACGGTGGTCGTTATACCCTCTTTAAAAAAGACAAAAAAAAAAAAAAACACTAGTGTCTGGCGGCAGGCCCAATATTAAAAAAAACACTAGTGTCTGGCGGCAGGCCCAATATTAAAAAAAACAACACTAGTGTCTGGCGGCAGGCCCAATGTTAAAAAAAAACACTAGTGTCTGGCGGCAGGCCCAATATTAAAAAAAACAACACTAGTGTCTGGCGGCAGGCCCAATATTAAAAAAACAAACAAAAAAACTCTAGTGTCTGGCGGCGGGTACGATCCTAGGCAGGTCCCAAACACTAGCGTCTAGCGGCAGATTTGGGGTTCACTAACTGGGGTGAACGTCTCCAATATGGGTGGAGCTACAGATGTCCACCAATTGGCGGTTTCCCTTAAATACGGCCTTATGATCTGCTGAATACGCGGGAAGTACAGCAGTAAAATGTTTTCTTTTTGTTAAAGAATTGTAGTCGACTTTCCTTTATTCTTTTTTAATTCGATAAAACACCCTCGAAATGGCGAGCATTTTGAGAAACTCTGATAGAAATCATGCTGGAAATTTACTTAGAAAGTCGTTTAAATTTCCAGGATGCAACCTGAGTAGGATATAAAAGGGGATACGAGAACAGGAGAGGGCCGCGGGTGGCCTAGTGGTCAACGTTCGTGACTGCCATAGGGATGACCCCAGGTTCGATCCTGGGCAGGTACGAACGTTCGAACCACTAAATACCCGCCGTGCGTCGGATGGGCACGTTAAGCCGTCGGACCCCGGGTACTTCCCACCCGGTAATAAATAAGGGCGTCTTCCTCCCCCTTTCTACCTCGCTTCCGTGTCACTTTCCTATCGGGCACTCTAGCCCAAATCTCGTAGCTTCCTGTTTCTAAGGGTTGTTCAAGACCTGGGGTCAGACACTCCCTTCCTAAGATCCTCTACATATGATCTGATCTGATCTGAAGAGAGCCGACAGCAGCGAAGCTGCTGTCGGCTGGGGGTGATGGACGGGAGGGGGAGATAACGCGAGAGTGGGAGAGAGCGCGCTGTCGGAGTTGCTTGCGTGACGTCACGTGCCTCGTGCAGTACTGGACGATGACTGTGGACTTTTTCGTTTGTGTGTTATTATTATTTTACATTAATGGGGATTCGGGAACAAATAGAGAGCCGAGAGGAAGGGATTTAGATTTGCGCCCTTGTTGATAATGACAGAATTTCATTGAGCGTTAGATCGCAACTTTGCCGCTCCGGTGGCGCAGTGGTCTAAGGCACTGGCCTCTGATCATTCGTCCGTGAGGGGTCCGGGTTCGAATCCCGGTGAGGCATGGATGTTGTGTTTGTGTTACGGCACTGGCTCTCTCCCTTCCCTGGAACCAGTGACCCTAAATTAGGGACGGGCGCCTGCTTATAGCCCATTGAGTTGCTCACGGTGGTCGTTAAACCTCCAATCAAAAAAAAAAAAAAAAAAAAGATCGCAACTTTAATGGGTGTAAAGTGATTTGTGCAAACAAGTGTCCGTCGAAATTTCTAGATGCTGAAGAACGAATTGGGCATCATGCTGTATTTTTGTTCCTTTTTTGTAGAAGTCATGTGTGTGAGAGACGGATTTTTTTTCCAGCGACATGTATCATTTGCCATTAAATTCCCATATGACTTTTTCCGTTTATGTTAATCTGATATTCCGATTTGTATAAATAACTGAAGTTGTACTTTCTTAATAACATAATTTACCGAAAACATGAACGTTTCATAAAACAGGGTGGAAAATGGAGCAGTACTGAACTGAAGTCCACCTCTTTCGGAAGTTGAAACGATTTTAGATTGAATTTTGAATTCCGTTACAATAATAACTCAAAGAGAATCGTGCTTATGTTTAAAGATGGATACGCGGAAATTTAACACATGTTAAAATTACTACAATCTTTCGTTACTAAAGTGATGCTTACAGAATTGGGCCTACTTTCCTCAGAGGTTCGATAACTTCGAGAATTTAACGATTTCCATTGATCAAAACTTTGCGTATATTTCATTCACTCACTGACCAGTTCTAACATCTCAGATATCACACGTACATGTGAAAACATCAGTGTCTGCTCTATTTCCTCTAGGCGCTAACTTTCGTTTCCTTTTACATTCGTTTTAAATAGACTATATCTATCACATCTGTTTTCTGAGATAAGATCACATCATTTATTTCATTAATTCAGGAACATATTAGTCTTGAACATAGAGAACAGTCAATCGTATTCTAAATATGCTTTCTCTTGATTCTTATAAACGAACAAACAGCAAGAAGTCTCCACAATGAAACAAACATCATCAATTCCTTGCTTTAATATCTTTTCCACATCAAATTCTATAGTTCCACAGTAATGATGTTCTTAACGCTTCACCTTGTATACAGACATTTCCCCTCTAATCTAAGAAGTTATTGTTCCAAAACAATAACTAAACCTCTTAGAACAGTACAGTGAACAATGCACGTCACTTCATAAAGTTTTAACAAAATGTTTTTATACATACAAATGTTATTTTCGATCCCATCCACTTCGAAGTCGTGAGAGCAAGCTAAGTCTTGCAGAAAACCTTGACGAAATTATTATTATTTTTCCTTTATAAAAGCTAGCATTTGAAACGTTCATCTTTCAAAAAGGTGAAATTTGAGTTCATAAATTTTCAGCAGATCAGTTTTTTCTTTCATGAAATTTCTTGGCGTTAGTTTTCTCTTACATAAAATTTCTTCGGGTCAGTTTCTTTCATAAATTGTCAGGTAAATATTTGAAAAGTTCATTTTTCACACAGTTCGTTTTTGACTCGAATAAATTTCAACAAGTCAAAAATGGTTTTGTTGTTTTTACAAAGAGGGCGATTTTTAAAATTTTCCTTTTCTTATAATCGCAAAAGTCTCATAGAATAACACGGGAAATGCCATCCAACTAAAAGTCAATATCTGAATCGTTCATTTTTTCTTAAAGTAAAAAAATTGAAACGATCATTTCTCTAAAAATCAATATCTGACTTCACAAATTTTCAGCAGACCAGTTTTTCTTTCACAAATTTTCTTCAGGTTATATTTTTCTTTCATGAATTTTCGTCAGTTTAGTTTTTACGGCTAAATATTTTACAAGAGGTTAGTTTTATTTATTTTTATTTTTCTGTCGTTGCAAATAAGTGTGCCGCCCCGGTGGCGCAGTGGTCTAAGCGATGGCTTATGATCATTCGTCCGGAAGGGGTCCGGGTTCGAATCCCGGTGAGGCATGAATGTTGTGTTTGTCTTACGGCACTGGCTCTCTCCCTTCCCTGGAACCAGTGACCCTAAATTAGGGACGGGCGACTGCTTATAGCCCATTGAGTTGCTCACGGTGGTCCTTAAACCTCCAATAAAAAAAAAAAAAGTGTTTACAATGTCGACTATAATTTTACTGCTGTACTTCCCGTGTATACTTCGGGATCCTGTAAGTTATTTCTGGATCCTCGTGCTCCGGATCAAGCGTCTCTCCATCTCTGAGCAGCTAATCACAGGATTGCGTGGAACCCGTATAAGATAGCCGTGGTGCATCCTTGAACGTATTGACCCACGGGCAGCAAGACTTCTTTTTCTACCTCGCTTCCGTGTGACTTTACTATTGGACACTCCAGCCCAGATCTTCTAGCTTCCTACTTCTAAGAGTTGCTTAAGACCTGGGGTCAGACATTCCCTTCCTAAAACCCTCTACAAAAATCAATATCTCTCTACTACCATGAAAAAGTCTCAGGATCGATCTCAGGCAGGTACGAACACCCAAACCTCTAAATATCCGCCGTGCGTAGATTGGGCACGCTAAGTCGTCGGACTTCGGTACATGCGTTACTGGCCTCCTGGTTATAAATAAGGGCGTCTTCCTTTCCCTTTCCACCTCGCTTCCGCGTGACCTTCTTGTCGGGCACTCTAGGGTTTTTTAAGATCTCGAGTCAGACAATCCCTTCCTAATGTCTTCTGCGTAACATCGTTAAAAATCTGTTTTTTTTAAGGGAATTGATAACAGTGTTAGGATTGGTAAGAAATGAAAACGATGTCCGTGTGCTTGTTTAAATATACTACAACTAGCTAAATACCCGTTCTTCGAACGTGATGATATTAAAATACAGATGATATGTACGACATACAGTTGAAATGGCCATACACTGCATATTTTTTCGCTCTTTTGGGAAACACATGTCTGTCTTACTTATTCTGCCAGACGACACATAAGCAGCAATTTCGTTCATAACTGTAAATTTAAACTTTCAGGCCTACACGAAACAAATCAAAATACGTCTTTACTCTTCACTTTCATTATTAAAATATTAATAGACAACAGAACAAAATAATAATAGAAAATAGAACAAAATACGTCGTTACTTTCAGCATAAATGTAAAAGCAATCTTTGTTATAAACAATTTCGTAAACAATTTCGTTCGAAACTGTGCATTTAAAAGCTATCAAATCAGATGTTTCTGGAAGCTTGAGTGAAATTGTGTTTCCATCGCTAATATCTCAAGCGGGGAACTTTTATTTTTCAAATTTCAATTACTATGAAAATCTACCCGCATATTTATATTTATTGCAGTCACCTTACCACTTATATGACGTCACCGTTGCTTCGGCGAAAACAAATGTTGGTAATTTGGTTTTGTCTCAAAAAACCTTGAATTTTGATATGTCAAACGATAATAAATGTTTAAATTCAAAGCATATTATGATATAGCGCTTTTTACGTGTGATTTTTAAGGTTTTTTGTTAAATAAATTCAGAACAAAATATATACTGAGCAGGTCAACTCAGTCATTCAAAACTTAGGGCGGGGTTTCTGTTGCTGGGCAACAATGGCTCGATCATTGCAAAACGTCCTAGGGTTATCAAAGCTGGGTTATTTAAAAAACCCATTTCGACCCACTTAAAGTAATAGTAGGAACAAATCCTTTCTTAGTGCGCCTCTATGTTGTAAAAGGAACATTCCTGCCAAATATGAAAGTTCTAAGTTCAGTAGTTTCTGAGATACGGTGATGAGTCAGCAAGTCAGTGAGGGCTTTCAATTTTATATGTACAGATTTGTTACTGCCGCTGAGAGGGAAGAAAAGTAGAATTTTTTGCTCTATATGTTCATGTAGGCTATGTGTTGGACAGTCGTTATGTCGCATATAGTCCAGCTATTGAAAAACCATACGCAGAAATTACGGGGTGATTCATAAAGAAGTATACAGTTTCCAGATGCTCTAAAACAGTAACAGTTGAAGACACGGACCACAACTGCGAACCGTTAGGTGGATGTACTCATAAAGTTTGCGTCCAGCTACTGAGGGAAGTGACGTAGGGCGCGTGTCGCGTGACTAGTCAGTCAAAATGGCAGCGTCTGCAGTGGAGAAGGCGTTTTGATTTCTTGAATTGAGCAAAACGGAATCTGTAACTGTTGTGCAACGGCATTTTCGATCACGATTCGGAAAAGAACCTCCAACCAGAAAATCAATCTACGATTGGCATAAAAAATTTGAAACTACGGGCTATTTGTGCAGACTTAAAAGTCCTGGACGACCACGTGTATCGGAAGAAGTCGTCGATAGTGTTTGCACCGCCATTAAACGAAGCCCGGAAAAATCAACGCGGAGGGTGAGTCGTGAAGTGCAGATTTCACAGCCCACTGTCTGGAGAATTTTGAGAAAGAAGCTGAAAATGATTCCATACAAAGTGCAGATGTTGCAAAATCTCACTGACCTTGGCAAGACAAAGCGCTTTGAATTTTGTGCCGAAGTGCAGCACCGTTTTGAAAATGACGATTTTGCCGATCACTTGGTTTTCACCGATGAAGCTAGATCTCAACTGAGTGGTAAGGTAAACATGCACAATGTTCGCTTTTGGGGAATGGAGAATCCCAGATTTACAGTGCAGCACGTGCGAGATTCCCCTAAGGTAAATGTGTTCTGTGCTGTGTCCAAAAAGAAAGTGTACGGTCCCTTCTTTTTTCACGAGAAAACTGTCACGGGAGGCTTTTTTTTGGATATGTTAAGTCTTTGGTTGATGCCACAGTTGCAGGACGACAGTGACAACTTTATTCTCCAATTGGATGGTGCATCACCGCACTGGTTAGGCCACGTGCGAGATTATCTCGATGAATATCTTCCTCACAGATGGATTGGACGAGCCGCGGACTACAACATACCACTGACCCAATGGCCACTCAGAAGTTCTGACTTAACACCTTGTGACTTCTTCCTGTGGGGGTACGTAAAGGACAAGGTATTCGCCCCTCCTCTTCCTGTTGATCTAGCGGAGCTGAAACACCGTATCACAGCCACTATCACTGCACTTGATTCATATATCTTACCCCGCGTTTGGGCGGAAATGGATTACCGACTCGATGTGTGTCGTGTGACTAAGGGTGCACACACAGAACATCTGTTACTGTCTCTAAAAAAACTTGAAACATTCCCCTACAATTCTGTTACAGGTAACATAAAATATCTTACATTGTTCTTGTTTTATAGTGCATTGAAACTGTATACTTCTTTATGAATCACCCTGTATAACTAATGAGTAGATATTCCAAAACGCAGAGACTAAAAAGGCACGAATATAGATTTTTTATGCAAGGAAGCATGTATAAATCGTGAATCCATAATACAGTTTTTGAAAGAGAAAATCAAGAAGGATAAGTCTAGGGCACCACCATGCAGTGCACAAAATTGAATTTGAAATGCGTCAAAATTGAGACCAATTCTTAACAAATGTATCAAATGCTGAATATTAAAATACATTCTGCAATCTTGGTTTAAATATGTTGTGACGTATTTAAACCAAGATATTTGAGCCTGTTCTCCTTCATACTTCCAAACTTAACGTGATATCTTCTCTCTCTCAAACGAGAACACTGTTGGCAACACATTTGAGGTCAGAGAGAAAGTAACGTATGAATGTGATACGAACGATGGATAAAAAGGACGATACGACAGTTGCTCATGTGGATGTGTGTGTGCAGACGTTCGATCGCTAAAATCAAAAGTGAGTTTACCTGCTGTGTTATATGTTGAATCTACTTAAAGATTGAGGAACAAAAATAGAAAGTTATCGTAAGTTGACTTCTGTATATGTTCCATCTGGCCGTAAAAGCTTAATTAGAAACTATTGTATCGTATTCTTATTTACACTGGCGTGCAAAAATTAAGGATGAGACGGTTTTTCGAATGTAACGTCGTGCAGAAGTGCTGCACATCGACTCAAATCATACCATACAATCCCCAAGATGTAAAAATATGGGACAAGTGAGCAAAACCGTCCAAACAAGGAATCCAAAGGATACAAAGGCACTTTATTGAAAAAGTAGCTTCGAGCACAACTGGACAGAAGACAGAAACGTCCATGTGACAGGCGGCTGCCAAGAAAAATCCAGCCTTTAGTAGGGGATATGATCACCCCTGACTGCGTTGCAGGATTTACAACGTTTGTCCATGCTGAGGACGAGGTTGTCAAGGAGCTGTTGAGGCATCGCGGCCCATTCCTCTTGTAGCGCCCATCGCAGCTGCGGAATCGTTGCTGGCGGCTGGGGACGTGCTGCCAAAGGTCCCACACGCGTTCGATTGGATTTAGGTCCAGGGACCTTCCATGCGTTGAATATCTTCACTCTCCAACAGCTGTGCGACAGCCACTGTACGATGAGGTGTAGCGTTGTCGTCCATGAAGAGGAACTCAGGACCCACAGCACCTCTAAACAGACGCACGTGAGGCAGGATAACATCGGTACAATAGCGAACACCAGTGACTGAACCGCCTTGGAAGATGTGGAGGTCAGTACGGTTACAAGCATGATACCGCCCCAAACGAGAACTCCGCCACCTCCAAACCGGTCCCTTTCGATGATGTTGGAGGTGTGATTGCGTGTTCCCTGCTCTCTGCAGATGTGTATACGTCCAGAATCGCTCGTCAGACAAAATCGGCTCTCATCCGTAAAGAGAACTCGACCTCATTGCTGATGTGTCCAGTTCTTGTGTTCCTGGCACCACAGAAACCGCCGTCTTCGATGAGCAGGCGTTAATGGCACACACCGTACTGGTCGTCGTGCAAGTAGACCACCTTTGTGCAGCCTCCTGGCCACGGTAAAACGCGATAACGGACGTCCAGTTGTCTGTTGCATGTGCCTTGCGATTTCTCCCGCTGTCTGCCGTCTGTCTCTTCTCTCCTGTAGGACAATATACCGGTCGTCCGCCGCCGTGGTTGCTCGTGGACGACCACTGCTAAACTCTCGGACAGCTGTTCTTGTCGTTTGAAATGCTCTCCAAGCTCGTGAAACGATGCTGTGAGCGATCCCGAACTCCTCGGTCACACTAGTCACACTTCGACCTTCTTCCAGCTTTCCAATGACGCGACCTCGGGTAAAGTCATCCAGATGTCGTCTACTGTATTGCCTGTTGGACATATCACACGGTGGCAGCAACTCGACGTCGTTCAAACCGATGTACACCGTGCAATAGCTTTCACCGAATTGCTGAGCGTACACCACCCGTGTGATTTATACCCTTCCGACACTCCCCCCCCCCACGTCATGCTGCATATATGCGCATGCCCTACCGTACCGGACCCTAGTCTATCTCCTGAGTGGTCTTTCGGTCCGTTCTGCCTGCTCGTTCCGCTGTTATGCTAATTTCTCCTCTTCGTCCTTAATTTTTGCACACCAGTGTAGTTCAACGTTCCTTAGTCATGGTTTTAGACGTAGCGCAACACCAATCTTGCTCATGAAAAAGACATTACGTTATAACGTGTACCATCGGTAGGAGCCGATTGGTTGATCTTTCATTTTACAACAGCACTAAGACTTCCGGTTAAAAAATATTTCTTACAACTACGTCGTAATTAAAAAAAAAGCACACAGCAGATAAAGAAGTTTAGTGTGACTATGTAAACAAGCTCCCAATGAAGTTTGAAAATAACTTCGTACATGCATAACAAGAAGTAGATAAAGTGTGTAAGTGATTTCATGTTTTGGATTGAATTTCTGTCGACGACCTTCAGTATAATTTAAGTGGTACAGCAGAATCTTTTAATATTGCCTCTGAAATCTTTCGCTCACCTAATTTTTCTTTTTTACTCTTATTAATGATTTGATTTTGCTTCGAGCTGCATTCTTGGCGCACACATTCTGTTTTACACAGTTTTGCTGGTGCCCACTCAATAGGGCGCATGTTGACAAGTTTTATTTTTACAAATGCACAATCGCTGATTTTTATAGTTTGTTCACCTCTTCCCTTGTGCAAAAGATATCGGGCTCAGATCTAATCAGAATGCAGTGAATTTAGTGTACAATCAGACAATCTTTCTGTTTCGGAGTGATGAAATTTGTCCTTAAGCGAAACCACCAACATGTGACAATATACACTCACGGACAATGAAATTTGCGCACCAAGAAGGAAGCATCGGATTGAACTGAAATTTTATGGACGTAATGGTAATACTTGTTATGTTACAAATGAATGATACACATGATGGCAAAAACAGAGCAGCAGGACAATTACGGAAGGATCTGTTGCACGCAGTCCGGTCATCTTCAATAGCGCGTCGCACCGCCTTGTGCGGCGATACATGCTGCAATACGTTCCGGCATGGAGGCGAACAGACGCCTGATGTTGTCCTGCGGTAGACTGGTCCACACGTGTTGGACGGCGTGCTCCAAATCCCGGATAGTGCGGCACGGCGGCTACTGGCGTTTCAACTGGTCGCACACATGCACGATAGAGGACATGTCCGGGGAGCGGGCAGGCCATGGAAGTGTCTGGACATAACGTAGGCAGTCCTCGGAAACCCGAGACGTGTACGTGCGGACATTATCCTGCTGGTATAGCGCACCTGGAATCCCGGCCAGTATTGGGAGCACATGGGGCCGTAGGATCTCATCCACATACCGCTGGCCCGTCAATGATCCATGTACCACTACTAGAGCTGATCGGCTATCGTAGGCAATGGCTCCCCAGATCATAATGCCTGCAGTGGGGGAGGTGTGAGTCTCGATAGCGAGGTTGGAGATTGTGCCGTTGACCCGAGGACCTCCACACCCGGACACGATGATCATCTGTCCCCCAAACGAAGAGGCACTCATCGCTAAACCCCACATGTCGCCAGTCTGTGGCGTTCCACGTCCCTCTGGCCTGGCACCACTGCACACGGAGCCGGCGAGGTTCCGGTGTTAATGGCAGCACACGTAAGGGGCGTCGGGAAATAGTTCGTGGGCGCACAGGAGCTGCTACATCCGCATGTGTAGTGCACCGGGTCCCCATAGGATCCGTTCGTGCCTAGCGCACGATCCGTCGATCCTCTCTACCGGTGGTCCTCCTGGTCCGTCCGGAGCCACTCCACCGTGTGGCAGTGCTGTCACGTGTCCGCTGTTCCCAACACAGTCGGACGGTAGGGGTCAGAACGATCCACGTGGCGGGCTATACGGCTCGCCTACCACCCTGCGGTTTTCAGCTCGATGATCCGACCTCTCTCAAAGTCCCTAAATTGCGTAAATTGACGTCGCTGGCGTCTACCCGGCATCCTTGTCACTCTGTACTCTTGCTTGCATTGGCCGGTGCTTTTCCCTTTCATGGGGCGCATCGACTACACGCCGGTTTATCAGGCTGCCGATTCGTGCTTGCAGCGCCACCACAGGGTGTGCAGTCACGCGCACTCGCACCATACGTGGATCATTTGCATACCAGCACGCACTCTAGCTATCTGCAAAGTTTCGCGGTTGTAGCATGCTTTATGCTATTTAGGTGCCCAAATTTCATTGTCCGTGAGTGTATGTGCGCTGACTCGGTAACAGCTCAGATGTCCTCCTCAATAATCACACTTGGAATACACGCAGGAGCAGTATAAAGTTGGAGTGAATTCCTCTTCCTTTGGTTCTCGTCTCGCTTCCGAAAAACTAACAACAATCTATCTTTCAGTTTCATATTTTGTAACGTACCAGGAGATGTGACGTACCTGCCAGAAGGACGCACACGACATAAAGGCAGATAGGAATCAGAATAAAACGTCAGCGTAGCTCAATTGGTAGAGTGACTTATTCCGGAATGAGGGGACCCGGGTTCGAACCCCGGCGCGGATAAAAATGACGGAGAAATTTACTTCGTTATAATGGCGCCCGAACTATCCGGATGACCCGACCGTTCAAAATCTCGCATTGGTGTGATGTTATTTCCACACCGCGAGATAGGAAAAATAAGAGAATCCTTTCTCCAGCACTTCGAAAAAAAAAAAAAAAAAAAATAAGGGGGAGATGATGTAACGTACCAGGAGATGTGACGTACCTGCCAGAAGGACGCACACGACATAAAGGCTGATAGGAATCAGAATAAAACGTCCGCGTAGCTCAATTGGTAGAGCAACGTATTCCGGAATGAGGGGACCCGGGTTCGAATCCTGGCGCGGATAAAAATGACTGAGAAATTCACTTCGTTATAATTTGTTTTTCATTTGCCATGCATCTTCCGGAACAATAAAGAAAAACCTCAAATGAAATTACACCATGCTTTCGAAAGAAAAATATTTTATTGTACGCGTCCTCCTCGATTTTTGAGATAAATGCGCATAATATAGTGAAAAGTAAAGGGGTAAAAATATAGTATGCGGTTTCGTATATCTAAAATGAAATACAAAATGTTTCAAGATCTTCAACATTTAATTTTCACATCCAGTTTTAGTCATAAATTTTTTCTTAAGTATTTATTGCATGTAATAAGTTATTAGATTTTCTTCGATTCAAATCGCGCCCTGTTAGCCCGCAAGCCCCTGCAAAGCATCCTGGTTGCGTGCCTGGAGCTAGTTATTTGTGGGTTCGACTGTATTTCCATTTCACAAGACAAACTGTTTAGGACTTTGTTTCTTCAAGCTCAGATAGCGGAGGAGAATGTTATTTCCACATCTGTGCTGTTAAACGTTTTCACCGCTTTCACAGTTGTCATTTGCTGCCTCAGTTCGCTAGGCCCCCTCAGACCTAGCGAACTGAGACAGCAAGCCTCGTTTTCCTAACATTCTGCCTAATTTTCTTTATTAATCTATTTTATGTAGTTTTTGGGTCTTCTGGTTCCCATTGCCCATTGGTTCTCAGTTGCGCGGGAGTGAAGATGTTTTGTAGATTTCCGAAACCGAGGGGCCACCTGAGTTGCTAAAATAGTAAAATTCCCCTTTTGCAATCCATTTCTTTCACCTTAAAAATGACTCCTTTGGTCTTTTTGTCGGCGTCACCTTGCCCGATTTTCAGATATTTGATTTTTAGTGCCCAACGTTCCGCAACTTGTAGTGGCATGTCTTTAACTCTCCCAGTGTCTGTTACAAATGACGAAGTTGTCATTTTCTAAACTAAAATTGGTGAAAAATTGTGTTAGCACTCAAATGCTGCAGAACAGACTCAGGGCTGAGCTTTATGTAGCACAGAAATGGAAAGAGCTCGAGGAACTAATATTGATAAGGCTGTTGAAGAATGCAAGACGTGCGAGATGAAACATGAGGTAAATTTTATTGTAAAAACTTGATTGAATTTTTTTTTGCCAGCTCAAAGTTAAATATGGATTTAACATACTAGCCATTCATATGTATTTCTTCCGTTGTTAATGGCAGACGAGACAGTTTTCGGATTATAAGAGTCCCCATTGGTTGACTAAATCATTATTAGGCCAATCAAGACTAAATGTGGCACTTCAAGCTTAATAATAAGGTAATATTCACAGCATGGGCGTCCACTATAGGGGTGCAAGAGGGGGCATTTGCCCTCTTCTGGAAATCTGACCATGCCCTTTCTGTTCTTGGAAGGCATTACAGAGATTTTAGCCATAACAATGATCTTCTAATTGCTAATTTTTCTGTAGCCTGTGCATCCAGTAAAAATTAGAAAAACGTTGGGAATTCCTTGAGGAAAAAGTGAAAATTTACCGTCGAAAGTAATAAGTAAATTCCCTATCGCATGTTGGAAAACAGCGTATATACTGTACGCACAGTGTAGAAAAGTATAATAGCGAAGAAATAAAAAAAAATATCATCCTCTTCAGCAGTTATTCACTGCTGGACGAATCTTCGAAATTTTCTCCAGAAATTTATCTTGTGGGTACTTTTTCATTCTTGATGACCAATTGAATGATCTCTGGTGTTTCATGGCACATGTGAACAAAAGGATCAAAAGAACGACAAAAATTTCCTCGTTGTCGTAACATGCTGCCTAATTTCATTTATTCATTTATTTTGTGTAGTTTTTTGGTCTTCTGGTTTCCAATTAAATTTATCTTGAGAATGTAGTAAAAACGGTTAGATAACAAGAAGGCACAGTGTAATAAATTTGCATATGGAGTCTGCATATGTTATTTGTAGTTACTATTTCTGTTTGCCCCCACCTGAAAATTAAGCTATAAGAGCCCATGATTCATAGATTTGTTTTCAATCGATCAATGGGAAGGCATTGTTCACCCTCGCTCATGGAAGAATGGGCGGAAGAAAGGGGATGAAGTCATCTGGGGATGAATACAGACCCCTCCCCCTTTCCAATGACACTTCAACTACAAACTTAATTTTCTTTAACAATACAGACGCAGGTTTTGCTTTGATTTTAATCTCCTTTTGTTAATTTACTTCATTAGGGAATAATTATGCCAAGAAGTAAAAGCAATTAAAATATTATAAAAAGGGGAAGAAAGAAACCAGAACTCTCTTGAAATATAGAAAATCCATCACATTCTTTGAATTCGCTTGATGGTGGTCGAGTTGCGCGTTCCTTATCGCTGGTGTCAAAATAACTCTCAAGTAGCCAGAGTTTTTTTGTATTTTTTTCAGTTTACTGTTCTAGTCTTTTTTCCATGGATCCACGCAATGACGTCGGGGATTTACTGATGTTATACTTCAACTTTTTCTAATCCTTTTCTTCGGTTCCACTTTTCCCTCCATCTTTAATCAGCTACTCTTACCGTGGCCAATAGCCATACACCGTTTCCCTCTTAAAAACCAAGAGCACCAGTATCTAGAGCAGTCGCTAGGTCCCTGAATCAGGTGGGGCTGATGAGTTACGGGAGGGGGAGGGTGTTCCGTGTTCAACTACAAACGATATGGGGCTCTCCGTGTTCAACTACAAACGATATTTTTACACGAATGCGGATGCAAGCTTTGCCTTTCTTCTCTCCTTTTTTACTTTTCCAACCGTAGGTTGAAGAAACATATATGCTCCAGCTTTGTCCGTCCGTCCGCACGATAACTTGCGTAAAAATGGTTCGATTTCGATGAAATTTTAGTATGTGGTAGGGGATAACGTGGGTACGAACCCTATTGAAATTGGGCGAAATGGGGTCAAAGGTCAGGTCATAAGAGCGGGGTTCAGTCCATTGCCCTAATGCGTTATAACTTGCGTAAAAATGGTTCAATTTCGATGAAATTTTAGTATGTTGTAGGGGACCACCTGGGGACGAATTCTATTGAAATGGGCGAAATGTGGTCAAAGATCAGGACATAGGAGCCGGATCGATTCCATTGCACTTATGCGTCATAACTTAGGTAAAAATGCTTCTATTGCAACAAAACTTTAGTATGTTGTTCCGGAGGGTATACTGAACCGGTTCTGCTGAATATCATATGGGGTCAAAGGTCAGGGCACAGGAGCAAGATTTATTCCACAGCCATTATCCTCATAACTTGAGTAATGACTTGAGTTATGATTTCTGGTATGTTGGAAAGCGTATCATAATCAATGCATTGCATGATTTTACTAACTTGTTTTAATTTAATTTACAAGCGAATAATTTCTCCATGCCAAAAAGTAACACCAAAATAAATTACAACAAAGAAAGGATAGAAAGAAAAACTGAAATCGCTTGAAATATAAAAAATAAATAAATCACATTCTTTGAATTTGCTTAATGGTGGTTTAGTTCCAGGTTCCTTATCGCCAGAGGGAAAATTACTTCTAAAATTTAAAAGATATTTAGTGTTTGAGTTTAATATTCAGATCGTTTTCATTGGATCCAGGAAATGTCACAGATTTTTTGAGTTATCCATTATTCGACCTATACAATCTCAACTTTTTTTAAAAACAAAAGTGCAGTAGGCGAATAAATTATTTATACACAAAGTATTAAATAAATTATGAATAAAGTATCAAAAATTTTTTTTAAGTATGTATAGTATTTCTACTTAAAATGAAATACAAAGGTCGTTTACGTAAACCATCGATCAGAGAATTTACAGCAACGATCCTTTTCCAGGGGAGGGGGCTTGCTTGCCTTGCTGAGGGGGAGGGGAGGGGAGTGCTGAGCACCCTCTAGCTCCCTGCTAGCTACGGCCTTGTTTATCAGCACTGAATTTTATATTTAAAAGTTTGTCGATCTTGAAAAAGGCAATGCTCAAATTCAATATTTGTTGAAACTAGCCACCCCCACCCCTGAACGGATGGGTCAGTTAGGTTCTTTTAATATTGAAATTGGAATATAAAAAGTAGTACAAGAAAGGGAAGAGAAGACTTCTGTACAGCTTTTCCCTTCATCTGGGAAGGGGTCTCCTCCCAAATTAAGTATCTCTCCGGCGAAGAATTAAGTCATTGATTCGAATATCGAGTCTTGCAGTTTCAAGACCATCGTTACCTAGATTCTCGCAGCAATAATTTAAACTCTAATTGCCAGAAATATTGATTTGCAGATCGGTATTTTTCCAGAAGTAATAACATATTTGCCCTTATGCAGGCGCCGACTGGGCAGCTGGGATACCGGGAGAATTCCCGGTGGGCCGCCATATTTTGGGACGATGGGCCTTATTCTAACTCAAGGAAAGAAAGTATATATTTATAAATTTGTCCATCGCATGAAGGAAATAGAAGGAAACCTAGTTATGATAAAGACCATGACGGAAGTATATATATATAAATTTGTCCATCGCATGATGCTTATAGAAGGAAACCAAGTTATGATAAAGGCCAAAACGGAAGGTTTGTTTACCATTGTGACGGTTTCTAAAAAACAAAACAAAAAGAAGTTACGTATCAAATGTTCTGTTGAGCCAAATACTGTTTCTGATACAACGACTTTTAAACTTATGCTTCGTTCCTTCCGACTGATTGCTGTACCTTAACCCGTTTTTGCTAATTGCAGCTGAAGTTGAATAGTCAATACATTACGATCAAATATACTATCAATCATCTCTGGGATGGAAACTCCAATTTCGTTAGAAAAGTTAATGCATTTAGGTTCACCTACGGTAAATTTTTTTAATATGTATAATTATGTGCTTCTCTTTATAACGAAATCTGCATCTTCTAATTGATGTTTTCGGCCTAACAGTTACATGAATTCACTAACTACAGTTTTGGAAAGTCTGCTCCAGCAAGAGCAAAAAGGCTGCATTTGAAAGTAATTAAATAAACATTAATGTTTGCATTGTTTACTTTCTCTCACTTTTTAAATTTGCACTGAGATTCTTGCAATTCCAGAAATTTTCAATTTTTTCAAGATAGTTTCCCCTTGATGTTTTGTTTATGATCGGTAAGTCCTGCAAAAGAGTTGTTTTGTTACACTTGAATTTTCCTTCTCACGAAAAGCGAAGAAACTATTATAATACTGAATTCAGCAATCGCAAAGACTTCCTAAGAATGGAATAAAATCTTCAAGTCTTTCTCAGAGAACATATGTCTGTTGCTTTTAACAACGGAAGTATTGTTTTTCTTACATTAAATTTAACTAAGAATGTCTTATGATGTGGTCCAAAAAAATAGGTAAAATTTTAGTTTATTATCGGTTCAATGCAAACACTGCAGTAATTCGTAGAGTGTTGAAATCAATGCTGATATACCTTTAATTTTAGAGTTGGGGTACATCGATAATTTTCCCCAAAAGTGTGCAACAAAAACTCTGCTTCCAGGGCCGTTTATGTATTGGCAGTCCGAAACTGCCCACATGTGATTAAAAGTTGTCCCGATGTCGTCCAAATAATCGAAATTCTGAAAACTTAATTTTTCTTGGCAGAGGGCGACCCTAAATAATCCCCCTCCCCCCGTGGGTTTGCCCTACCCCGCCGCGTTGCAGTGAAAGTTATGGCAACGACGAAGGCGCAGGGTGGTAAAATCTGCCTTGTCGGGTGGAAATGTTGCCAAGTTGCACCGCTTCTGAAGGCACCAGGAAACTTACACAATTTAACTGTCTGGAATTCATAGCTCTGTATGAAGATTCCGTAGGTTTAATTCACTATCATCATCATCATCATTGTCAACCATTATCAATCCACTGCTGGACGAAGGTCTCCCCAAGTTTCCTCCACAACGGTCTGTCTTGTGCCAGTCTCCTCCATGTCACCCCTGCATACTTTCGAATTTCATCCACCCATCTCCCATGTGGTCTTCTTCTGGGTCTTTTCCTGTCCCTTGGAATCCAATCTAAAATTTCAGCTGTCCATCGGTGATCTGTCCTTCTGGCAGTATGTCCAGCCCATTGCCATTTCAGGGATTTAACTCTGATCATGATGTCTTCCACTCTTGTCATTTTTCGGATCCACGAGTTCCTCTTCTTATCTCTCCTGGTTACACCAAGCATGCACCTCTCCATGCTTCTTTGAGTTGTCTGCAGCCTTTGTATGTCTCTTTTAGCTAAGGTCCACGTCTCTGCACCATACGTAAGCACTGGAAGGATGCATTGATCAAACACTTTTCTTTTAAGACATAATGGCATATTGCTCTTGAAAATTATGCTGTTTCTTCCAAAAGCTCTCCAGGCAAGTTTTGTACGCCGATTAATTTCTTCATCAATGTGACCCTCACTTGATATCTGCTGTCCAAGATAAACGTACGTGTCTGTTATCTCCAGCTTTTCTCCATCAATCGATAAATCTTCATTTCTTGTAAAAGCATTGAACATCACTTTTGTCTTCTGAAAGTTCATTTTTAATCCCACTTCTTTACTCTTGTCAGCGAGTTCCTGGATCATACTCTGCAGCTCTGATGGGGTAGTTGCAAAAATGACTACGTCATCAGCAAAACGAAGGTGGGTTAGATAATCTCCATTAATCTTTATCCCCTTGTTTTCCCAGCTCAGTGACTGAAAAACACCCTCCAATGTGGCATTAAAGAGCTTCGGAGATATGGTGTCACCTTGTCTCACTCCCTTTCCAATTTTTACGTGTGTTGTATTTTCAAACAGCCTAATCTTTGCACTTGCATTTTCATAGATGTTATTAATAATATTAATGTATGCATCTTCAATACCGCAGGTTTTCAGAGCCATTGTAACTGCTGATGGTTTCACCGAATCAAAGGCTTTTTCATAATCGATAAAAGCCATGCACAATGGAAGTTCATATTCCCTCGCTCTTTCAATTAGTTCTCTCAGCACGTGGATATGATCTATTGTGCTGTAGCCACTCCTGAATCCAGCTTGTTCTCTCGGTTGAGCCATGTCCAGTGTTACCTTCAAGCGGTGTGAAAGAACTTTAGTGAAGATTTTATAAACTACTGATAGGAGGCTGATAGGTCTGTAGTTTCCGAGATCCTCAATGTCACCTTTCTTATGTAGCAGGATCATTGTAGCGGTGTTCCAATCCTCAGGAATCTTTCCTTCATTAAGGCATCGAGTGAAAATTTGGGCGAGTACTGTTTCGATTTCTCCACTTGCTTCTTGTATGATGTCTACAGTAATTCCATCTTCTCCTGGAGCTTTTCCTCGCTTCATGTTCTTGATTGCATGTGCAACTTCTGCTGGAAGGACTGGAGGAACTCTGGTACTGGTATCTTTCATGATGTCTGGAGTGCATATATCATCCCTTTCATATAATTTGGAGTAGAAATCTTTCACTCTTGTCAAAATTTCGCCTTTATTTCTTGTTACAGAACCATCTTCTTTTCTCAGTGCCATAATCTGTTTTCTTCCCTTACTGAGATGTCCCTTTGCTATCTTTAGGCTTTGGTTGTTTTCAATTGCTTTCCTCACTAGTTCACAGTTGAATTTCCTTACGTCTTCAGTGATACTTTTTCTTACTGTCTTGCATAGCTCTATATATTCCACTTTGGAAGTCACATCTTCTTTAGTTGTCCTCATCTCTCTTCTTTTTTGCATCAACATTTTGGTTTTTCCTGATAATTTGTTCACATGCAACTTGTTCTTAGACCCAGCTAATTTTGTTGCTGTTTCCATAAGAGCTTTGGTTACTTTTCTGTTAACTTCAGAGATGTCCACTTCTTCCGATGTTAGGCCTTCTAAAGCAGAGAACCTGTTCTTCAGTTCTAACTTGAAGGTATTATGGTGTTTTTTAAGGTTGGTTATGTCAATAGATTTTGTTTGTCCTATGAGCTTGCCACGTTCAAGTTTAGTGTTGAGGTGCATCTTACATCTCACCAATCTATGGTCACTACCTGTGTTAAACTTGTTTAGCACACTGCAGTCTTCTATGACGAATTTTTTGTTACACATAATAAAATCAATTTCACTTGTCGTCCCATTTGGATGTCTCCATGTCCATTTCCTGTGTGGCTTTTTCTTGAAGAAGGAGTTCAAGATGAAAAACCCTTCTGCCTCTATTACAGATTATATGCATGCTTTGCGGTAACAAGAAAAAAAAATGTTGGCCCCGCACGGAATTCGTTTGTTTTCCAGTTGATTGGAGGTGAGAGTCCCTACGGTCGAAGCCGACTATAATACTAACACAGGGCCCGGCGTTCCTTAGGTTTAACTAAAAATGCAAGATTCGGTTTATGGGTCAGAGTTATGATTTTCCTAAAATTAATAACTTGCTGTTTACACCTTAACACTGCCGCCCCGATGGCGCATTGGTCTAAGGTGTTGGCCTCTGATCATTCGTCCGTAAGGGGTCCGGGTTCGAATCCCGGTCAGGCATGGATGTTGTGTTTGCCTTACGGCACTGGCTCTCTCCCTTCCCTGGAACCAGTGACACTAAATTAGGGACGGGCGACTACTTATAGCCCATTGAGTTGCTCACGGTGGTCGTTAAACCTCCAATAAAAAAAAAAACAAACACCTTAACACTTAGGGCCTAATTGTAAATCATTAGTCTTTTCCCCAGCAGTACTCGAAATTGAAATTTTGAAGTGCCGGTATGCTCATATTTAGCTAAAAATCATCCGGAAAAAATACCTTCGCCAGAAAATCTCCAAAAGTGAAAAAGTAAAGAAAAATCCCGGGAAGAAAAACTTCTTTGTGTGAAAATGTAATTGGAAATTCTGTGGAATATTATTGCACCATAGGTCAGAAACGATGGCGGTCGATTTCACTTGGTTGGTTTGTGGGCCCAGTGGGCACTACTTATGCTACATCGAGGACTGGTGCTAGATTTGTTTTTAATGAGGAGTGTCTATCCCGGGACCAACGGATTAACGAGTCTTCCGAACCTCGGCTAATCATTAGTGATTCAGCTGGACTTGAACCCAGAATTTTTAAGATCCCGAGCCAAGAAGACAGCGTCCTTTCAATAGGGACTTTCATGAAGTAGAAAAAGCGGGCAATTAGAATCTCTGCAATCAGAATGGATATTCAGCCTTAAATTAATAGCAATATCACCACTCTAAAAAGAAAAGAAAAGTCCGAAGTGGAAAAAGTTTATACAAATTGCTGCAAAACTAAAATTTATGCTTAATCTACTATCCCAATTCTTCATTCTATGAGGAAGCTCTTCAAACTGAATATATTAAATTAATGATATAATAAAAATTAGACATCTTTAGTGGGATGATCTGGGGCTTCGGCAGGATGTGATCATGACTATGGGTAGCTTCATTTCCATCTTTTGAAGGATTGAACTTATAGCTCAAATGCACACAATTCCCCTACCCTTTACGGTTCCCATACAGTTATTTCTCAAGGACACGATGCACATAAATAAGGTTTCTATGCAGCGGCGTAACTAGCCCCTGGCGCAGCTCAAGAGAGGGCGCAAAAATTACTGCGTACGATCTGATTAAAATCAGAATTGAAACTTCTGCATCAGTTTCTGGTACAGAATTACAGAATTTATCTATGATTAATTTCGCCAGTTGGTAACTTGGCTGCTTAAAATTTGTATTTCTTCCTCAAAATATGCAGGGGATGTAAGTTGCTCATAATCAGAAATGACGGTGCGGTTGTTCGTACTTTACAGGACAAGGATGATGCACATTTTTGAAGATTCTCTAGAAGCAATTCTATCATTACTGCCCCTACCGCAAGCTGCATTCGCTCCGTTTATTGTGGTATCAAAGGTCGGAACTCCGAAAGCAGTTGGGAATCTTACCGCTCTTTTCACTCACATTTTGTATTTTAGACAGTTGGGAATCTTACCGCTCTTTTCACTCACATTTTGTATTTTAGGCAGTTTGGAATCTTACCGCTCTTTTCACTCACATTTTGTATTTTAGGCAGTTTGGAATCTTACCGCTCTTTTCACTCACACACACACACATTTAGGCAGTTGGGAATCTTATCGCTCTTTTCACTCACATTTTGTATTTTACAGTCCTAAATAGCGTTCTGTGTTCAGTTCAGCTTCACGCTTCACTACCCAGAACATCCGTGATGTAAGTAATTTTAAAAGAAAGGCATGAAATCCTTCTGACGAGTACTGCCCCCCCGTTTCCGATTTTTTTTCGACGAAATAAATGAGAGTAAAATGCCGTTTACGTTTGGGATAAGAAATGACACCTAGTTCACTTATACCCTATTTGCAGCAACAACAAAAAAAAAAAATGTTTAAAAGTTAGGTTGTTAAACTACAAAGCAATAACTTTGCGAAGATCTTCCTCTGGTCAGCCGAAAAATTAGCCCGTTCTTAAATTCTAGTGTACAAGCGTTAGTGATTATTAGTTATCAATTAACTACAAGAGAATATGATAAAAAGAAGGTATAAAATTCAGTGGCAAGCAAAATGTCAGAAGAAACTTCCGGTGGCCAGTGTTAGTTTTTTTGAAAAATTGTAATTGCATACGTATGCGTGTGGGCACTAAATAATGCAAATTTGAGCGTAATCAACACACAAGACCAGTTTTACTATCCTGAAAATTCATGCAATAAGCAGGGTTGTAATATGTCAGGGGCTACAGCTTTTTCGTCTTAAAGACTTCGGTGGAGGAAGGGACGCGCAATATTCAATATTTTATGGTTTGCCCCGGGTGCGGAAATGCCTAGTTACGCATCTGTTTCTATGTTTAAGATTTCTGCAGCTCCCGCTACTAAAATTAGTGCCGATATGAAAATTCCGGGTAAAAAAAGAAAAAAAAATGCTGGTATGAGATACTAGGAAAAAAGAAATGCAGTTATGCCATACCGGCGTATACCGGCCCATTTCGAGCATTGTTCCCCAGTACATTTGCCTGGGAAAAAGGAGTTTTATATGCAGTTTTTTTTAAACCCAGGTATCAGCCGCTTTTCCACCTTCCACTTCATAGAAAAAATTGCTGATACAGTATAGCACACCAAATCGATTATCTTTTTCACAATGGCTGTATGTGGTAACGTGCGATTTTTTAAAACATTGGCGTACGCATGTAATTCACTTAAAATTGGAAAACAAGAAAGGACTTACATACAAAAAAAAATCTCCTTTCAAGAGCATCTATCGGTAGCATTTGTTTTAGATGCTCAGTGCTTCTACAAAAATTACCAAAAAACAAAAAATTAAAATCGAAGAATTTCGAGTAAAAAAAAAAATGGTGGTGCTAGTGTGTGTGTGTGTGTGTGGGGGGGGGGGGGGGGGGGTTGTTGAGACGCACACCATGGTGCTTCTGTGACTTGATGCCAAACTTCAAACCTTCTCCGGAATTAGCTTTTCCTGTAGAAAAAGCCATACAGACAGCTCATTTTGATACTGTAGAGCAGGCACGTATCCAAGGTAAGGGTCCAGGGTGCCCGGACCCCTTCCAAAGGTTACACAACAACAAAAACTGTGAAATGTTTTTAAATTTGTAATTATTTTTTCAATAACTGTCCACAAAATTATTTTCGAGGAAGCGATAAACAAATCTGCACCAGCGTCCTCCGCACATGCCCCTACCCTGAACCCATGCCTGGGCCTACGGCTACGTTGACATTAAATAAAGGCAGTAAATAACTTCTTAAGCTTCTTTGTGTAGTCTATTAAAATTAATGAATGAATATAGAACGGTTTGCTTATGAATGATCTCCAAGATAAGTTTCTGTGCAATTTAAATTGGCAGTTTAATATATTAAATTTCGCATTTGGTATTTCCTTTTTTTCCTTAGTAGTAACCCTAATTTTTTATTTTATTTCTATTATATCAGTTTGAAAATTTGTCTCTGTAATCTCAGGGTTCCTCCTCCCTCCCTCAAGAGACATGGCATAGTAAAATGTACATTATGCACGCGGCAGCGTAGTACAGCATATAGTCAATACAACTTGCCACCTATATCTGTTATATATAAATTATTCTTAGTTTTTGCTCGAACTCTGATCCTTCTCCAAACAAAATTCCTGGATACGTACCTGCTGTAGAGGACATTGTGCTCGTTGGTCAAACAAAGCTTTTGTGTCAAAAAGTTTCAAAAAATCATCGAGTGAAATTCTGAATGCAAGATGTTTGCCAAAAAAAAAAAAAAAAAAAAAAAAAAAAATACGGTTCGCTAACCTTATAAAAGTGCTCTGTTCGTGTATCGAAGTGTTTTGTTCTGGATATACAGAGTGAAAACATCTGCTTCTGTTAATGAATTTTTAATGATGCTTTACCAGTTGATTCTATATTTGAACTTTTACAGTTAAGAAATTCTGAGTCCTTAAATTATTTTGTGAATATTCCGTTATCTAATGACGTAGAATCACCTATGTATTTAATAATTGATTTCCTGTGGTTAAAAATTGTAGATCTGAAATTCATTTTAGACAGTTCCGAAATATACCAATCCTTTTATGACTTTCTTTATAAATTGAAAAAATATCTTTTCTCTCAGTAACTTTGAAACTACTTTTCCATAAGTCAATGCATGCCTCCAAATTTCTAAGGATGTTCGAAATTCGGCGCACAAATGTTTGTGTGTGACTTGCACGAATTTTAATCTCTCCTTCTTATTCTTCTCTTACGAAGGAATCAGAAGTATTAATTAAAATGTGCTCATTGTAGTTTAGAACTTACATGCCTCAGTGCATTAAGAGATGGAAATTTACAATATTACTGTTTCTCTTTAAAAAAGGACAAAACTTTTGAGCTTTGTTATATTCAGAAATTTGAAAAATTATAACTAAAGAAAATACGAAAAATGTTTGGATGAATTGAACAGATCGGTGCAAGCTACATTCGTGAATTGCAGCAACCTTTCGTAAAATCGAAATTGTCATTATTTCACTTTCATTTCAATAGATGGCAGTAGAGGCTTTGCAGTGATTTCATTTTGGGTTCTACCTATCCTCTTCGAATTTCCTTTAGCAATGGCGGAAATAAATAATATTCTCCTTTAACAAATTCTTGTTCAGAAAAATAAAACTGCTTCTTTAGGAATGCACATTTTTATTTTTACTTTGTTCGTTCAGTAATAGGAATTAAATCATACCCTCAATTCAACCAGGATAAAATGCTCAGAAAAATATTAACTAAAACCTTCAGGACAACGGATTTAATTTTCACCAATGGCAGCAGTGAATGATATCTTCGTTTCAAATTCGTTTCACTTCTGTTAGGCTTTGCTTAGATCCTTTTCTAAGCAGTAACGATGATATGTGGAGGACGGGAGGGGGGGGGGCAGAGGTGTGTGCTATATACTAGTTTTGTAGATATCACTTCTAAACAGTAGCCAGAAATTTCTTAAGGGGGTGGGAGTCGAATGGATTTGGTTAATCGGTGGAAACCTCCCGAAAAAAAAAAAATTACTCCAAGTGGAAATAAGCCCCAAATCTTTAAAAGTCAAAAAGGCCACTTCTAGCTTTGGCCAGCTCATGTGGCCAAAGCCCGAAACATACAATAATTTACTAGTACTTAGGGCTTTGGCACCGCCAGTTCTAGATTTGGTCGTGAGAAACTGGCCAAAGTTAGAACTTTTGCGGAGTTGTGTAGAGAATGACCTCTATAAACTAGGGACAGAGTTTTAAACCAATTGTATGCCAGAAGTGAGTTCACCGTTCTTAAAGAGAAATTCGTTACTTTGCGATCAATTCTGAATAATGAAATATCATTAACAGCAGCATCATCGAGTCAATCTTTAACTGGAGGCCAAGCATTTTCAAGGCGCTTCTGTAGCAGGAACGAAGTAAGAGTCTGATGACATGGGCACAAGACAAGACGCCCCCTCCCCCATGGGCGGCCGACAGGAGGGTCACAGGAGTCACTTGACCCACTGTAGAATTATTTTATTTTATTCTCACAGAACTGGGCCACAAGGAAAGGTGGAGTTTGGGACGTTTAATTTAATATCCCAATTTTATTGGAAATTTGGAATTGGAAAACGATAACCTGAAAGCAGAAAACCTAGCAAACCGTAAGGTAGTACGCCCAAACAAGTTCCGCTCAGGGTGGTGTGTGCTGAACTTAAAAGGATTGGTGTGGCCCTGCTCGACACTGCTCATTATTTTGAAAACAGTTACCAATGTACATGATAATACATGATTATTATTAACATACACTTTCTTCAAGAGCAGGATGAAATAATAATAATAATAATAATAACAGTAGTAGTAGTAGTAGAGTGTTCTAGTGTAGTAAGTAGTAGTAATAGTAATACAGTAGTATTAATCTTTCATTTTTACGAATTACTGTTTTCTGCATATTAGCCAAACCTTAATTAATTACACTTGACCACTTGAAAAATTTCCTGCAGGTGCCCATGACCCCCCTGAAAACAGTTACCAATGTACATGATAATACATGATTATTATTAACATACACTTTCTTCAAGAGCAGGATGAATTAATAATAATAATAATAATAGTAGTAGTAGTAGTAGTAGAGTGTTCTAGTGTAGTAAGTAGTAGTAGAGTGTTCTAGTGTAGTAAGTAGTAGTATTAGTAATACAGTAGTATTAATCTTTCATTTTTACGAATTACTGTTTTCTGCATATTAGCCAAACCTTAATTAATTACACTTGACCACTTGAAAAATTTCCTGCAGGCGCCCATGCCCCCTGAAAACAGTTACCAATGTACATGATAATACATGATTATTATTAACATACACTTTCTTCAAGAGCAGGATGAATTAATAATAATAATAATAATAGTAGTAGTAGTAGTAGTAGAGTGTTCTAGTGTAGTAAGTAGTAGTAGAGTGTTCTAGTGTAGTAAGTAGTAGTATTAGTAATACAGTAGTATTAATCTTTCATTTTTACGAATTACTGCTTTCTGCATATTAGCCAAACCTTAATTAATTACACTTGACCCCTTGAAAAATTTCCTGCAGGCGCCCATGCCCCCCCTCCCCAAATTTGTTGTTTTGCTAAACGGTGCGGGCTCATAGCGTGTGTGTCTGTCTGTCTGGAGTGTGTTTTATTGCGTTATGTTAAGCAATTTTGGAATGATATTTATTATGAATGAAAAATATAGTAGGTCTATTTCATAAGGTACCGGTGTACGTTTCAAATTATTGACCTTCAGGATTTTGTGTAAAAAAATAAATAAATTATGATAATAACATTTATTATTATATTACAATGTAATGCACCAGAAAAACACAATAATGTGGGAAAAGAATGATCACTTACGTAATTTCCCACTTGATTCCACCCAATGTCTGACTGCACCATAATTATGGCATGATCATCGGTTTTTGACGGGCCTTTGCATGGGCAAAACTGTCAATTACTGAAGAGTAGTTTATACCCAGAGTTATGTTCTTTTTCTACCCACATTATCACGAATGAGGTGAACTTTTTATCTCCCAATAAAGTCTTTTTTTTTTCATTTTTTTACTCTTGAGACTGCTGAAAATGATCTTCCAGCAGAACAGTTCGTGACTGGCAAGGTTAAAATAATCCTCAAAGCTATTTCTAAGTTTGGAAATGTACTCTGAACAGACTGTTATCAATGATGAAAGTGTACATATCCCGTGGTGTGTTTAAGTCTGCGGCATTCATATATGACTGGAAATGAAGACATTCTTTGCTGAAAAAGTTTTCAAGGCCACGTTCCATGTGTAATGCACATTCGGGTGGCTACTCCATTGTTTATTCTTTCATATTACTGCAGTTACGAATTAATGATATAGTTTGACCTTTATTTTAAAATACCTTGCTGTTCTCTTTCTATTCTCTAACCTCACCAGTTTTGATAAGGAATTACTTTATTGTATTAATACATTATAAATGTTAATTGCTAGATATTATTATAAAATTTATTTTACACGCCCTTTGGTAAATTATTTCTACAGGGTGATTGTACACTCCTTTAAAACAACAAGAGGGGGATGGTTCACATCAAGACGAACAATTTCTGCAATGGAACCTAGGGCCGCATTGTACTCCTAGTGACAGAAAAGAGTAAAAGTTACATATCCACATTGAGCCTTCAACAGTGAAAACAAAGAGACATACCTAATTTATGAGTTGCACAATTCCAATCTCATCAGAGAAAGACTCAAAAGAGCTGCTTAAACTGGCGTCCGAGGGCATCGTTGCACAGCCCACACCGGCGAATGAAGGTTTCAAAATCGCTTTATTCTAATTTATCATAAGAAAACATAAGAGGGAGACGTACAGTATTGGGCGTCTCACTGGGAAATAATACAAAACTGTTAAAACATGATGGTATATACACTGTAATGACAATGGGGATGAATAACAAATGCTGCAAGCAAAGCTTATTGAATAAAAATTGCAGAAGTGACAAAGAGAAACACATCGTGTCACATGACATTGGCTGGGCATGATTTACAGGATAACACAGGCGAAACAATAGTACACAATTAGAAAAAGAACAGCACAAACACCGCCGTGAAGGTAAAACATTACATACATGAGATAAAAACACAGCGTGCACAATTGTGCAAGTTATTTAACGAGGGCACCAAAGCAACATAATACAGGCGGGGTGAAAGTAAGTAATGTACACGAGTAAGCATGAAAATACACTGAGATGGCATTAGCATTCACAATTCAACGGTAGCGTGGATTGCACGAGTCGTAGAGTGGAGGAGGGCCACCAGGGTGCCACGGAACTCAGCAAAGGAGGTGTAGAAAGTCCTAGGGTACTGATAGGTGTAGCAGTCCAGAATCAATCGCAAACCATGGAGCGGCCGGCGCCCAGGTAGCATAGAAGGTGGCTTCTCGACGACTGGAAGAAGCCGACTGGTACTCCAGGCGGAGTCGAGAAAGCAATCGATCTTGAAAATGGCACAAAAGTGCTGCGCTGGCCTGGTGTAAAGAGACCGGCGAGGAAATGCTGCGGAGTTGTTGAAGGTATACGTAAATAACGTGTTTAACCAGCACGAAAAGATAGGCACATACTGAAGGAAGAGTTGTAGGTGGATGAGCCCGCAGAAGAAGATGTCTGTAGGCAGTGAACGGAAGATCTTGAGAACAAGAGCGACTGGCAATCCGGAAAGCCTGGTGGAGGAGAGGCATCAGGATGGGACAGTAAAGGTAGACGTGAGAAACGTCTGCCTCCTGTGCGCAGAAGGAGCAGAGAGGGGAGGAGAGAAGAGACATGCGAAAGAGAAAATACGGAACAGGGAGGCGATTATGCAAAAAGAGCCAGTGGGTATTAATTTCAAGAGGGGCAGATAAGGGTGAGCGGGCAGCGGCCCAGACAAGAGGAAGAGAAGCAGGGGGAACCTCCAGAATAGAAAGCGGTGAAGGGGTGGCAAGGTGCACTAGAAAACGATAAAGAGATTTAGAGGAGAGAGAGGAGAGAGGAAGAACCGAGTTTGTGAGTCGGAGGAAAAACGGCAGCGGAAGAGGGGCAGAAAAGACAGAGACGAGACCGGTGGGGGAGACAAGATCAGGGAAAAGCGAAAGAAGTGCAGTTAGCAGAGAGTCATAGACCAAATGGGCGGATGGGGATGAGAGAATAGCAGGGGGAGGCCAGAGAAAGGGCGCCAGGATAGATCCGAGTTAGTGAGATCTTGTACAGTTACTACACCTGCTCGGATCCAAGAGGGGAATGAAAAACAGGGGAGATGGGGGGATGAACAAGGGAGTTGAAGAAGAGGGGTTCAGAAAGAAGCTCTAGAGTTGAAGAGGGAGGGGAGCGAATGAGGGGGAGAGAGCGAAGGTGAATGAGGGCTTCAGAATATGCAGGTGGGAGTTTGGAGGGGGGAAAGGACAGCAATCCATGAGAACTAAAGAAAGAAAGGAGAAATGTGGGTTACGCAAGGAGGCAAGAACGTCACGTACCTGAACTGCGGAAGCCACTGGAGCCGTGAAAAGGTGAATGAAGTTGATCACTCGGCTTGCTTTGTAGCACAGCGGGACATCAGGTAGGCCAGCACCACCATAGGAGGGAGGAGCACAGAGCTTGTGGACGTTAATCCAGTGATGACCCGCCCACATTACTCGAGTAAGGCAGCGTGTAACCTCCTGGAGACAGAAAAGCGGGGTCGTAGATGCAATCCAAGAATGCTTGCAGATGGACAGAAGGTATGTCCTGGTGAGATTTGCACGCTGGTAGTAGGACGTACAGAACTGCGCACGACACCAGAATGCAGCTGTGCGGAGGAGGCGAGGATGGAGTTCCGAGCGAGTTGCACTGGATGTAGCTTGTGGTGCACCTAAGTGCACACCCAGGAAGCGTTGGGTAGTGGATGACCATGTGGCCCCCCATGGAGCATCCAAGCGATTGGACCACGACCCGCACCACAATCCAGTGCTCTTAGACGTATTCAGTTCAGCTGCAGAACATGAAGCATATGCGGAGAACAAACGACGAAGCAGTTGGAACTGTGAGTCACTACGAATGCAGACGGTGATGTCATCTGCATAAGCAGAGTAAATGACTGAGTGATGCCGTGAGCTGGCAACTGGTGGTGGAAGTTGTGCTAGAAGAGATGTTTGCAGAGAGCGTAGAAAAGGCTCGACGGCAATCGCAAACAGTTGACCAGAAAGCGGGCAGCCCTGACGAACTCCCCGCTTGAAGGGAACATGTGCTGTGAGAAAAGATGCCGTCTTAACATGGAAAACGGCGTCCCGGTAGAGGGAGAGAAGAACGGAGACAAATTGTGGAGGAAAGCCAAAGTGTAGCAGGGTTTGTGTTAAATAGGCGTGTGAGATATTATCGAAAGCGGAACGGAGGTCTAAGGAAAGGAGAGCAAGAGGTTCAGAATGAGTCTTGGCAAGATGAATGAGATCGCGAAGAAGTTGAACATTGGAGGAAAGAGAACGGCCAGGAACAGTATAGGTTTGAGAGTCAGCAAGGATGTGAGGGAGGATAGAGTTTAGTCGACGGGAAAGAAGCTTAGTATAGAGTTTATAATCTTGATTGAGAAGAGAAATGGGGCGCCAATTTCCTAAGTCAAGAGGGTCACCCTTCTTGGGAAATAGGACCACATGTGCGTCCGTGAAACTCCTCGGGAGGGGGAGCAGTTAAATGCAGCAGAAAAAGCGGAGAGGAGAAAAGGCAACAAAAGAGGCAAGAACGCACGGTAAAAAGGAAAAGAGAGGCCGTCCGGACCCGGAGCGGCATGGGGGTTAAGGGAAGAGAAGGTGTCGGACACCTCCGTGGATGTGGGTGCAAGAGACAGGGTGGGAGCAAGATGAGACGGAACTTGAGGTAGGTTATTGAGAAGATGGGGTAGAGCAGAGGGAGAAGGGGGAGGAGTTTCACTGAACTTGGTGGTATAGAACTGACGAACGTGAGAGCAAATCGCTGCCGAATCGGATGTGATTTCGCCAGAGGGGAGGCGAAGATGACGAAGCGAGGTAGAAGACTTACGTGCAGATTCCATTGATGTTAGAAAATCATAGGTGCATTCCTCCGGATTGAGATGTTTAATGCGCAGACGTAAAAGTGCTTGCTGCGCAAGAGGTTTCAGCAAAGCCTGGAGCTCCGCCTGATATGCTGGAAAAAGCGGATCTGATAACCCAATCATTGTGAGCATCTGCCTGGCGTGATCGAGGCGCATCTGACTAGAAGTCTTCATGGTGAAGGAAAGTTGCTTGATATGTAAGAGGAGCTGATGCTTGACACGAAGCCAATACGTCAAGGTACAGGGCGCGGAATGCAACCCTGCGTGACGAGCAGCGAGAAAAGAACGGACAGAGGCACAAAATTCAGGATCAGTGAGAAGATTGGAGTCAAATGTCCACGGACGTACAGTCCGAGGGAGTGACGCCGCAACAAACACTGTGAGGGTGACCGTGCAGTGGTCTGAGGAAGCAGTAGGTTGATGTTGCAACTCGGTAATAGACGCAAGAAGCGGTGTGGAAACGTAAACCCGATCCAAGCGTGCAGTTGATGGAAGCTGACTCCCAGGCGAGCGCCACGTGTGTGAGGTCTCTTGTGGATGAAGGCGCCTATAAGCATCGGTGAAGGAAAAATCAGCAACAAGGTCATGGAGTAGTGCGACGAGATCCGTCCGACGCTCTCGTGACGAAGGAGAGCGATCCAGAGGACTGTCGCACGCTCTCGTAGACTCCCGGTGTGGTGTTGATCTTGTCCGCAGCAACAGCGATTCGCGCCACAAGATCTTCCAGGGAGTCCACAATTGTCTCGTACACCAATGTTTTCATGTGCCCCCAGAAGAAGAAGTCTAGTGGATTAAGGTCCGGGGAGCGTGGAGGCCAAGCCACAGGTCCACCGCGTCCAATCCACCACCCGGGATATGTCGCATTTAGGAAGTATCGGATCTCGGTGACAAAGTGTGCTGGGGCCCCATCATGCATAAACCACATATCCGTCCGTGTGGTGAGCGGAACATCCTGTAACAGACCGGGAAGCACTTGCTCCGGGAACACACGGTACGCTGCGCTGTTCAAACGTATACGTCAATTCTCATGTGATGCTCGCACGGTAATATCGCTGAACGAGTTCGGCTGCGTTTTTAAATGTTTGCTCCTCATCGTCTACGCACGTGTTCAGCGCACCTGATTTGCATCTTGTGCTTCTCATGCACTGGTTGGAACTCCGTGTGCCTGCTGGACGTTTTTCAAACGTGCTCTTTTCTGGCACTAGAAGTGGAATGCGGCCCTAGGTTCCATTTCAAATATTGTTCGTCTTGATGTGTACTATCCCCCTTCTTGTTTTGTTGAAGGAGTTTACAATCACCCTGTATATAGCATTGATTGTGTTTGTGTACGGTCGAGTTTGTGAAGAACAGGCCGAACAGCCTTATTAATCTCAGAAATAAAAACAATACGTGAGGCTCCGGCCCGCTGAAGTGGTTTTGGAAGGAAAGAACGCGCCCTACGCAAACAGTAATTCTAATTGCTTCCACATATTACTTTAAACTAGTATATTATTAGACGTCAAAGCAAGAGGGACACCTCTCGAGCTCTCTCCCTTTCCCTCCAAACCGCTACATCACAAGGTTCAATGTCAGACTGCTGCATACAACAATTAATTATTGTAGCATTTTGGCTAGCCCCAGTACAGCCGGCAATCGATGCTCTTGCCCAGTTAACGTTCTACGTCCACGCATATGGAGTGACGACTATTTTTTTTTTTTTTTTTTTTTTTTTGATTGGAGGTTTAACGACCACCGTGAGCAACTCAATGGGCTATAAGCAGTCGCCCGTCCCTAATTTAGGATCACTGGTTCCAGGGAAGGGAGAGAGCCAGTGCCGTAAGACAAACACAACATCCATGCCCGACCGGGATTCGAACCCGGACCCCTGACGGACGAATGATCAGAGGCCCGCGCCTTAGACCACTGCGTCACCGGGGCGGCGGAGTGACGACTACAAATAATATAAGTTTTAAAATTTAATAAATTTTGTAAAATTATTACGTGAAAATTTTCTTGGGTGGTGGTGCTAAAATATTCATAAAAAACTCTTCCAGCTTGGGGCCCCTTAAATCTGGCGTCCTGGGCCCGGGCCCACCGGGCCCGTTGCTTAAATCGGCCCTATTCTGTAGTAGAAAATATTTAACAAATCGATGTAAGTGAAAGCGAGCCAATAAGTTATGTAAATCCGAATGTCATAAAAGCTCAGATTGCTCAAACAAGTAAAACTAAACAGATTTCCACACTGCCAAAATCATCTCTTTGAAGTGATTTGTTCAACTGTCATAATTACATGTTATAAAATACATGTCATTATATTGTTAAACTGCACAAGCAAGTAAAACTAAGAAACAGATCATAGTGTTAAGACCATGATTTTTTTAATCTGTTGTATGTGATTTGTACACCTTTGAGAAAATGCTTATACTTACATGTTTTATGTATATACACTGCCGGACAATTGCTAAGGACGGATGACAATAGCAACGATAGCAACCATAAAATGGAAGGCAGGAATATGTGGAAATTAGCATAAGTGCGGGATACAGTAAGACGTGTTGTGCGTATGCAAATTTTGGATTGCCGAACTTGTTTGTGACGTCATAGCGCTGATAAGAGATATAAAAGATTTGACGCGTATTGACCGTTGTTGAGCCGCGGATGGCTTAGTGGTTAGTGTTTCAGGCTATCGATGCTGGGTCCCCAGGTTCAAGCCTGGTCTGATCTTTCAGAGATGGTGTGATTTACTAACAATCGCTGAATATCCGCCGTGCATCGGACGAGCACGTAAAGTGACGGCCCCCAGGCTAGACCCACTGGTTAAATGGGTATCCTTTCCTATGTCCCCCTGAAATTCTCTCACCCATCTATGTGCAATATCGTACTTGTACGGTGGCGCCATCTACTGTACTCTAATCTCACTACAAACTGTTCTGTCAAAAGTCGCTAGACTTGCTCTCATTCCTTCCGTTTCTGTGTCCTGCCCAAAAGGCGATCTCGCTGTAGGTGGCTGGGACCTAAACTCTACTACCTGTGGACGGAAGTCCTACAAGAAAATGACGCTTTGGGGTTGACCGTTGTTGTTCAAACGCAAAGATGAAAGGGAAAGAATCAATTGACGAACTTGCAATATTTAGTTTGTCTTCCCGACATCACCTAGATGATTTTACGCGTGGCCGTATTATTGGCAAGATTCAAGAAGGGCGAAAAATAACAGATGTTGCCAGGGAGTTCGATGTCAGCCACAGTGTTGTTTCAAGGCTTTGGAAATCATTTCAAACAAATGGAGAGTGTAGCAAACGTCACGGGGGAGGTCGTGTTCGCAGTACGACACTTGCAGAAGATCGGTACATAGTGCTATCAACAAAAAGACACCGGCGCAGCACAGCTAGTGAGGTAGCAAATCAGTTTATGACTGCTACTGGCAAGCGGATCTCCCGAAAAACTGTCGCCAGACGTTTGCATGAAGGAGGACTATATGCCCGCCGTCCTGTTGTGTGCATCCCATTGTCCAGACGTCACCGTACCGCCCGTTTGCAATGTGCTATCAACATCGCAATTGGATTGATAACGACTGGTCTGCTGTCCTCTTCTCAGATGAGAGTAGATACAGTCTATCGTCTGGTTGTCGACGACAACTGATCTGGCGTGATAGTGGTACTGCATATTGTCCAGCAAACATACAGGAAAGGGACCGATATCCGACATGTAGTGTCATGGTATGGGCTGGCATCATGATCAATGGCCGTACGTCCCTCTATGTGCTTTCAACTGGGACTATGACTGGCCAACGATACATTAATGATGTTCTGCTACCTCATGTTTGCATGTTCCGTGGTGCTGTCGGTGATAGATTCATTTTCATGGACGACAACGCAACATCTGTAGCTCTGATGGGGTAGTTGCAAAAATGACTATGTCATCAGCAAAACGAAGGTGGGTTAGATAATCTCCATTAATCTTTATCCCTTTGCTTTCCCAGTTCAGTGATTGAAAGACATTTTCCAATGTGGCATTAAAGAGCTTCGGAGATATGGTGTCACCTTGTCTCACTCCTTTTCCAATTTTTATGTGTGTTGTATTTTCAAACAGCCGAATCTTTGCACTTGCATTTTCATAGATGTTATTAATAATATTAATGTATGCATCTTCAATACCGCAGGATTTCAGAGCCATTGCAACTGCTGATGGTTTCACCGAATCAAAGGCTGTTTCATAATCAATAAAAGCCATGCACAATGGAAGTTCATATTCCCTCGCTCTTTCAATTAGTTCTCTCAGTACGTGGATATGATCTATTGTGCTGTAGCCACTCCTGAATCCAGCTTGTTCTCTCGGTTGAGCCATGTCCAGTGTCACCTTCAAGCTGTGTGAAAGAACTTTAGTGAAGATTTTATAAACCACTGATAGGAGGCTGATAGGTCTGTAGTTCCTGAGATCCTCAATGTCACCTTTTTTATGTAGCAAGATCATTGTAGCGTTGTTCCAATCCTCAGGAATTTTCCCTTCATTAAGGCATCGAGTGAAAATTTGGGCGAGTACTGTTTCGATTTCTCCACTTGCTTCTTGTATGATGTCTACAGTAATTTCATCTTCTCCTGGAGCTTTTCCTCGCTTCATGTTCTTGATTGCATGTGCAACTTCTGCTGGAAGGACTGGAAGAACTCTGGTACTGGTACCTTTCATGATGTCTGGAGTACATGTATCATCCCTTTCATATAATTTGGAGTAGAAATCTTTCACTCTTGTCAAAATTTCGCCTCTATTTCTTGTTACAGAACCATCTTCTTTTCTCAGTGCCATAATCTAAAGAAGATGTGACTTCCAAAGTGGAATATATAGAGCTATGCAAGACAGTACGAAAAAGTATCACTGAAGACGTAAGGAAATTCAACTGTGAACTAGTAAGGAAAGCAATTGAAAACAACCAAAGCCTAAAGATAGCAAAGGGACATCTCAGTAAGAGAAAAAAACAGATTATACACACACACACACACACACACACACACACACACACACACACACACACACACACACACACACACACACACACACACACACACACACACACACACGGTCGAATCACATTATTGTGACCACCAGCTAATATCCAGGGTAACCGCCGTGCGCCGCGCGGACAGCAGTTAGACTGGCCGGGAGTCACTCAATAAGGTGCTGGAAGGTGTTCGCAGGTATGTGGAGCCATGCTGATTGCAGTGCATCTGACAGCTGCTGGAGGGTGCGTGGTGGAGGATCCATAGAGCGAACAACACGATCGAGGTAATCCCATAGATGCTCAATTGGGTTTAAATCTGGGGAATTAGGGGGCCAGGGAAGTACTTTGAAGTCTTCATCGTGCTCTTCCAACCACTATCGGACATTTCTAGCTGTTTGACACGTCGCATTGTCGTTCTGGAAGATCCCATGCGCCCCAGGGAAGACAATCAGCATGTGTGGGTGTACGTGGTCTGCAAGGATGAATTCACAGTGAATTCAAGGTATGAGTGGACACAGGTAATTCCGCGAAAACATTCCCCAGACCATAACTCTGCCCCCCACCAGCCTGTGTTCTTCCAGAAATGGTTGAAGGATGTTTGTTCTCTCATATTTCTCGCCTTATACGCCAACGTCAATCTTTTCGATGAAGCAGAAAACGTGTAACTCATCGTAGAAGGCAATCCTTTGCCAATCAGCGACAGTTCCGATACTGCCGTGCAAATGTAAGCCTTTTCTGCCGATGCACCTTTTTCATTAGCACAGGTGCAGGGTCCATCCGTCTGCATCGGAGCCTCATACGCAGCAGGATACGCTGAAATGTCATTTTAGACACACTTCCGGTAGCCCCCTGGTTCATTCGGCCAGTGAATTGCTCCACTGTAGCGTGTCGATCGGCCCTCATGCACCCTCGAAGCCGACGTTCACCTCTCACATCAATGGCACGTGGTGCTCCGCAGTTCCCACGTCGCTTATTCGCAATGGTGCCATTTCTCCAATCACGATACGCTTTAACCACAGCAGCACGCGAACAGTTCACATACTGCGCTGTTTCAGAAATACTACCTCCTTTGTCCTGAAAGCCGATAATCATCCCTTTTTGCAAATCTGATAAATCGCTCCTTTTATCCATGACAGCAACGAGTGATATGTTATATAGCACACCTTATATCCCTCGAAGCCAGCTCACGACACGTGTCATCTTTCATTGGCTACGCGCTGTTGACTCAAAAGTAGGAGGTGGTCACAATAATTTGACTCAACGGTGTATATTAAAAAACTAAACCAAACAACAGAACGAAAACTCATGAACATAGTAAAATTATAATGAACACGAAGCAATGGTATGCTCTAACATTATGTTGAATTCATAAGCTGTTAAACTGTTAAATGCCGATAGAGAGTAAGACGAGAATATAGTTTTTCTTAATGCCACTTGAAATTTTGAATAACCATGAATCAGAAAGTC
Source organism: Macrothele yani (assembly GCA_039090855.1). NCBI lineage: Eukaryota > Metazoa > Arthropoda > Arachnida > Araneae > Macrothelidae > Macrothele > Macrothele yani. The sequence goes on from CM077015.1 coordinate 53,298,073, forward strand.
TCAAGACAAAGGATATTTCTTTAGTTTTAGCGCAAGAGATACAGTGCATGACTATAGCAGGAGTTTTCTAAGTTTTATGCGTACGGGAACAGCAACTTTCTTTGCAGTTAAGCATCAAGGATGAACATCGACGGTAGGAGTAGCCCTACTATTATTTTGAGATCACTGGCTCCAGAGAACAGCGGGCTCATATGAAAGCCCGGGCGCCAGAACTCCAAATTCTGCCGCGAGAAAACGAGGACACCTCTTCCGCGGACTTCTAGAAATATGAAACCTATTGACGTCCATACAAGACAGTACAAATCCGAAGAATTCCATCCAGTAGGGTAAATATTTAAAAGCCTGACGCATCTGTATCTAGCTTACGTTTGTACGGCAGCCACCGACTATCATACGCCCTAGTTATCCACAGCTCCGCCCCGAGTAATAAGAGCGCTAGTTTCTTGCTAGTTATCCGAGCTGATCCCGGATGAGGAATGGGTGGTGGTTTCTCTTAAGGTGCTGAGCCTCTCTTCCCTTCAAAACCCGTGTCCCCAAATAAGGAATGGATGACTCCTTACAATTACTCATGGTGACTGTAATAAACATTGAGTACACAGCTGTGATATAATTAATGAAAGCAGTCACAAAACAGAACTGCGTCAAATTTGGCCTTGTCTTTCCAGATTCGTTGTTTATGAAATGTCTGAGCGGAAGCGGCCGCATTCAGTTTGAGTCGGGCACTCTCCTGGTACATCCAGCGGGTGTTTTGAAGATAGTTGTTGTGATGAATGGTAGTAAAACCGTGAACGCAGTGCAGCGTACGAATGAGAATAATTATGATCTTATTTGTGCGTATGAGAAATTTGAACAATTGATGTAAGCTGACTTTTCAGACTGCGTTGACACCTGCAATGGTGAGGTTCTTCCCGTAACATCGCGCTTTGAAGTCTTTAACTTTAAAGCTGTGTCTGTGAAAGTGGATAACTCTGTGATACATAGCGCTCTAGTGCCCTATGGAGATATTTTGGGACCGATTGTGTGGGAGATTTGTATTCCAGAAATTTCATTTCAGAAGTCTGAGACTCGTTCTGTGAAGCTCCGTATGAAGAAGGTAGTGAACAAATTTTATTGCCTGGAGGTTATTGAACGAAAATTACGTACACAGGTTTTCTGAAGATCTACATGAAGTGTACCAAACCGGGATACGAGGCTTCGGCTTTTCTTCAAAACGCTTCAGGATGGAGGGCATTCGGGTTACCATACAGGAATTCGCGCACTAAAAAGCGAGCGGCCATCTCCTATTCCAGCCCAGCAGGAAGTACATACTATGTACATCGGAGGGATGGGAGCCAATTTTAGCGCCCGGCCTTCTTTAAGGTTAGTGTGTACCCAAAAGCACAGAGCAAGTTCCTATGTTTGTTGAAGTAAAAGCTGCCTAAGAAGCGTAAAGTTGCGAAGATTTTGGAGAAAAGGGCAGTTCAGGACCCTATGGATGTTCTAATGGATATGCCGCTGTTGAACCAGAGACATTACAGGAGGCTGTGTACCCTAATTTGGATATACCACATAGTAATTATGATTGGGATACTGACTTATCCTCCGAGGAACCTGAACTTTATGTCGTTGAGGAAATTGAGTCTGAGGACAATCCCTGCTGGATATAATTATGCAGTCAGGTGGAGAGGTCCTTTTGGCGTAGGAGTCCACCACGATTCTCCTGAAGAAGAGCCTGAATCTGTGTCCTGAGTTGTTCGAAGGGTATAAAAGCGTCTTTGAACTATCGTTTTTTGAAAAAAAAATGTTCTTCTACGGACTTCACTGTGAAGAAGTGGTGCACATTGCTGCGATATGAAGTATATGAAACAGCATTGCTGTATATGAAACAGCAGGGGTAAGCTAGTTTTGATTTGTGTTGTCAATCGCACGCGCCTTGCAGGGATTTGATTGGAGAGATGCATTAAGCCAGTTGATTGGGAGTTAGCACTTTCACGCACCTTGTCGGCCTTTTTACTGTGAGTGTGTGTGTGTGTGTGGCGTGTGTGTGTGTGTGTGTGTGTGTGTGTAAGATTACCGTGGACACGTACAAGAAGCCGTTGGAGAAATAGAAACCACTTCCCCAATTTTTCATTAGATGCCTCAGTTAAGGGAAGATTAATGATAAGAACAATATTACTGTAATCCTGCTATACAGTATAAGAGTCACCTCAGGAACTACAGACCCATCAGCCTCCTCTCAGTTGTTTCCAAAATCTTCACTAAGGTGCTGTCACATCGCTTCAAGGAAACATGGACATGGCTGAACGAAGAGAACAAGCTGGAATCGAGAGTGTAAACGGAAATATAGATGTACTGAGAGAACGAACTGAAAGAGCGAATAAATATGAACTCGCATTATTTAGGCCTATAGATTTTATTCAATATTCGCAGCCATCAGCAGTTGTCTTTAGAATCCTGCGGAATTAAAGATACAGTGGAGTATCTTGGGTTTAAGACCTGGGCTATCTCACCCGCCCCCAGTACTGTTTTTCTTTTTAAATTGCGAAGTTTATTTTTCAGTTGTTAACTAATAGAAGTAACTTTTTTCTTAATTTTAGGTACATGCTATTGCTATCATAATACCAGATTATTATAAGTATTAGGATTTTAACACTTATTTGTACATGCACTCCATTTTTCTTTCCTTTTGGTGAAGTTGAGTGTTACTTTTCCATAAAAAAGTTTCTTCCGAGTACTTTATCACATTTAAAAACAATGATTTTCTCTATTGACAAAACAGCTAATTTGCTCAAGTGTACATGCCCTTGTGTTTCCCTAAAGTATAGTATGTCTTGATTCTTTTTAATGCAGAGAAACTTCTTTCGGCAGTTGCAGTTGTTGATGGAAATTTTAATATTAGGTCTGCTAATTTTTACACCTCAATAAACACAATGCCCAATTTATTCAATTTCATGTAACTAGTAATGTCTCTTACTAATTTCTTTTTGTATTCATCAGGGGAATAATAAACACCTTCACACACAGACGCAGTTCATTTTTGAGTCGAACTGTGTCAAAATTTGCAGCATAGAGTTTTTTAAGTTCTGACAGTAGATGATCAGAAAAACTTTCACAAAAATGTTTCAAAACAATTCGAATCCAACAAAAGCCACGAATTTAAGATATAATATCACTAATATTAATTCATTAACACTTCACACAGCCGAAGCAACTCTCGCGAAACACGGGCATTTACGGTCGGGAGCATGCAAGTGGCGAAGGTAGTCAAAGTCTTCTCTTCTCCGAGAGCGAACCGTTGCCTAAAGCAACGGCCCATTCACACTTCATCTGCTCCTCCATGTTGTCATGGAAACCCTAACCGGTGAACGTATCCAAGGTCTTCGAATCACACAGTGAACACCTCAGGCGAAGACTGGTAGAGCGACTGGTTGTGTCACGATGACATCATCCCTCCACCAAGAGGCCCGTTGATCTTTGATCGACAGACTGATTCTCTTAGTCAAAAGAAGTGAATCAGCACATGTGGTTTTTTCGCAGCGAAAAATCGACATAGCTTGTTACCGTTGCTAATTGACTTACTTGTGTATATCTAATTGACTTTTATTCGTGCATTCTCCGGGCCTCGCAGCTAACCTAGCTAGCCTCGAATATACGCCACTGTTAATACTATTTATAACATCTATGAAAATATAATTGCAAAGGTTCGACTGTTCGAAGACACAGCTAAAAGTGAAATGGGAGCTGTTCAACGCCACATTGTAGAATTTCTTTCAATCATTGAGTTGGGAAAACAAAAGAGATGTTAATGGAGATAGTTTAAGCCAAACGTCATTTCGCTAATGGCATACTCATTTTTGCAAGAATCCCCTCGGTGCTGCATACTTGCTGACAAGAATAAAAAAATGGGATTAAAAATGAACTAACACAAAATTGATGTAAAATGCTTTTATAAGAACTAAATACTTCGTGGTTGATGGGGCAAATTTAGTAGAAGTAACTGATGCTTATATCTACTTTAAACAATCAAATATCAAGCGAGGTTAACATCGAAGAAGAAATTAATAGGCGTATAAAACTAGGCGCCCTTGGAAGAAACAAAACAATTTTCAACAGCAATTCGATGGAATTCCAATTACGGCCGCTTTCAAATAGTTTGCAAGTTAGCATGTATCGCTACTCAATATTTACATACAGCCGGACCACACCCATCATGAAGGGGCAAAGGAACTAGGTCCGCTTTAATTTCATGCTGAGTATTTTTATAGAAAATTAATTTTAACGCGTTTTGTTTATACGCAAAAATTCGGATTCTTTTATACGGAGGAAATACAGAATAATAATACAACGGATATTATGTTCCCGATCGGCAGCGAATTTGCACTTACCGGTCCGTAGCTACGAACTAGTGCGCAGAGGTGCCGACTTCACCATATTATTGGAGGGCAGGCGTGAAGAGATCAGGCGTGGAAGGGGCACGTCTCTTCCATTGCCAGGAAGAAAATTAAAAAAAGAAGGGGTTCAAAAAGATAAACTACGAAATTCGACGCATATTTTAAAACGCAATTGTAATTGCTCATCGGCAAATGAACAAGGAAACAGAAATATTCTTTTGATGAATATTAATATTTAAAAAAATAAAATTCAGCTTGTGATTTTATAAAAGCATCCAGAGAGATTTAATTTTTAAACGTTTACAAAAAATGAGAAATTAGCTGGGTTACTTAAACAATAAGAAGCGCAAAAAATAAGTATTAGGTGTGCAACTTAATTCTCGGCCCCTAACCTCAAGTGGTAATAGAACGTCGGCAAATGCTAATATCCGTGTGCGATAATGGCTGATTGCAACGCCATCCAACAGCCTTCCAAGCAACCGTAACCGCTCACAGTTGTAGTGACAGAAGGGACGAAAGTTGACTGTGAAAGCAATGTCGTTCGAGAAGCAACATTTGAGGCACTGCCTCCTGCTCGCGTTTCAGCTGAAAAAAAGAGCCGCGGAATCCCAGCAAAAGATCGGTGCTGCTTTTGGTGAGGCTGCTGTGTCCTACAGTACGTGTAAGAAGTGGTTCCAGCGGTTTAAGCAGGGAAATTTCGATCTCCGTGATGCAGAACGACCGAGGCAGCCACAAAAGGTTGACGATGAGGAACTGGAACAACTGTTGGACGTGGATCCCTGTTGCACACAGTCAGAGCTCGCCCAGGAACTCGAAGTAACACGGCAAGCCATTACAAAGCGCCTGCACAAGCGTGGACAGATTCACAAGGAGGGCCGTTGGGTGCCCCACCAACTCACAGCTGCGAATAAGTCTAAGCGCTACGATGTTGCTGTGTCCTTGCTCTCCAGATTCAAGATGAAGGATTTCCACCACAAGATTTTGACCTGTGATGAGAAGTGGATTCTCTACGATAATCCTAAGCGTCGCAAATCGTGGGTTTATCCAGGTCAACCTACCACCAGTACCGCCAAACCAAATATCCATGCCAGGAAGTTGTTGCTGTGCATATGGTGGGATCAGCGCGGTGTCGTACACTGTGAGTTGCTCAATCCTGGTGAAACGGTCAATGCTGAGCATTATTGTAAGCAACTCATTCATGTGAGTGACGCACTGGAGGCGAAAAGGCCATACACCGGCAAGGACAGAAGGTCTGTTCTGTTGCTTCAGGATAACGCGCGTCCTCACACCGCGAAAACGACTTTTAACACGATCACCGACCTGGGATGGGAGATTTTGTTCCACCCGGCGTATTCTCCAGACCTCGCCCCGTCGGATTATCACCTCTTTCGCTCCCTGTAACATCACCTGAGTGATACGCACTTCACTTCTGTCGAGGAGGTCCACACAAGTATTAATGACTTTATCAACTCGAAACAGCCCTCTTTTTTCCGCAGTGGCATTCGGCAGCTTACTGACCGATGGCTGAAATGTATCCAACACGACGGGGATTATTTCCCTGATTAGGAACGTATTCGATTTACTATAATTTGCTGTCAACATGTCGTGCCTGTGGCCGAGAATTCAGTTGCACGCCTAATAGATAAATAAAGGCGCTGGAGATGATACTTTTCTGTATTTTTATGTCTCTTATTTTTGATAATTGTTTTAAACATTTACCACATATCACGAGAACACATCAAACACAATACGGGGCTGGCAATCCAGTTTCTTATCAAACGAGCAATGCTGAATATGGAAAAAAATTTACTTATTTTGTTATTTATTAAGTTTTGGAAATAAATCGCTTTGGCCTCATAAGGTGGAGTTTGGTTCACCTTATGAGTGAAGCTACAGTGATTACTAAATTAAACAGGGCGAAAAAATTGGGTGGGCGTTGCCCCCCAGTAAAATTATTGGAGGGGTAAGATTCATTTTGCCCCCCCCCTAGTCGGCGCCTATGTTCGTGCGTATGCACACAGTACTAATTTTGCAAAGGGCCGAACTTCTGTAAGAAAACGAAAACATTTTAAACAAGAAAGATGACACCGAATTTTCGGGTGTTATGAGCACATCTTTTGAATCCGTTCTGACGCGAATTAAATTTATCAAAGTTATTCAAAGCCACTGGAACTGGTATAGAAAACCGTAGTATCCGACCAAAGAAAGAAGTTTTTCAATCGGATTTTTAATCCCGCAGATATTGCTGTAAACGGAATTGTGAACTTACGCCTTCTGGTTGCAGACTTGTGCGTTAAGAAAAAAATAAATTATATGAGAAATATTTCGCAGCGGAAAGGCTCTTCAACAAAGAAAGAATTCCGAAATCGGACTCCCAGAAGCAGAGATATCGACAAATGTAAGATGTGCATTTACGCCCCGAGGCAGGAAAAACATGCATCATTTTAAGAAGAAAGTATTCTCAAAAGGTTTTTCGATGTGAGCGGTATCGATCCAGGAAATAATTTTTTCGTCGAGCATTTAGGAGCTCAGGTTTTGCTGCAAATACATCAGGAGCACAAATTAACACTTATGTCCCCTGGTGGCCAAACCATTCTTTACCAAATAATAAAAAAATTATGAAAAACATTACGATACAGGAAGAATTTTTCAAATCGGAGTTTTAGAAGCAGAAATATCGGGGAAAACGCAATGCAACATAACGCCCCCTAGCGAGAAGTGAATGAGTTATTTGAAAATTTTGAAATTATATGAAAAACATTTCGCACCGGAAACGCTATCCAACAAAGAAGGAAATTTTCAAATTGGACTCGTAGAAGTAGAGATATTGACAAAAATAAGATATACATTTACGCCCCCTGTCGGAGAAACCATGCATTATTTTAAGGAAAAAATATTCCGAAAAGGTTTATCGGCGTGAGTAGTATCCGTCCACAAACTAATTTTTTGCAGTCGCGATTTTAGGAGTTCAGATTTTGCTGCAAATAGATCAGAAGCGGAAATGGACATTTACGCCCCTGGTAGCCAAACCATTTTTCACCAAAAATTAGAAATTATATGCAAAAGATTTGCCATCAGGAGCTGTATCCGGTAATTTAAAAAAAAAAAAAATCAAATCGGAGTTTTAGAAGCAGAGATATCGTGGGGAAGCAATTTACCTTTATGCCCTTAGCGGAAATTCTATGAACTACTTGAAAATTTTGAAATTATATGAAAAACATGTGGCACCGGAAACTGTATCCAATAAAGAATTTTTTCAAATCGGGCAATCGAAGCAGAGATACTGACAAAAATAAGATATACCTCTACGTCCCCTGGTGGAGAAACCATGCAGTATTTTAAGAAGCAAATATTAATATTCCGAAAAGGTTTATCGACGAAAGCGACATCGGTTCGCGTAAGAATTTTTTCAATCGAGATTTTAGAAGCTCAGATATTGCTGCAAATACAGAAAAAGCAGAAATTAACACTTACGCGCTCTGGTGGCCAAACCATTCTTTACCAAAAGTCAGAAATTATATGCAAAAGGTTTCCTCATCAGGAGCTGCATCAGCTGAAGACAAACACAACATGCATGCCTCATTCGAACCCGGACCCCCCTTTCGGACGAATGATCAGAAACCATCGCTTAGACCACTGCGCCACCGGGCGGCAAATATTTTTTTTAAATCAGAGTTTTATAAGTAGAGATATCGAGGAAAACGCATTTAATTTTACGCCCCCTAGCGCAAAATCTATGCGTAACTTGAACAAGTGACTATATCTGAAATACTCTTCGACATAGATGGAATCGAAAGGTAAAATAATTTTTCAATCGGATGTTTAGAAGCAAATATATGGAATAAAATGTATTTTGAATTCGATATCATCTACATTTACGCCTTCTAGCGGCGAAATTGTACATCGTAAAAAAACCCAACGAAATGAAGAATCATTATTCGCATATTTCAATCTTCCCAATGCAAAAATAATTTTTCAAACCGGACTAATAGTTGCAGAGGTATAGTGTCCGCAGGCAGACTGACAAACCGATAACCTAAGAACGATCAATTTTCACAAAAGACGTGCTAAAAATTAGAATTGAACTATGAACCGCCCCTATCTGGGGAAGGGGCCACAGCTGGGAATACAACTCGCAAAGTCAGAGTCTGTTGAAAACCATTCAAGACACACGAAGGCAACTTGCCACCTCTGTTTGGGATTGCCCGGTCTCCATTCTGTCAATCGCCTGTCATCGCATATCATTAAACGGTGTCTGTGTGACATTTTCGACAAATGTCCTTTACTTGCAGTTTTTTTTTTTGATTGGAAGTTTACCGACCACCGTGAGCAACTCAATGGGCTATAAGCAATCGCCCGTCCCTAATTTAGGGCCACTGGTTCCAGGGAAGGGAGAGAGCCAGTGCCATAAGACAAACACAACATCCATGCCTCACTGGGATTCGAACCCGGACTCCTTTCGGACGAAAGGTCAGAAGCAATCGATTAGACCACTGCGCTACCGGCTACTTGCAGTTTGAAAATAGCGAAGATCTTTTACACCCTTGTTCCTATCTGCCCTTCACGAGTCTATGTGCAAATGCCCAATGGAACGTCAAACACGTGTCATCATGAGGTCATGCTTTACTTTACATACCCACAGTCTGTTTTACTCCTTGTACAATTCTCAAAACATACGTTTCATTATTTTCCTTTTTTTTTTTTATTGGAGGTTTAACGACCACCGTGAGCAACTCAATGGGCTATAAGCAGTCGCCCGTCCCTAATTTAGGGTCACTGGTTCCAGGGAAGGGAGAGAGCCAGTGCCGTAAGACAAAAACAACACCCATGCCTGACGGGATTCGAACCCGGACCCCTTACGGACGAATGATCAGAGGCCATCGCTTAGACCATTGCGCCACCGGGGCGGCTTATTTTTCTTACTATGATGAAAAAACCTTTTGTAACTTAACTTTTGCTCATGAGTGTATAGTTTCTTTGCCTTTTCGTAGTTGGTGTGAGTCGGCTGTATGTAAACATTACACAGCGATACACGCGAACTTGAGAACTGCTTGGAAGCGGCTATAATCGGAAGACCACCCGAGCAGCCAAGCATTGTCTTGAAAAAAAAAGTGCAATGAATGTATTCTTACCGCTCTTCCGGTTGCGCAGTGGTCTAAGCGATGGCTTAATTATGACCATTCGTCCGAGATGGGTTCCGGTTCGAATCTCGTTGAGACATGAATGTGGTGTTTGTCTTACGGTACTGGCTCTCCCCTTCCCCGGAACCAGTGGCCCTAAATTAGGGACAGGCGACTGCTTATAGCACATTGAGTTTCTCACGGTGGTCGTTAAATTCCCAATCAAAAATAAATAAATAAATAAATAATACAAAAATTGATCCTTCTCCTTTTTTTTTTATTGAGGGTTAACGAACACCGTGAGCAACTCAATGGGGTGTAAGCAGTTGCCCTTCCCTAATTTAGGGCCACTGGTTCCAGGGAAGAGAGGGAGGCAGCGCAGTAAGACTAACACAACACCCATGCGTAACCACGAGTCGAACCCGGACCCAACTCGGATGAATGATTATAAGCCAGATTGGAAAGGGCGATAAACGTGGAAAGAGCAATGACATGACTTCTGTTTGATAAAGCCAGAGCTTAGACCACTGCGCCATCGGGGGTGGCTTAAAAATGTATCCTTCCAGATTTTAGTTATATATCAGAGACATGGAACTTAACAGAAAAATGCATCTGCGAACAATCGAAAAAAGCAAGGAGAGAAGCATGCTTGGTGTAACCAAGAAGCCACCCTGTGGCGCAGTGGTCTAAGCGATGGCTTCTGATCATTCGTCCGAGATGGGTCTGAGTTTGAATCCCGCGAGGCAAGGATGTTGTGTTTGTCTTCGGGCCTTGCTCTCTCCCTTCCCTGGAACCAGGGGCCCTAAATTATGGATGGACGACTGCTGATAGCCCACTGAGTTGCTCGCGGTGGTCGCTAAACCTGCAACCAAAATAAAAAAAAAAACAAAAAAACCTCCAATCAAAGAAAAGAAAATAATAACCAAGAAAGATAGGAAGAGGAACGCTCTCGGATCAGGGAAACGATTAGAGTGCATAACATTATGATCAATGTAAAGATTAATGGGCTGGAAATATAGCTAGAACTGACCACTGTTAGACAACTGAAATACTCTGATCGGAAAACTTTTCAAAACTAGCTAGCTATTGCTACAACTACATTCTTGAAAAAGTAGCTTACTACACTACTTTTTCTACATTTAGTTTTAAGTTAAAAGAGAAAATTCTGAAGATGATCTTTACCTACTTTCTTACATATGGCATTCAGAACTAAGTATCAAAGTAAATTACACAAAGCGCCGCCCCGGTGGCGCAGTGGTCTAAGCGATGGCTTCTGATCATTCGTCCGATAGGGGTCCGGGTTCGAATACCGGTGAGGCATGGATGTTGTGTTTGTCTTACGGCACTGGCTCTCTTCCTTCCTTGGAACCAGTGACCCTAAATTAGGGACGGGCGACTGCTTATAACCCATTGAGTTGCTCACGGTGGTCGTTAAACCTCCAATAAAAAAAATAAAAATTACACAAGTACTTCATCTTTGCATTTACCTCAACTGTGGCCGACCCGGTGGCGCAGTGGTCTGAGCGCTGGCTTCTGACTATTCGACCGAGATAGGCCTGGGTTCGTGTCTCGATGAGGCGAAGATGGATATTGTGCTTGTCTCATGGTACTGATTCTGTCCCTTCCTTGGAGCCTGGCTCTAAATAAAGGACGTGCAATTGCTTACAGCCCACAGAGTTGCGGTGGTAGTCGTTGAACCCCAAGCCCAAAACAGACAAACGAACAAAAACAATCAAACAACAACAAAAAACCCAAACTCTTCGCTAGCTCTGATCATCATATGTAACACGTTCAGTGGCTTTTGTTTTTTGATTGAAGTTTTAACGACCACCGTGAGCGACTCAATGGGCTATAAGAAGTCGCCCGTCCCTAATTTAGGGTCACTGACACCAGGAAAGAGAGAGAGCCAGTGCCATAAGACAAACACAACATCCATGCCTCACCAGGATTCGAACCCGGACCCATCTCGGACGAATGGTCAGAAGCCAGCGCTTGGTCCACTACGCCACCGGGGCGGCACATTCAGTGGCTTATATTGCAGGCTAGCTGAGATAGATGCCCACGGAATTCAAATAAGAACGCCATCAACAAATGTCTGAGAATTAATTTCATTTCCTTTGACTAAGAGAATGGAATCTCGCTATCAACTGTCCTCAATGAAACCTCTATCGCAATCATCTTGTAAGTGCAGTCTACGCAAGTCTGATTAAGAAGACTTCCCTGTTAATAGCGTAAAGCGGGGAAGATAATAAGTCTAACTTATGGTTAACAGTTTGGCGAACTGTCACAGTGTAAGTCAAGTTAGGCACGTGATTGCAGGCAGGGCACTCTAGGGCCCTCTGTTCCAGCCAATAATGCTTCAAGAAATCTGGAAATGTTACGTGATTTGAATATTTTTTTTAATAGTTTTTTTTAAAGTAGCACGATTTACAGCTCAATCCAATTTTTCCGCTTCCAGCTACTTTATTTTGCAGCTTGCTACCGCTACAACTACATTTTTCTATTAGTTGCGATGCTACACGCCAAGCTACTGTAAATGTAGCGTGCTACAGTAGCAGCGCTATATGTAGCGCGCTGCTTCCGATTTCTGGAAATACTAGACTACATTCCAACGGACAGGAAAAGACGCAGAAGTACACGAGGTAGATGGGAAAACGTGTTGAAGTACGACTAACTAGGATCTGATATCAACTGTTAACGTTACTGCTCCATCAGTCCTTATCCGTCAACGTACAGGCAGTGTTTCATATTCCCGCCACCGTGGCGCTGAACGCTAACCTCTAACGATTTTTGTAATCCATAGTTAATACTGTATATATACAAACAATTCAAATTTTTTTTTTTTTTTTGAATAGAGGTTTAACGACCGCCGTGAGCAACTCAATGGGCTATAAGCAGTCGCCCGTCCCTAATTTAGGGTCACTGGTTCCAGGGAAGGGAGAGGGCCAGTGCCGTAAGACAAACACAACATCCATGCCTCACTGGGATTCGAACCCGGACCCCTTACGGACGAATGATCAGAGGCCATCGCTTAGACCACTGCGCCACCGGGGCGACTATTTTTTTTTTTTTGGAGGTTTAACAACCACCGTGAGCAACTCAATGGGCTATAAGCAGCCTAAATTTAGGGTAACTGGTTCCAGGGAAGGGAAAGAGCCAGTGACGTAAGACAAACACAACATCCATGCCTCACTGGGATTCGAACCCAGACCCCTTACGGACGAATGATCGGAGGCCAGATTGGAGGTTTAACGACCACCGTCAACAACTCATTGGGCTAAAGGCAGTCACCCGTCCCTAATTTAGGCTCACTGGTTCCAGGGAAGGGAGAGAGCCAGTGCCGTAAGACAAACACAGCATCCATGCCTCACCGGGATTCGAACCCGGACACCTTTTGGACGAATGATCAGAGGCCATCGTTTAGACCACTGCGCCACCGGGGCGGCGTTCAAATTTCGAATGGAATTACATAGAATTCAAATTCTGACATTGAAATTTATTAGAACCACTTACACAGAATTTTGAACTAAATTTTTGGGGCAGAAAGTGTGTATCCATTTCAAACATGGAACTATTGGTCAAAATTATGGCCTAACATATTGCCATAATTTTGGCCAACAGAACTCAGTCAACAGCCCTCTTTCGAAGGTAATAAATATGTAAACAGTTGAAATTCTTGGCTATCTTTAAACTATATTTCTGAGAAGCATAATGAGGAACTAATGATGATCAGCCGCCGCCCCGGTAGCGAAGTGGTCTAAGCAATGGCCTCTGATCATTCTTCCGAAAGGGGTCAGGGTTCGAATCCCGGTGAGGCATGGATGTTGTGTTTGTCTTACGGCACTGGCTCTCTCCCTTGCCTGGAACCAGTGACCCTAAATTAGGGACTGGCGACTGCTTATAGCCCATTGAGTTGCTCACGGTGGTCGTTAAACCTCCAATCAAAAAAAAAAAAAAAAAAAAAAGAATCCTTTCTGATGCGAAAGTTATTCAAAGTCAGTGCAACTGGTTAGAAAAAACTCAACCGGATTTCTACAATCGATAAAACATTCAGAAATAGGAACCGCTACTTACTTCCGTCAGCGCGCTGATGGAAGTAAGTAAGGTGATTTTTTTTTTTGATTCGAGGTTTAACGACCACCGTGAGCAACTCAATGGGCTATAAGCAGTCGCCCGTCCCTAAATTAGGGTCACTGGTTCCAGGGAAGGGAGAGAGCCAGTGCCGTAAGACAAACACAACATCCATGCCTCACCGGGATTCGAACCCGGACCACTTACGGACGAATGATCAGAGGCCAGCGCCTTAGACCACTGCGCCACCGGTAAGTAAGGTGGGTAGGTATGTTACGAACATTAACAAATGGTGCACAAGAAGTTTCTCATAGCCGAAGGACGGTGTCAAAGACAAACAGATTTTCAAATCAAACAGGCCGCCCCGGTGGCGCAGTGGTCTAAGGCGTTGGCCTCTGATCATTCGTCCGTAAGGGGTCCGGGTTCGAATCCCGGTGAGGCATGGTTGTTGTGTTTGTCTTACGGCACTGGCTCTCTCCCTTCCCTGGAACCAGTGACCCTAAATTAGGGACGGGCGACTGCTTATAGCCCATTGAGTTGCTCACGGTGGTCGTTAAACCTCCAATCAAAAAAAAAAAAAAAAAAAAAAAAAAAAAAAAAAAAAAAAAATCAAACAGTTAAAAGAAGAAATATAGGAAACATGGTACAACTCTACGCCTTCTAGTGGAAGAATTTTTCATCATACAGTAAAAAAGAAATTTCTTAATAGGGTTTTTAGAAGCGGAGATAGAGCTTCAAACGGAAGTACAAAAACACCACCTAGCGACAGAACTGTGAACTATAAAACTCCTCAAATCCAAAGCTCAAGTGTTCCACAAAGTTAATGGTATCTGATGTTGAAAGAAGTTTCTAAATTGAACATTTAAAAGCAGAGGTTTTGAGGAAAACTGATTAAAAAGTGACGCCCCTAGCTGCGAAATCGTGCATTATTTTGGGAAGAAAATACGTACAGAGTTTTCATTGTTAGTGGTATCTGACCGTACAAGAATGTTTTATATCGGGTTTTTAGTTCCCCAGATATTGCTGTAAACGGAAACGTGAACTTACCCCCTCTAGTGGAAAACTTGTGTGTTAAGAAAAATTTGAAATCATGTAAGAAATATTTCGCAGCGGAATAGCTCTCCAACAAAGAAAGAAATTTTCAAATCGGACTCTTACAAGTACAGCTATCGACATAAATAAGATATATATCTACGCCCTCTAGCGGGAAAACAAGGCACTACTTTATTTAAGCAGGTGGTATTCTTAAAAGGTTTTCCGAGGTGAGCGGTATCGGTCAACGGAAGTATTTTTGAAATCGAGTTTTCGGGAGCTTAGATTTTGCTGCAAATACATCAGAAGCAGAAACAAACACTTACGCCCCCTGACGGACAAACCATTCTTTATCAAAAATTTTAAACTATAATTATGCAAAACATTTCCTATCAGGAGCTCTATCCGATGAAGGAAGAATTTTTGAAATTGAAGTGCTAGAAGCAGAGATATCGGGAAAAATGCAATTGACCTTTACGCCCCCAAGCGGAAAATCTGTACATTACTTGAAAAAAAAATGTGCCTAAAATAGTCTTCGTTATAAATGGCATCGAAAGGAAGAAAGAATGTTTTCAATCGGATATTTAGAAGCAAATATATGCAATAAAATGTAGTTTGAATTCGATATAATCTGCCCTTACGCTTTCTAGCGGCGGAGTTGTGCGTCGAAAGAAAAAAAAACTGAATGCAAGGATCATCATTCTAACATACCAATGCATAAAGAATTTTTCAAATCGGACTAATCGTTGAAGAGATAACATAAGCACGATCTTTTTTTTTACAAAAGACGTGCTAAAACGCGTTGCGCAGTGGTCTAAGCGACGGCTTCTGATCATTCGTCCAAGATAGGTCTGGGTTCGAATCCCGGTGAGGCACGGATGTTGTGTTTATTTTACGGCGCTGGCTACCTCCCTTCCCTGAAACTAGTGGCCCTAAATTAGGGACAGGCGACTGCTTATAGACCACTGACGTGAATTTTTAACGGTGGTCGTTAAACCTCCAATCAAAAAGAAAAAAAAAAAGAACTCGCAAAATATTTCCGCTGTCTGAAATGGACAGAAAATATTAACCTTTCTCCCTCCTCGACGAAAAAATGAATAGAAGTAAAATAGTGTGTCCGACTTGTTCAGTTATCTCGAGAAATCTAGGACTTGGGGTTTTGACATATTGTACTTCGGGGTTCGAACCCCAAGTAAAGGTGTGGATGTTATACATGTCCTTCCGGTATCAGTTCTGTACCTCCGCTGTGAACAGGGGCTCCAAATCAGGGATGGGAGACTTCATCAACTTTGATACCGAAGTTTTTAAAACTCCGAGGCAAAGATTTGGAACTAGGCCTTCGTTAAAAAAGACTAAACTGCAAATTTGAAATATCTGATTTCCCTATATAAAGTTTCGCCGATGTCTCGGCTTTCTCGTATTAAATTTCTAATCTGAGATATGTACTGGTTTACACTTAGGATTTTTTGCTAACAAGAACTTCAGAATTTGTATTTAAGATACCGTTTATCAATCACAAACTGTGAAGGAACATTTCGAATAAATTGTTTCATTGAATGTTTCCGCTTTTGTGAAAAAAATGCTTTCTTCGACTTTCGTAGAATGATTTATAATTAAATATTTCATAAACCTCATTTCTCCACTGTCTATTGAGCGGTGGCTTCTGAGAGGTTAGGACCTGTTTCATTTCTTCAGAATTTATGGCAAAGAACAGTTGGTGTTTTTTTTTTTTTTTTTTTTTTTTGATTGGAGGTTTAACGACCACCGTGAGCAACTCAATGGGCTATAAGCAGTCGCCCGTCCCTAATTTAGGGTCACTGGTTCCAGGGAAGGGAGAGAGCCAGTGCCGTAAGACAAACACAACATCCATGCCTCACCAGGATTTGAACCCGGACCCCTTTCGGACGAATGATCAGAGGCCAGCGCCTTAGACCACTGCGCCACCGGGGCGGCGAACAGTTGGTGTGTTGGCTGTACAACTCAGTGTCCCTTTTTCCTGCAAACAGTAACTCAAAATTGCATTCGCCGCCCCGGTGGCGCAGTGGTCTAAGGCGTTGGCCTCTGATCATTCGTCTGTAAGGGGTCCGGGTTCGAATCCCGGTCAGGCATGGATGTTGTGTTTGTCTTACGGCACTGGCTCTCTCCCTTCCCTGGAACCAGTGACCCTAAATTAGGGACGGGCGACTGCTTATAGCCCATTGAGTTGCTCACGGTGGTCGTTAAACCTCCAATCAAAAAAAAAAAAAATTGCATTCCTCACGTGATAACTTCCTGCTCACAAGAAGACGGTTTCCGGAACTAGAGGTTCCGAAAACCGTCAGAACTGCGACGAATTCAGCTAAGTGAAGGCGTGTTTCTTTATCGCTGCATGATTTTCACGGCTGAGAATGGGTTGCGCACAAGAGAACAAGGTCTGTTTGCGTTTAACTTCCCCTACTATGACTACTGAGTGTGTTGAAGGCTGTTGAACTAAACACAATGTATGCAGGGCAGCGTAAAAGTGGGAGCGACTGACCGTACCTTCGTACATGAGAAATTTGTTGACAAGCGGATTATTTAGACTTCGGGTTGACGTCTGATATGGTGAGGTTCTTTTGTTATGATAGTATTTTGAAGACTATTTACGTAAAAGCTGTGCTTGTGGAACTGGATAAGAGTGGGGCTAGTGTTGTGAAGCTACCGTATGAAGAATAAAATGCCCAACTTCTTGTGGTTATCACGTGAGGAATGCATACGTTTGAGTTGTGAAGGTTTGCCTCAAGTGTTACAAACGGGGACACAAGGCTGTGGTTTGTTGTTCAGCACCGCGTCAGGGTGGAGGATATTCTAATGGCAATGAACAATATGCACCAGAATGCGAGGTGGCAGCTTCTGTGCCTGAACAGCATATTGTATATTGTGCAACGGAGGGCGTTGTGCAAGTTCGTCTGACAACCAAGGAGTACTATGTGTGTATGAGAATATGGAGCACGTTCCTGTTTCTTTAGAAACATATTGAAGAAACTTAAAGCCAAAGCTTAGAAAAAAAAACACATCGAGTGAATGTGGACGTTCATATTGATACGTCACGTGGTGCTGTTGAACGACAGGTAGTCCTTTTCCACGGAACATGACTTATGCCGTTGAGGATATTCTAAGTCTAATACAGATACATAGTGGATATAATTATGCTACCAAGTGGAATGGGGCTCTTTTGGTATCAAGGTCGAACGAGATATTCCTGAAGAAAAACTTCAAGCACTTTGCCTGGACTTCGTTCGTTTAACCGTATAAAGCTGGCTACCTCATTTTGAAAAAATGACGATCGACTGCGGACTTCAGTGTGAAGTAAGTACCGTCTATTTTGACATTGCTATAACGAAATAAAGTGCATGTTGTAACCGCAAGGGTCAGACGGTTATCTAGTTAATTCTAGGTTGGGGTCCATATGACCCGAGAAGATCTTTTCTGTATGTATTTTCATTGCATTCTGGCGACCTTTCGCCTACTATGGCCTTTGAGCCAGGATATTTGAACGTAAATATGTTCTGACATCCAACGATTGATTCCTGAAGATTAACTTGGTCTTATGCCCGGACTGCTCAGCATAAAGCGGCTCTGGACTACTGCAGATGGACAAAATGACGTTAGGCTTCTGCAGTGTTGTACATGTTGACATATCTGTAACGCAATGATAAAAGTAAATGTTGTAACCGCAGGGTTCAGTCGGTTTTCCATCTGGTAGATTGAAGCACCCCTACTGCCCAACCATTTTTATTTTCTATAAGCACGGAGTCACAAAACCCTTCGAAACTACTTGTACATTATTTATACAAAAGTCTGAGAAACAATATATTATAGTTATACAGTCAACTCTATCTCCACCGTTTGTTACATTACATTTTTGCGTTATATCAAGGGTATCGTTATATCAGATTTGCTGATTATTGTAACCCAAATTTTGTTAATCGACAAAATGTCGTTCGACTTCATAATTAGTATTAAATTAAAAACATGTTAATTAGGGGGAAAATCAGTTACATGTTGTGAACTTAGTACGCACTGTAGTTCAAAGTGGCCGTTTCGATTTCGAAAGCTTCTAGTCTGCATCAAATGCGGAAATTTACTTTGCATAGTAGGAAGACAAAGGTGACATTTTGAATAAAAGGAGATTAATAAAATATCATGTTGCATTACTAAAACTTGACCAAGTGAAAGTTGATAGCATTACTCCAGATCATTTTATATACTTGTTTCTTTTAAAAATCTAAAGTGTTTTTATTTGTTTTGCATTTCAATCGCATTATTTCCAGAGTATAATGTAATTTAACAAGTGCGTTTGAAATATCACCCTTCTGAGATTTTGTTTCAAAGAATCTTTTTAACCCTAGAATACACAGCGGGGTGCTACAGCACCTAGTAGTTCTTTGTTTGCTTACAGATAGCGCAGGGTTTGCCAAGGAAGGTTGTTGTGTCCTGAAAAAGTTGCTAAGGAAGGTTGTGTCCTGATAAATTGAATGATTTCCCCCTGGGGTTCCCTAGTACCCTGCTCGTGTATTAGGTAGAAAGAAAATAATCTGTGTATTCCATGGTTAAGGCTAAAAGACACTGATTCACATCTTTGACTGAATCAGTGTTTTTAACATATTAAGGTTTGTCACAATTGAATCATGGTCCGAAAAAATGGATGGGAATTCGTATGCCGCTTGCAAGTGGTGGTGCATGAAGTATGTTTTGTGTTGGGAAAGACAATTTGACGCAGTATACTGTACTTTGGCGGTTGGCAGATGCCAAGGATATTACGGTATATAAAGGGTTCCATTCGAAAGTATGCGGCAGTAACATGGAGGAGACTGGCACAAGACAGACCGTTGTGGAAGAAACTTGGGGAGACCTTTGTACAGCAGTGGATTGATAATGGTTGATGATGAAAGGGTTCCAGGGATGTTTAACACAGCATGCCTGTTCAGACCCAAAGAATGGTGGTAAATCAAGTGTTAACTACTAATATATTAGTCAACCCTCGATGTACCGCCATTTTTAAGGGAAAAATTGTAAGAAATAGGTTTAACGAAAATATTTGTCATAAGTCTACTTACAGAGGAAAGAATTACATGTATATCACTACTACCTCTGGAAATTAAATTGCCGCCCCGGTGGCGCAGTGGTCTAAGCGACGGCCTCTGATCATTCGTCTGGAAGGGGTCCGGGTTCGAATCCCGGTGAGGCATGGATGTTGTGTTTGTCTTACGGAACTGGCTCTTTCCCTTCCCTGGAGCCAGTGACCCTAAATTAGGGACGGGCGACTGCTTATAGCCCATTGAGTTGCTCATGGTGGTCGTTAAACCTCCAATCAAAAAAAAAAAAAAAAAAATCAAATTAGTATTACGTGGGCCTCCTTTTCATTCAATCACCGTTTAGTCTTTGTTCTGATAACTCAATATTTTTATCGTATCAGCAGGGATTTCAGACTATGTGTTGTTAATGCTTGTTTAAAGAACTCCCTATTTGTGATAATGTATTTTCGAATCTTCAAGTTCATTTCAGATGTATTCTATGGGGTTTAAATCTGGTGAATGGAGGGTTTTTTTTCAGAACTTTATAAAGGAGATATTCTTTAACAATCTTACTGTGTGCTTATGATCGTTATCCCGCTGGTATTAATTGGTTTTCAAGCCCTAAGCTATCGACGGATGGTTGTAGATTGTCTTGCCATATGTTCAAGTATTGTGGTTGGTCTATTTCACCCTCAATAAAAACTAATTTTCTCACTCCAGCCACAGCCATTGATTCCCAAATGATTTAATTCCCTCCACCGTCTTTTATTGTCCAGGGCCGTATAGATACCGGGATGGGCAGGGGTCTTGGTTGTCCTCCCAGAATGGACATTCCAAGGGAGTAAATTCATGGTCTGGGAGATATAAAAATAGGAATTGTAGCTAAAAAAAGAAAGTTACACCCTTCAGTGTTTTCTTTTTAAAGACTTTACTTAGTCTCATACAATATTCCAAGAAGTTAACCAGGGTACAGAGTAACATACACTGTGAGGTGTGAAAATCTCATATACACGAAGGGAATTTTCCAAAATGGGGGCATAGAAAACAATATTCTGATATGCCTAACCCCCATGACATTTCCGAACATGTCGTTGGGATGAAAAGCTAATTAATAATTTGTGCTCTGTCGCAAGAAGTCTGAGTGTTTAACCTTGAACGGAATTTTTCCAAGCCCTACCCTTAAAGCTTCTTCCTATTGTTGCGTTCACTATCCTACACTCATTTGTTCTGCGCTGGTTTGTTTTTCATTCTGTATTTCTGTGAAGGGTTGTTGACGTTCACATAACGTTTACACTTTACTTGGTATTAATATACACCCTGTAGTTCTTGGGTATTCACCTAGTTTTCATATTTTTAATAAAATTGTCAAAAATCTGAAGTACGATTTTTGAACGATCATAATACTTTCCTTTAACGGCAGTGCGCGAGAAAGTAAAAACCAAGTAGTATTTGAGTGGAAGTCGAAGGGGCGTAATTTAAAGTAACTTGCTGCGGTCCTGACTGCGGGAATCAGGTTTTTCGGATTCATGTCATGATTTGAACTTCTCCAAATCTCTCCGACTATCACGTCTAAAAATACATTCCCTTTCATATGTGAAAGGAACTATTTCCCAAAAATTAGTCCTTGATGCTATACTTACTGTTTGGGAAAATATAGTCTTATTTGCTGATTTTAAAAGGATATTAGGAGTCTTTCTTCTTGTAATTTTACCACGAAGTCCTGCAGATCTGTTAACTCTTTAACTCTTCGTACTGTCTTGGGATGTACAGTCTTACAGGTCTTCCTTTCAATGACTCTTACAAATTCTGGAGCATTTAAATTTGGATTAAACTTTACTGTTCCCAGAATAATTAGAGTATCTCTGTTACTTAATATTCTGGGACGACCAGAACGAGCTTTGTACAAAACGTTTTCCTGGTTAATTCAATTTCCTTACAATAATTTGGATATCTGCACGGCTTTTTCCAACAATTTAAAAAATCTCACCGTATGATTTCTTTTCGTAACTACAAAAGCACACCTCTTAAGCAATTTCCTTCCTCAGAGCCATTATCATTAACCAGCTGAAAAAAAACCCTACTTCTGATCTGCATTAATACGTACAACTAAGCTCAGATGAAACAATCATCATGAGCGATTGCGAACGAAGAAGCAAGTTGGAAGCCACATAGCAGAATATTCCAGATCAGTCCGCGACGGGTATCGTGGTGACACAAAAATGATCTGCGGGGAGGTTGTCACTGGGTAAGACAACAATGGGTGCGAAAAACAAAACTTTGCACAGGTAAGAATAAAAAGAGAAAAGAAAATCACCACCTTATATTTATTTTACCTAAAAAGAGCCTAGTCCAAATACTACAGCAAATGTAATGATAACTAGGATAACAAAATACTGACCTCTAAAACTAAAACTTCTTTGTTGTATTCTGAAGCAATATTTGATATAACTAGTGAAAGCTAGGAGGGATTGCCCAGACTGAAGATTTTTTCACTTTACAGCAAAGGAGGTTAAAATAATACTTCTAGAGATGCCCTGAGTCTCTTAACAGTGAAGACACAAAGTGTGGGAATTTGATGTTGTTTACATAATACCCATGTAGTTTCATCTGTGTGTATTTTGGAATTGCGTGGTTTTTGGTTGCAGAAATCATGTAAATATCAAACTGGAATGAATTATACTTCATACACGAGTAAAAGTTTCAATTTTAACGTTTTGTTTTGAATTCGCCATAAAGTTCATGCATTTCAATTTAAAATAAAAGTGGAAAGGAGCCTCAAAATAATTAAGAATTCTATAAATTTCCCGCAATTGAAAGCCGCCGCTCGCGGTTATAGGCTTCACACAAAGTGGTACTGCTCCATTAACAAGGACACCACCAGGTATCTTATTCTAACCTCCATGTTTACAACATCCTCCCACTTAACTAAACATTAGGTATATACTAATAACTGTCTCCTTATCTTTCTTTTTTATTTAAATTGAAAGTCAAACGACCACCGTCCGCAACTTAATGGAATATAAGCAGTCTCCCGTCCATAATTTAGGGCCACTGGCTCAAGTGAAGAAAGAGCCAAGGCCGTAAGACAAATACAACATCCATGCCTTACCGGGATTAGAACCCGGACCCAACTCGGAAGAATGATCAGAAGCCAGCGCTTAGACCACTGAATTAATAAATCCATCGCTCTTTCCACGTTTTTACCAACACACAGCAACCTGAAAATTGTTATTCGGCCGCCTCCGCGGAAATTTATTCAACTGACGCCACGTATTTAGAGGATTTTCGCTTAGACCACTGCACAACAGAGGCGGCATCTACCGTTTTGAATATAATGCCCTCCTATTTATACATACATTATATTGACAAGTCACCGGACACCTCTTCAAAAGCAAATGAATGGATCCGCTGCGTTGTTAAGATGAGCGGTACAGCTGCAAACTGTTTATAAACAAGCCTGCAGCTGATCATATCGTACTGTGAGGTTGAGTGAAAATGTCACAGTAGGAGAGAACTGACTTTGAGAAAGAAAATATTGTTTGGTTTTATATTAGTGGGTTGTTCATAAGAGAAACCGAGAGGCGTTTAAAATAAGCAAGTAAACTGTTTTGGATGTACTGAATAAGTGGAAGACACATGGCATGTCTGAAGGAGCAAAACGTACCGGCAGACCAAAGAAAATCGGTGATAGAGGACGTCGAAGCCTCAGGAGAGTCGTTACAGCTAATCGACCGAGCACTGCACAAGACCTCAGTGTACAGGTGAGTAAAAATGCTGGAACCTTGGCATGTACACGTACCATTCGCAGAGAACTTCATTCCATGGATTACAGTGGGCGTGCGGCTGCTCATAAGCCTTTCATCTCCACTCTGAATGCTACTCGTCGTTTAGCATGGTGTAAAGAACATTTATCATGGACCGTAGATCAATGGAAACGGGTCCTATGGACTGATGAATCCAGATACACGATCCATCAGTCTGATGGCCGTGTGTGGGTATGGCGGCAGCCGGGGAACGCCATTACCACAGTTCATACGGTCAAGTTTGGAGCTGGCAGTGTACTCGTGTGGGGGTGTTTTTCGTGGTATGGTCCTGACCCATTGGTTATCTTGAACAAACCTGTTAACCAGCACGTCTACTTCGATATTCTGGACAATTATGCCCTACCAACTCTGTGGCAATACTATGGAACCGAGTCTTGTTGGTTCCAGCCGGATAATGCACCGAGCCATAAAGCAAGGACTGTTACGGCGTGGATTGACGATAATTCCGTATCGTGTGCGGACTGGCCAGCACACAGCCCTGATCTTAATCCCATAGAGCACCTATGGGATGAATTAGAGCTCCGCATAAGAAGTTTGGAACAAAGACCCACTGCTAAGCAGCAGTTAGAGGTAGCATTTTGTACTGAATGGAAGCGCATACCTATGGCTGTGTTCCAAAACCTTGTCAAAAGTATGTCTCGAATGGCCAGTGCATGCATATTAAGGTCAAAGATGGACAGACACCGTCCTAATGTATGTCAACAAATGCTATGTTGTGTTTCTCTTCCAGGTGTCCGGTAACTTTTGTCAATAAAGTGTATGTATATAACATGCATTGCACATTAGAGTGCCACTGTATTGTAAGCGACATTTTTTTTATTTTTTAATTTCAGATCTTACCCTGTGAACTTGTTCTTTACTATAACATATAAAAATGTGAAACATTTCAACACATTCGAAAAATGTTTTAAAGTTGCACAGTTTTCAAATCAAACTTCAACAATGTGTTATTATCACTGTGAATATTACAATATGCCTATTGATTTTAGCCACGCTGAACAATGGCTGATAGCAGCATGCTAAGTATAGAGCATGCATTCCTTGGTACCTTGTTCAAAGCTCTAAGGATAAAGTAAGCTCTAAGTACAAAGTTGTCGTCATGCCGGAATACCAACTTTTATGGTATAAAATATTTGACAATACATGACAGAGGAAATATAGCAAGGAGAAGAAAAAAATTCGCGAGAAATTATCGCTACATCCAACCTTCGTTATACGAAATTTTTCCTCCATTTTCAAGTGGAAACTCAAAGATGTTTGGAATAAAATCATGTTTAAGAACAATGCAGGTTAGAGCGAACACTGCAAATGAAAAAAAAATATGTTATCTAAGAAATCTTCGCTCCGTCGACTTAAGCTTCTGTTTACAGTCTGAAATACAAACATTTATGTAATTAAATGGTATTTAGCAACAATTTAAGACAAGAGGAACCCCACGAAAAACAAATTCGTTCATGGAGAAATATTCTTTTCCTTTAGCTTCGGTTGTGGGAATTTTTTGCATCCATTTTAAAGCTGAAACATATTTTTGCAACAATATATTTAGCAACAATATTTTAAAGCGAATCACGATTACGGGAGAAATCTTCGTTCCGTCCAATTTCTGGAATAAAACATTTAACAATAACACAGATCAGAGAGGGGCATCGCAAGAAAAGAATTTAAGATTACAGCGCTCCGCAAAACTTCAGTTTTCGGAAACTATTGCCTCTGTTTTCAAGCTAAAAAACAAACATGTATGCATTAAAATGATATTTAACAATAACATGGCCAGAGCAGACATCGTCTAAAAAAAAAACAAGACAAAACTGAATTAGTGACAACGGAAAATCTGTCAAAATACTGAGGTTTCCGCAGAACTTTTGAAAACGGAAATTTCGTTGAAAGTCTGAACAGGAATTTTCGAATTTTCCGTGAATTCACACAACTGATTTTTTTTTTTTGTGTACTTACATTTTTAAGGGTGTACGTTGAATTCTGTGACTCCATGTATACCTTGTTTCCACTCTCTATGGCCAAATACGACCTTTGCGCCAGACTTTACTACTAAACAAACTCCATATGCCTTTCGATGCTCATTTGGGTTGTTAAACCCCGAAACAAAAAGGGGAGAAAAATCAAATCTGAATTTGTTATTGACTTTCTCCGTTAAGTGGACCAATTCGAAGTCACCTCATCTGTTAATATCAGAGTCAATGCTCTCACAAAAGGGGCCACATGGCCGAGTGTTCAGAGGCGGTGGTTGCTGGCTGGCCGTGCAATTTGGGCTCTAGTTTGAGTTCCGGATGAGCTCTGGGTGGAGTGTTTATTCCATGGCGCTGTCTCTTACACTTCTCTGGAACTAGTGGCCCCAAATTGGGAACGGGCAATTGCTTTGTAGCCTTAAGAGTTGCTTATGGTTGGCGTTAAACCCTTACCCTCCTGCAAAAAAAAAAAAAAAAAAAAAAAAAAAAAAGTCACACTAGGAACAGTTTTAGGGGTAAATTAAATCATTTCATGAATCTGGTCACCTTGTTACCCAAGCATGAAAGAAAAAAATAATCTTCGATCATTTGCTATCATTATTCGGAATACTAGGTAAATCTCGTAAAATGTATAGAGAATTGTAAGTACCGTACTTTTCGGCGTATAAGTCGAGAAGTTTTTCTTCAGAAGTTCGGGCCTCAACTTATACGCCACACCGACTTATCTACTGAAATGTTTCAATGAGAGAGAAAGAAAGAAAGAAAGAAAGAATACTGTGCCTTAAATTGGGTCGTGATCCAAGCACTCTGAAAGGCCATTAATGTTATGTTCTTAAGAAACCATTCCAAAAGCCTACGCAATGTAATATTCCGTTCATTAAGAGGTTTCTTTAAAAGTTGCTGAAAGTGATATTTCCGTTGGACAAACATTAAAATCGCCGTGACCGATTTCAAGTGGACGCTGTCGTATGTTAATCGCATTCCCCTCGCGATCTCTTCAAAATCCCGTAGGCAGCATTCACCTCTGGTTTTGCAAAGCCGCCAGAAGTGCAAATGGTGCATCTCACTTCTCTCTCAATGATTAAACCTCTGAAACACGTCGCTCCCACGCAGTAGATTGGTTGGTGACAATCGTGTAGACAGCCAGCGGCACATGCGCTTTAAGAATAGCAATGCCGAACTGCTAGCGAAGGCGGTCTTTTTTTTTTCTCTTTACCAATCTATCAATTGTATCGCTCAACTGAATTAAGATCAACTATTGCCTTCATTTATTATGCTTACCTTAACTTATTTCATGTTTCCGATTGAAACCAAAAGCTCTTTTGGTTTCTGCTTGAAATCAAAAGCTCTTTTGGTTTCTGCTTGAAATCAAAAGCTCTTTTGGTTTCCGATTTCAATCTGATTCCGTGAGAAAGCAGCGAACCATAACTCCCGCTGCAAGCTTCACTCTTATTTGGCAAACTTATGTGACATTTTTTTTTTCACCTTTGCGTGGCTTCTTCCACTGTTCGGTTGGAGGAATATGGTAGCGTTAGTTTCCAAAAAAAAAAAAAAAAAGGAATTCAACTTTTTTCCGAAAAAAAAAATGCGCAAGTTTCTTCACTTTCTTTTTTTAATATTTACTGAAATATTAAAAATATAGTTAAAAAATTTCGGAACACACCGTATTTGTTCGAAACTCGTCTTATACTAGGGTTTGACTTATCTGTGAATGAAAATAAGGATATTGTGAAATTTAAGCCATTCGACTTATACTTCATATAGACTATAAGCTGAAAAATACGATGTTGACAATGCCGATACTCTTTTCAGTTTTTGAGATTTAACACACTGAACAACGAATTCTTGTAGATACCGCTGTTGGAAATGCCATTTTTCTCTTCTTTATGGAGTGAAACATTGAACCTCTGTGTGTAAAATGAGTACAAATTAAAAATACTTTTCCTAAAATGAACTGCCCCACACTATCACTTCAAGCCTAGTTCACAACAGCTGGACGAGAGATTGATTCTAACTTTGTTACTGATATGAGTTCGAGTTTCTGTTGAGATATGTGTTGTTGTTGAGCTCTTCGTCTCTGTTTCTCATTCTTCTGTGAAAACAAAATCACTAAAGTTGGGCGACTTCTGCCCCGAGATGCTCGCGAGATCGTTACCTACAAAGATGTCCCCTAATGAGATACATGTCTGGTTTTGTTTTCCCTGAAAGCAGTGACTCTGAATAAAGGATGAGAAACTTTTTTTTTTTTTTAAATTCGCGCAGAAAGTAAAAACTAATGAGGTCACAGTCACGAAGTCTATTCATGTCTTTGAATTGCTCTAATTCACTCTCGTAATACGCAGTGGTCTAAGCGCTGGCTTCTATAACTCGTCCGAGAAGGATCCGAGTTCGAATCCCGGTAAGGCATCGATGTTGTGTTTGTCTTACGGCATTGGCTCTCCCTTCCCTGGAACCAGTGACCCTAAATTAGGGACGGGCGACTGCTTGTATATCCCGTTGACTTGCTCATGGTGGTCGTTAAACCCCCAATAAAAAAAATATACAGTGCGGCAATTAAGCAATAAGACTGAATTTTTTTAAATGGAAAAGCAGGAAAACTTAAGTGAATATGTTTTATTCGAAGTTCCTTCCTTCTGCGTTAATAGAAGTGGTACGATCAGCCAACGAAAGGAAGGACTTGCAGAGATCATCTTTTGGTATGGAGTGAAGAGCTGATGTCACACAGCTCTTTGTATGCCTTCAGTGTCTTGAAAAACTTCCTTTTGAAGGCAGCTTTAATAAAGGGAATAGAAAGTCACACGGTGACGAATCTGAAGAGTAGGGGATTGTTGTACACAGTGGTGTATCTTGGGTCCGAGACCTGGGCTATCTCCCCCTACCCCCAGTACTGTTTTCTTTAATTGCGAAGTTTAATTTTTAATTAATAGAAGTAACTTTTTTCTAAATTTTAAGTACATGCCATTGCTAACATGATACCAAATATGAGGATTAGGATTTGAACTTAATTGTACATGAACTCCATTCTACTGGATACTTTATTTGTACATGAACTCCATTGTTCTTCTCCTTTTGTGTGAATTTGAGTGCTACGTTTTCATAAAATGTTTCTTCCTATTACTTTTTTAAGAATGTTTTTCTCTACTGACAAAACAGCAAAGTTTTTCGAATGTGCATGTCCTTGTGTGGCTCTAAGATATGTCTTGATTCTTTTAAATGCTGAAAGACTTCTTTTGGCAGTTGCAGTTGTTGATGGAAAGTTTAATGAGAGGTCTGCTAATTTATACACCGCACTAAACACTGTCCAATTTATTCAACTTTTTGTAACTCGTAATGTCTCTTACTGATTTGGTTTTGTATTCTTCAAGGGAATAAAACACCTTCAGTTCATTTTTTAATCGAGCTGTATCAAACTTTGAAGCATAGTGTTCTTTAAGTTCTGACAGTAGATGTTCAGGGAAGCTTTCACAAAATTAATCAAAACAGTTCGAATCCAACGAATTTAAGATATATCATCTCTGATTTTAATTCATTGACACATCACAACAAGTTAGTAAAATCATGCAATGCATTGAATATGATACGCTTTCCAACATAACAGAAATTATTACTCAAGTTATGAGGATAATGGCTGTGGAATAAATCTCGCTCCTGTGTCCTGACCTTTGACCCCATTTTGACGATATTCAACAGAACCGGTTCAGTACAGCTCAAGAATAACATACTAAAGTTTTGTCGCAATAGCAGTTTTACGCAAGTAATGGAATAATGGCTGTGGAATAAATCTTGCTTTTGTGCAATGACCTTTGACCCCATTTCGTTGATATTTAACAGAACCGGTTCACTATACCTCCGGAACAACACAACGTTTTGTCGCAATCGAAACATTTTTTGGTAAGTTTATGATTCACAAGGGCAATGGAATGGATCTCACTCCAGTGTCCTGACCTTTGACCCCATTTCGCCCATTTTCAATAGGGTTCGTCCCCAGTGGCTTCCTACCACATACCAAAATTTCATCGAAATCGAACCATTTTTACGCTAGTTATGACGCATAAGGGCAATGGAATAAATCCCGCTCTTATGCCCTGCCTGACCTTTGACCCCAATTTGCCAATTTTCAATAGGGTTCGTGCCCAGGTAGTTCCCTACCACATACTGAAATTTCATCGAAATCGAACCATTTTTACGCTAGTTATGACGCATAAGGGCAATGGAATAAATCCCGCTCTTATGCCCTGCCTGACCTTTGACCCCAATTTGCCAATTTTCAATAGGGTTCGTACCCAGGTAGTTCCCTACCACATACTGAAATTTCATCGAAATCTAACCATATTTACGCATGTTATGACACTTAAAGGCAATGAAATGGATCCCGCTCTTATGGCGTGACCTTTTACCCCACTTCACCCATTTTCAATAGGGTTCGTCGCCTGGCAGACCCCTACCACATACTAAAATTTCATCGAAATCGAACCATTTTTACGTGAGTTATCGTGCCGACAGACGGACGGAAAAAGCTGCAGCATATACGCTTCTTCAACCTACGGTTGGAAAGCGTAAAAAACTGAAACAACTCTCGCGAAACACTTATGGGCGGGGAGTATGCCAGTGACTGAGATAGTCTAACTCTTCTTTTTTGAGCGAACCGTTTCCCAAAGCAATGGCCCATTCCCCTCTACCAGCTGATTCATGTTTCCATGAAAACGCTAGCACGGAAGGTTTTCGCATCAGAACTGCGAAGACTCTGGAAGAGCTGCTTGCGTTATGCCGTTGGTTTTCGCTCGCCAGACTGAGTCAAAGAAGCGAATCCGCACGCGTTCTTTTTTCGCACCGGAAGCATCGACAAATTTTAATATCGTTGATAATTTGCTTTTATTTGTGTATATTTAATTAAGTTTTATTTGTGTATTCTCTGGGCTTCGCAGCTAGCCTAGAATATACGCCACTGGTTGTACACACATTTGTTTTCGTGCCAGAGATTGCTGTTCATTGACTGCTCTGTGTGCTGATGTTATCGTGAAGAAGGAACCATTGCCCGTTTCTGTATTCAGGCCTGAAATGTTCGAAAATGGATGTGTAAGCATTGCCAGTGACAGTTATACCTTCAGGAATGAACTAGTGATGCGGAATTCCCTTGCAGTCGTAAAAGTACACAAGCATATTGTCTTGATTTTGGACTTCTGTAACCTGATCTTCTTTCCTCTGGGTGACTGTAGAGACTTCCACTGAGCACTCTGATGCTTTGTTTCAGGATCACAACAAAAACACTATGTCTCGTCATCTGCCACAATGCAATCGAGAAAATTTTGCATTGTTTCTACACTATAACGTACAAGTTTGTCCGCGCGGGGCATCGAAGCCGGGTCCCCTCACTCCGGAGTAAGTCGCTCTCCCAACTGAGCTACGCGGACATGTGCTCTCACTGCTATCTGCCTTTATCTTATGCGCGTCCTGCGGGGCAGGCACTTCACATCTCCCCCTCCCGAAAGAGGGCCGGGAGCATGACCCACGGGTCATCAAGGACCATGTGTCGCTGTAGGCAGTCATCCGATGAAGAACGTGCATTTGAGAAATCGCTGACAATTTGGTGTGTGGATCACTGAAGAAGGGATTCTCACTTTTCCTGTCTCGCCGTGTGGAAAGAACATTACACCATTGCGATAAACTTAACAGCCGGGTCATCCTGGAAGTTCGGACGCCAATATAACGTACAAGTTTGTCCGCGCTGGGCATCGAACGCGGGTCCCTTCACTCCGGAGTAAGTCGCTCTCCCAACTGAGCTACGCGGACATGTGCTCTCACTGCTATCTGCCTTTATCTCAGGCACATCACAACTCTCGAGGACTTATTTTGCGTACTCCACTCGTGTGTGTTTCCGGTCGTCTGACAAAGCATGCGGAACAAAATGAGCACAAACTTTTTCTCCTCCCATATCTTGCACTAAAATTGGACGAATGGTCTTGTTAAAACCGAGCTCACATTCCAGCATCATCAAGGTCACACAACGATCACTTTGTATCCTTTCGTGAACTTTCTCAATGTGTTCAGACGTGCGCCCTGTAACGGGGCGTTCAAGACTTTCGTCATTTTCCAAATCTTCCCGCCCATCCTTGAAACTTGAATACCATCGGAATATTTGTGCATGAGATTGGCAATTGGCCCCCATACACATTACGCAACAATTCAACTGTCTCAGATGCAGTTTTAACCGATTTTCAAACAGAACTGGATATTTGCTCTCTGCTCCATGACAGAGATGTGACAATGTTCTTCCACCGAATGACGTCATGCACCGTGTGTAAATAGTAATCTGCGCAATTCTCACTCAAACGCTGTTGCTACCGCATAGCTGATGAATGACTTATCCAAAAACCATGCCTTCCCAAACCGTGTGTTTTACCAGGATTTAAAAAAACAAGTTAGTAAAATCATACAACGCATTGATTATGATACGCTTTCCAACATACCAGAAATCTTTACTCAAGTTATTACTAAAGTTATGAGGATAATGGCTGTGGAATAAATCTCGCTCCTGTGCCCTGATCTTTGACCCCATTTCGATGATATTAGACAGAACCGGTTCAGTATATCTCCGGAACAACATGCTAAAGTTTTGTCGCAATAGAAGCAGTGTTACGTAAGTTATGACGCATAAGGGCGACGGAATGGATACCGCTCCTCCTATGTCCTAACCTTTGACCCAATTATGTCCATTTTCAACAGGGTTCGTCCCCAGTTGTCCCCTACCACATATTAAAATTTCACCAAAATCGAACCATTTTTACGCGAGTTATCGTGCGGACAGACAGACGGACAATGCTAGAGCATCTACGTTTCTTCAACCTACGGTTGGAAAGCGTAAAAAACTCAGTGTGATTACTTAATTACCGCACTGTGTGAACTCTTAATGGAAAATCTCGATGAGATTTTAAGCTGCATGAACCATATATGACCAAAAAGCATCAAACACGAGAAAATTTGATGTTAGTAGCAATCCCACGCGCGAGCAATCTGAACTCATCCACACAGTTTAACGGTGTACAAGCTGACCCCGTGAGAGAATAAACTTCGTGCTAAGTCCCCAGTAAGCAATTATCTCATTGTTAATTACCACCAAGAGTGAAAGTTCGCATTCTTTAAAATAAATGAGATATTCTTTTAATATATCTGCTAAATAATTAACAACATAAAATCTAGTAGGAACGATTGAAAGGCAAACAGCTTTCTTTTCAACTGTGAAAGGCTTTAAAATCAAGAACTTTTGTTAAGTCCCTGGAGAGTCTCTTCCTGAGGCCCTCAAGAAAGATCGTGTCTCTATTCTCTTCGAGGAGCGCAATCAGAATTCGTGATCTTCTTTAAAATATTTTTCACTTTACTCTAGACCTGAGTCAGCAAGGCTTGTTCGACCCCGAGGCTTCGTTTTCTCGGATATTAAGCGGTGAATACCCGACCATTTATCTGCGTTACTCTATTCTTCTCCGAAACGCTGAGTAAAGAAATATGTTCCTACTTGCATGTACGACCGGCTTTGTAATCTGTAAACTCGTGAAGCTTCATTTCGTAAGTTTGTTTCGGATTTTTTTTTCGCTGATGAATGCAAATATGGCACTCCAGTGCGCATTAACGCGCATTTTTTTGGGGGGTAAAAGGTACATTTTGGATCTAGAGATATGAATAAAAACATCCTTTTCTTTAATAATTCGTATTTTCTTCAAGCAAAGAAAATTTTCTTTGTAATTTAAGCGTTTCCATATGGATGAAAACTGTTCATCCGCCAGAGAAGGATTGTATTAACTTGGGTTATTCATCTAATCTCTGCCGCCCCGGTGGCGCAGTGGTCTAAGGCGCTGGCCTCTGATCATTCGTCCGTAAGAATCCTCGATCATTTGTCCGGGTTCGAATCCCGGTCAGGCATGGATGTTGTGTTTGTCTTACGGCACTGGCTCTCTCTCCCTTCCCTGGAACCAGTGACCCTAAATTAGGGACGGGCGACTGCTTATAGCCCATTGAGTTGCTCACGGTGGTCGTTAAACCTCCAATCAAAAAAAAAAAAATCTAATCTCTTTGATTTCCAACTTTGTGTCACACTCAATCTACGCATGTGTAGCGGCGCTCTTTGGTCCTTTGAGACCCTTGCGCCATAAAACGCCAACCAACCTACCTACGCATGTGTTGTTATGATATACTCCAAATTAGCTTATCCTGGTTACTAAGACCCTTTTGTTATACTGAAACTTAATTTGAAATTTTGTAAAAATACTTGTACAAAACAATGTGAAACAATATGGCACGTGATGTAACAAAAACTAAATAAAAGTAGTGGTGGCACAAAAGAAAAACCAGTATACGTAAATGACCAAACTTACGTTGTCCTGTTACTTCCGCAATTTCATCCAAATCCTTTCCATTAACTCTGCCAAATGCAGAGGTGATTTATGGTCTTAAAAAAATAAATAAAAAATAGCACAAAATTTAATTTAACTAATTTGGATTCACTGAACACACAAACACTTAATAATGGTGACTCAAAATTTTAGGTGTAAAAACTATCTTCAGTTATGTTTATTGTTGAACAGGCCTCTCGCCTGATCAGAATTTTGTTGAGATTTTTATAGATTTTTGTTTTTCATTCACAAACCACCCACGAATGCCAAAAATGAGATTTAGAGTCCAATTTCAATTTTGTTGGGTGTATATTTCAAAATTGGTTATAAAATTTTCTGATTTGTCTGGTATTCAACATTTTAACATACGAATTTGTAACTTTTCACTTATTATTCAAAATTCAGCGTGATTTAATCATCATTCGTTCAGAGCGAAAAATGTGATTTACACTTGGTATTATTCCCTTTAAAAAAATATTCACAAAATATCATGCACAATACAAAAGAATAATACACTCTGTCCAAAAATAAAATGAGCACTGAGATTTCTCAGCGTGTAATGCACCTGCCTCTGAAGTTTCTTTCCCTTTTATTTGGCTTAATTCACAATATTTATATATTTCTCATCTCCCCCGTTTTTAAGACTTAATAAATTCCACTTTTTCACAATCATCACTCCTTTTCTCCCGCGTCATTACTCAATACATTCAGATTTTCTCGGACATCATACCAATTTTCAAATAATCATATAATTCAACAATAATTACATTCGTTTGACAACGCTGTTATCTTCCACCATTTTTAGACGAATGCTATGAGGGTAGTTTTTTTTTTCTGAGATAAAAAAAAAAAAAAAAAAGTGGTGAAATATGTGGCCAAAAAGTGAGTTAGATCAGAAAAGATTATCTTTGTCTCTCCACGCAGTATTACTTCAAAGGAGGGTGGGGACGTCACTGAATCATCTCCGCATAAGCGAGAATTTCGATGAATTTTTTTTTTTTTTTTTTTTTTGAGTCTTGCCTCAGACGTTCTTTGTACGTGAAGAGAGAACATCCGTTGAATCTTCCTCCAGCCTTTTTTCTCAGCAGCGGAGGAAGGCGTCATCCAAGATGGCTCTTTCGTCGGTGAGGAGGTTCGCACAGCGGTTCTTACAGGACTCCATTTTCTTTTTCGGACTGGGCATCAGGACAGAAATGGCAGATGAGTGTCAGGCGTCAAAAGTCCCTCAGGTAGGCTCCTACAGAAAGGCTTCATTTGAAAGTGCAGTTAAGCACTTCATCTTTGTTCTCATTATTTTACCAAGTGACGCAGGAAAGAGTGGAATTTCCGTCAGCATGCTCCACGAAAAGCGTAAGTGAAAGGTTAACCTCAAAAACAAAAAACCAAGAGGCAAGTGTGCGTGTGAACCTCCCGTGCAACCGCAGTCAAGTGTGATAGTGAAACGATACGATATTTGAAGAAGTTTTAGGAAGGGAGTGTCTGACCCCAGTTTTAAAACTGCCCTTAGAAATAAGAAGCTCGGAGATCTGAGTAAGTGAACTAAATAGGAAAGACAAACAGAAACGTGTAATGAAAGGAGAGGGTGATCCGTGACACCAGTCCGTGTGGAGGGGGGGAGGGAAGGAAGCACCGCACAACATCACAGAGAACCACAACACCAACCAGCCACCAACGCACTAGTTGACTGAAACTCAACTATACCAATTTCAAATGTCCAAGCAGTGTGGTAGTAATGATGATCATATGTAGAGGATTTTAGGAAGGGAGTGTCTGACCCCCAGGTCTTAAACAACCCTTAGAACTAGGAAGCTAGGAGATTTGGGCTAGAGTGCCCGATAGGAAAGTCACACGGAAGCGAGGTAGAAGACGCCCTTATTTACTACCGGGGGGCCAGTACCCGGGGTCCGATGGCTTAATGTTCCCATCAGATCAGATCAGATCCTATGTAGAGGATTTTAGGAAGGGAGTGCCTGACCCCAGGTCTTAAACAACCCTTAGAACTAGGAAGCTAGGAGATTTGGGCTAGAGTGCCCGATAGGAAAGTCACACGGAAGCGAGGTAGAAGACGCCCTTATTTACTACAGGGGGCCAGTACCCGGGGTCCGACGGCTTAATGTTCCCATCAGATCAGATCAGATCATATGTAGAGGATTTTAAGAAGGGAGTGCCTGACCCCAGGTCTTAAACAACACTTACAAATAGGAAGCTAGGAGATTTGGGCTAGAGTGCCAAATAGGAAAGTCACACGGAAGCGAGGTAGAAGACGCCCTTATTTACTACCGGGGGGCCAGTACCCGGGGTCCGACGGCTTAATGTGCCCATCAGATCAGATCAGATCATATGTAGAGGATTTTAGGAAGGGAGTGTCTGACCCCAGGTCTTAAACAACCCTTAGAAATAGGAAGCTAGGAGATTTGGGCTAGAGTGCCCGATAGGAAAGTCACACGGAAGCGAGGTAGAAGACGCCCTTATTTACTACAGGGGGGCCAGTACCCGGGGTCCGACGGCTTAATGTTCCCATCAGATCAGATCAGATCATATGTAGAGGATTTTAAGAAGGGAGTGACTGACCCCAGGTCTTAAACAACCCTTACAAATAGGAAGCTAGGAGATTTGGGCTAGAGTGCCCGATAGGAAAGTCACACGGAAGCGAGGTAGAAGACGCCCTTATTTACTACCGGGGGCCAGTACCCGGGGTCCGACGGCTTAATGTGCCCATCAGATCAGATCAGATCCTATGTAGAGGATTTTAGGAAGGGAGTGTCTGACCCCAGGTCTTAAACAACCCTTAGAACTAGGAAGCTAGGAGATTTGGGCTAGAGTGCCCGATAGGAAAGTCACACGGAAGCGAGGTAGAAGACGCCCTTATTTACTACAGGGGGCCAGTACCCGGGGTCCGACGGCTTAATGTGCCCATCAGATCAGATCAGATCCTATGTAGAGGATTTTAGGAAGGGAGTGCCTGACCCCAGGTCTTAAACAACACTTACAAATAGGAAGCTAGGAGATTTGGGCTAGAGTGCCAAATAGGAAAGTCACACGGAAGCGAGGTAGAAGACGCCCTTATTTACTACCGGGGGCCAGTACCCGGGGTCCGACGGCTTAATGTGCCCATCAGATCAGATCAGATCATATGTAGAGGATTTTAGGAAGGGAGTGTCTGACCCCAGGTCTTAAACAACCCTTAGAAATAGGAAGCTAGGAGATTTGGGCTAGAGTGCCCGATAGGAAAGTCACACGGAAGCGAGGTAGAAGACGCCCTTATTTACTACAGGGGGGCCAGTACCCGGGGTCCGACGGCTTAATGTTCCCATCAGATCAGATCATATGTAGAGGATTTTAAGAAGGGAGTGCCTGACCCCAGGTCTTAAACAACACTTACAAATAGGAAGCTAGGAGATTTGGGCTAGAGTGCCCGATAGGAAAGTCACACGGAAGCGAGGTAGAAGACGCCCTTATTTACTACCGGGGGCCAGTACCCGGGGTCCGACGGCTTAATGTGCCCATCAGATCAGATCAGATCCTATGTAGAGGATTTTAGGAAGGGAGTGTCTGACCCCAGGTCTTAAACAACCCTTAGAACTAGGAAGCTAGGAGATTTGGGCTAGAGTGCCCGATAGGAAAGTCACACGGAAGCGAGGTAGAAGACGCCCTTATTTACTACAGGGGGCCAGTACCCGGGGTCCGACGGCTTAATGTTCCCATCAGATCAGATCATATGTAGAGGATTTTAAGAAGGGAGTGCCTGACCCCAGGTCTTAAACAACACTTACAAATAGGAAGCTAGGAGATTTGGGCTAGAGTGCCAAATAGGAAAGTCACACGGAAGCGAGGTAGAAGACGCCCTTATTTACTACCGGGGGCCAGTACCCGGGGTCCGACGGCTTAATGTGCCCATCAGATCAGATCATATGTAGAGGATTTTAGGAAGGGAGTGTCTGACCCCCAGGTCTTAAACAACCCTTAGAACTAGGAAGCTAGGAGATTTGGTCTAGAGTGCCCGATAGGAAAGTCACACGGAAGCGAGGTAAAAGACGCCCTTTTTTACTACCGGGGCCAGTACCCGGGGACCGACGGCTTAATGTGCCCATCAGATCAGATCTAGAGGATTTTAGGAAGGGAGTGTCTGACCCCAGGTCTTAAACAACCCTTAGAAATAGGAAGCTAGGAGATTTGGGCTAGAGTGCCCGATAGGAAAGTCACACGGAAGCGAGGTAGAAGACGCCCTTATTTACTACCGGGGGCCAGTACCCGGGATCCGACGGCTTAATGTGCCCATGAAATCAGATCATATGTAGAGGATTTTAGGAAGGGAGTGTCTGACCCCAGGTCTTAAACAACCCTTAGAAATAGGAAGCTAGGAGATTTGGGCTAGAGTGCCCGATAGGAAAGTCACATGGAAGCAAAGTAGAAAGGGGGAGGGAGACGCCCTTATTTATTACCGGGGGGCCAGTACCCGGGGTCTGACTGCTTAACGTGCCCATCCGACGCACGGCGGATATTTAGTGGATAGAGCGTTCGTACCTGCTGTGATCGAACTAGAGGTCCTTTCCGTGGCAGTCACGATCGTTACCCACCCGACCACCCGCGGCTAGTGGCAGAGTGCCCAAACTTTTTAAAAACTCTTGCGCTCATGCGCCAAAGTGGATGCCCTACTTTTAGCTACGCTATTGGATGAAAGTCCTTCCTCATGCTCCGTAACTTGGGGCGAAGGTGCACGGAGGGAGTGGGGAACGAAAGAACCTGCTAGAGGTCATCATCATCACCACCACCATGACATCCCTCTTGACCATGACTTTGCAAAAATTTTCAAATTCACCCTTCTATGCTGCCCCGGGGCCTAACCGCCTTCAAGTTTTCAAGGTGACTTACTAAGGAATTTCTGGGCTAACAGGAAACGGGATTCTTACCTCTGGGTTTGGCGACTCCCTGTCTAGGGAAAAAATCAAAAACGAAATGGCGCAGATTGCGGGGATCCTAATGTTCACATAAAATTTACATCAGGTACACAAACGAACATTTTTCGAACTCAAGAAATACAATAATTTTCACATCATTTTCTTTAAAAGTTGCTGAAGAAATTTCAGAATTCGGGAGAAAAAAAAACTAATTTCTTATTAAAAAGAAAAAAAAATTCTACTGACATGCAAGATTGTATACCAAATTTTGTTGGTGTGTGTTGCTAACGCAACTGGATTTCGCAAACTTTTGTACCAATAAATGCTTCTCATTACACACTATTTAATCTCAGTCATAATGTAAGCTTAATTTAATTAAATCAGTTATGCTCGAGTTCACTTTACGATTTCAATGTTCATTATTACTATATGTAAATATAAAATTTAGTTTTTAAAAAGAAGTCAATAATTTAGTTCACACATGTTACAGTTCCACACATAGACTAGAAGTAATTTTTTTAGCCATTGATATATGTTCAAATTCTTTCTAGCTCTCGTTCCGAAAGCACAGATACAGTACACGTACAAAAAAAAAACTATAAATACACAAGTTCCACATAAATCCTTGAACGAATGTTTAAGAAAGTGAAAAAAAGTTTTTTTCCTGTCGCTCGGTTTGCCTCAAAAAAAAAAAAAAAAAATGGAAAAATTTAAGGGATCATTCTTGGAGAAAAGAATGCGTGGTTGTGTGATTTTTTCGCATAGTGGAAACAAGGATTGGGCCCTAACCCCTGGCATCACTAATAGAAAAATATCAACACATCAGTTACATCTTTTATTTACCTTATTAGAACGTATTTCACAAACTAGGAGTACGGGGGTACATGCTATCCAGTGGCGTTGTGTGCCCATAGAATTTGGTTGTTTTTATTGGGGGAGGAGGATGCAGCCTGCACTACGAAATTTAAGTATGAATTTGAACGTGCAATTGCACTGTTATCGACGTGTGAAAGTTGTTTTAAGAGTGAATAATGCAGCAGCGATCTTAATTACTTCAATGAGATACTAAATACAGGAAAAACATTCGTGCACATGAAACCATTAGGATGAATACCATCTTAACACGATTGTAATGATATTAAAATATGAAAAATATATATACATTAAAATACTTTAAAACTCATCAGGTGTGATCGGATTTCCCAAACCGTTCAGTATAAATATTAGTAGTGCACCATGACAGCAGTCGACGTTACAGAATCTTGCTATATACACGCCATTTATACAGGCGGTAAACCACGATCAAAGCGACACCACGTCACAAATCGAAAACATTATTATAATTGCAATATTAAACATTAAAGTCTAAAAAAGTATGTAGTTCTGAGGATTATCCAGCACGTGTAGACAAAAAACGTCTCCAAATATCTGGTAGATCCCAAGGGCAATTATCATGACAGCAACATTCTTCAAACGCAGAAATAAACTGTCGCCAGTAGCAAGTGTGTAGAGGCTGGGGTTTTCAAAATT
Organism: Macrothele yani; assembly: GCA_039090855.1. Classification (NCBI taxonomy): domain Eukaryota; kingdom Metazoa; phylum Arthropoda; class Arachnida; order Araneae; family Macrothelidae; genus Macrothele; species Macrothele yani. The sequence goes on from CM077015.1 coordinate 53,338,302, forward strand.
TTGGCATTGTCCCAATTCAGTATTAAAATTGTGGCATTGTCCCAGATTGGGACAATGCCAAAATTTTGAAAACCCCAGCCTCTACACGGAGGCTGGGGTTTTCAAAATTACAGAGGACAGAGGCTGGGGTTTTCAAAATTTTGGCATTGTCCCAATTCGGTATTAAAATTTTGGCATTGTCCCTGATTGGGACAATGCCAAAATTTTGAAAACCCCAGCCTCTACACACATGCTACTGGCGACAGTTTATTTCTGCGTTTGAAGAATGTTGCTGTCATGTTAATTGCCCTTGGGATCTACCAGATATTTGGAGACGTTTTTTGTCTACACGTGCTGGATAATCCTCAGAACTACACTTTTTTAGACTTTAATGTTTAATATTGCAATTATAATAATGTTTTCGATTTGTGATGTAGTGTCGCTTTGATCGTGGTTTACCGCCGGTATAAATGGCGTGTATATAGCAAGATTCTGTAACGTCGATTGCTGTCATGGTGCACTACTAATATTTATACTGAACGGTTTGGGAAATCCGATCACACCTGATGAGTTTTAAAGTATTTTAATGTATATATATTTTTCATATTTTAATATCATTACAATCTTGTTAAGATGGTATTCATCCTAATGGTTTCATGTGCACGAATGTTTTTCCTATATTTAGTATCTCATTGGAGTAATTAAGATCGCTGCTGCATTATTCACTCTTAAAACTTTCACACGTCGATAACAGTGCAATTGCACGTTCAGATTAATACTTAAATTTCGTAGTGCAGGCTGCAACCCCCCTCCCCCAATAAAAACAACCAAATTCTATGGGAACACAACGCGTGATGGCTGTGCTTGGACTCTCTGAGCGCTATGTTGCTGTACTGATGCTTGAACGTTCTTCCTTATGCCCTCGAATAAATCGACCATTCCATCGCTACCTATTTCGTAGTAGCTTTCTTTCCTTCATCAGCTACTCACCGCGGCTAGCAAACCGGTGTTACTATCCTCACGAGCACACGAAACCTTGCCGTACCTTAGTGTTAACGGGTCAGAGCATTCCTTTCAATACAGGAGCTGGGATCAGACTGCCTCCAACTTTTCAGTTGCTCCTTACGAATTTCTCCTCTCTACGTTGCTATGTACCTTGGCACTTGCCTCTCGGCACTCGGAAATGGCCCAAAAGCACTTCACTTCCGCACAAGAACCGCGATGACCCACCACTTTGCCTCTGAAATATTTCGTTCGCTGACTGCTCTGTGGATAGACGCATATATCTTTTGTTAATCGTTCTTGGTCTCGTTTCGAACCACCACCGAGAATGACATAAACTACGGTCCCCTTTCCTCCTACTTTATACTTTCAACGATTTTTCGCTGCTTCTTAGGTTTGAGGCGTTAATCTCCTACTTTGCGCTAAATTCTCCAGTAAAAACCAGGCCTATCGCTTGTTCTCAAAAATCGCGGCTCGGCATTCTTCCACTTGCCTGCGTCGGCTCCAAAGCACGGGTGGTCTTAAAAGAGCCACTGACCTTGCAAGGAAGCGAATTCCTCAGAAACCTTATGGTCTCGGCCTTTTTAATTTTTTTTTAATTCCAATTTGCATAATTTAATACTTCCACCACGCCTATTAATTCCAGAATTAATGGGAGGGTCGTAACATTGTGTGTATATATTTATGCTCATAAACACATCTGTTAACACACAGAAAACAAAAACAGCTGTTGACAGAACGCTGAATTGAGTTGCTCAACATACACTTGACGTCAAAAAAATAGTTGCACCTAAAAGGACTTGTCTGATTACAGTGCTATTCGGGAGGAAGGTAAAGGTTACCAGGAACATTAAATGATTAAACATTGAGACTGATATGGGCAATATTGAGCTACACGCCAAGAAGTAGTGTCACTCAGTATGGCGTTGGGCCGCCATGTTTGTTCACACAGCATGCCAGACGTCTCGGAATGGAGTTGTGCAGGTTCCTAATAGTTTCCTACGATAAGCCATCCCATGCAGCTTGAATCTTCCTGCAGATTACGCGGTAGGGGTGGAGTGTGGATAGCCCGTCCAAATAGCATCCTACACATTTCAATCGGCGATAGGTCTGGCAATGCGGCTGGCCATGGCAGAGTGTCAGTGCCTTGAAGGCAAGCTCTCGAGACTGCAGCAGTATGCGGACGAGCGTTGTCTTGTTGGAAAATCGCACCGGGGTGAGCGTTCAGAAAAGGTAGGGCCACTGGTTGCAAGACATCATTAACGTAAAGTTGGGCTATCAAAGTGCCTGTGGTGAACACCAAAGGGGATCTCGCATCGTAGGCAATTGCACCCTAAACTATGACACCAGGCCTTCTGGACGTGGGCGCTCGACAACAAACCGTTCATCTTGGCGCAGACCACAGAGCCTCCACACACTGATTCGTTGGTAATCTCCTCCAAGACAAAACCGGGACTCGTCACTGAAGATAACCCGCTGCCATTCTGAGTGGCTCCGTGAGAGTCTGGCACGACACCATTGCAGTATTTGGAGACGATGCAATGTTGTTAAGGGCAGTCTTCGTAACGGTCTGCGTGCGTGTAGTCCTACGCAGTGCAGCCATCGTCTGACTGGGCTGGCACTAATCGGACGATGCATGGTGGGCACCACTGCTTGCTGAATATCCGCAATCGTGGCTGTTGGGTCACTCTGCGCATGTCGGACAACCCGTCGGTCCTCTCTCTCCGTGGTTCGTCTAGGTCTCCCAGACCCTTCCTGTCGCTGCGGCGTGCCTTGTGCTATCCACTGCCGCCAATATCGTGTTATGGTGATACCATCACGATCGGTATGGCGCGCAATACGGGGATAAGACCTTCCCGGAGCCCGACGATGCGGCCCCTCTCGAACTCCTCCAAGCCACCCCGGTGGCGCAGTGGTCTAAGCGATGGCCTCTGATCATTCGTCCGTAAGGGGTCTGGGTTCGAATCCCGGTCAGGCATGGATGTTGTTTGTCTTACGGCACTGGCTCTCTCCCTTCCCTGGAACCAGTGACCCTAAATTAGGGACGGGCGACTGCTTATAGCCCATTGAGTTGCTCACGGTGGTCGTTAAACCTCCAATAAAAAAACAAACAAACTCCAACTGCTCATATTGCTTCCAAACTTTTCTCCGAGGCATACCTCACTTGCAAAGGATGCAACCAACACACCAGCAGGAGTCAGAATGGCAAGCACGCGCAACGGGACGACCTTATATAGGCGGTCAGGCACAGCTCTACGACTAATCCTTCCTTGCGTCACATGCACGGCTGAGCGTGATACTTTAATCATTTGCATGTCTCATGATGTCAAACCTAACCACCAAGTTTCATTCCTGTCTGCGCCGCCCCGGTGGCGTAGTGGTCTAAGGCGCTGGCCTCTGATCATTCGTCCGTAAGGGGTCCGGGTTCGAATCCCGGTGAGGCATGGATGTTGTGTTTGTCTTACGGCACTGGTTCTCTCCCTTCCCTGAAACCAGTGACCCTAAATTAGGGACGGGTGACTGCTTATAGCCCATTGAGTTGCTCACGGTGGTCGTTAAACCTCCAATCAAAAAAAAAAATCCTGTCTGCTCCCTTCTGGGTGCAATTATTTTTGACGTAGAGTGTAATAGCAACCAATTGCTACTTCCGCGTGCTGTTTTAGCAGCACTCGCTTTACTGCCGGCCGGTTTGAAACCACGAGGAAGTTAAGAAACCTGTTGCGCAATATTGTAAATCAGTCTAAAGGGCTCAGAAGTGTCAGTATTTAGTACCGCAAAATCGGAAATTTGGCCTAAAGCCAACGGAACGATGCTTACACGCCGAAGCTTCTCCTCTTCATGAAAACGTTGTATACGAGATTCAATTTTATGCACCAAGCGAATCCTTATTAATAACTTCGCTGAGTTTTGCTTTCTAGAAATAAATCCCAAAAATATATCGGTTACTTTGCGATTTCTTGGGTGCGTACCCCCACACCTAGCACATCCTAAATATGCACCCATGTTACTGTCATTAAATGCTTTTCAGATCTCATCTGTCATTAAATCTTTTCAAAGCTCTGCGGTCTGTGTTCACTAAATATTCGATTATTAATTGATGTTCCTGATCATTGGTCTGAAGTTACATGAACATTCAATCTATTAAAAAAAAAAAATAGAGCATAGACAGCGTAATACTTTGCAGCTAAAAGAATATCTTCCATTTAACCTTTTTATTTTTTGCATTCATGGCAAGCTAATTAATCAAGCAAAATAACTGGTGAAAATCTTCCAAATACGTGGAGACTGTAAACAGACAGTCATTGCTCTTTCCACGTTTATCTTTTACACACAGCAACCGAAAAATTGTTATCCGGACACCGCTGGGATCGAACCCCAGATTTCTCGATAACTCTACTTCGATTCATCTTAACATGACACTGAAGGGGAAGGTACGTGAAAGCTATCGCAGCGACTAAAAATAGTTCCGAAGATTTTCCGTGAAAACCAACGCATTTATTGCCCAGAATCATACTTTACATTGTCCTAGCTCTTTACTTATAAGTACATATTGTTATTTTAGACAAATCTAAAAATATATTTTCAGAAATTAAGTTTTAAAATAAACCAGCACACGCATGCGTAGATATGCAGTGTTTGGGAGACAAGAATGCCAAAGAATTAGTTGATGGGGGCAGTGATTGACAGCTGCTAACAGCAAGACACAATGGGGTGTGACGCGGATAAACACCCGGCAGTCCTCAAAAGCTCAGTGAGTGCGTAAGCTCTTGTACCTTAAACTGCAGTGTCATCTTAGGGTGAATTGAAGTATAGCAAAGTGCGTTCATCTTACGCTACGGTGGCCAACAATACATGGCGCTATGTGTGTTTATCTGTCAGTAACTCATTCCACAAATTCGTAGGGATGGGCTCAGCAACTGAGACTTCTCCATCTGGCTAGTTATAGAGAGATCGGTGGTTCGATCCCAGCGGTGTCCGGATGACAATTTTTCGGTTGCTGTGTGTTAAAGATAAACGTGGAAAGAGCGATGACTTTGTCTATTTAAGCAAAATCACGTTGGTCCTTACACTGAAATTATTCTGTTTCTAGTACCAACTCTCATAATACCGCCCCAGTGGCCGAATGGTCAGAAACTCGGGCTTCTGGCTAATTGTCCGGGTTGAGGTTCTAGATTAGGTTATGGGTGGTGCACTTTTCTTTTCCTTTTTTGAAAGCCAGTGGCTCTAAAATAGACTGGCTAGTGCTTTAGATGCACACGGTGGTTTTTAAACCACCAAAACAATAACTCTCCTTAGGGCGAACCAAAGGTCCACGTTGGGCGGGGGTGCCTTTGTGAAAGGGCATCGTATATATTATATACAGGGTTCATAGGAAAGTCCCTTTAGCCTGAAATAACTTAAGAACGGAGAGAGGTACAGTTATGCAAGTGAGATAACTGTACAGTAAAGCGACTACGCCCGATCGAATGCAACCAATAGCAGCGCACCTAGTGGCGAAATGCGGAAGTTAGCCATTGCAAATCGAAAACTGAAAGAGTAAAATTTCCAAATACAAAATTGTAGAGCATCAATTAATTAGTACAAAACGACATTTGGTTCACACGGATAAGATAAATTGTCACCTGAATACGCTAAAATGTCCGAAATCGATGCGTGACGATTCGAATCTGCATATTCACATTTCGCAAATGTAGCCGTATGCAAATGCAGATTGTGATGTTGCACCGTACCTACGATATAAAAGCCAGTAGCAGGATGTACCCTGATCAGAAGTTTAGGTCTACGAACGCTGTGTGAGAATGGCGAGCTTCACTCACTCCCAATATTGTGAGATGGTGCTTATTTACGGCAAATACCGACGAAACGCGACGCCAGCTGCACGGGAATATGCCGTTCGTTTTCCAGCTGGGCCACATTCAAGTGCGGTTACCATCGCAAGTGTGGTGAGACGGCTCAGGAAGACAGGAAGCACTAAAAGTCGTTCTCGTTCTGGCAGACAAGTGGGTGCAGGTATGCGTTTAATGGCAGAGGATATTTTGGCATAGACACTAGCCCATCCACAAAGCAGTACAATATATATCAGCAGGGAGAGTGGCTTAACACTGGGCCGTGTATGGCAAAAATACTGCATGCTCAATGCGCACATCCCTATCGTGCCACTCAGCAGCAAGAACTGTTAACACGGGACAATGAGCGTCGATTTTATTGGTGCAACTGGGCGTGGATTAATGTTGAAGGTGACTCAGACTTTTTATCCAACATTCTTTGCTCGGATGAGGCAGTGTTCCACCGTACAGGATTACTAAACCGACACAACGCCCACTACTGGGCGATGGAAAATCCCTCGTGGGGACGATCCACCAGACATATAAAGTGCGTTGGTCCGTTAACGTGTGGTGCGGTATTTGGAAGAACCGCTTAGTGTGCATTTGCTTATGCCTGTTCCCTTCAAACGTTCACACAAAAGGTCGCGCATCGATTTCGGACATTTTAGGGTATTAGGCGACAATTTATCTTATCCGTGTGTACTAAATATCGTTTTGTACTAATTAATTGATGCTCTACAACTTTGTAATTGGAAAATTTGCTCTATCTCTTTTCATTTTCGATTTGCAATGTCTAACTTCTGCATTTTGCCACTAGGGGCGCTGCTATTGGTTGCATTCGATCGGACGTAGTTACTTTACTATACTCTTATCTCCCTTGCATAACTGTACCTCTCTCCGTTCTTAAGTTATTTCAGGCTAAAGGGACTTTCCTATGTACCCTGTATATTACTAAAAACCCATTGCATCGACGATCAACATAAAAGATCGATAGAGTACCCTCGTACTCTTTGTAGATAATTTATGCTATGTATTTTTCGCATGCCGAGATATCTGGGGGTGTGGAATAAAATGAGTGATTCCAGAGTATACATTTATCATGCAACACATTGCATTTATTCGCATCACTCACTACCACACCGAGCCACAGTCCACTATATATTGTAAGTCGAATTAAATCATAACAAAAAATACTGTTTACTAATTCCTGGCACTGAGCGATACTTAGGTAAGTGGATTAATGAAAGAAGATATGAGTCATAAAAGTAAATGTTTACTAAACTATGGCGGCGGCAATAGTATTTCGACGGTTTAGTTTTTCAAGAACAATATTCAGTTTTAGAGGAACGTAAGAAATGACCCCCTGACGCCGGTGAAATGTGATGTTGCTACGAAAGTTCATCTGCGCATGCTTAAGCTTTCATAAAATCTGACCTCAAGATGTAAAGAAATGCTGAATCGCAAGTGAGAGGAATTTGCAACTTTCGGACTAAAATATCTGCAGGTTACACCCATGTGTTATACATCATATTTAAAGCTCTAGTCAATAGCAGCCCCCCCCCCCCTCCCCCAATCTTCCGGGGAAGTCAAGATGAAGCCGAATTTCGCTGCGACGCACCGTTTTCGAGATATTAAAGAAAATTAATCTAGGTAGCTCACCGACTACAGCATCAAAATGCATTTTTGTAATGGCTTTAATCACATTTAGCATCCGGCTTTCGTGATTTACGCAGATAGCAATGAGATTGTTACATTTATGTAAAACGTGATGAAATAAAATAATGTTCGCAGTTGGTTTAGCAAAATATGTTGGTGAGTAGCAATCGTTGCGTCACTTCATGGGTGACACCATGCAGCACGATCACATCTCAACTATGGTTTTAACAATGACGCACCGTTATCCATTTTCGTTACATCGCATTTTTTTACTTGGGGATGTACTTGTCCTATTACTGTTGGGAAAGATGCTTTGCATTAAAAAAACCTCGTAGGTTTTCTCCACTAATTCACTGTTTGTCACGGGCAATGAATTCATTGGAACGGTGCTAGACGAACTTTGTTGTACACTGAAGGAGCAATTGAATTAGAGATACCTGTCTAGTAACGTGTAGCACCACCTTTCGCCCTAATGACGGCGGCGATTCGTCTCGGTATGGACTCTACAAGACACCGGAAGCGTTGGGAAGCCATACCGATTCACGACCCCTGAACAAGCTCCCACAGTTCACGAAGATTTTATGGAGGGGGTCAGAGCCTCGAACATCTCTCTCGATGGCATCCCAGATGTGCTCCACGGGATTGAGGTCAGGTGACTTAGCTGGCCAAGGAAGCGAGATCACGTCGGTGGAGTGTTCATCCAACCATTCGGATACAATTCGGGAGCGATGGCACGGTGCATTGTCTTGTTGCAGGATGAGGTCCCCAGTGGAATGTTGAAGGCGCACAAACGGAAGCAAATGGTCGTCCAGGATATCCAGGTAATGCTGACCTGTGAGGGACGATGTCACACGTACCAGGAGTCCCATTTAAGTCCACGTAAACAGTCCCCAGACGGGAATGCCACCCCCACCAGCTTGAAGAGTACTCTGCTGGCAAGAAGGATCCATCGCTTCATGTGGTTTGCAACGTACTCGTATCCTGCCATCCGGATGTACCAGCGTCAATCTCGACTCATCAGTCCAGGCAACATTTTCCCACATGTCTAGAGTCCAGTGGCGATGATCCCGCGCCCATACTAGTCTTTGCACCCTGTGATGTGCGGTCAGCAGCGGTACCCTATAGCGAGGAGATGGTTCTGGATGGTGTGGCTGCTTACACGTTTTTGTGCACCAGCGTTAAATTGCAGAGTGATTTCTTGCACTGTAGCCCGTCTATCCGCTGTTAAAATGCGAGCTAGCCGACGAAGACCCCGCTCATCCACACGCTGTTGTCCACGGCAGTTGGCCCTTGCAGGGATATGTTTTACCGGATTCGATGTACTCACGGTGCACCCGTGACAGTGGCTCGTGAAAATCCCAGTGCCTACACGACTTCCGAGATGGAGTGACCCATTCGTCGGGCCTCGACAATTTGTCCACGATCAAATGCGCTTAGATCCTTCGTCTTACCCATACTGCGTCCGACTCTTACTGATTACCGTCGCATCACTCCTTATATTGTCGGATCGCTGCATACGTCATGTCGTTTCCGTTTACAGGGCCGCCCACAGCACCACATTTGCATAACGCCAGCTGTCTCTAATTCAATTGCTCTTCAGTGTATAGGAATGTTAAAACGCAGAAGTGAAAGAACACAATAACTAAAAATTTCTGGGAAAATGTGTGCCTATAATATAGGCATTTTTAAAATCAAATAACATGGCTGCGGATGGCTTTGTGATTAACAGACCCACCCACCAACCGACTCAAGGGTTCGATCCCAAGTAGATTGTGGTGTATTGATAAGCAAAATATCCGCCGTGCGTGGGATGTGCACTTTAAGCCGTCGGATCTTGGGTACTACATCCCTCCCGTTAAAAACAAGGGCGTTTGTTCCTCCACCACCCGTTTCTTTGATGTCGTGGGCGCAACGAGCAGTGAAATAGCAACACAAACTCTTGAGCATTCAAATATAAGCAATGAAAGCCTATTAAAGGTATATACACTCAGTCGACAAAACACTGGAGATATGGTTGATGGGAAGTGTGTTGACATGGGCATACCCCGCGCAGAGTTGAACAAACCCAAGCCGAACATAGGCGGACAGCAGGGCTTCCCAACGGTGTATCGCAATCGATGAACATGAATAAACGTGGTGATCTGAGCGACTTCGATCGTGGACATACTGTCTGCGCAAGACAGATGGGTCATTTTATCACCCAAGTGATAGGAACCCTAGAGTTCCAGAGGGCAATCGTATCAAGGGTGTACCGCGAGTATACCCCCGACGGACGTACCAGCGCCCAGAGAGCAAGCGGCTGCCGACCACACCTGACCGGGGTCGACGTAGAATATCCAGGCTGGTACAGACCGACCTCTCGGCAAAGGTAGCGCAAATCACATCCAGGTTAAATGTTGGAGGCCCAAGCAGCGTCATCGAGCGAACTGTATGGCGCACGCTGCATACCCTGGCCTAATGGAGCCGACGCCCTACTCGTGTGCTATTGTTGACTGCTCGTCCTCAGAAATTACGCCTCACCTGGTGCCAGGAACATCAAAATTGGACCCTTGCAAAGTGTTGCCGCGTCGTGCAGTCAGATGAATCCCGTTTTCAGCTGTGACGAATGGGTGCTGGTGTGACGTCGACAACGTGAGGTCATGGCCAGGTTGGCTCTGTTCAAGGCGGTGGTGGCTCTGAGATGGTTTGAGGAGCCTTTTTATGGTACACATTAGTTCGTTTAGTATGTCTGGTGAGGCTCTAAACAGCTGCGCGCTACCAGAATGTGCTGGCTGATCGCCTACACGCTTTCATGGCCTTTGAGCATCCTGCAACCGATCGCGTGTTTCATCAGCACAATGCTCCACCCCACCGGGCCGAAACCACCCAGGAATGAATCAAGGAACACCCATTTGAGTTTGGAACCATCCAATGGCTCCCAAGGGTTCCCGCGTTGGAAGCTCTCTGGGTTGCTGTGGTGCAGAATATCAGATCCATGGATATTAGACCGACGTCTCGGGCGGAGTTGTGGACATTGCTGCTACAGGCATGGCTGGTATCTTCGGAAACCCTCTGGCATCTGGTGGAATCTATGTCTTGGCGTGTACAGGCTGTTTTATTCGCACTAGAGGAAGACCAACACGCTATTAGGTTGGCATCTCTAATGTTTTGTTCATTGATTCTACACAGAGATGCCGGTTTGTTAGGTACGCATACCTAGCAGCGTGTTGCGTCACCCTTGCCCTCAGAACATCCAGAATTCGTCGGGACATGGAACATACCGGATGCTGGAAGCGTCGTGCAGGAAAGTTCTTCCATTTCGATGAATGAGTCGAGTAGGTGTTGCAAAATGGACTGCCACACAATCACGAAGGGGAGGGACTCCCAAAAAGCAAGACAGTTTCCGTGACGGGATTACAGATGTAGCCCGGATGTTGGAGAACATTTGGAATTAGCACGAAAAAAACAATGAAATTTATATCTAATTCTGCATTAGTCCTGATATTTCACTGCAGTTCCTATCACTTTTTTCATTCGGGTTTAAGCAATGCATTTATACGCTTTTTGAAATTATACGTCAAGTTTTGAATTTCAGATTATCAAAAACACGGTTCTTTGATTCTTTTATACGCAACCCGGTATGTTACAACTCTTAGAGAATCAAGACAGCGTTGTTGCATTCTTTCTTGGTGCAGCTAAAGTTGAATCTTGATCCCATCATATGTTGCTTATTTTGGGTTTGGATGAAAATTTGGTTTGCCACCCCGGTGGCGCAGTGATCTAAGCGATGGCCTCTGATCATTCGTCTGACCGGGGTCCGGGTTCCAATCCCGGTGAGGCATGGATGTTGTGTTTGTCTTACGGCACTGGCTCTCTCCCTACCCTGGAACCAGTGACCCTAAATTTGGGACGGGTGACTGCTTATAGCCCATTGAGTTGCTCACGGTGGTCGTTAAACCTACAATAAAAAAAAAAAAATTGGTTTCGCATTTCACTACTCCCACACATATGCACTATTTAAAAATTGCTAATCTCTGGAACGTAATTTAGTAGCTCCTCTATTTCATAGCGTAGTAGAATAGTATCCTAGATGTACCATCAAATATTCAGCGTTTTGGTTTCAAATCGATGCAACCAGGTTCTGAAAAAAGTTTGTGAATTCTTTTGTTGCACATTGAAGCACTGGTGTGTTTCTTAGTTGTGAGGATTTCACTTAATCTAGATTCAGAGTTGTCGAAAGAGAAGTTTGATTTTCATAGGCTTTATGAATTTTGCAATGCAAATAAAATGTATTATAATTTGTAACGCTTTCTTTCGCCCCCAATTCGACTTTAAATAAGATGCTATTAAAGAGAATATCTTATACTCAAAGCATAAATTTTATAATAGCATTTAAGATTTTGAAATTTCGTTTTTACGTTTCTTTAAGGCCGTCCCCTGAAAAACGTATAACTGAAGTTTTTTTTTGATTGGAGGTTTGACGACCACCGTGAGCAACTCAATGGGCTATAAGCAGTCGTCCGCCCCTAATCTAGAACCACAGGTTCCAGGGAAGGGAGAGAGCCAGCGCCGTAAGACAAACAACATCCATGCCTCACCGAGATTCGAACCTGGACCCATCTCGGTTGAATGATCAGAAGCCATCGCTTAGACCACTGTGCCACCGGGGCGGCCAGTTGAGGTGATACTGTGTATATACACTGAAGAGCAATTGAATTAGAGACAGCTGGCGTTATGCAAATGTGGCGCTGTGGGCGGCCCTGTAAACGGAAACGACATGACGTATGTAGCGATCCGACAATATAAGGAGTGATGCGACGGGAATCAGTAAGAGTCGGACGCAGTGTGTGTAAGACGAAGGATCTAAGCGCATTTGATCGTGGGCAAATTGTCGGGCCCAAAGAATGGGTCACTCCATCTCGGAAGTCGTGCAGGCACTGGGATTTTCAAGAGCCACTGTGTCACGGGTGCACCGTGAGTACATCGAATCCGGTAAAACTATCCCTGCAAGGGCCAACTGCCGTGGACAACAGCGTGTGGATGAGCGGGGTCATCGTCGGTTAGCTCGCATTGTAACAGCTGATAGACGGGACACAGTGCAAGAAATCACTCTGCAATTTAACGCTGGTGCACAAAAACGTGTAAGCAGCCACACCATCCAGAACCATCTCCTCGCTATGGGGTACAGAAGCCATTGTCCCACGAGGGTACCGCTGCTGACCACACATCACAGGGTGCAAAGATTAGCATGGGCGCGTGAGCATCGCCACTGGACCCTAGACATGTGGAAAAATGTTGTCTGGACTGATGAGTCGAGATTCACGTTGGTACATACGGATGGCAGGATACGAGTACGGTGTAAACCACATGAAGCGATGGATCCTTCTTGCCAGCAAGGTACTCTTCAAGTTGGTCGGGGTGGAATTCTCGTCTGGGGACTGTTTACGTGGACTGAAATGTGACCCCTGGTAAGTGTGACATCGTCCCTCACAGGTCAACGGTACCAGGATATCCTGGACGACCATTTGCTCCCGTTTGTGCGTCTTCAACATCCCACTGGAGACCTCATCCTGCAACAAGACAATACACCGTGCCATCGCTCCCGAATTGTATCCGAATTGTTGGATGAACACTCCACCGACGTGACCTCACTTCCTTGGCCAGCTATGTCCCCTGACCTCAATCCCATCGAGCACATCTGGGATGCCATCGGGAGAGATGCTCGAGGTTCTGACCCCCCCCCAACCCCCTCCATCAAATCTTCGTGAACTGTGAGAGCTTGTTCAGGGGTCGTGGATCCGTATGGGTTTCCAACGCTTCCGGTGTCTTGTCGAGTCCATGCCGAGACGAATCGCCGCCGTCACCAGGGCGAAAGGTGGTGCTACAAGTTACTAGACAGGTATCTCTAATTCAATTGCTCTTCAGTGTATATTATATACTCGTCTACAATCAGTCACTACTGGATGACTTTCTATCTTGAGCCAGTGTCTTCCAAGTCACACCAGCATGCTTTCGAATTTCATCCACCCGTCTCCCATGTGGTTTTGTTCAGGGTCTTTTCCTATCCTTTGGTATCCAATTGAATATTTCAGTTGTCCAACAGTGGTCGGTTCTAACCTCATGTCCAGCCCATTACCACTTGAGGGTCTTTACTTTGTTCGTGATGTCATCAATTCTTGCCATTTCTTTAATCCAGGTATTCCTCCTCCTATACTTCCTATTTATACCAAGCATACATCTTTGCATCGTTTGCAGGCTCTGAATATTTTTCTTAGTTAAGGTCCCTGTTTTTGTTCCATTAGAAAGAACTGGAAGGATACACTTCTTTCTTGAGATACAATTTTTAATTGTTCTTGAAAATTGTACTGTTTCTTTCAAAAGCTCTCGAAGTAAATTTTATATATAGCGTACTTATTTCTTTTTCTATGTTGCCCTCGCATATGATATCTGTCGTTCAAGGTACATGTAGTAGGCATCGGTTACTTGCAGATTTGCGCCATCTAAGAGTGCTTCCAAATCTTTAATTTTTGTAAAAGCATTGTACATCAATTTTGTTTTTTGTTAAGTTCATTTTTAAATCCACTTCCTTGCTCTTGCCAGGAAGTTCCTGGATCATTCACTGTAGCTATGAGGTGGTACTTGCAAAAATTACGATATCGTCAGTAAAACGAAGGTGGGTTAAATAATCTCCATCGATATTTATCTCTGTCTTCCAAGTTCAATGACTGAAAGACATTCTGCAATGGGGCATTGAAGAGTTTGGGAGATGTGGTGTCCCTTTGTTTCACTCCTTTTCCAGTTTTTATATGTGAAGTGATGTCGAAAAGCCGAACCTTTCTCTTTGCATTTTTCTAGATGTAATTAATAATGATGTACTGTATGTATCTTCAATACCGCAGAATTTCCAAGACATTAACTCTACTGATGGTTTCATGAAATCAAAAGCCTTTTCGTAATCAATAAAAGCCATACATAATGGGAGTTCATATTCATTCTTTCTTTCAGTTAGTTCTCTTCGGTACATTTATATGATCAAAAGTGCTATAGCTTCTCCTGAATCCAGCCTGTTCTCTTGGTTGAGCCAAATCCAGTGTTTTCTTCAAAAGATTCGACAGTACCTTAGTGAACATTTTGTAAACAACTGATAGGTCACTGCATCTGTAGTTCTTCAGTGTCTCCGGTTTGATGTAGCCAGGTGTTCATTGTAGCATTGTTACAATAATCAGGAATCTTCCCTTCACTGAGGCATCTGGTGAAAATTTAGGCGAGTGTAGTTTGTTTCTCCACTGGGTTCTTGTATACTGTCTACTAGATTCTTGTATGATAAGACACACACACACACACACACACACACACACACACACACACACACACACACTGTGTGTGTAATCTGATCAAATGTATCCGGACAATTATAAATCCACAAACGTCTTGTAATAGGAAAGGAATTAATACAGAGTTCATCCACGCTTTCCACTAGATTTTGGTACGTTACTATGAGAATAGCCTTCCATTCTGACACTAGTGCAATTTGTCAGGTCTGCCATCGATGTCGGAAGGTTTGGCCTGGCTCTCATTTAGCGTTCCAGTTCATCCCAAAGGTGTTCCGTGGGGTATATCGAGGCTCTGTGCAGGCCGTAAAGTTCTTCCACACCCATTCCATCAAACCACTAATGCACGGAACTCGCTTTGTGGAGGGAGCATTGTCATATTTTCATCGAACTGTTGCAATAATGTTGGGAGCACAGACTTTCAAAGAATGCCTTTATAGGCCACAGCGCTAAAATTACCGGGCACTGTGGAACTAGGGGGCCCAGACCATGAAAAACAGCTCCAAAGTATGGTGCCTCCTCCACCAAACTTCACAGTTGGCAAAACACAGTCGGGCAGGTAGCGTTTACCTCGCTTCCTCAACACCCAGACACTTCCGTCGGACTTCCAGATGGTGAAGCGTGATTCATAACTCCAGAGAACGTGTTTCTATTGCACCAGAGTCCATTGGAACCGAACTTTACATCCCTTAAATCGATGCTTGACGTTGGTAATCTTGATGTTAGGCTCGTGTGAGGCTGCTTTGCCACGGAAACCGATTCCCTTTAGCTCTTGACGGACTGTTGTGGAGCTGGCGTTGCTTCCAGTGGTATTTTGGAACATAGTGGTGAGTGTTGCAACCAAAGACAGGCGATTTCGTCACACCACTCGCTTTTAGCACTTGGCGGTCCCGCTCTGTAATTTTACTTGGCCTACCAGGTCACAATTGGGCTGTTATTTGCTCCTAGGTGTTTCCACTCCACAATAACCTAACTGTATGTTTGTTCGTCTCTATGAACTTCTGTTAACATGTTAAGCATTTCATTTGAAGACTTGTTTAACTTCACATAAACTTTGGTATTACTTCTCTGCTCTGAATAACGATCACTTATTGTAAACGGGGACAAAAAACAGCATGCTATTTGCCACAGAAGTTAGCACACAACTCATTTGGTTACTCTGAAAGCTCGAAGTTGCGCAACATTGGATAAAGTGCAATTGTTTTTTTTTGTCTATCCGAATTCGTTGTGGAAACGATTGCGCAGAGGCGATCACATTCAGTTTGTTTGAGTTTGGCGCTCTCCTGGTACCTCCGGAAGAACTATTTTGAAGGCTATTGTTGCAGTGATGAATGACCCTGAAACCCTGTATGCAGTACAGCGCAAGAATCAGAATAATTTTAGCTTGACTTTCTTGTACATGGGAAATTTGGTGACAAACTGATTGAAGCTGACTTTTCAGATTTTGCGTTGATGTCTTAAGTGGTGAGGTTCTTTCTTCCTTACGATGGCGCCTTTGAAGGCTGTTGACTGTGAATACTACGTGACATCATAGTATCCGCATATACAAGACATGTGAAAGTGGATACTATGTGACATACGGTGCTTTAGTGCCCTATGGAGATATTGTGGGAACGAAAATGTGGGGAAATATAACTCTTCTGAAATTCTCAAGTCGAGGGCTCGTGTTGTGAAGCTCCCGCATGAAGAAGGTAGTGGCCAACTTGTAGTGGATGGGAGGTCAATCAAGCAAGGATTCCTTACACATTAGTTAAGGTCTGCCAAAAGTGTCCGAAACCAAGACAAGAGGCAGCGGCCTGTTCTTCAGCTCTGAGTCAGGGTGGAGGTCATTCCAATCGCCATGTAGGACTTTGCGCCTAAGAAAGTGAAGAGGCAGCTCGTGTGTGACCAGCATGTAGTACCGTAAACACCGGAGGAGTCTGTTACACTGCCGGACTTTCATGAAGGTGAGCATGTTCCTGATATTGTAGGGAGAGAGCTCCTGAAGCTATCTGAAAAAAAAAAAGCGACTACAGCCGAGAAGAAAACGCAGTTCGAGATGTTGTCGATGTTCGTATGAATACGTCACTTGGTGTCTTTGAATTGCATAGGAACTTAAGGCAGTTCGTGGTGTAGGGTCCACTTGCCGACCAGTTCTGGTCGCTTAATCGATACGTGTAGTCGCAGACGCTTCAAGACTGAAATGTAATACTCAGCATTGACAGTAATTTATAGAGGAACGGCATGCTGGTAAGCTACACATTTATGATCAAAGAAAATTATCACCTTCCCAGTTGGTTTGGCTAACATTTTTCGGAGGAGGCGAGCTTGTATGTTTCCACACACTTGTTGCGCGCTTCGTGAGGGGGTAGAAATAGTAGCCCCATGTTTCATCGGCATTTATTACTGTGCTTAGAAAGTTTGGATCCTTTGCAATCATTTGTTTCCACTCATGACGCAATTGAACTCTGGCTAACAATTGTTCTCTCGTCAAGAGATGAGGTACCAATCTGGAACAAACACGAAGCAGCAGTAATTTGTCGCGTAGAATGGGGAATACCTACGTTTTTGAAATATTAGTTGACGCCGCTATGTCTTCGCACGTCATTCGTCGATCTTCTTCCAGGATTGACCAAATAGTGTTAACAATACGCTCCATAACACTTCCAGGTCAACCAGGCCTAGAAGCGAGTTCTGCCAACAAACTCCCTTTTTAGCACGTCTTTTGTAAAAAAAGATCGTGCTTCTGTTATCGGTTTGTCCGTCCGTCTGTCTGTACCCACGATATCTCAGCAACGATTAGTCCGATTTGAAAAATTCTTTTTGCATTGGGAAGCTTTAAATATGCAAATGATCCTTCATTTCGTTTTTTTTTACGATGTACAATTTCGCCGGTAGAGGGCGTAAATGCAGTTGATGTCGAATTCAAAAATACGCTTTATTCCACACATTTGCTTCTAAACATCCGATTGAAAAAAAAATTTATCTTTCGATTCCATTTATGTCGAAGAGTATTTTAGATAGTTACTTTTTCAAATTACGCATAGATTTTCCGCTAGGGGGCGTAAAAGTAAATTACGTTTTCCCCGATAACTCTTCTAAAACTCCGATTTGAAAAATTTTTTCTTGAGCGAATACATCTCCTGATGGAAAATCTTTTGCATATAATTTCAAATTTTTGGTAAAGAATGCTTTGGCCACCAGGGGGCGTAAGTGTTAATTTTTGCTTCTGATGTATTTGCCATAAATTCGTAGCTTCTAATATATCGATTAAAAAATTATTTCGTGGACTGATGGCACTCACATCGATAAATTGTTTCGAAATATTTTCTTCTTAAAATATTCGTTTCTCCGCCAGGGGCGTATATGTACATCTTATTTTTGTCAATATCTCTACTTCTAGGAGTCCGATTTGAAAAATTCTTTCTTTGTTGGATAGCGTTTTCCGTGTGACATGTTTTTCATATAATTTGAAAATTTTCAAGTAATTCATAGACTTTCCGCTAGGGGGCGTAGCGGTAAATTGCGTTTCCCCCTATATCTCTGCTTCTAAATCTCCGATTTGAAAAAAATATTTCTGCACCAGATACAGCTCCTGATGGGAAATCGTTTGCATATAATTTCTAATTTTTGTAAAAAAATAGTTTGGCCACCAGGGCGCGTAAATCTTAATTCCCGCTTCTGTTGTATTTGCAGCAAAATATGAGCTTCTAAATTCTCGATTGAAAAAAACGTCGTTTGTTGACCGATACTACTCATGTCGACAAACTTTTTAGAAACATTTTCTTCTTAAAATAGTGCATGGTTTCTACGCCAGGTGGCGTAGACGTACATCTTATTTTTGTCAATATCTCTACTTCTAAGAGTAAGATTTGAAAAATTCCTTTTTTGTTGGATAGTGTTTCAGATGCGAAATGTTTTTCCTATAAATTTAAAATTTTCAAGTAAATCATACACTTTCCGCTAGGGGGCACAAAGGTAAATTGCGTTTTCTGCGTTATTTCTGCTCCTAAAGCTCTGATTTGAAAAATTCTTCCTGTATCGCATACAAGACCTGATGGAAAATATTTTTCACATAATTTCTAATGTTTGGTAAAGAATAGTTTAGCCACCAGGGGTCATATGTGTTAATTTCTGCTTCTGAAATATTTGTTGCAAAATCTGGTCTCCTGAAAACTCGACTAATTTTTTTTTTAATTCGACCGATACCGCTTATACGGATAAACCTTTTGAGATTACTTTCTTCCTAAAATACTGCATGGTTTTCCCCACCAGGGGACGTAAAGTCACATTTTATTTTTGACGATATCTCTATTTCTAAGAGTTCGTAAGCTCACGATTCCGTTTACAGCAATATCTGAGGGATTAAAAACCTGATTGAAAACCCGATTGAAAATCTTCTTTCTTTGGTCAGCTCTATTGTTTTCCATACCGATTCCATTGACTTTGAATAGCTTATATAAATTTAGTTTGCGTCAGAACGGATTCAAAAGACGTGCTTATTAAACCCGAAAATTCGGTGTCAACTTTCTTGTTTAAATCATGGTGCCATCTAAAAATCGTTGACTCACCCAAATATTTATCTTTGTAAGCTCTTTTCATTAAATCAACCTTAGCCGTTTTACCCAAACGATAGCAAAATGTTATCGCACAACGCATTTCACATCTTAACTCTGAATCACTCACCTCCATAGCTGTATGGCGAAATGCAGACGTACCTTAAACAACTGCGCAATAACAAAACCAGAATCGTCTGCCACGGCTAATAACTATTGCCAACTCAAAAAATATTACTGTCAGTTTTGATGGAACGGCCTTTGTACCTGTGAGCAAATATTTTAAAATGTGAAGACTGTTTCTAATCTGCATCGAAGCCACCTGACAACTGCTCATTATGCCGAAGTTTGTGTGAAACTTTAAGTTACGATGTACAATAGTAACTTATATACATATACAATCAGTAGACAAAACATTAGACAGGAGTGATGAGCAGTTGACATGGGCATCCCCCGCGTAGAGTGGAACCTAACCAAACGTAGGCTATAAATAAGCGGACAGCACGTTTCCCAACAGTATATCGCAATCGACGAACATGGGTAAACGTGGTAATCTGAGCGAGTTTGGTCGTGGACGCATTGTCGGCTCAAGACAGATGGGTCATTCTATCGCTCAAGTGGTATGAACCCTTAAGTGGCCGCCCCGGTGACGCAGTGGTCTAAGCGATGGCTTCTGATCATTCGTCCGAAAGGGGTCCGGGTTCGAATCCCGGCCAGGCATGGATGTTGTGTTTGTCTTACGGCACTGGCTCTCTCCCTTCCCTGGAACCAGTGACCCTAAATTAGGGACGGGCGACTGCTTATAGCCCATTGAGTTCCTCACGGTGGTCGTTAAACCTCCAAACAACAACAACAAAAAAACAACCCTTAAGTGCCAGAGGGCAACCGTATCAAGGATGTACGGTGAGCATACAATCGATGGACGAGAGCAAGGGGTGGCCTACCACACGCCTGATTGACTGGAGTGACGCAGACTATCTAGGCGCTTAGAGATCGACTGCTTTGCAACGGCGGCGCAAATCACATCTAGGTTAAATGTTGGAGACCCAAGCAGCGTCAGCGAGTAAACGCTACGGTGTATTCTGCCTACCCTGTGCTACGAGAGCTAACGCCCTACTCGTGTGCTACTGTTGACTGCTCGTCATCGGACATTACACCTTGCTTGGTGCCGGGAACATCAAAACTGTAGCTCTGAAGAGTGGTGTTGCATCGTGTGGTCAGATGAATCCTGTTTTCAGTTGTACCGAGCTGACGTGCGGATGTTGTGTTGGGAGCATGAGGCCATGGCCTAGTCGTGCCAGGTTGGCTCTGTTCAGGGCACTGGTGGCTCTGTGACGGTTTGAGAAGCCTTCTCGTGTGACACATTAGGTACCTTCTCATGAGATACATTATATAGGTGTCTCTAAGTGTGATTGGAGAGGTCCTTAACTGCTGGGCGCTACCAGCATGTGACGGCAGATCATCTACAAGCTTTCATGGCCTTCGCGCATCCTGCACCCGATCGTCTGTTCTAGAAGGATAATGTACCGCGCCACTGGGCTGCAAACACCCAGGTATGACACTCCTCTGAGTTTGGAACCATCCAGTGGTCCCCAAGGACCCCGGATTAAAACCCCGTGGAAGCTCTCTGGGAATCCGTGGAGCGGAGCATCAGATCCATAAATCCTGGACCGACGCCTCGGGCGTAGTTGGGGAAAATGCTGCAAAAGGCATAGCTGGCATTACCTCCGGAAACCATTTGGTGGAGTGGATGCTTTGGCGTGTGCAGGGAGTTATTTGCGCAAAAGGAGGACCAACACGCTATTTGGTAGGTATCTCTTATGTTTTGTCATTTGAGTGCATATTTCCTGTTATATGGGAATTCGGTAAGGACAAGGATTAGATTTTTTCTATAAAGTGTGTAAATTTTTGTTCATTTGAATTGTATCGTAATCATGAAGGGATGAATGAATTTAGACGGCAACTATGTCCAGATACGCAGTGGCGTTGAGTTGCCCTTCGATGGGTGTCAGGTGGCAGTGCTTGTGAATAAAATCTTTCCCAGACTAGCACACAACCACCACCGGCATGTAGTGTTGACACCTAAGAGGGTGGCTCCATGGTATCGCGTTGCTTGTACCAAATTCGGATCCTGTTATCCTCATGGTGCAGAAGAGACCTTGAATCGTCCGTTCTGGCGACCATATACCAGTCTTCAACGGACTAGTGCCGATGCGCCCACGCCCAATGGAGACGCACGTTAATGTTCTGCGCTGACAACGTCGGCACTCGACATGATCGTCTGCTGTT
Source organism: Macrothele yani (assembly GCA_039090855.1). Lineage (NCBI taxonomy): Eukaryota > Metazoa > Arthropoda > Arachnida > Araneae > Macrothelidae > Macrothele > Macrothele yani. The sequence continues at coordinate 53,359,899 of CM077015.1, forward strand.
GTAGCCCATTTGCGCCAGAGTCTGATACGAGACGCTCTGGGCGATTACCCTCGGCACCCAGTGTTGAATTCTGCAGTGATTTACCGGGCTGTGGCCCATCTGTACGATTGCACGATTCTGGGAAGCAGCTGATCTACCAGCTGCTTTCGTCCACAGGATCGCTGATTGCTGGAAGTTTTTTGCATATCGCACCATTCAAAGTAAACCCTTGCTGCGTCGATGCGTGAAAAGCCCAGGAGTACGGCCGGTTTTTGATATGGTCGGACCTACACGCTGGCACAAACTATCATTCCATGTTCAAAGTCGATCAGATCACTCATTTTGCCCGTTCCGGCATTGAATCAAACTCTGATACTATAAGAGTTCGTCTGCCTGATTTATAACGCACGTGGTTCTCACGTGAAATCTTACGCGTTGGAGGGAGACATTTATATGACGATTACAGGTGTACCCAAAAAAAAAAAAAGGCAAAAAACTAGAATCCCATTGTGTATGCTAACTTCGTTTTCGAGAAAAGTAAGCACACCGCACGAAAAATTAGTCACCCCTAACAGAAATGACAGTAGGAAATTACCGGTTGCACAGAAGGCGCCATGATAGCATTGTTGGGAGATAAATAGCAGTGACGTGGTCTACAGGATCATTTCTATCTCGTGCAGTGCTGAAGAGCAACGTGTGTGTTGAATTTAGTCTGCAATATGGGTCGTAAGACACACTTTACTGAGTGGAAAAAAGGAGCCATCGTGTTTGGCCGTACCCACGGACACAAAGTGAATGAAGTCGTCGAATTTGTCGGTGTGTCGAAACTTATTGTCCAGCGGGTCTAAAAACAGTGGTATAGCTCGTAGTCAACTGAAATTCGGCAACGTAACTGGCCGGAAAACGACTCTCAACAACAGTGACCGCCGCCATGTTTCACGCCTAGTAACTGCAAATCGGTTTTAAACCACTTCAAATACGAAGAGTAAGTCGTGCTATTGAAATACAATATAAGAGCTTAGTCTTAACACGATTTATTTTAAAAAACGAACATATATGTAAAATTAAAAGCCATTAGCAATTTCGGAGTGGCGTTCACTCCATCTTCAGATCTACGTTGCTGTATTATACAGCTATATATACACAGTCACGTGGGACATTACGTAGCTTAACTAATTGTCATTCATGATTTACACGGTGTTATATCACAGGAAAAGACCCAGAAGAAGACCACATGGAAGGATGGGTGGATGAAATTCGAAAGTATGCGGGAGTGACATGGAGGAGACTTGGGGAGACCTTCGTCCAGCAGTGGATTGATAATGGTTGACAATGATGATGATATCACATCTGTTGCCACAAAAAATAGTGAAAACACTATACACATATGTTATAATTCAATGATTTTACTAAGTGTTTCCAAAATTCAGGTAAATCAACAGGGTAATAGTCATTACAACATTTCGTATCTAATGCCGTGATAAAAACACTTTCTGCTATCAATAGAGCATGAACAGAGGAAGGAGTATGGATCATACTTACATTGCACCAATCAGGGATAAAAATGCCATTATTTACATTATGTGCAACTGCTGTATTATAAAGGTGCGCTTTAATGCTATATTTGTGTTCATTCACTCGTAACTCCAAATTCCTCCTTGTAGAACCTACGTAATTACTGACATGCTGTTTAGTAACTGGGTCTAAAAGCGGAATATTGTAAACACCACAGCTTCGCAAAATATCATGTTTATCTCTGTCACGTCTGAGTTGTGCAAACAAATTGTTACACCTAATGCCTAGTTGTAATTTATATTTGGAACACACATGTAACAACAAATTTGTAACACCAGGTAAGTATTCTAGTGATCCAATGAACTTCTGACTACGTTCATTATCTCTGACCAACGTAGTAGAATAACATGTTATTACCCTTTCATGAATCCTGCGGGTAATATAATCCGGGTACCCAAACATGTTAGTCATCTTAAAAATTCCATTGATCTCACTGTTTAAAGCTCGGTCTGTAGATGTATGCGAGTAAGCTCTCCTGAAGTAAAAATCAATCGCTGAAGTTTTCTGCTTAAAAGGATGACATGAGTTATACGAATGATAGAACAAACATAGATGATAGAACAAACATAAGATGGTTGAAAGCAATGAACGTGATTTCACCCGTATGAAAATTGCTCGGTTTTTACAGCGTAAACCTAAAGTTATACACAACTCTTCTTTAAATGATCAGTATAACGAAGAGCAAGTTCAGCTTCTGGTTCTTCGGAATAATCGAGACATAGCAATATTGTCAGCTGATAAAACAAATCAAATAGTCATTATGAATAATACACAGTATAACTCTAAGATGACTGATGTTATCAATTCCATTCAGTACAAGGGGGTTAATAGAGATCCTATAAAAGCAACTGTGGCTGCACTCAGTAGGCTAAAACGTGCACATTGTTTCCCTGAATGTTTTCCAAATGCTTTTACCCCTCCACCCGGTTAAAGTGTGCCTGCTGTTTCTGGGCGACTTAAACTACATAAAGAAGGGTACCCACTTCCCCCACTGGTATCCGGCTATGTTAGCTCTACCAGACCATTGGAAAAAGCTTTGGCATTATATTTGTCCAAACTTGTAGTGGATTCCCTTACTCTATTCAGAGTTCCACTAGGGCTGTTGAAAGGCTTAGAATGTTTCAGCCACATAATGAGCCTTGCATATTGGCATCCCTTGATGTAGTATACTTGTACCTTAGCACACGTGGAGGCCGCCCACCAAATTATAGAGGCGCTTCTTGCTGATTCCGGAGTTCCGTCTGAGCAAATTATGGCTGTTATGAACGCACTTAGACTAGTTAAACAACGTTTATATTTTAAATTTCAAGGATGTGTTTATCAACAGGTGTGTGTGTGGGGGGGGGGGGGGGCTCTCCTATGGGTTCACCGCTGTCATCCTTCCTTGCCGAAATTAATTATTATGCAACATGTTGAAAATTCGGTTCTATCTAGATTTCCACACCCTCCTCTTTTGCATTTAAGGTACGTCGATGACATCCTGGTTATTTGGCCTCATTCACAGGACTTGTTAGAACAGTTTGTCGACGCACTATCTTCTATTTTCCCTACCATCAGGCTCACGCTTGAAATCGAGTGTAACTATGTTTTACCGTTTCTGGATATTTGTATTAGTCGTAACTCCACGACCCATGAGTTATCATTTTCTGTTTATCGAAAACCATCTTATGTTTGTTCTATCACTCCGTATAACTCATGTCATCCTTTTAAGCAGAAAACTTTTGATTTTTACTTCAGGAGAGCTTACTCGCATACATCTACAGACCGAGCTTTAAACAGTGAGATCAATGGAATTTTAAAGATGAGTGACATGTTTGGGTACCCGGATTATATTACCCGCAGGATTCATGAAAGGGTAATAACACGTTGTTCTACTACGTTGGTCAGAGATAATGAACGTAGTCAGAAGTTCATTGGATCACTAGAATACTTACCTGGTGTTACAAATTTGTTGTTACATGTGTGTTCCAAATATAAATTACAACTAGGCATTAAGTGTAACAATTTGTTTGCACAACTCAGACGTGACAGAGATAAACATGATATTTTGCGAAGTTGGGGTGTTTACAATATTCCGCTTTTAGACCCAGTTAGAAAACAGCATGTCAGTAATTACGTAGGTTCTACAAGGAGAAATTTGGAGTTACGAGTGAATGAACACAAATATAGCATTAAAGCTCACCTTTATACGTAATACAGCACTTGCACGTAATGTAAATAATGGCATATTTATCCCTGATTGGTGCAATGTCAGTATGATTCAGACTCCTTCCTCTGTTCATGCTCTATTAACAGCAGAAAGCGTTTTTATCACGGCATTAGATACGAAATATTGTAATGACTATTACCCTGTCGATTTAACTGAATTTTGGAAACACTTAGCAAAATCATTGAATTATAAGTTTTTCACTTTTTTGTGGCAACAGATGTATGTGATATAACACCGTGTAAATCATGAATGACAATTAGTTAAGCTACGTAATGTCCCACGTGACTCTGTATATATATCATCATTGTCAACCATTATCAATCCACTGCTGTACGAAGGTCTCCCCAAGTTTCCTCCACAACGGTCTGTCTTGTGCCAGTCTCCTCCATGTCACTCCCGCATACTTTCGAATTTCATCCACCCATCTCCCATGTGGCCTTCTTCTGGGTCTTTTCCTGTCCCTTGGAATCCAATCCAAAATTTCGGCTGTCCATCGATGATCTGTTCTTCTGGCAGTATGCCCAGCCCATTGCCTTTTCTGGGATTTAGCTCTGATCATAATGTCTTCCACTCTTGTCATTTTTCGGATCCACGAGTTCCTCTTCTTATCTCTCCTGGTTACACCAAGCATGCACCTCTCCATGCTTTTTTGAGTTGTCTGCAGCCTTTGTATGTCTCTTTTAGTTAAGGTCCACGTCTCTGCCCCATATGTAAGCACTGGAAGGATGCATTGATCAAACACTTTTTCTTTTAAGACATAATGGCATATTGCTCTTGAAAATTATGCTGTTTCTTCCGAAAGGTTTCCAGGCAAGTTTTGTACGCCGATTAATTTCTTCATCAATGTGACCCTCACTTGATATCTGCTGTCCAAGATAAACGTATGTCTGTTATCTCCAGCTTTTCTCCATCAATCGATAAATCTTCATTTCTTGTAAAAGCATTGAACATCACTTTTGTCTTCTGAAAGTTCATTTTTAATCCCACTTCTTTACTCTTGTCAGCAAGTTCCTGGATCATACTCTGTAGCTCTGATGGGGTAGTTGCAAAAATGACTGTCATCAGCAAAACGAAGGTGGGTTAGGTAATCTCCATTAATCTTTATCCCGTTGTTTTCCCAGTTCAGTGATTGAAAGACATTTTCCAATGTGGCATTAAAGAGCTTCGGAAATATGGTGTCACCTTGTCTCAATCCCTTTCCAATTTTTATGTGTTGTATTTTCAAAAAGCCGAATCTTTGCACTTGCATTTTCATTTATGTTATTAATAATGTCACTCCCGCATACTTTCGAATTTCATATATATATATATATATATATATTAGAAAGTACATAAACACAAAAAATAACTTTATAAATAAATTATTTAACACAAGAAAATCAGACAAAAAAGGCTAATACCATGAGAAGCGCCGAAGGCAGCTAAACCTCATGTAGTAGCTTTCGAATTTATCCACCCATCTGAGTTTGATATCATTCACTACATTCACTGGTCATCCGATATTTCAAAAGTCATACATCGTAATCTACTCATCTCCCAGTTTCATAGAATGGCTAAAATTTGCTCTACACAGCTCTTACTTGCAAAAAATCTGAAAGCTCTTCTTTTTAAATTGCAGTCTAACAATTTTCCTAAAAATTTCTTAAGGCATCATTTTAACCATTTAACTTTGAACTTTAATTCGGTATCCAAAAGTTTCAAATTACACATTGACATGCTGTATTAACCTAGCACCTAACAATTTTAAATATATAGGTAACATAAAGTGCTATTTGGTGGGTCCCTAATAGCTGAAGATCTTATCTACATACACAGTTTTGCATCTTGTCAACTCGCACATTTTTTGGCTTACCAGGTAGTTGTTTAACCGTGACCACCTTTCTTATCAGTGTATATATTTGGATTCTTGTGGGTGCTCTGTTCAGTCTTTTTTGGCTCTTTGGCATGGCGGTTTTTGTTCTACCGGTAAGCTTTTAATTCTTCTTTTTTAAATTTGATTTTTGTAATTTTTTTGTGCTTATTAGAATTTGGTTTTGTGGCCTAGGGAGCATGACCAACCGACAATTTTGGCTTGCCTTGTCGTTTTGTTGGTACTAGAAAGGTCCCTCCCACAGGTTGATGCTCTCCTGATGACGGCAACCTGTTCGTTTTTTACTTGTTTTGAAATTTTGTATTTTTTTTCTGTAATATTTTCATTCTATATAAGCTACTACATGAGGTTTAGCTGCCTTCGGCGCTTCTCATGGTATTAGCCTTTTTTGTCTAATTTTCTTGTGTTAAATAATTTATAAAGTTATTTTTTGTATTTATGTACTTTCTATTATCCATGTGCTTCTCCGGATTGCTGCTTTGCGATTCGGAGCTGCATATTCACCATTATTTTTCTTATGCTATTACGCTCTAATAAGGTAACCATACCACATCGGTCTTCGCGTGGGTTATTAAGGACCGCGCTTGATCCGGAGGCAGGGGAGCGGTCACAGCGAAAAGTGTGTTAAAGCCTCCGGTGCCTGGACCTGAGGCAGAGGGGGGCAGTGTTACTTCTAAGCTACGGTCTCCATTTCAAGTTATTTTGTTGAAGGTTATGCTTTTTCAGTTCCCCAATTTATTCCTCAGTTAAAATTTTCTAAATGCAATGATGGCAGGTGCAAGACTTGTTGTTGTGCTCATTCTTCTAATCTTGGTGAAGGTCATTCACCCAATTTTTGTAAAGCTGTCAATTGTGTGTACTTGATTACTTGTGAAACCTGCCAATGTGGTTATGTTGGTCAGAGCAGTAATCCATTGCATATTCGCATTAACGGTCATAGGTCTGACATAAGAACCTTTAAAAGGAAATCTGATCGTGAGATTCAACATTTTCAGTCACACGATTTCAGCAATGTTTCCATTAGAATTTTGTTCGTTGAGTCCGTGTTGGAAAACAGGTTAATACTTGAAAACCTGTGCATGCTGCAATTCGAAACTCTCTTTCCGTATGGGCTTAACGAACTATTCAATGGTAAGCAGCTGAATCAAGATACTTGTCTATCTCAAATTTGAACCTTTTGCCGTTTCTCAAAGAAAAATAAGGGGTAGTAGAGGTAGCAGAAAGAACTCATCGGTTCGGGTGAGCTTCGGTGATTTGGTTCATGAGCTTGACTGCCTTGAGGGCTACTTCGTTAAGCGTTGTCGTTCTAAAATCTTTGAGCTAAGTAACAAAAAAAAAAAAGGGTATTTTTTGACTAACTGCTTCGAAATTATGCCTTCAGCTCTGAACACATTGGAATTTTGATCGGTGACCTTCTTGGGTACCGACTTTCCACTTTTCGTAGTAAATTCACAGGAGCACACCTTGTCAGGAAGTATTGCGTTATTGATTACTGTCATGAGGCCATTGATTTTATTGGCTTAAAGTTAATTTTGCATAAGCGTTCGGATCTTTTCCTTCTAGGAAATGAGGTGAATTTGGTGACTTGTTTCCGCTATGATAAACCGCTTGGTCACCGTATTTTTAACTACAGGCAAACCGTTGATGATTTAAAGTCTATAAGCGGCAATGAGGATGACACCTGTTACTGTCATCTTGACAAATTCAGTAAATTTGTCAACCTTCACCACGGTCTTATCATTACCGGTGACCTGGACATAGTGCCTTTTCGAGAATTACGCACACTTATGTCTCTGGGCACAGAATACAGGTTGACACGTCGATTCAAAACTAAAAAATGTATCTATTCTACGCAGTAATTTTTTACAATGCGCACTAAAACTTTCGTATGAGTTTGGTTTGACCCTCGAAGCCTTTAACGAATGGCTGGATTCTGTGTTATGTGACATTCGTCATGAGCTAGACAAGTTCAAGAGCTCTGGTGTTTGTACCCGGCAGCCACATAATTTTGCTTTAACTCACAAATTCGTGAACTACAAAACTTATTCACTATTTCTCCAGTGGATAAGGCTGGTAATAACTTTGCCTTTTTTTTGTAAACAATTCTATCAGGATCTCCTGATACAGGAGATGAATACCACAGATACTTACACTCCGGTTTCTCAAAATCATAAAGACATTGTTAGGAAAATAATCGCTCTGCATAAAAGGACTAAGCTTAATGTGTGTAGCCGCCCCGGTGGCGCAGTGGTCTAAGCGATGGCCTCTGATCATTCGTCCGAACGGGGTCCGGGTTCGAATCCCGGTGAGGCATGGATGTTGTGTTTGTCTTACGGCACTGGCTCTCTCCCTTCCCTGGAACCAGTGACCCTAAATTAGGGACGGGCGACTGCTTATAGCCCATTGAGTTGCTCAAGGTGGTCGTTAAACCTCCAATCAAAAAAAAAAAAAAAAAAAAAAAAAAAAAAAGCTTGTGTCCAACTTAAACTTTCCTTTTATTTATGCCATCCCAAAGTTTCATAAGGAACCTGTTTCGTTCCGTTTTATTACTAGTGGACGCAACTGTTATAACAGCAAAGCGGGTGATTTGCTTCAGAGATACTTGTCCGTGGCTCTTCGCAGGTTGGGTTCGACCTGGATTATTGGGAGCAATAACAGAGTCTTGGAGACACTTGGCTCGGTGACTGTCACATCTGTGGATACTTACGTTTTTAAAAACCTCTTCACCTCAATTTCATTGAAGGGTCTGTGGCAGGTAGCCCTAAATATACATACGAAGTTCGAGCCCGGGACTACAGAACAGTATTGGCATTTCCTACTGGATTTCTGTATCAATAACAATTTTGTTACCGTGGGCGATGGGCTCTACCTCCAAACTCGTGGTATCCCGATGGGCAGTCGCTTTTCTAGCAGTTTGGCTAATCTCTCTCTTCATTTTTTTGAGGATAGATATGTTGCCAATCATCCTTTACCTGGGATTGCTCTAAGATATGTTGATGACATTATTGTCATTAACATTCCGGACTTTTTACGTTGCGCCACTGACTTGTATCCTGATGACCTTACCCTAGAAAAAACCAACAGATCGTCTACTTGTGTTTGTTACCTCGATTTAGAGGTTCAGGTGGACGAGGAGGGAAGAGGTGTGGTGAATTTATTTGATAAAAGAAACTCTTTTGAGTTTGATATCATTCACTACACTTACTGGTCATCCAATATTTCAAAAGTTATACATCGTAATCTACTCATCTCTCAGTTTCATAGAATGGCTAAAATTTGCTCATTAACTTTTTCGCGTATTTTAACTCTTTCTTTTCTTGGGTTTTTGCGCGTTTTTTAGGGAACTAAGGCCAAGCAGCCGGCCGTTTCATTGTTCTTGTTGTCTGCGCTGTATTTTCAATGCAGTTAAGGTCTTAATAACTACTTAATTATGCACTTAAAGCACTTCTGAAATACTTTGTACATATTGCAACTAATTGTTTGTCACATAACCTTCACAAAGAATTTCTTTAGTTTATTATTGTCTTTATTTTATACTCGTTTTGTGTTGTCAGAAGTAGTGGAGTAGGGGGTTTTTATAATCTAGTTTTCTTTCAAGAATCTGTGCTTTAAAATAAAAAAATTAATATTTCCTTTTTTATTGCAATGTTAAGAACTTGTAATACTTTTGTATTGCTATTCAGGTTTAAATTCTCTCTCAGGTGAACTAGGCAATTTGTTATTACTGAACATTATTTCCGGTTCATTATGTCGCTCTTACAACTTGAGTTTTCTATAATCATCTTCTTTCTGTTTAATAGTAACAGATGAAGAGCATGGGTCCGACCAGGAAGGTTATGGTTGGAAGCTAAATTGTTAACTAAAGCTTGGTCATACAACTCTGCGGAGGTCATGACATATATACATAACTTTTTTTTGGTTGGCTTATTACTTGCATCCATGACTTTTCAGAAACCCATTTCCAAATAGGTCTTTGTGGAAGTGAGAAAATGCAGAGTTTTTGCTGGTTCTTGATAAAACCAAGGCTCAGTATTCTCGACACTTTCTGCATTCAGTTGTTTTTTCTTTGTTTCTCTTTTTACTCACACCAGTCAATACATAACCTTTTCTATGTTGTACTTAGAATGAGTTAAAAAATTTTTTTTTGCTTCAGTCTCTTCTTAATAGAATGTGAATTCTGAATTTTCATAACTGCTGCGTTGCGCGTTTTGATCTTCAGGTTATTTTGCAACTTTCGTTTTAAATTCTAAAGTTTTTCTTATGTTTTCGGCTTTGCTCTTTAGTATATATATTCATCATTGTGTCAACCATTATCAATCCTCTGCTGGACGAAGGTCTCCCCAAGTTTTCACCACAACGGTCTGTCTTGTGCCAGTCTCCTCCATGTCACTCCCGCATACTTTCGAATTTCATCCACCCATCTCCCACGTGGTCTTCTTCTGGGTCTTTTTCCTGTCCCTTGGAATCCATTCTAAAATTTCGGCTGTCCATTGATGGTCTGTCTTTCTGGCAGTATGTCCAGCCCATTGCAATTTCAGGGATTTAACTCTGATCATGATGTCTTCCACTCTTGTCATTTTTCGAATCCACTAGTTCCTCTTATCTCTCTTGGTTACACCAAGCATGCACCTCTGCATGCTTCTTTGAGTCGTCTGCAGCTTTTGTATGTCTCTTTTAGTTAAGGTCCACGTCTCTGCACCATACGTAAGCACTGGAAGGATGCATTGATCAAACACTTTTCTTTTAAGACATAATGGCATATTGCTCTTGAAAATTGTGCTGTTTCTTCCGAAAGTTCTCCAGGCAAGTTTTGAACGCCGATTAATTTCTTCATCAATGTGACCCTCATTTGATATCTACTGTGCAAGATAAACGTACGTGTATATCCAGCTTTTCTCCATCAATCGATAAATCTTCATTTCTTGTAAAAGCATTAAACATCACTTTTGTCTTCTGAAAGTTCATTTTTAATCCCACTTCTTTACTCTTGTCAGCAAGTTCCTGGATCATACGCTGCAGCCCTGATGGGGTAGTTGCAAAAATGACTATATATACATGCTATATATATATATATATATATATATATGTGTGTGTGTGTGTGTGTATGTATGTGTGTAGCTGTATAATACAGCAACATCGATCATCTGAAAATGGAGTGAACGGCACTCCGAAAGTGCTAATTGCTTTTATTGTACATATATGTTCGTTTTTTAAATAAAATAAATCGTGTTTAACTGTTTGAGTGGCACGACGAAAAATCAGCAACACTGCTTCACCTCGACTAGCCCGCCGAATCCCCTGATTTAAATCCTATTTAAAATCTGTGGGATTATTTGGAATAGCCACCCACGTACTCTGACGGAACTTCGAGACCAATTGACGCATGAGTAGCTTCAAATCGATGTTCAATACATCCACAACCTTGTGGAGTCTACCACACCGGATTTAAGTTATCAAGGCAAGAGGCATTGTCACCCGTTATTAGGGAAGTTCTGACAGGGGTGGCTAATTTTTTGTCCGATGTGCTTACATTAATTTTATCTTTGAGGTCAATCGATATATCGATGTTTTTTCTGAGTGAAGCCAAACGTGTAGTGACTGTATAGGGCCAAAACCCTAAAAATGCACCACCATATACATGTATGCCATCACTGCTCTCTGTGTCTTGATTGACGAGAGTACTTGTCCATTTTGTGAAAGTTCATGCCTGAAAAGTTTTCTTTCCACTAATGCGAAGATGAGCGTCAAAAAGGTGAGCGAAGACAATTCTGTTTGTTTCAAATTACTTACCCTAAGATCCTAGGCAACGCAGCAATGGAGTGGAAACAATATGGAATGGCGCAGTGTTGGTTCACTTCTTGTTACTTAACTCGTTCGGAAGTAGTAATGGGCAGATTCGGTCTCGTCTACGAACAAGTTCTTGGATGTTGGGATCTTTAAAGTGATCTTCAAACGACTGCATCACAAGTTTGCCCAGCTTTCGTTTTTGAACGGATCGATCTAAAACGAAGGCTATCTATCCCAGCAAAAAGTGTTGCTGGGCCAGCACTGGCAGCCAGCAGTGGCCCCGCACTATGTTGCCTCTGCACAACCATCAATAAAATGCCCCGGCGGCCACCACATAGGCCAGCAGCTGGCCAACAGTTGGCACCCCATCAATTGCCATATACTAGAACAGGGCCACCAGTTATCCATCATAGGCAGCGGCCTTGCAAGCACGTGCCATAAACGATTGCTAGCCTAATGTGGTCCGCTAATTTTCCGGCAGTAGAAGCCGGAAATCACGTGACGTAACTGATGGCTTGCCGAATCTTTCCCGCCAACTTCCCAGTAGTAGCCATAAAAAAAGGCAACCGCAGTTTCCCGAAGTTACAACTACCTTTATTTTACCCCTACGAAGCTTCTACATGACGCTGGGGAAATTTTCTCAACAGGTCCTGAAAAACGCCCGTTTGGATCTGGCTGGAAACGAAACAACTACAGTCTACATGCAAAGCGGACGCTCTATCCACTATACTGGTTTGACACGCAAGAGTCTCTACTTGAAGCTTGAGCCTCTTTCCTGCGCGATGGGAAATTAAGGGTTCTTTTTAATTTTACAATATTGCGAGGTATTTTTCATAAATGTCCGTTTCATATAATTCATAAATATATTTTTTCAACGTAACAATTTTTTGTTTACTTTAAGGGAACTTCACTCATTTTCAACGAGTGTACAAAATTAAAGATGTTTTCCAAAGTTTTGTGCTGTCATTGTGGTCTTGAAAGGCGATTGTTTAATATACTGTATTTACCCGTTCATGTCCCATTGTGTTATACTTTTCACGTTGTATCTTTCCATTCCGTGGTCCGAAGCTGCATTTGTTCTAAAGAAGATAGATATTTTACTTTCGTTATTTTTAGCAGCGAACTCCTCCAATCTTACCCCGCACGGGGATAGCTGGTTTACCAGTTATTTGGGGAGCGGCGCCCCCACGGCCCGAGCTCACCTTGTGACGAGTACTTGTCGTTTACTCTTGAACGATAACATCACCGAAGGGACAGCTGTTCATCCAGCTGATGGGGGATGGCGTCCCCACGGCCCGAGCCGTTTTTCTCTTATTGTTTTGCTTTTCTCGTCTTTCGTTCCTATAGTGACATGTACCCGCTTCAGTTGTAGGCTGCTGAGGTTGTGATGAGGCGCCAGTTCCGGGTTTTGTTCATCGTTCTCTTTCCTGTCTTTTCTCTTTTATGTTACATTTTCTGTTTTTCCGGAGCTGGTTAGCTTAGACCTCCCTGCATGTTTGCCGTGTGCGGTGACCCGTACAGGTGGAAAAGGGGATGCTGGAGGCTGAGGTGTCTGGGGGCCGGGTTGTAGTTGTCTCCAGATGCCGATACTCCTCTTTGCCCTCTGCTTCACTCTAAACGGGAGGCTGGGAGCTAACCCACTCCTCGTCAGGAAGTCTGTGGCCGAGTGGTGTCCTGACTTCTAGCGGCTTGTCGTTCTGTTCGGCTGGGTGAGTTTGGGGGTAGGGTGGGCATGCCAAAGGGGTGTTCTCTGGGCACGGGAAAGTCTGGGTGCACGCTGAGCGTGTGTCTGCCTACCAACTTGCTATATCCGCTGACTATCCCTAGAGCCGTGTCCTGCGTCCTCTTGGGCTTGCGGACCTCCGGCTCTCCCTCGTTGGGCTCGGTAGTGGGTGGGGAGGTCGGCGGACGAATCTTTTCCCTCCTTCATGGAAACCCCAAGTGTTTCCCATGCTACCAATTTAAAGCGCCCTGTGGAGGAAAGTGCACCTTCCTCCACAAAGAAACTTGTCACATCAAATTGCAATGCTCTGTTTCTTTTGATCAAATCTGGTGACTCTTCACAGTCACTCAGTTCGAAGAGTCCCTTCTGGATCAACAAGGCTCTGCAAGCCGTTGCTGGCTCTCCAAAGAGTGTGAAGAAACTCCCTTCAGGGGATCTTCTTGTGGAAACATCTAATCCACGCCACAGTGCCACCTTGCTGGCGACGACCGTTTTGCTTGGCATTCCTGTCCAGGTTTCTCCACATGGTTACCTCAATTCCTCTCGCGGTGTTGTCACCTCCCGCGACCTGCTTGAGTGCAGCGATGAGGAATTGCTGGAGGAACTTGGTGAACAGCATGTCATTGGGGTTCGACGGATTCTTTTCAGGCGGGATGGGAAATCTATTCCCTCCCGTAACATCATCCTGACTTTTGACTCCCCAACCCTGCCTACTTCCATCAAGGCAGGTTATTTACGGCTTGATGTTCGGCCGTATATCCCGAACCCCTTGCGTTGTTTCAGGTGCCAGCATTATGGTCACTCCCAGCAGTCTTGCCGTAATGTTGCTAAGTGTGGTCGCTGTGGTTCCACAGAACACTCTTTGGCGGATTGCTCTGCAGAGTCTGATCATTGTGTCAACTGCGAAGGGACTCATCCTGCTTCTTCTAAGCAGTGTCCAAAGTGGATAGAGGAACAGGCAATCCAACGCCTGAAGACAACTGAGCATCTCTCCTATCCCGAGGCTAGACGGCGGATCGCCCCTTTACAACCAGGCCGGCGGTCCTATGCTTCAGTTGTGGTGCAGAAGGCTTCAGTGGCGGTCCAGACTGAGGTGTCCATCCCAGCAGGGTGTCCTTATGATTTTGGGGACATCGTCACTGCTGGTATGGAAGCACTGAAGTCTCGCCGTATTGCTTCCAAGGCGACATCAACATCGTCGCCGAAACCTTCCCCTGTGCCGAAAACATCTGTCAGCACAGGGACCCAGGGCACTGCTAAGAAGAAGCCAGAGAAGATGAAACCAGGTTCATCCTCCCCGAAACAGAGCAGGAAAAAACCACCTCCTAACACAGGGGGCAAGCACAGCCCTGTGTTGCCTCCAGACACTGCGGATGGCTTGGAGGTGATGGACGACACTGAGACCTTCTAGTCGTCTGTCTTCATTCTGTCATTTCATTTTTCATTATGGTCACGCTCATTCAGTGGAATTGCCGAGGTCTGCGATCACACATTGATGATTTGAAAGGTTTACTGTCTTCACACTCACCTGTGTGCGTTTGTCTCCAGGAGACAAAGCTTCGCACGACGGACACTCCTTCGCTGCGGAGACATTCCCTTTTCCGCAATGATCACCAGGACGGCGTTATCGCCTGCGGAGGAGTGGCCGTCGTTGTTCCTCATGGTGTTCCTGTCACTGCAGTTGCCCTTCGGACGTCTTTGCAGGCAGTGGCAGTGAGACTATCTGTGCACACACTGTTCACGGTGTGTTCCGTGTACATACCACCAAATGAAGCTGTAAGCCTTTCGGATCTGGAAGATTTAGTTGTCCAGCTGCCGCCTCCTTTCTTCATCTTAGGAGATTTCAATGCACACAATCCGTTGTGGGGTTCTCCCACTCGTGACTCCAGGGGCCGTGTTGTTGAGTCCCTTCTCTCCAACACGTCCCTCTGTCTCCACAACACCGGGGCAGTGACGTATTTTCATGAACCCACCCGCTCGTACTCAGCCATTGATTTGTCTCTGAGTTCACCATCATTATATCCTGCCTGGTCCTGGAGCGTGTCTGGTGATCCCTTGGCAGCGATCACTTTCCCATCTTCCTCCGTCTAGCGAGTGGCGGGTACCATTACCCTTCTCGCCCTGCTAGATGGAATATTGATCGTGCCAAGTGGGACACATTCACGGCTTCGGCCTTTATTACTCCGGCAATGGTGACCTCGGGAACAGTCAATGACGCTGTTGCGGCGGTAACGGATTGTATTGTGCAAGCGGCAGAACTTACCATCCCCAGGACGTCGACTAAACTTCCACGTTGCCCGAGACCTTGGTGGAATTCCACTTGTATGGCAGCTCGTCGGGCCCAACATCGGGCTTGGGGTAGGTTTCGTCGGTACCCCACCGACGCGAACCTACTTGCTTTCAAGAAAGCCAAGTCCTACGCGCGATTGGTTCGTAGGCGTTGTCAACGGGAGTCCTGGATACAATATGTATCCGGGATTAACACCAATACCAGCCCTAAGATCGTTTGGGACAGGATCCGTAAGATTCGGGGACAGTACCCATCTGGGGAAGTCTCCATTCTTGAGAGTGGTGGAGGGACGGTTGCTGACGCTCAGGGTATTGCTGACTGTCTGGGCGCCGCTTTTCTTCGGTGTCCAGCAGCAGCAATTACCCTGCTTCGTTCCGGCAGTTACAGCCGCGGCTTGAACGGTCCAAGATTTCTTTTGGACCGTTTTCTGCCACAGATTACAACAGCCCGCTGACTGCCGTGGAGCTGAAGACCGCTCTGAATCGGTCCGGCCGGACATCTGTCGGACCGGACAACATCCATTACGAAATGCTGAAGCACCTTTCTCCGTCCTCTCTTGAATGTCTGCTAATCCTGTTTAACAGGATTTGGCAAGAGCATGTCTTTCCCGAATCTTGGCACACTGCCATTGTCGTTCCTGTTCCCAAACCTGGTAAAGATCCCACCAACCCGTTGAACTACCGGCCAATTGCTATGACGAGCTGCCTTTGCAAAGTACTCGAGCGTATCATTAATTTTCGTCTCATTTTTTATCTGGAGTTTCATCACATTTTTTCACCTCATCAGAGTGGATTTCGCAATTCTCGATCCACCACCGATCATCATCTTCGCCTTGAGACATCTGTCAGGGAGGCGTTTGTCCGACATCAGCACATGGTCTCCGTATTCTTCGACATGGAGAAAGCCTATGACCGTACCTGGAGATACGGCATTCTCCGTGATCTGCACGAGTGCGGATTGCGGGGAAACTTACCATCTTTCGTCGCCGGATTTCTCCAGGACCGGAGTTTCCGTGTGCGCGTCGGGTCGACCCTCTCTGCGGTGTACCCGCAAGAACAGGGTGTACCTCAAGGCTCCATTCTTTCCGTTACGTTGTTCATCCTTCGTGTCAACCATATTTTCCAACTACTTCCTCCGACGGTTCGTGGAACCATGTACGTGGATGATCTGCAGATCTCTTGCGCCTCCGTAAACATGCGCACCATCGAGAGACAGCTCCAGTCTGCCATTACCAAGATCTCTCACTGGGCTTCCCAAAATGGATTTCGCTTCTCGACGCAGAAGACCGTTTGCGTGCATTTCTGCCGCAAACGGGGTCTTCACCCAGACCCCAGCCTCCGTCTGGGGTGTTCTACCATCCCTGTGGTGTCAGAAGCCAGGTTCCTTGGGCTAACTTTTGACCGAGCGCTCACCTTCCGGCCTCACATTCAGTCTTTGAAGGTGAAGTGCACGAAGTCATTGAGTATCCTGAAGGTCCTCTCCCGAACATCTTGGGGAGCTGACAGGTGCTCAATGCTTCGCATTACCACTCTCTCATTCGGTCTAAGTTCGACTTCGGATGCATTACGTACGGTTCAGCGCGTCCATCGGTTTTACAGCCTTTGGACCCCGTCCATCACCAGGCATTGCGGCTATGTACTGGTGCTTTCCGCACCTCTCCCGTGCATAGCCTGTATGCGGAGGCTCATGAGCCGCCGTTATGCATCCGTCGTAAGCAGCTGTCTCTTCAGTTTTATACAAAACTGAAATCTTTTCCTGATCATCCACTGTATGGTTCCATCTTCCAACCGGACTGTGTCCGCTTATTTTCCAACCGCCCCTCCTGTGTTCCGACGTTCGGGATTCGGATGTCTGCCATAGTGCGCGATGCTGGTCTAGACTTGTCAAGGATTGGTTTGACCCGGTTCTACAATGAACCGCCTTGGCAGCCGGTTCAAGCAACGGCTGACCTTTCCCTTTGTGTGTGGCCAAAGTCTTCCACTCCTGCTATGGTGTACCAGCAGCTCTTTGCCGAGAAACAGTCTCTCTTCCCGGATTTCGTGCCTGTATTTACTGACGGGTCGAAATCCGGCGAGGTTGTTGGAGCCGCTTTCGTGTGTGGCGATGCCTCCCATGCTGAGAGGCTTCCGCCTGAATCTACCGTCTTTTCGGCAGAGATGCGTGCGGTACACCTCGCTTTGTGCCACATACAGTCTCGGTCACATCGTCGCGCTATGGTTTGCTCTGATTCCCAGTCCGTCATCCATGTTTTATCTTCTCCAGAGGACACGGACTCACCTGTCATCCGTGATGTCCGTCGTCTTCTTGGAACTTTGGAGGGTGATGGCTTCCTGGTCCGGTTCTGTTGGGTTCCTGGCCATGTTGGGATCCGGGGTAACGAGCTGGCAGATCTCTCTGCTAGGTCTGTTTCCTCCATGTCGCCAGCTCGGCTGCCACTGTCTTTCCGAGATTATCGGCCATTGATCCGGACTTTTGTTATGGATGAGTGGCAGTCCCTGTGGTCTCAGCAGGGCAGCAATAAACTCTATGCCATCAAACCACGGATCGAACTATGGAAGTCTAGTTTGCGGAAGAACCGTCGTGAGGAAGTTGTTCTTGCACGTCTCCGCATTGGGCACTGTCGTTTTACTCACCGCTTTTTGCTGTGTGGCGAGAGTGTCCCGGTGTGTGAGGCGTGCGACTGTCGTCTCACCGTCCTTCATGTTTTGTGTACTTGTGTTCGTTTTTGTGCTCATCGTTTTCGTCATTTTCACTCTCATCTGTTGGACGAAGGAGCAGCTACGCTGCAAACTATTATCGGTGAAGCCTGCGATACGAGAGCAGTGTTTTCATTTTTACGGGAAATTGACTTTTATAAACTCGTCTAGATTTTAACTTCTTCATTCTCATGTTTCATTTTTACTACCTCAGCCTGTTTTTAACCTTGTGTACGTTTTTATTGCTTTAGTTTTGTTTTGATGTCTTTTGTTTGGCGCTCTTTGGCCAACCATGGCCCTTGCGCCATTAAACTCAATCAACCAACCAACCAACCTCCAATCTTATGTATTTAACCCATGGATGAGTTCATTATATTCACATAGCGTTGCTTTTTTTTTCCAAATAATTGACAAATTTTGTACACGTAAATTTTTTTTTTTTTTCCTCCAACATAATGATTTTTTAATGTTTTTCCGGGACTTTTGTTTGAAGCGCCTTAGTGTAAGTTAAAACGAAAGATTACACAGAAATTATTTTTTGTTATTCTTGGGAATGGAGTGGGTGTATTACATGGCTATCTGTATTCTTGATTCTTTGTGTGTTAGTGCAGGAATTTTTACTACGAAGTGAGTTTCTATAAATACATAAGAGTAATTGACTACTTCTTACAGTTCACTAATAATTATTTACATAATTTTCTTCAGACGGTAATCTTCGTCGACGTGGCATTTCATTAGGAAATTAATTCGCTTCTCTACATATGGCTTTTTTTTTTTTTATTAACATCCACTAAAATAACACGGCGGCGATAGCGTAGTCTTCAACTAATTGGTACCACGAGAGAGACAGCACATGTTGCTTCTGCGCATGCGCAGTGCCTTCGCTTCCACCACGCGTTGGAGGTGGCATCTGTTGCCAGCTTCGGGCCGCTAGTGGCACTTGCTTGGAGGCCCGCAATTCACGGCGATGCTGCAGGGCCATCAGTGGCTCCCAACTGATGGCGCTGCCACCAACGGGTCGCTACCGTGTCGTGAGCGACAGATTTCAGCCAGCAGTGACCCATCACTGCCAGCTGGTGTCCAGCAGTCCCCCAACACTTGCTTTTGCTGGGATGTATCCAAAAGTTAAGCATAATTAATATACACCGATGAGGCATTATATTATGACCAATCCCAGCCTAGAGAAATGAGCGCACCTGGAGACCAAGCGGTGGCCCATGTGCAGTTCGTAGAGCAATATATATATATATACAACCCAAGGATCGGCTTTTGGTTAGTATAGTGTTCGGAGTCAGAATGGGAAAAGTTGCTGATTTATCGGAGTTTGACAAAGGACAAATTATGATGGCATATTTAGTCTTGGAACTACGATCTCGGGAACGCCGTGGCTTGTGGGTTGTTCACGTGCCGCTGTAGTGAGTGCGTATCAAATGTGATGCACAGATGGCCAAACGACGAGCCGTCGTCCAGCGGTGTGTCGTCCGCAGCTCATTGATGCCAGAGGGGGAGCGGAGACTGTCGCGCATTCTTCACAGCGACCGCAGGGCCACAGTGCAACAAATCACCCGCACTTACAACACTGGTGATCAGGGCAATGTGTCACAACACACAGTTCATCGCAGCCTTCTGCGCATGAGCGTGCGTAGCCGAAGACCTACGGATAACACGAAGAAGCTTTCCCCATGCTTACTGCATGTCATCGCCAATAACGCATGAAATGGGCCCAAGATCATCGAGATTGGACCGTGTATGATTCGAAGAAAAATGGCCGGATATGACGAATTAAGATTCCTAGTGCATCACGTAGACGGCCGAGCGCTGATACGCCGATTCGCAACGGAGGCTATGGCACCTGGATGCACTGTTGGGCGAAAACAGGCCGGCGGCGGGTTATGCTGTGGGCGATGTTTTCTTGGGACACTTTACGCCCCATTATTCCAATAGCATGATTTCTGACAGCTGT
The DNA here is from genome assembly GCA_039090855.1 of Macrothele yani. NCBI lineage: Eukaryota > Metazoa > Arthropoda > Arachnida > Araneae > Macrothelidae > Macrothele > Macrothele yani. The sequence goes on from CM077015.1 coordinate 53,379,991, forward strand.
CAGGTATCGGAACATCGTTGCGAACCAAGTTCACCCATTCATGGCAACTGTTTTCCCTGCTGGTGATGACCATTACCAACAAGATAATACCCCCTGCCACACTGCCAGAATCTCAAGGAGAGGTTCGAGGAACATGCTAGTGACTTTCTGTTAATGTCCTGCCCTCCAAATTCACATGACATGAACCCAACCGAACATTTATGGTTCAACTTGGAAAAGCGGGTTCGCGCTAAATCACCACCACCCCGAAATGTATGGGAACTGGAGGACCTGCTGTTGACATTATTATACCAGATGCCCCAGGATATCTATCGCCACCTCAGCGAATAGATGCCTTGTCGAGTGGCTGCTGTTTTGCGGGCTAAAGGGGGTCCTACAGCTTATTAGGTAGGTGGTTCATAATGTAATGGCTCAGCGGTGTATGTACCTGCAAATATTTCAAGAACCAATCGTCGAAAAAGCATGAAACTAGGTACTCTTGTATAATAACATGTTGCATGTACAACAGCAGACAAGTTATGAAACTAAGTTAATTGTATAATGCAAATTTACAAAAAATCAATAAATGATTTTCGTGTTGAATACATAAAATTGAGAAAAGGCTGGTGCACTATCATTAATAAGGGATGTGGTGACCTCTTGCAGCCACGCAAGCCTCGTATCGATTTTCATGCTGCTTATCGGATTGTCCAAGAGCTCTGTGGGCAACAAGTCCCATTCTTGACGGAGAGCAGTTCGGAGCTCCGGAAAGGTTTTTGTGGAGGCTGACGGATTTAATTTGCCTCCCTAGTGCAACTCATGCATTCTCGATCGGATTCATTTCCGGAGACCTTGCTATCTACTCCATGTACTGGATATCTCCACTTTCGAGAAAGTCCTCCACCAACAGAGCCGTGCATTGTCGTCCATGAATACCATCTCTGGACCCACGGCACCTCTGAAAAGTCCCACATGAGGTTCCAGTATCTCGTTCCTGTACCTCAGAGCAGTAACGGTACCTCTGTCGAAGACGTGGAGCTCTGTGAGCCCTTTGAACATGATGCCTCCCCATGCCATGACTCCATCGCTACCAAATTGATCCATTTCCGTGATGTTATTGCGATTGTAACGGGTTCCCCGTTCTCTCCAGAGAGTGGTTCGACGAGAATCAGTCTGTAAACTGAATCTCGACTCATCAGTTAAGAGCATATTGCTCCACTGATTCAGCGTCCAGTTTCGATGTTCCAGACTCCAGTTTAAACGGGCCCTCCTGTTCGCAGGGGTGAGCGGGTCTCAACCTACTGGACGTCTGGCATAGAGACCAGTTTCTCTGAGCCTCCTGTAAATAGTTTGTCTTGAAACTCTTGGTCCTGAGGCGGCCGCAAGCTTTACAGATTTGCCTGGCAGACATCGTTCCTTGACGTCATGCAGTTAATGCAAGATACCGGTCCTGCTAATTGGGTTGCGACTCTTGTGCGACCTTGTATTAGTTAGCGTCTAACATTTCCTGTGTTTTGGAACCTTCTACAAAGCCTGGAGATCATACTTTGCGGAACATTCAGTGCTCTGGAGACCGCAGTCAGTGACTGTCCTGATGCGAGCCTTCCGATTATTCTACCCTGCAAAAAATGGCGAACCTGGCGTTTTCGTTCCATATTACGTTCCTGATCACCAATGACAACAACTCTTCTCACGGGGATACCAAGAAAACGGAATAAGACACTCAGGGTAGGGTAAGCTGTTTTTATGGAACTGAGATATTTGTATATCGAACGTCAGCGGGAGTTGCTTGACCATGCACTGCGATTGGTTTAGGCGTGTGACTAATCAGCATACTAATGTCCGCTGTTCTATCGGTTTTAATCCTTCACGTTGTATGTTTTACCAATTATGCTTAACTTTTGGACACCAGTGTGTGTGTGTGTGTGTGTGTGTGTGTGTGTGTGTGTCAGTCAGTCAGTCAGTCATGGAGTTTGTTTAGAAAGGTGGCACTTCTTGACGATGCACTTGAATTATTTTTATTGGTCATAATAACGACACATTTGTTACATATTTATTTATTGAATTATTTTATGTTGTAGCATAGGCGCTTGCTTTATTTTACTCTAGTTTGCAAAGTTTTATGAGAAACTCTATTTTTTTTTTTTTTTTTTTTTTGCCGGCCGAGTGGTAAAAAGCATGTTCTTCTGGCTAATTTGTTAGAGCTGGGCGCCGGGTTTGAATCCTGGGTGAGACATATGGGACGTATGTCCTGTGGTGCTAAGTTCGGTCGTTTTCCTGAAATCAGTGACCTTAAATTAGGTATGGGCGACTGTTTATATATCCTTAGATGATCACGGAAATAGTTGAACCCTGAAATAAAAAACAAAATCTTAAGTTTATTAACACTAAATATTATGTCATATAAAGAAGTAGGTGTAAAGTTTTGTTTAGGAAATGGTAACTTTGAGGTTTTAGAATCTGTAGCATTGGACGCAATCGAAGTAAGCTTAAGAACATCCACATCTTTTGAGCGAAGTTTCAAACTTGGATGTAACAGATCAGTTGGAAACTTTATGAAAACTGGCGAATTTTTTACATACTGCTAATGGATGCTTTAACATATTTATTGTCATTACTTTTGAGAAAACAAAGGATGTAGTTAAATTCTTTAAAACTGACCGGATGCTTTTTGTAAGCGTGCGTTCTCTGATGTTTAAAGAAAATATTATCAGGAGCTCATTATTTGAGCTAAAAATAACTCTTAGGGAAGTTTCAATCTCATTAGTGAGGAGCTGGAAATGACAATGCAAGTAGCGTGAACGTTTTCGCATAATTATAATGAGTTGTCTTGGAAATTAAAGCTTCCGTTCGTTTCTTACCCCACCTCGAGAAGCTCGGCTCGCAAGAGCTCCCTGATCTCGAGCTTCTATCTCAATGGAACTCATCAAGTTGTCCATCCCTGCGTGCAAAGATCCTGCTTCCACATCACTCTCTTTTCCAACCTATTAGTCTGGAGCTCAGTCATATACGCCAACTTAAATTAGCTAAAATTTTGCTCAGCCTAATTATTGGTCCTCTGGTTTCTTGAACCCCGGAGGAAAGAGCTGAAAAATGCGAGCGCAACTGAGAAGAAGTTAACGGTAAAGCTTTGAAGCACCTAGTTATAAACAGCTGTCAGATTTTTCGCCCGCTCTAAATACTTCAAAAAGAAGAAAATGTAAATAAATAAGAAATAACTAATAAAAACTGCTAAATTATCTGAGGATGTTTCTCTTTCAGAGAGGAGAGATCTTCAGTCACGAACACTGCGATGCTTTGTTTTAATTTTGAAATTCCAGGCTGTAGCAATTATTTCTGCGGCAGCTCTTTCCACTTGTCAGTACTCGATTAATAATTGGATAAGTTCTTTTTATTTCAGTATCGCACAGGCATATTGTTTTGCGAAAGCTTTGCTCAAACTTCAATCAGTGGTGTCTTTTATCCTCCATTTTCTTTTTTTTTTTCCCCTTCAGCACTCGAGTTAACTAGACTTACAACAGATTGAAGAAAACCATTTTAATTAGTAGATTTTGTGTATGAGCTTGTTTGTCAACCTGCTGTGTAATTAATGATTCTATTTTTTTTTCAATAATCTGACTCACAGGTGGTGATGAGAACATGATTCAATCTTTATTTCTGATTTATAGCTTGCAAAAAACAACCGATTATTCCCAATTGCAGTATCTCATTAAAATATAAATTGAGTCACAGAAAACCTGTCTGCGTAAAAAGGAAATCAAATTCGCTGTCTTGCTCAAATATCAGTACAAAAAAACTTCTATCGAGTTGTCGTCAAAAGTCATATCGTCAACCTTTCTCAATCGACAACTGGATGAAGGTCTCCCGAAGTTTCTTCCACTACTGGCTTGAGCAATTCTATTGTACGGTGATCGTAGCAAAAGTTCTGTAGACTGTCCGTTTTTGAGAAAAGTGTGAAGCAACGGAGAAAACTTACCTTGTTGCCGTTCAATGTACTCCCTCCGCTGCTAATGACAGTTTGCCAGCGGTTAGTTAGGCCCTGGATGCCCCGTAGTACGCCATCTTTGTTCAGCTGTCGTATTACTCGGGTCACGTTCAATGGCAGTTCGTCCAGCGATTCGTAGCGGATGCCACGGTGCCGATTTTTTAACTTTGGGAAAAGATCAAAGTCTGGTGGACTGAGAGATCAGGGCTGTATGGTGGGTGGGATAAAGTTTCTCAGCCATATTTCCACAAAAGCCTCCGTACCAACGCTGCACCATGACACGATGTGTTGTCTTGCAACAAGATCGCTCCCGCTTCCTCAACAAGTTGGGGCGATTTTGACGAATTTTCGGCCTCAGCTTTGTCTCAGAAAGTCACGATAATATTGTGCGTTGACATTTTGCCCTACCGGCACTGGACCAAAGACCACGGCACCATGGACATCGTATGCAAAAATCATTTGTTTCCCTTTGGATTGTTGCCGACGACACTTTGAGGGGCTTGGGGAACTTTGATGCTTCAATTCCGCTGATTGTGGCTTCAGTTTCTGCTCAAAACCACGAATCCAAGTCTCATCAATTGCGACAATTCTGTTCAGGAAGGTATCTCTTTCCCTTTCGAACCTGTGGAAGTGATCCTGTGCGATGCACACTTTGGCTGTCTTCTGCTCGGGGGTAAGTTGATGAGGCGCGCGGCGATTTTTCTTTTTCCAAGTGAGTCGGTCAAACTCCGGTGAACAGATATGGTAGACAAATTTGCCTGATGAGAAATCTCCTCGACTGTCAAACGGCGATTCTCTTCGAGAAGCGTTGCAACAATTGTGACAGATGTTTTTTCTGTCTCCATTTGAGGTCGGCTTGAGTGATGATCATTTTCGATGCTGCTTCGGCCCTCCAGAAAGCGCGATGCCCAGCGAGAAATTGTGCTTCGATCAAGAATTCCTTCCGCACAAACTTTTTGAAAGGCAGTTTGGATCTGTGTCGGAGTTTTCCCCCTCGCAGAGTTTCCATTTTCACGTACGAGGGCTGGTCTAACGCTGTGACTCGACCTGAGAAGCTGCAGGCTTTCATTTCCAAACCCTTCCACGTCCACACAGCAAATGATAGCGCGTCATTCTGACACCACTGCGTTGCTGAGAGTCCGACCTTGACATGATACAATCCTTTTCCCGATTGCATCATCCGCTTCCGTTTTAGATTAGCGTGTGCAGAATTTTTCTTATGACCCTCGTATGTCACTCCGGCACGCTTTCGAATTTCATCATACCTGTTCCGCGTGGCTTTCTGGGTCTTTCTTGTCCCCTGGCATCTAGTCTAGCATTTTTCTTTTCCAACGATGTCAATTTTTCTAGCAATATGTCCAGCCCAATTACCACTTGAGGATCTTTGCTTTGATCATGCTGTCGTCGCATTTGTCATTTTCCTGATCCAGGAGTCCCTCTTATTATCTTTCTTGATCGCACTCAGCATCCATCTCTCCATGCTTCTTTTAGTTGTCCGCAACCTGAGTCTTTTTAATTAAGGTCCATGTCTCTGATTCATAAGCAAGAACTGGAAGGAAATATTTTGATTAAAAACTTTTTTTAAAACATAATGATAAACTTCTCTTGAAAGCTGTACAGTTTCCACCAAATAAACTCCTAGTCAAGTTTCATACTCCGATTATTTCTTCGATGCCCGATATCTGTTGTCCAAAGAGAGATGTAAGCATCCGTTACTTTTAAATTTGTTTCATTAACCACTAAATCTTCAATTTTTCTAAAAACATTGTACATCAATTTTGTTTTCTGTAAATTCATCTGTAATCTTACTTATTTACCCATGTCAGCAAGTTTCTGGAATGTAATTTTCAGCTCTGACAGGGTTACAGTAAAACGTCAAGTATTCCGTGGTAACTGGGGATGGCTGGACAAACATAGTTAATCTAAATTACGTTTTACTGAGTGAAATACATAAAAATCTCTTTAAACCATAAGATAAACATTCTTGTAGTATGTAAATACAAAACCACTTTATCATTACAACTTCTAGATGTTCATTTGTAGCACCTTTGTGCAATTTTCTTTGTAAAGCGCACAAGCAAATGTATCACATTTAGAAACAATTTTGTCTATCATGGGGTTGGTTTTTAATCATATCCTGTACGGTTTTCTGGTCAATACCAAATTCGGCTACAAGTGATGTAACGCTTTCACCTTTTTCACGCCATTTAATATTGTTACCCAAGCGGAGAACCTTTTTCACGCCATTTAAATTTTGTTACCCAAGCGGAGAACACGAACAAGCTTGCTTAATGTTTGACAGACAAAAGAGACTAGATTGAATTCATTAGAAATTTGACAGCTCACTCTGGCGGCAGAATGGGAAACCGCAACAATGATGACAAATACAGTAAGTTCGGCAAGAAGGATGATACAATATTTTTTAATTATGATGCAATATTTTTTAATTATGATGCAATTCTGTTTAAAAAACGCAGTAATGACTTCTGTTATTTTACGAATCCACTTGCGTAGAGAATTTAAAGAAAAATGAAATTTGTATGTACTACAGAGGGACCACGGCTAATCCGACACCACGGATAATTGAGACCCAGATAATCGGCGTTTTACCGTACTTGCAAAAATAACTGCCGTCAGCAAAACGAAGGTGGATTGCATTATCTCCATTAGTCATTATACTTTTGTTTTCCCAGTTCAGCGACTGAAAGTCATTCTGTAAAGTGACATTGAAGAGCTTGGAAGATATGGATTGACTCTGTAACGCCCCATTTTCATTTGTTATATGTGCCGTGTCTTTGAACAGTCGAACCTTTGAACTTGCATTTTCATAGATGTTGATAATATTAACGAATGTATCTACCTTCAGTACCGTAGGAATTACAAGATATAATAACTGCTCATGGTTTTACGGAATCAAAAGCCTTTTGATAAATAATATAAGCTATACATAGTGGCAGTTTATATTCATTCGCTCTTACAGTTAGTTCCCTCAATACATAAATATGATCTACAGCGCAGTAGCCATTCCTCAATTTGTTTTCTTGGGTGAGTCACGTCCAGTGTTAACTTTAAGCGATGCCAGTGAAGATTTTGCAAACGATTGATAGGATGCTGATGGGTCTGTAGTTCCTGATAACCACGCGATCCCGTCTTTTATGCAGCAGGATGACTAACATTTTTCCAGTCATCAGAAATCTTCCCTTCATTGAGACATCTAGTAAAAACCTGGTGGAGTGTAGTTTCTGTTATTTTTTACCGGCTTTTTAATCTTTGTATATAGGAGAGAATACATGGAAAATATTCACTTACTAGACTTAATTTTGAAACATGTGTCTGCGGATTTCAGCCTGAATGCTTTGTCAGTTTGCCTCCGTAGTCAGTTGGTCAAATATTTCCAAGATGAAGCATAGCAAAATAAAACTGTTCGTCTGTGACTACTCTTCCCGTTTCCTCTGTGCAACTCCTTCCAAATCTCCCATAGATGTTGGAAAAATATCCATTGGTGAAGGCTTATATTAGTGCGGTTTCCTAGTTTAAGCATGGGTAAGAATATTGCAAAACTGGCTCCCAGCATGAAATTCGGCACACTTATCATCCATTACAAACTGAATAAAAATCCGCCGGGACCCAAACTTAATGACACCCCTGGAGGCCATAATTCAAGATGGCGGACATAATTTTTAAGTTCATTTTTTTTTTTGTGTTCAAAGGGTCGATTCCTATGTTTTCGGGCATGCTGAATTCAAATAGTGTTTAAAAATATTTAATCAACAAGTTTTGTGAAATGCAGGAAGGAAGGAAGGTAGTTTGTTTTAACTAACCAACAATGTAAATAAAAAGCAACTTTATTATAGCACTTGAACAAAAAAGTATATAGTTTTCAGTTAGTGTTTTGAACTGTCCATTTCATTAATATTTAAAGCACAATACCACTATTAACAATATCAGTTCACACACTGTCCATCACATGTGCATAATGCTGTACATTCTAAGTTTCGACGCGCGCACTTACAATTTTTTATGCACATTAGTTTACAATTGTAACTGATCAACTCTGCGCAATCGGTTGAGGTTTCCTGTAAATCTGTCCAATGTGCCTCCACTGATAAATAAGATGATCGTTTCCACCCCAATCCGTTATATCCGGAATTTGCTGTTGCCTCAAGAGACATTTCTTCCAAATGTTAGCTTGCAAAATAGATCTTTTCACACGTTGTCTCAAGGCCCCTGACGTTTGTGGTATGTTTTCCAACATTTAGATTCCTTTTAGTAAAGATAATTCTTCTGCACTCGCTAATATCTGTTGTTGCATTTGCAGAATAATATAAAAGGACAGTGAAATGTTCAATTTCAGCAAAGTCGTCACAGGTTAAATTAAGCTCCTTTCGATTAAACGTATATGAACACTTCGATCATCTTGGGCATGTTCTTCCAAACATTCCACGCTTTCATTTTACCTATTCCATGGAAAGATGATACAGTATCACACCCAGTAAAAGCATGGACAAATGGGAGGACTTAGCAGGTGTTCACAGGAATTTTAAAATTTGTGAAAATTCCTTCACGCACGCTTTGAACATAAGACAGTAATGCAATTTACAGTTCCATTGTGATGGACCAGTATAAAAACTGTGTTTATTTTTAAATGTAAATGGACGATGTCATCGCTCTTTCCACGTTATTTTTTTAAACAACGCATAGCGACTGAAAAATGATTTTTCTTGTTGATTGTCACATCACTGATTATATTCTAAATCGGACTCTGCTTTAATATAAGCTTCTCTTCAGTATAGGAGGGCAGTTACGATTACTTAATGAGCGTAACGTGTGCGTTTAACATGAGAACACGAAAGGAATGAATTAGCTTGACCTGATGCAGCTACTCCAGCTTCAGCTAGAATATCAGTTCAACCTGATCCTTTACTCATTATGGCCATTTCAATATGCAGACCTCCCATCATCACAACAATCTTGTCTTCCCCGTAAAGATTAGGGAACTTACATTGCAGTTGTTTCGCTAATGCGTAAATTGGTTGGTCACCAGAGACAATAAGAACATTTGAATTTAAATTCAGCTCTTCAAAAATATCCTTTAAGGATCGATAAGCAATGAGCAACAATAGCAAGTGATTGAACTTTTTCACTGATTATTGGTAATAAAACTTGATAGCATTTGAAAATTTTGACTCACGATTCTTGCTCAGCTGAAAATCCAGACCATGAAAAGTTTTCAGCTGAAGCCTGTGTATTGGGGTTCTCGTCATTAATTTTTGGGAACACTTGATCTAACCATAATTTGACTGTCACGTCTACTGAACCTGATATTTGATCTCCCACACAAACAGTTGATAAAGACAACTCAGAATACTTTGGGGGCATTGTTACAGGAGATATTTCAGTAAATGATAAAGGAAGTTGTTTAGATACTTTATTTTCATACCCCCCTGGTCCCTAACAATTTTTAGGTTCTCTTTTCTAGGCAAATCTAAATCAGGGTGTTGAATAATGGTGATACTTGCAACATGAAATGAATTATGGGCATTCGTTGAAGAAGGGTTGCGATCAACATTGTCGATAATTGCCCTGGAAAAAACGTGCTGATGTAGTGAACGAGGGTCGACCTTTTGCAGTGATTGATAAGAATCACAAATGACCTCAATTGTCATAGATAGGACCTGCTGAACTGTGTGATGAGATGCCCATAAACCAAGATTATGGAGATTTTCAATCAGACCTGCTCCTTGTGCTTGAATAAATTTTAAGACAAAGATAAAGCGGAAGTGGTGTTTCACGATATGCTGGGTGCCTCACATGGCTGCTATCATGTCTCCGCACTGATTGTACAACATTAAAACGAATAAGTTGCGCGAGGGACTAAAAGAGGTGTTCGTGTATTTACATGTTCATCCATACATGGTCCTTCAAGAATCTTTTGTAATAGCAAAACCCAAAGTTTTAACACATTCTGTAGGAATTAATTTCTCAGTAAACGATCCTTCAAATTTTGGATAGTCCCCAAAAAGATCTCTACGAACAATTTTCACTTCTCGCACTAGACACATTCCATCACTCATTTCACAGTATTCTATCGCATCTCGAATGGCATCCTCACAGAATTCTTAAAGTAACAATTCTCTTCCAGATTTGCTGGACTCTAACCAATGACAATAGGTCATCTTTTTAAGTCTTGTACGATGGATTTCTGGCTCTTCGACACCAAAGTTTCGCATACTCTCTTCCATTTTCCGTGTTAGTGCAGCCAATTTAAATACTGGAGACAACTCTTCATTGTTCTTGTAAAAGCTTTCCATGTAGTCTACCAGTTGGGATAATGCTGATCCAAAGGCAAAATCGAAGAAATCGTTGTAATCTTTTCTGCCATCGCATTGCCGTTGTTGACTTCTAGCTCTTGTTTTAAATCGCAGATAACAAATTTTGCGGTATTTGGCTTTCTAGGGCTACTAAATCAGAAGAAGATAGTTTCGCTAAAATCTTTTCATCAGGAAGCTGCCTTGAGAAAAACATATTTGCCCCTATCTCCAGTGTTTCTGCGGAGACCAATTTTCCTTTTTCGGATCCATCACAAAACAGACACTAGTATTTAATATCCACTTTGAGAGTCTTGAGGGAATCGGTTGATGTTGACCGGTTCAGGAAACTCCTTTTTTTAACTATCATGGAGGCGTTTGAGCTTATGCTTATTAAATGTTGTTGGACAAGTCTTGTGGTACTTAGTCATGAGTGATGAGTCTGAGCTAGGCCATTTCCTTCATCCAGTTGTGACAAATCAATGTGATTAGGCAGACCATCCAGTCTTGAAAATCCAAGTAAGTCTCACTTAGAGTATTTAAACCTGCTTCTGTCCCATTAATAAGCGGTGCACCCGCGTTCTCATGGCATAAGACACTGATTCCAGTGGTTTGGCGGATGTGATTGTTCAGGTGTATCCTCTACTACTAGTTCCAATTTTCTTTTTCTTGACGTATTTATTTCATTTACAGCTTTCCTGAAAACCAAATAGTGTAATTAATGACAATGTTTGGAAAATTTATTAATGACAAAATTCATTGGCAAAAAAATTTGAAAACTAGAAAAAAAAAAACAATTTCATCAAAATTCCATTTTATCATAAAACCTATTGATTAAATATTTTTTAACACCTTATTTGAATTCAGCATGCCAGAAAACATAGAAATTGACCATTTGAACACAAAAAAAATAAATATTTAAGAATTATGTCCGCCATCTTGAATTAGGCCTCCAGGGGGGTCCTCAAGTTTGGGTCCCGGAGGAATCTTATTCAGTATATAACAAGTGATCCATGTGCTGAGTTTCATGCTGGAAGCCAGATTTGCAATATTTTTGTACTAATCACTATACACTGAAGAGCAATTTAATTAGAGACAGCTGGCGTTATGCAAATGTGGCGCTGTGGGCGGCCCTGTAAACGGAAACGACATGATGTATGCAGCGATCCGACAATATAAGGAGTGATGCGACGGGAATCGGTAAGAGTCTGACGCAGTATGGGTAAGACGAAGGATCTAAGCGTTTTTGATCGTTTGCAAATTGTCGGGGCCCGACGAATGGGTCACTCCATCTCGAAAGTCGTGCAGACACTGGCATTTTCACGAGCCACTGCGTCACGGGTGCACCGTGAGTACATCGAATCCGGTAAAACCATCCCTGCAAGGGCCAACTGCCGTGGACAACAGCGTGTGGATGAGCGGGGTCATAGTCTGCTAGCTCGCATTGTAACAGCGGATAGACGGGCCACAGTGCAAGAAATCACTTAGCAAGTTAACGCTGGTGCACAAAAACGTGTAAGCAGCCACACCATCCAGAACCATCTCCTCGCTATGGGGTACAGAAGCCATCGTCCCACGAGGATACCGCTGCTGACCGCACATCACAGGGTGCAAATATTAGCATGGGCGCGGGAACATCGCCACTGGACCCTAGACATGTGGAAAAATGTTGCCTGGACCGATGATTCGAGATTGACGTTGGTACATGCGGATGGCAGGATACGAGTACGGCGCAAACCACATGAAGCGATGGATCCTTCTTGCCAGCAGGGTACTCTTCAAGCTGGTGGGGGTGGCATTATCGTCTGGGGAATGTTTACGTGGACTGAAATGTGATCCCTGGTACGTGTGACATCGTCCCTCACAGGTCAATGTTACCGGGATATCCTGGATGACCATTTGCTCCCGTTTGTGCGTCTTCAACATCCCACTGGGGACCTCATCCTGCAACAAGACAATGCACCGTGCCATCGCTCCCGAATTGTATCCGAATGGTTGGATGAACACTCCACCGACGTGACCTCGCTTACTTGGCCAGCTAGGTCACCTGACCTCAATCCCATCGAGCACATCTGGTATGCCATCGAGAGAGATGTTCGAGGTTCTGACCCCCTCCATTAAATCTTCGTGAACTGTGGGAGCTTGTTCAGGGGTCGTGGATCCGTATGGCTTCCCAACGCTTCCGATGTCTTGTCGAGTCCATGCCGAGACGAATCGCCGCCGTCATCAGGGCGAAAGGTGGTGCTACACGTTACTAGACATGTATCTCTAATTCAATTGCTCTTCAGTGTGTAAGAGAAACTTGGATCTGAAGTAGATCTAGATGTAGTCATCGCTGACTATTATCAAGGGATTTGTTCCTGACACTGAAATGATCGAGAAATTCGTGAACATTACAATGGATTGTGGTAAACGGAGCACTTGAAATGAAATACGGCCATACTGTATCAGTCTCAGTTAACCTTGACTGAAACGCGTTTTCTAATAAATCATGCGATTTCAAAATACCAAGCCGCTTCCCAACAAAAATAAGATGTTAATTTTAATCCATTTAAAGCTCAAACAAATTTGAAAGTAGTAACATAATCTGTATGTTGTTTTCTTTTACTTATTTCCCGATGTCGTCTTTTCTTACTGGCTGTGTTAAGTTCGGGTTTTCTTGATTAGATGGAGGTACTTTTGCGAGTACGTCTGATATTTGCGTAGTTAGCACATTTTTCTGCTTTTTTAAACTGTACGACGTAAATCTCTTCTTGATTTTTTTTTTTTTCAAACTTTTCTTTTATGGCATTATAAAGGTTCTCTGAATTTCTTCACTAATAGGTCTTAATTACCTCTAATCTGGAGAAACTTCTCAGCAATGGGTTTTCTTTGCGAATCAAATTTAGAAAGAGCGTCACGTTCTTTTGTTTCAAGTCCTCTACCTCTAAATGCAGTAATAAGTATATCATAAACTGTAAAAATTCACGGAAAATTTCTAAAAACGTACAGCAAGTTTCCGTAGTCAGAAATTTAGTTTTTCAGAAAAGTCTGTTTCAGGGTTTTCTGTATTTATACAGAAATTTCGCAAAATCAAAGACTCCGAAGTTTTCAGTTTTACACCAGATAATCTTTGCGCAGCAGTGTGGTTCGAACCAACATCGTTTGGGTTGGTTCAACAGATAACGCACGTCTTAAGGTGGTTCCACCTAAAATCTCTGGCATATACTTCCGATGGTAAAACTTTTTTACATATTTTCTTCGCAATTAATGTATTCCTAAGGATGAAAATTTGCACATCGATAAAACTAAGTTATAGCATGGGATACTTAATACGTGCTAAAACATAACCATAACTAAGCAATCCAACATATGTTTGTCTGCTGACGTCATCAATGTACAGGTCGCGCCATCTATTAACAGGTCTGAACATTACTCAAAGAAAAAGATTGATTTTTAATATAATTATGGTTATGTTTTAGCAAGTATTAAGTATTCCATGCTATAACTTAGTTAGTTTTATCAATGTACAAATTTTCATCCTTAGGAATACATTAATTGCGAAGAAAATATTAAAGATATTTTATCATTGGAAAAACTTAAGACAGAGATTTTAGGCGGAACACCTTAACTGAGTCAGAAAGACTAGGAAACCTGACTCACGTTCATAGCAAAAATAATTGGGCGCTGATGAATTTTTTTTTGTCATTAATGCGAGTGATTTAGTCATTTCATTTTGTGTTGGAGCCTATTTATTTTTTTGAATATATTTGTAATAATTTTATTTTTTCTGTAGGAGGACTTATCAAAATTAAGTATTATTCATCGTGATTTTTCAAAGTAACAGAATACTTTGGAACTTGATCTTTTTATACTGACAATAACTTTCAATTTATCTTTAAAAAAAGGTGAAATGTATTGTTTTATAATTTCACAAAACTCTCAAATATAAAATTTACTCTTGATAGCTATAATTGCTTTTGTCTTAAAGGGTCCAAAGACTCATACATAGACATCGTGCAATCACATGTACAGTAATTTAAGTACCCGTTTTTTTATAGTAACACAATATGCACTGAAGAGCAATTAAATTAGAGATACCTGTCTAGTAACGTGTAGCACCACCTTTCGCCCTGATGACGGCGGCGATTCGTCTCGCCATGGACTCGACATGACACTCGAAGCGTTGGGAAGCCATATGGATCCACGACCCCTGAACAGGCTCCCACAGTTCACGAAGATTTGATGGAGGGGGGTGGGGTGGGGGTCAGAACCTCTAACATCTCTCTCGATGGCATCCTAGATGTGCTCGATGGGATTGAGGTCGTCAGGTGACCTACCTGGCCAAGGAAGCGAGGTCACGTCGGTGGAGTGTTCATTCAACCATTCGGATACAGTTCGGGAGCTGCATTGTCTTTTTGCAGGATGAGGTGCCCAGTGGGATGTTGAAGACGCACAAACGGGATCAAATGGTCTTCCAGGATATCCCGGTAACGTTGACTTGTGAGGGACGATGTCACACGTATCAGGGATCCCATTTCAGTCCACGTAAACAGTCCCCAGACGAGAATGCCACCCCCACCAGCTTGAAGAGTACCCTGCTGGCAAGAAGGATCCACCGCTTCATGTGGTTTGCGCCGTACTCGTATCCTGCCATCCGCATGTACTAACTTGAATCTCGATTCATCAGTCCAGGCAACATTTTTCCACATGTCTAGGGTCCAGTGGCAATGTTCCCGCGCCCATGCTAATCTTTGCACCCTGTGATGTGCGGTCAGCAGTGGTACCCTCGTGAGACGATGACTTCTGTACCCCATAGCGAGGAGACTGTTCTGGATGGTGTGGCTGCTTACACGTTTTTGTGCACCAGCGTTAAATTGCAGAATGATTTCTTGCACTGTGGCCCGTATATCCGCTGTTACAATGCGAGCTAGCCGACGATGACCCCGCTCATCCACACGCTGTTGTCCACGGCAGTTAGCCCTTGCAGGGATGGTTTTACCGAATTCGATGTACTCACGGCGCACCCGTGACGCAGTGGCTCGTGAAAATCCCAGTGTCTGCACGGTTTTCGAGATGGAGTGACCCATTCGTCGGGCCTCTACAATTTGTCCACGATCAAATGCGCTTAGATCCTTCGTCTTACCCATACTGCGTCCGACTCTTACTGATTCCCGTCGCATCACTCCTTATATTGTCGGATCGCTGCATACGTCATGTCGTTTCCGTTTACAGGGCCACCCACAGCGCCACATTTGCATAACGCCAGTTGTCTCTAATTCAATTGCTCTTCAGTGTACAATAGCTGGAGAACAAAATGGGGAGGGGGATATCCTGCGCCACAATAACCAAAACTTATGCTATACACAATACCCGATCTCACTGCAAAATCATATCCTTAGAAAGATCGAAATTTAACAGTTAATCAAACCTTAATTATTCCCACGAATCGCTCCTATTACCGGGCATTTTTCGTTATGTGGATACAGAAAAGTGAGGACGAAGTTTTTCCTTTAATATATGAAAAGAATTACGGAAAGAGTCCTGAAAATTTTGAATTTACCGTCAATATAATAAAGGAATTGCGGAAAGCTTTATAAAAATTCAGAATTTTCCTGGCGCAAGTAAAATTCGTGAAATTCAGATTTCTTTCCGTTATTTCACGGAAAAGGTTTTATCAGAAATATGCTTCGTTAATATACAAAAAGATCACGGAAAGTGGCTCGTGAATTTCAGAAAACTTTTTACAATGTAGTTCATAAAACTGTCTTCATTTTACCAAGGATTCTGTTGTGTACTACCAAACATGATTTCAGTCGCATTGAGAAAATACGAGGAATACCATATCTGGTTTGCTTCGGGGTTTTAATGAGCATTTGTTTGAACACATTCTTCTTGGGTTTATGTAAAATAACATTACTATCTAAATCAGGGTTCTTTAACCCGTTCTGTGGGCCATTAGTTGTGCATGAGTTCTTTTTGGTGGCCCGCGAGACCTTTTCGACTTTAGAAAATTCTGAAATGGAAAAAAATATTAAAAGTAATAAAGTTAGTTCATTTTTTACCAGTTTGTTGCTGTACATTAGTTTTGCCCTTTGATTCATCATCATCGTCAACCATTATCAATCCACTGCTGGACGAAGGTCTCTCCAAGCCTCTTCCACAACGGTCTGTCTTGTGCCAGCCTCCTCCATGTCACTCCCGCATGCTTTCGAATTTCATCCACCCATCTTCCATGTGGTCTTCTCCTGTCGCTTGGAATCCAATCTAAAATTTCGACTGTCCATCGATGGTCTGTCCTTCTAGCAGTATGTCCAGCCCATTGCCATTTCAGGGATTTTACTCTGATCATGATGTCTTCCACTCTTGTCATTTTTCGGATCCACGAGTTCCTCTTCTTATCTCTCCTGGTTACACCAAGCATGCACCTCTGCATGCTTCTTTGAGTCGTCTGAAGCCTTTGTATGTCTCTTTTAGTTGAGGCCCACGTCTCTGCACCATACGTAAGCACTGGAAGGATGCATTGATCAAACACCTTTCTTTTAAGACATAATGGCATATTGCTCTTGAAAATTATGCTGTTTCTTCCAAAAGCTCTCCAGGCAAGTTTTATACGCCGATTAATTTCTTCATCAATGTGACCCTCACTTCATATCTGCTGTCCAAGATAAATGTACGCATCTGTTATCTCCAGCTTTTCTCCATCAATCAATAAGTCATTTCTTCGAAAAGTATTGTAAATCACTTTTGTCTTCTGAAAGTTCCTTTTTTAATCCCACTTCTTTACTCTTGTCAGCTAGTTCCTGGATCATACTCTGCAGCTCTGATGGGGTAGTTGCAAAAATGACTACGTCATCAGCAAAATGAAGGTGGGTTAGATAATCTCTATTAATCTTTATCCCTTTGTTTTGCCATTCAGTGATTGAAAGACATTTTCCAATGTGGCATTAAAGAGCTTGGGAGATATGGTGTCACCTTGTCTCCCTCCCTTTCCAATTTTTATGTGTACTGTATTCTCAAACAGCCGAATCTTTGCATTTTCATACATGTTATTAATAATATTAATGTATGCATCTTCAACACCGCAGGATTTCAAAGCCATTTTAACTGCTGATGGTTTCACTGAATCAAAGGCCTTTTCATAATCGATAAAAGCCATGCAAAATGGAAGTTCATATTCCCTCGCTCTTTCAATTAGTTCTCTCAGTAGGTGGATATGATCTATTGTGCTGTAGCCACTCCTGAATCCAGCTTGTTCTCTCGGTTGAGCAATGTCCAGTGTTACCTTCAAGCGGTGTGAAAGAACTTTAGTGAAGATTTTATAAACCACTGATAGGAGACTGATAGGTCTGTAGTTCCTGAGATCCTCAATGTCACCTTTTTTATGTAACAGGATCATTGTAGCGTTGTTCCAATCCTCAGGAATCTTTCCTTCATTAAGGCATCGAGTGAAAACTTGGACTAGTACTGTTTCAATTTCTCCACTTACTTCTTGTATGATGTCTACAGTAATTCCATCTCCTCCTGGAGCTTTTCCCCGCTTCAAGTTCTTGATTGCATGTGCAACTTCTGCTGAGAGGACTGGAAGAACTCTGGTACTGGTGCCTTTCATGATGTCTGGAGTACATATATCATCTTTTTCATATAATTTGGAGTAGAAATCTTTCACGCATGTCAAAATTTCGCCTCTATTTCTTGTTACAGAACCATCTTCTTTTCTCAGTGCCATAATCTGGTTTCTTCCCTTACTGAGATTTTCCCTTTGCTATCTTTAGGCTCTGGTTTGTTTATACTAAAACTTTCCTTTCCGAAAAAGATTTAATTAACATGATACGTATGTTACAAAGAAGTCTGAAGTAGTTACCTGATGTGCCTACATTTTGAGCACTCTTGAAAAGTTTAAAAATATATAATTTATCCCAACATAGCTTACTGCAAGTTTGGGAATTTTAAGTCTATGCCCCCAAGGTACCTTCTGAAATTACACTCTTTAAAAATTGAACAGGTATATACAATAATTATCCTTAAAGCATGGGCATATAGGTGAAACACAGAAATTTACGATTTATTAATCAAAGGGCTTTGGTTGGAATCTTGCATTGCGAAATAATATTTTAAAGAGGAAATACCGATCACATTGCTTAGGAATGATTCGATGACTCCAGTTGGAATTTTTTTCTTTTAAATTAGGCCATCCGAATAGAAGGGCTCAAATTTATTTTGAAATATTCTATCCACACTTAATATTTAAAACGCACTGAGCTTGTTTCCTCGCAAAGCAGACAATTGAACACCTGGAAAGTAGAACTGATTTTTTCAGGGTTTTTTTTTACCCCCTATGGGAATTAAAAATTTAGCACAAATTTTTTTTCTGTGGAAAAAAAAAACTCTTTAAAATGCCGTATATGCCAGGGAGGGACAGCTCTGCCCGTGTGGGTGTGTGTGCGCGCGTCTCTGTCTGCCTGCCTGACACCCTTCCACAAAGTGTCTCTACCAATCTATTTTTTTAGACCAGACCAGAGCAACTGCCCCCCCCCCCCCCCCCAAAGGTAAGCTTCTGGATTCTCCCGTGATTTCCGGAACAAAAGCATTTCACCCTTTGATGTAATTAGCCGATGAATCTCACCCTTTGATGTAATTAGCACGCAGGAGATACACAACATTTGGAACGCCGTGATGTCAAATGCGGTGTTGTCACCTTTCCAGAAATGTTGCTTAAATTCCTTAACCTTTTGCGTTTCATATTTTGAAACTTTCATAGCAATACTTAAAGCAAAAAAAAAAAAAAAAAAGGTAATTTACACGCACATGTCATTCTTGTACAGACAACATTTCGCAAAAGTTGAAATCCTTTATCAAACAAAGTTTAATTTAAAGTTGAAAACAGTTTTCGAATTTTCCTTAACCTTCAAAGAAAAATACATTTTACACATTTGCTTTGATTTTAATACCTGAAACAAACTAAAGATTTTGCTAATCAGAAAATTTTTGCACGAGAGTTTAATCTTTGATATTAAAACAAATCTTCTTAGTTATTAGAGGCTTTGCATCCTCTTTTCCTCTGTGGTATATGGAAAAAACCAACTTAAATCGCATGAATAATGTATAGCTGAAGTTTATTTTTACTTCTGGGTAATAAAGATTTCATGCTAAACTGTACTTCAGTATCGTTGCAAGACAACACGTTTTAGGACTGGCGGTTGGCTCTCATAATTCTGCTAATTCTGTAAACACAGGAAATTTATGATGCAGAGATTTCGCTAAAACCATCTACTGATCTTTTCGCTATGCTTACCAATACGTTTAACGCTTTAGGTCATTTCCACGCGAGCGTATATTATGCAAATTAGATTGCAGTAGATGTTATTTACTTGCGCAGCGTTTTAAAGAATCCCCCTTTTTGTCTGCTTCATCTTGCCCCCTGAAGCTTGCACGATCCTCATTTCGTTGTAATCCGCAAATTTAAGTTTTGCATTGGATTTCAGGGGGAAAGCCTCCGCATCACTATTGCCTGTTTTGTGTTCAAGCAACTCTAGAATTGTGCCATTTGGAAAACAATGGATTTTGGAGATTGTAAACAAGGGAGACGAGAATCAACACATCTCTTGCTTAGGCACGTATTTCAGCACCGAAGAGCTTTGTCCTTTTCCATGATCAGTGTCTTTAATGATCAGAATGGAGGAGCTTTTTACGTCAGAAGAAAAATGTAAAACTTTGTTTTACGAGAGAGACGTCATGTTTCCAGCTCGTAATACTTTGATCTTTTTGTGAATGTATGGATATAATCTATCTTAGGAGAACAGGCTCAATTGTGAGCATCGCTTAGGGGTGTTTGTTGCTGATTTTCCAGAAAGTCGCACGAGAGTGAGTGACTGAGGTTTGAAAGAAAAATTACAGCGAATTTTCATAATATAAAAACATTGGCCTAATTTCGAATTGATATATATACACTATATTGACAAAAGTCACCGAACACCTAGAAGAGAAACACAATATAGCATTTATTGACATACATTAGTACGGCGTCAGTCCACCTTTGGCCTTAATGCATGCACTGACCCTTCGAGAAATGCTTTTGACAAGGATTTGGAACACAGCCATGGGTATGCGCTTATATTTAGTACATAATGCTGCCGCTAACTGTTCCTTAGTAGTAGGCATTGGTTCTAAACTTATGTGGTGCTCTAATTCTTCCCATAGGTGCTCTATGGGATTAAGATAAGGGCTCTCTGCTGGTCAGTCCACACACGATACAGAATTATCGTCAAGCCACGCCGTAACAGTCCTTGCTTTATGGCTCGGTGCGCTATCCTGCTGGTGCCAACAAGGCTCGGTTCCATGGTATTGCCACAGAGTTGGTAGGGCATAATTGTCCAGAATATCGAGGTAGACGAGCTGGTTAACAGGGTTGTCCACGATAACCAATGGGCCGGGACCATACCACGAAAAACACCCCCACACGAGTACACTGCAAGCTCCAAACTTGACGGTAGGAACAGTACACTGTGGTAAATAGTGTTTCCCCGGCTGCCGCCATACCCACACACCGCCATAAGACTGATGGATCGTGTATCTGGATTCATCAATCCATAGAACCCGTTTCCATTGATCTATGGTCCACGATAAATGTTCTTTACAGCATACTAAACGACGAGTAGCATTCCGAGTGGAGACGAAAGGCTTATGAGCAGCCGCACGACCACGGTAACCCATGGAATGAAGTTCTCTGCGAATGGTACTTGTACATACCGAGGTTCCAGTATTTTTAATCACCTGTACACTGAGGTCTTGTGCAGTACTCCGTCGATTGGCTGTAACAACTCTCCTGAGGCTTCGACGCCCCTATCACAGATTTTCTTTGGTCTGCCGGTACGTTTTTCTGCTTCGGGCACCCCATGTGCCTTCCACTTATTCAGTGCATCCAAAACAGTTTACTTGGGTATGTTTAAACGCCTCTCGGTTTCTCTTATGGACAACCCACTAATGTAACACCCAACAATCTTTCCTTTCTCAAATTCAGTTCTCTCCCACCGCGACATTTTCACTCAACCTCACTGTGGGATATGATCAAGGTCAACTGCAGGCTTGTTTTTATATGATGTGCAGCTGTACCGTGCATCTTAACAATGCAGGATATCCATTCATTTGCTTTTGAAGGTGTGACCGGTGACTTTTGTCCGTGTAGTGTATACTGCTCTGTGAACTTTACCTGCGCCACCGTTCGGTCTCCATGCGCGCTCATTTTTTTAGGCTGGGGGTGGTCATAATGTAATGGCTGATCGGTGTATACTACTACTGTTAAATGTATTTTTTTTTTTTTTTTTGTGCGAAAGCATTTTGTAATTGAAATGGCTTCCGCTCTTGCAATATGGGCAACATCACCGCATGGTTCTAAAATGCATACTCTTTTTGAGCACTTTTAACCATTTCTCTTGTCATATGCCTGCAAATTTTGTTCTCATTTTGCATGAGGAATGGACTGCGGCAACAAAATGTTGAAATGGCAAGATGGCTTATTTGTTTCGCATCGGACGATTTCATGCAATTGTGACAGAACGCGAGAACTGTTTTTCCCAGTAGGATTTCAGATTAAGACAGTTATTCAGATTTACAGAGCGTTAGTTTTTTTGACCAAAATGCTTTATAAGGTCAGAAACTGAACACAGTTAAAAAGAAAATGTGTATGTGACTGCGAGGAAGTAAGGTTGATACACATGGATCTGAGCTTTGGATTATGGGCACTCTCTCCCAGGGCAAAATTCTATTTGAAATAGAAGTGGACTTTTAGTTTTACGGGGATTACTAGGACTCGTGGAGGATTATGTTAACTGTTAATCTGCAATACGTGTGTGCATATACAGAGATGAATATAATTGTTATGCACTTAATGTGTCTTCTTACATCACATTCCTATGTTATTTGCATACATTATGCACCGAAAGGACAATTTATTATTTCAAATCCACCTAATTACATGTGGTCTCACCTTTCGCCCTCACAGAAGCAGCAACACGTCGTGGCGTGGACTCTACCAGGTGTTGAAACATTCGAGTGGTACTGTGGGCCATGATTCCAAAGTTGCCATCCGCAACACGCCACGAAGTACGATTGGTGGGTTTCGAGCTCAAATGCAACGCTCCACTTCGTCCCACAGACAGGTTGGGTTCAAATCCGGAGCCCAGTTGAGGCTTGCGTACACGCTGGAATGCTCCTTTAACCAGTCCTGCTCCAAATAGGAGCGTTGAGTCAGTGTATTGTCTTGTTGAAAGAAGGCATCTTATTGTGAAAATGGATAGCCATGAACGGGTGTAGGTGGTCGGGGAGTACGTTATTACAGCCTTGTGCGGCAATGGTGGTCTCTGTAGATACAAGGGATCCCGAGGTGGCTCACGGAAACACTCCCCAGAACATTGCACCGCCTCAACAGGCCTCTAACACTTCACTTACCAGTTGGAATCCATCGTCTCATACGGTCGACGTCACACCTGCAAACACCCGTCTGCGTGTTGCAGTTGGGACTTCGATTCTTCTGATCAAGCTACCCGTTTGCAGCCTCATAGCCCCGTGGCATCACGTTAGCAAAGTTCCTCGACGCGGTTGTCGGCTGCTGTGGCTCATTTGTGCCACCCTACGCCAAATAGTTTTTGCGTAAACTTTCGTTGAATCCTGACCTGACGTTATTCTCTTCACTGTGACTCTTAGTTCCGACGTTACGATACCGAAGAAGCGGCGCTAACCTTGAACATCAACTTCCGGTTTACAGCCCTATTTTACTTAGGAGCTGTCGGTTTTAATACGATTTTGGCACACACGTTAAAAAAACAAACGTTCTGCAGTCGCTGAGATGGAGCACCGTATCTTACTCGCACACTTTCACTGACTATTTGCCCACAATCGAACTCACTCAGTGCCGTTCAGTGGCGCAGTGGTCTAAGCATTGGTTTCTGATTATTCGTCCGAGATGGATCCGGCCTCAAATCTCGGTTAGGCATGGATGTTGTGTTTGTCTTACGGCACTGGCTCTCTCCCATCCCTGGAACCAGTGGCCCTAAATTAGGGACGGGCGACTGCTTATAGCCACTGAGTAGCTCACGGTCGTAGTTGAAACAAACAAAAAAAAAATCTCGCTCAGTTGCCTTATTTAAACATTATCACAGTCGCGGGTGTGTTATGCAGCCAGGTATCTTACCTACTTATAAGAGTCAGGGTTTTCATCTGGTGGAATTATTGTGGCGGGGTTGGCAGGTTTGTGGATCGGTGAGGTATCTGTGATCAACTGTGCTTTTATTGTATATTTTTGTAAGTGGAGTGAGGTGTATAGCAAAGAGAAATTTTCGGGGTTTCAAAGAATTGTGCAGCCGATAAAGAGAAAGCAAGAAAACCGGAAAAGCACCAGGTAAAGAAAATAACCGCAAAGATACTTTCTCTGTGACTTCAATATGACTTTTACTTTTTTATACCAAAGAGTAGGAAAATATTGCTCTTAATTTTTCGTGATGAGAATGGAGACAGTTCATTAGTTTATAAGAAGTACGCGTACTCTTCTACACAGAGGGAGTTCAAAACAGGGACGAGAGAAACCCGGCTCAATACATGATTCATAGCCTATCCGTACAGGTGGATATTACTGGAACAGGCAAATTCGGTATTAAAGAAAAAAGTTCATTGGCGCAATATAGGAATTTAAGCAATTTTACGAAGGAAGTTGTTTTTGTAAAAGAAGAAAAAGTGGTATTAGGAGCAGGAGTTCCTGATAGGGATAAAATGAAGAGCAGTGGATTATAGACTTCAACAGAAAAGTGATTCTTTAAGCGGGCAGTTGATGCCATCGATTGTTGGAGATCGTGTCGGTGGAACCTTACGGCATTCTAAGTGAAAATTTATTTCGGCAAATATTTTTTGTTTATATGAGTATTCCGAGTGATGATGAAAAACATAAGAGTTGTGTCCGATAAGTATCCGGATTTTTATTCCTATCAATTACAGGAGAGAAATAAAAAAAAAAATACAGGATGCATAAATATGATACTCACATATGTAATACAGTGATACGAACAGTCAGTCACTTTTCCACGTATTCTCCGTTCAGCACAATGCATTTCCTCCACCGATCAAGTCGATTCATTCCGGTTGCGAAGAAATCAGCAGGGGTGTTACGTATACATTGAGGGACAGTGGCTCGCAGATCGTCCATGCTCTCATAGTGGTGGCCACGAAGACTATCCTTCAGGGGACCGAAAACATGAAAATCGGATGCTGCCAAGTCCGGACTGTGAGCAGGGTGCAGAAGAACGGTCCGCCTCTGTTTTGAGATTTCTGCTTCCACTGGTTTAGCAATATGCGGGCGAGCCAACACTTGATTGTTTTTCAATGTTGGCAGTTTGGTTCGGATACGCTGCGCAAGTTTCCCCAGTGTCTTCACAAAGGCCTTTGTATTTATTGTTTTATTTTTTGCCAAGTACTCAACCAAAGGGATACAGTGTTTGTTCCAGAAGACAGTAGCCATGACCTTGGACGTTGATGAACCAACTTTGAACTTCTTTGATGGGGGCGAATTCGGATGACGCCATTGCATATTTTGCCGTTTTGTCTCCGGTTCGAACTGATGAACTCACATTTCATCGCCTGTGATTATATGCACCCAAAGAATGCGTCACCTTTCTCATCGTAGCGCTGGACCAGTTCATTGCAAATGTCTAACCTTTGGCGTTTATGCATCGCTGTAAGCATTCGGGGTACCCATATGGCACAGATCTTCCTGTAGTTGAGATGTTCATGAATAATTCGTAAAACAGAATCTTGACTGACATCCAATTCCATGGCAATATCCCGAACACGAATGCGTCTGTCACCTTTAATCAAGTCGGCAACCCGTTTAATCGTTTCATCAGTCACCGCAGTGTTAGGCCTACCTGACCGTGCCTCATCTTGAAGGCTCCCGCGGCCAGCTTTGAACTTCGTAATCCCCTTTATAAACACTGGAACGAGTCATAGCCGAATCACCATATACCGTCCGAAGTCTTCTCGTAATGTCCACGGTCTTTGCGCCTGCTTTCGTTAAAAATATCACTACTGCTCGAACTGAACACTTAACGTAGCCGCCATTGTTTTTGATCGAAAGAGCCACCTAACATTAGCATCAAGCCGCTCCGCTTTTACGGCGCTTCACTGAAAGTAGTCGTAATAATTTCACGCATACATACGATTAAACACACGGCTTTGTATCGATAGGAATAAAAATCCGGATACTTATCGGACACCCTTCGTATTTAACAAGAACCTGTTCATATTAGCTTACATTAGATTTGATAGCCATTTTGTAGTGCGTGACTCTGACATACGTCCTCAAGAAAGTAGGGAAGAAAGAGAGGAAAACCCAAATGTTTGGTATAACAAATTAGTAAAAACATGCAATACATTGATTATGATAGGCTTTCCAACATACCAGAAACCATTACTCAAGTTATGAGGATAATGGCTGTAGAATAAATCTCGCTCTTATGTCCTGACCTTTGGCTTCATTTCGCCCATTTTCAACAGGGCTCGTCCTCAGGTGGTCTCCTACCACATAGGAAAATTTCATCGAAATCGAACCATTTTTACGCAAGTTATGACGCATAAGGGCAATGGAATGGATCCCGCTCCTATGTCCTGACCTTTGACCCCATTTTACCCATTTTGAATAGGGTTTGTCCCCAGGTGGTCCTCTACCACATAATAAAATTTCATCGAAATCTAACCATTTTTACGCGAGTTATCGTGCTGACAGACAGACAGACGGACAAAGCTGGAGCGTACACGCTTCAACCTACGGTTGTAAAGGGTAAAAAACCGTTTTAAGTTGCTGTCCGTGTAAAACAGCACATCAGCATAACATAACTACACATTTATGGTAATATTGGGTTGTCGGAAAAGTCATGACGTATTTTAGCCATGTTTTGCAAAGGTCATTTATTGATAGAAAGAACAATGATCAATCAATGACATAATGCCCGTTTTGTTCGATAACATGCCATCTTTCAGTGAGCTGCAGAATGCCTCGTTCATAGAAGGACCTGTCTTTCGTGGCGAAAAACTGTACAAGGTGCTGATTTGCAGCCTCATCTGAATTGAACGTTATGCCACGCAAGGACTGTTGAAGAGAGCGAAACAAGTGGAAGTCTGACAGCGCAAAGTCAGGCGAGCATGCTGGGTGTGGCAACACATCCCACCTAAGCTTCAATAATTTTTGGCGGGTGATCAAACTTGTGTGTGGTCTCGCGTTGTCGTGACAGTACACATTTGAATTGATTGTTTGGTTCCGTGGTAAACACACCTTTAAAATCCCACCACACTGAGACCAGAAACTTCCGCTGATGAATGTCTGCTTTGGATGTCGTTTGAGGCGAAGCAGCACGTCGGGACCAAGACCGTTTGCACAGCACATTGTTGTACACAATCCACTTTTCGTCACCAGTTATGAGTCGCTTCAAAAAAGGATCGTTTTCCTCACGTTTAATGAGTATATCGCAGATGTTTATACGCGCCGTCAATTGGGCTTCTTTGAGTTCATGAGGAACATTTACATCGAGCTTGCTTACGTATCCCAGCTTCTTCAGAAGCTGGGATACGTAAGCTTGAATGATGGATGTGCAATGTGTCTGCAATCTCTCGTGTTGTGTAACGTGGTTTTGACTCGATCAATGCCTTGATTTGGTCATCAACCTTGGTGGGCTTCCCGGACCGAGGAGCAATCGTTGAGGTCAAAATCACTAGCACGGAGTTTTGCGAACCACCGCTGGCCCTGACGTTCTTGTAGAGAATTATCACCGTACATGTTACGCAACTTTTCACAAGCTTGACGCGCGTTCTTCCCTTTACAGAAGTAAAACAGTAAAATATGGCGAAAATGCACAGTTTGGTCTTCCATCTTCAACTTGATGTCAAATCTCCGCAAATCAACCAAATCGCTCACTATTCCTTTTAGACTGCAGCTAGAACTGGCACCTGTCGAATGCCATAGCGATAATGGAGCTGCGCATGCCTCGAGTACTTCCCCAACCACCATCGGGTGCCAAAATACGTCATGATTTTTCCGACAACCCAATAGCTTAGCTATTTTATTAGTTACGCATGCTTTCCTTCAACTGTTACTAAATAAATTGATGACGAAATGATTGATCGCAATATTTATTGTGAGAAACTTATGGATTTAAAAGAAAATAAAAGAAATTATGTTTGTATGCTTATGTTTTGTGCGTTTTGCACGTACGCATTCTAATCCAGGTATCTTAAGAACAGGTAATACGCGGGGTTGCTAAAAAAAGTAAATTTTTTTGCGAAAGAGTTTGTTGTTTCGTTATGTGCTCTTCAAGCGAGACTGCTACCCAAATATTAAAACAAAAGTTGTACTTTGTCGTTATTAATACTTTGAGTGTCAGTGACACGTCTAGAGGGTGCAAAGCTTTCTTTTACCCAGTGGCAGCGACGCGTCTAGCGCGTACAAACGCTTCTCCAACTCAGTGCCATGGACGAAGCGTCCATGACACTGAGTTGGAGAAACGTTTGCACGCGCTAGACGCGTCGCTGCCGACACTTGGTAAAGGAAATCTTTGCACGCACTAGATGCGTTGCTGACACTTAAAGGGTTAATAAACAAATATTTATCTTAATACTAACAATAAATATTTAATGAGTTCCAAAGACTTATCCTTAAGTATAGCTGTTTTTAGTTATGCATATTATGGATTAATTTTCGTACAGTACTAAGAAACTTTAAGCAACAAACCAAAGAACGGGCTGGAATTCAGCATATTGAATATGATCAAAGTAACCAGGCAAGGGATAAAAATGATTACTCGTTTGAGAAAAAACTGCTGGGCTTTTAAAGGAATGAAGAAGCGCCTCTGACAAGCATGCCTTAATCATAGCTTATTTGTTTTTTGTTTTATTTGCACGTTTATAGCTGATCTACCGAATTTCGTAAACAACACCTTGATTAGGCTGTAAGACCACCCACAATTTTTTTTTCAATTCCTTCGAATTAACTACAGATCTTGACGTAAATTTAGTATCAAAGCAATTAACTGCATATTGATTGGGTTATTCAAACAATTGCATTTACGAATTCTATTGATTTTTTGAAGGTTTAATCGTGATTCAACACCCAATAACCGAAGCTATTTAATGGTTTCCGAAACACGTCATAAGGATTACCGTTCAGTCTACTACGCCGCATAAATTCTGCCAAGATATATTCCAGGTGGTGAAACACAGTGATCTGGTGCTTCTTATTAAGCCACATCCACGACTGCTACGTCCGCTTTCTATATTAAAGGTTAGTTCGTCGGTAATCTCATCGACGACGCTGTATTTGTGGATGCCTTTCAAAGATTTAAATTATGCGTGTTTCAGGTTCTTTGCTTTATATCTGCCAAAACTGTCAGAATGGACATTTAATCCCTTTTTAACACGTTTCGGAAGAAAACTAAATCTTTCTGCGCAGTTTAACACAAATCTAATGGAGTAATTCTGTACAAAGGAATGCTATGTGCTATTATTTTAAATGGAATATTTAACGTGGCAATTCCTGACATTTTGCGTCGTACCCGTTAGGTGAATATGTACTAATATATAGCGGACACTTACAGCTCAGTTACATACATACCAGAATAGAAAATGCTTATATTATGAAATTATGTATATAAACTACGTATTTTAATAGATCAGCAACGCAGATAAAATTCAAAGTTATCCTATGTTAAGTTTAAAAGTTACGTGGGTGACTAGGTAATATTTAAAAACTTCTCTCTCTCAGCTACCAGTTCATATGTGTCTTTTTTCTTGCTATTCATATACAGGACGCATTGAAGCCGCAGTTTTTTATGTCTTAAAGCACCAACTGTCGCTGACTAACACATATTATAATTAATATTTCCGCTTGGAGGACCTCCTGTTTCAGACGATTTTTCCAATGGACTTAAAATTCGGGATTTGCCCCGAGCTAACTTTACATGAGAACAGTGACATTTCAGTATTGTTTTCATTTCCAGTGTCACTAGAGCCTTCTATTCGGTGGAAAATATCATTACTCTTGTGGGATTAAAATTTGAAAAATACTGGTAGGTTTCGTCCCAGGAAAATATCTGAGAAAGCTGCGACCCTTTTAGCATTAATATCGCTAACAAACACCAGAGGTTTTAACTGAACTGAAATAGTTGATGGGTGAGCCAAGTAATCCCAGTCGTAACAATAAAGATAACACCGAATTTTCGGGTATAAGCACGTCTTTTGAATCCGTTCTAACGCAAATTAAATTTATCAAAGCTATTCAAAGTAAATGGAACCGGTATGGAAAACAATAGTATCTGACGGAAGAAAGTTTTTCAATCGGGTTTTTAATCTCTCGGATATTGCTGTAAACTGAATCGTGAGCTTACACCCTTTAGTTGCAGACTTGTGCGTTAAGAAAAACATGAATTTATATGAGAAACATTTCGCACCGGAAACTCTCTCTAACACAGAAAGGATTTTTCAAATCGGACTCTTAGAAACAGAGATATCGACAAACATAAGATGACTTTACGTCCCCTGGTGGGAAAACCATGCATTATTTTAGGAAGAAAGTATTCTGAAAAAGTTTTTCCATATGAGCGGTATCGGTCCAAGAAAAAAAAAAGAAATTAGTCGAGTTGTCAGGATACCAGATTTTGCTACAAATACATCAGAAGCAGAAATTAACACTTATGCCCCTGGTGGCCAAACCATTCTTTACCAAACATTAAAAATTATGTGAAAAATATTCTCCATCAGGTCTTGTGTGCGATATAGGAATAATTTTTCAAATCGGAGTTTTAGAAGTAGAAATAACGCAGAAAACGCAATTTACCTTTGTGCCCCCTAGCGGAGAGACTATGATTTACTTGAAAATTTTGAATTTATAGGAAAACATTTCACATCGGAAACACTATCCAACAAAGAAGGAAATTTTCAAATCTGACTCCTAGAAGTAGAGATATTGACAAAAATAAGATATACATCTACGCCCCATGGCGTAGAAACCATGTATTATTTCAAGAAGAAAATGTTCCTAAAAGGTTTGTCGACATGGGTAGTATCGGTCAACAAATGACTTTTTTTGCAATCTAGATTTTAGAAGCTCATATTTTGCTGCAAATAAATCAGAAGCGGAAATTAAGATTTACGCCCCCTGGTGGCCAAACCCCTTTTTTTTTTTACCAAAATTAGAAATTATGTGCAAACAATTTATTTCCCATCAGGAGCTGTAACCGGTGCAGAAAGAATTTTTCAAATCGGAAATTTAGAAGCAGAGGTACAGGGATAAAAACAATTTACCTTTACGCCCCTAGCGGAAAGTCTACGAATTGAAAATTTTGAAATTATTTGAAAAACATGTCACACTGAAAACACTATCCAACAAAGAAGGAATTTTTCAAATCGGACTCATAGAAGTAGAGATATTGACAAAAATAAGATGTACATCTACGCCCCCTGGCGCAGAAACTTCGGAATATTTTAACAAGAAAATATTCCAAAAAGGTTTACCTATGAGTGGTATCAGTCCAAGAAAGAATTTTTTCAATCGATATTTTAGCTCAGATTTTATGGCAAATACATCAGAAGCAAAAATTAACGCTTACGCCCCCTGGTGGCCAAAGTATTCTTTACCAAAAATTTGAAATTATATGCAAAATATTTTCCATCAGTTGTTTCCGCTGAAGAATTTTTTTTCAAATCTGAGTTTTAGAAGAGTTATCGGGAAAAATGTAATTTACTTTTACGTCCCTAGCGGAAAATCTATGCGTAATTTGAAAAAGTAACTATATCTAAAATACTCTTCGACATAAATGGAATCGAAAGATAAAATATTTTTTTCAATCGGATGTTTAGAAGCAAATATGTGGAATAAAACGTATCTTTAAATTCGACATCATCTGCATTTACGCCCTCTAGCGGCAATATTGTAAATTGTAAAAAAAAAAAAAAAAAAAAACGAAACGAAGGATCATCATTCGCATATTTCAAGCTTCCCAATGCAAAAAGAATTTTTCAAGTCTGACTAATAGTTGGAGATATCGTGGGTACAGATGGACAAACCGGTAACATAAGCACCATCTCTTTTTACCAAGAGACGTGCTAAAAATGTCTAAATAACTCATTCATCACTGATTTGCCGATACGGTAGCAGTAGTTATTTATCTTTTGTCTGCGACTCAAGTTTCTCCACGTTCTCTAGCAACTCGCGCATAGTCTCCTACTTTCAAGAGTCCCTCACCAATCTTAAGCATGAATACTACACTGTTAAAAAATTTTGTGGTAGGTTGCACCAAAAAGTGGTACTACACCATCTGCCCCACATTCTGAGAAAAGATACATCATCGTGTGGTGCAAACAAAACCCAACAACATGGTGCAACTTTGCACTACGTTATGGTACAAGGTTGAAGTTGCACTACATTATGGCGCAAAGTTGCGCCGTGTTGTTGGGATTTGTTTGCACCACACGATGATGTTCCTTTTCTCAGTATGTGGTGCAGATGGTATACTGCCACTTTTTGGTGCAACCTACCACAAGATTTTTAACAGTGTACGTCCTCTATGAAACTAAATCCAAATCCATCTTGAAACACGAATACTGCACCCTCTGTGAAACTAATGCTCATACAAGTTTCAAGTGAAAAGCAAATTTGAAATAGATACGGCAAAGGCTTCCATTGAAACAAGAATATATTTCGTCAGTATAACTACTGATTTCCAGAGACTGGCGATAATGCAGTTTCGGTGGTTTCTGGAAACTTCACATGTGTGCAGACTTTTTATGAGATGAGTAGATTGTGTTACCTTAATTCTTATTAGCATGCTGAACTCCAAGATGCTCTCACTGTATATTCTAGGCAAAGCTCCGATTTATTAATAGTGGCTCCGTAGGGTGGCTCAGGCATAGGTTATAGTTCGTTGACCTAAGTTTATAAGATGTGTGCAATATCGGTTACGGATAATCTTTGTTTACTTGGAATTCTATGAGGAAGTATGAAATATCAGTCTATTTCATGTGTACAATATTGACTAGGTATAATCTTTCAGCAGCATGAAGGGCGTCATACCAAGGTACAATCTTTCAGTTACGTGAAGGACGGTATGCCGCCCCGGTGGCGCAGTGGTCTAAGGCGCTGGCCTCTGATCATTCGTCTGTAAGGGGTCCGGGTTCGAATCCCGGTCAGGCATGGATGTTGTGTTTGTCTTACGGCACTGGCTCTCTCCCTTCCCTGAAACCAGTGATCCTAAATTAGGGACGGGCAACTGCTTATAGCCCATTGAGTTGCTCACGGTGGTCGTTAAATATCCAATCAAAAAAAAAAAAAAAAAAAAAAAAAAAGGACGGTATACACCGATGAGTAATTACATTATGACTACCAACCTAATAAGCTGTAGGACACCCTTTAGCCCCAAAACGCTCGGCGAGGCATCGATTCGACGAGGTGGCGATAGGTATCCGGGGTATCTGGAAACATAATTCCAACAGCAGGTCCTCCAGTTCCCGTACATTTCGGGGTGGTAGGGATTTAGCGTGAACCCGCTTTTCCAAGTCGAACCACAAATGTTCGATTGGGTTCACGTCAGGTGAATTTAGACGCCAGGGCATTAACAGAAAGTTACCAGCATATACTTCGAACCGCTCCTTGAAGATTCTGGCAGTGTGGCTTAGCGCATTATCCTGTTGGTAATGGCCACCACCAGCAGGGAGCACAGTTAACATGAATGGGTGAACTTGGTCCGCAATGATGTTCCGATACACGACAGCTGTCAGGGATTGTGCTATTGGGATAATGGGGCGTAAAGTGTCCCAAGAAAACATCGCCCACAGCATAACACCGCCGCCGTCTGCCTGTTTCGGCCCAACAATGCATCCAGGTGTCATAGTTTCCATTAATAATTGGCGTATCCGCGCTCGGCCGTCTACGTGATGCATCAGGAATCTTGATTCGTCAGACCAGACCAGTTTCTTCCAATCATCCACGGTCCAATCCCGATGATTCTGGGCCCATTCCATGCGTTGTTAGCGATGACGCGCAGTGAGCATGGGGACCCGGCTGGGCCTTCGGCCACGCAGGTCTATGCGCCGAAGTATGCGATGAATTTTGCGCTGTCACACATTGCCCTGAGCACCACTGTTGTAGCTACAGGTGAATTATTACACCGTGGCCCTGCGGTCGCTGTAAACAATGCGTGACAGTCTCCGCTACCCCTCTGGCAATCAATGAGCTGTGGACGACTCACGAATGGACGACGGTTCGTCGTTTGGCCATCTGTGCACCACGTTTGGTATGTACTCACTACGGTGGCACGTGAACAACCCGCAAGCCACGCCGTTTTCGAGATCGTAGCTGCGAGGCGTTGTGCCATCACAGTTTGTCCTTTATCAAACTCCGATAAATCAGCAGCTTTCCCATTCTGACTCGGAACTCTACTAACTGAAAGCCTGTCCTCGGGTTGTATATATACTGGTCTGTGAACATAAATAAATCGCTCTTTCCACGTTCCAGAAACACATAGCAACCGAAAAATTGTTTTCAGCCGCCGCCGTGGAACTGAACCACGGAACTCTCGATATCTAGCCAAGCGTGTTAACTTTACACCACGGTGGGCAACAATTCACGGTGCTATGTGTATTTTTAAGTCAGCTTCTGACATAAATCTGTGAGATGGGCTCGTCTACTGAGACGTCTCCATCTGGTGGGCATTAACGGCACTGGCCGTTAATGCCCACCAGATGGAGACGTCTCAGTAGCTGAATTGAACCACGGAACTCTCTGATATCGGGAGTTCCGTGGTTCAATTCCACGGCGGCGGCTGAAAACAATTTTTCGGTTGCTATGTGTTTCTGGAACGTGGAAAGAGCGATTTATTTATTTACTGACGCCACGTATTTGGAGGATTTTCACCTGTGAACTTAACCTGCGCCACCGTGTTCGTTGGTCATAATGTAACGGCTCATTGGTGTATATCTACGTATACACCGCCCCTAATGTTACTGAAATATTATATCTAGGTAGAAAGCGTATATCTAGGTATAATCTTTCAATAACACGAAGGACTGTGTATATCTTAGTAGAAGATGGAATTACTATAGACATCATACAAGAAGCAAGTGGAGAAATTGAAACAGTACTCGCCCAAATTTTCACTCGATGCCTTAATGAAGGGAAGATTCCTGAGGATTGGAACAATGCTACAATGATCCTGCTACATAAAAAAGGTGACATTGAGGATCTCAGGAACTACAGACCTATCAGCCTCCTATCAGTGGTTTATAAAATCTTCACTAAAGTTCTTTCACACCGCTTGAAGGTAACACTGGACATGGCTCAACCGAGAGAACAAGCTGGATTCAGGAGTGGCTACAGCACAATAGATCATATCCATGTACTGAGAGAACTAATTGAAAGAGCGAGGGAATATGAACTTCCATTGTGCATGGCTTTTATCGATTATGAAAAAGCCTTTGATTCGGTGAAACCATCAGCAGTTACCACGGCTCTGAAATCCTGCGGTATTGAAGATGCATACATTAATATTATTAATAACATCTATGAAAATGCAAGTGCAAAGATTCGGCTGTTTGAAAATACAACACACATAAAAATTGGAAAGGGAGTGAGACAAGGTGACACCATATCTCCGAAGCTCTTTAATGCCACATTGGAAAATGTCTTTCAATCACTGAACTGGGAAAACAAAGGGATAAAGATTAATGGAGATTATCTAACCCACCTTCGTTTTGCTGATGACGTAGTCATTTTTGCAACTACCCCATCAGAGCTGCAGAGTATGATCCAGGAACTTGCTGACAAGAGTAAAGAAGTGGGATTAAAAATGAACTTTCAGAAGACAAAAGTGATGTTCAATGCTTTTACAAGAAATGAAGATTTATCGATTGATGGAGAAAAACTGGAGATAACAGATACGTATGTTTATCTTGGACAGCAGATATCAAGTGAGGGTCACATTGATGAAGAAATTAATCGGCGTACAAAACTTGCCTGGAGAGCTTTTGGAAGAAACAGCATAATTTTCAAGAGCAATATGCCATTATGTCTTAAAAGAAAAGTGTTTGATCAATGCATCCTTCCAGTGCTTACGTATGGTGCAGAGACGTGGACCTTAACTAAAAGAGACATACAAAGGCTGCAGACAACTCAAAACAGCATGGAGAGGTGCATGCTTGGTATAACCAGGAGAGATAAGAAGAGGAACTCGTGGATCCGAAAAATGACGAGAGTGGAAGACATCATGATCAGAGTTAAATCCCGGAAATGGGCTGGACATACTGCCAGAAGGACAGACCATAGATGGACAGCCGAAATTTTAAATTGGATTCCAAGGGACAGGAAAAGACCCAGAAAAAGACCACATGGGAGATGGGGGATGAAATTCGTAAATATGCGGGAGTGACATGGAGGAGACTGGCACAAGACAGACCGTTGTGGAGGAAACTTGGGGAGACCTTCGTCCAGCAGTGGATTGATAATGGTTGACAATGATGATGATGATGATGATGAATACTTCAGTAACATGAAGGACGTAGGAGCTTTTTCGTCCAAAAGGTATCTATGTCCTTCCTGTTCCGTAAATGTCTGACACTAACAGAATGTCTAGCATCAACCTTAGCTGGAAAATTTTGTTAAGTAGAAAGCTTAGTCCTAAGGAGCTAGAATATTTTCTTAGCGAATAGGAGGGTTTCATACAGATTAATATATGCATCTCCTCTTGAACACACATACTATGTTCAGTACTTGTGCTAAAGATTAGCATTTGGTCAACTCGTTCGGCTGAATATATGGGAATCGCATAGAGAAAAAAAGGGGACAAATTTAAAAACGTTTTCTAAAACATGAGTGGAAATTTATGCTACTTACTTCACTCTCAAGCTGGAAATTCGTGCAAGTCAGTTGAGAGAAAGGTTTCTTCAGTTTGAAGAAACTGAACCCGTTAATGTGACCATCGTTGTTGCCAACTCTGCTTTAAAGTTATCAGAAGCTGAAGCAGAGTATATTGAACTGGGTGTACAAAAGCAGTGCAGTTCGAATGAGATCCGAAAGAAGAAATGTTTTTGGAATTCGATGTCACAATTCCGTTGAATTATGTTTCCTGCTCAGTATTGCTTCAAGAATAAGTAAGATCTCTGTTTGGTCAAACATTTTGCGTGATTCTTCTTTGTCGCCAATGAAAATTTTTCTAATCAAAGGGTTTGACTAAAACTTACAAGTATTATTGCCTGTGAAGATGTACGTGATCACACGCGTCCCTTACATTATCACTTTCGTCTTGTGTGTACCTGCTCTTCAAAATAATCATAAAAGATCAAGTGCCAACTCAAACTTTTCTTTTCATAAAAGAATCATAAAAGATCAAGTACTAACTGAACTCTATTTCCTTTCTTAAAATTAATTATTTCAACTAAATAATGGAAAATACTACTACTACACTTTGAATTGCCAAAATGCTTAAATAATTTGAATTTTCTATGCGCCCGTCACTATATCTCGAAATATGGAAAGTATCCAACGGCGGCAAGACATTGAAAATTTCTATCTTAAAAATTCGTGATCAGTTTCGATATTCACGGCTTGTTTGCCACGATATAAATTCAATGTAACTGAGACCAAGCTGCAAAGTGAAACGCATTAAATTTTGCAAAAAGAAGGATGGGGAAAAGAAAACTACAAAATTATCAGTTGATACTTTGAGCTAAGCATCAGTTAACGAAGGTTACTTTTAAGATTGATGATTTTTTAAGTCGTGAATCTGTGTCAAACGTAGCAATTGCTTCAGATTGCCGTGAACCAACAGTGACAATGAACAGATTGATTCATGTTCACCAGATTCCAGAGCGTAGTAAGACTATAAAATGCGTAATTTACGTAGTGAGCAAATACAAAAGATTGATTTTTCCTGAGACCCTGAAGATGTTTGGTCAACTCAAAGACATACTAGCTGAAAATTTGAGAATGAGTCATTCACTCAAACTCCTTTTACGACTTTTGGTATAAAACTGCTTCCCTGTGGGTGCGGACTTGTTAGAATGTGCGGAAACTAATGAAGTTTGCTAAAAATGTTATAAATGGCGCAGGATTCCATGCTACTTCATACCATTCCCTAAAGTACCAGGTTGGGCAAATATGATTTATAGTTTGTAAATAGAACAAAAACATTGATGCATTGTCCAAAACTGAAGTGGCTACGTTTCAATATAATCCCCGTGGTTTGCGATGCACTTACGTTAGTGGTCCGGAAGCTTGTGGATGGCGCTCAAGAAGTCTTTTGGGTGTCGGTGTAGCCACTCCCGAACAGCCTCTATCACACCGTCATTGCTGCCCCCCCCCCCCCACATATGCCTATAGAGGGCCAAAGAGGTGATAGTCCGAGGGTACAAGGTCCGGACTTTATGCAAGATGTGGTAGAACGTTCCATTTCAGTTTCTGGATGGTTTCCATGGTCCAAGCAGCCACGTGTGGACGGGCGTTATCCTGGAGATATGACAGATTTTGAGCCCGTTTTCACTTGTTCCTGATGGCTATCTTTACTTGGCCTTCGAGAAGTGTCGAGTAATATTCAGCGTTTATTGTGCGACGGTCTGTGAGGAAATCCACGTACAAGTACACTTTTAGAGTCCCAGAAGACGATGGTCATAATCTTCCCAGCAGAGAACGACGTGGCGCTCATGAGGTACATTCTCCACCATTTCCCTTCCATTTTTAAACGAACTGCTCCACTTATATAGACACTCACATTAGACAGTGTGTTCTGACCGTACTGTCTACTCAATCGTGAACAAATTTCTGATGGTTTACAATCTTCTTTTGTCAGGAATTTGACTATAATGCGCTGTTCCACGCTAACGTGTACCTTCGCTTCGCACATCTACTGACCAACGGTGACGTAGCACACACGAGGTGAGTGAAAGACCTTGGAACAGTGCTGCCACCTGCCATGTATTACCGCTTTCGAAGCACCGCGCTGCATTGTTGAACTACGAACAAATTATAATTCATATTTGCAGTTGTAAAATAGTTAAGGTAAATAGAAAGATCTGGTGACATGGACAAATCAAAAATACCTGGTCAAGCTCATATTGGCGCTCCCAAATATTGAGTGTTAGGATCTCACCAAGAACTGAAAGAAACGTTAGTATTTTCCACGTAATGAAGGATTCTGTAGTCCCGGTGACCGAGCTGTCTGAGGCACTGCCTTCTAATCATTCGTATGAGATGGGCTTAGGTTAGAGTCCCGGATGACGCATAGTTAGTATGTTAGTTCATTGGCCCTGGCCTTTTCCTGAAATTAATGGATCTAAATTAGGGACAGGACGGGCGACTGCTTACATCACTCAGAGTTGCTCATGGTGGTTGTTAAACCCCGAAACAAAACTAAACAATTCTGTGAGGATGTACTTAATGTTGTCTTCATGGGAGAACTTCATATGAAAGAAAAAAACCTTACTATCGCCAGTAATAATAGCTGACAGGACAGCTGCTTCTGCACAACACCCTAACCAATAACAATGAGAAAAGGCAACTGATTCCGCATGACACTTGTGACCAGTAATTCCAAAAAGGACTGCTTTTGCACGACATTGTAGCCAATAACTCTAAAAAGGGAATAACTGCTTTTGTTTGATGGTGACCAATAATTCTGAAAGAGGGGATAACTGCTTTTGCACGACGCTGTGACCAATAATTCTAAAAAGAGGATAACTGCCCCTCAGTAGTATTCACCAGGGTTCCTCGCAAATATACTCACGAACAATGAAATTTGCGCACCTAGAAGAAAGCATACTGCAACCGACTGCACTGCCACATGGCGGAGCGGCTTCGGACGGACCAGGACCATCGGTAGAGATGATGGACGGATCGTGCGCCAGGTACGAACGGATCCCACGGGGACCCAGTCCACTATACAGGCAGATGTAGCGGCTTCTGCTTGCACACGAGCCATTTCACGACGCCTCGCGGAAGCGAATCTGTGATCCCAGTGTCCCTTACGTGTGCTGTAATTAACAACGGAACATTGCAGACTTCGTGTGCAGTGGTACAAAGCCAGAGCGACGTGGGATGCCACAGACTGGTGACGTGTTGTGTTTAGCGAGTGCCGCTTCGTTTTGGGGACAGATCTTGTCCGGGTGTGGAGGTCACAGGGTCAACGGCACAATCCCAACCTCACTATCTAGCGCCACACCTGCCCCACTGTAGGGACATTATGGTCTGGGGAGCCATAGCCTACGATAGCCGATCAGCTCTAGTAGTGGTAGGTGGATAATTGACAGGCCAGCGATATGTGGATGAGATCTTACGGCCCCATGTGCTCCCATTCCTGGCCGGGATTCCAGGTGCGCTATACCAGCAGGATAATGCCCACCCGCACATGGCTCGGGTTGCGCAGGACTGCCTATGTCATGCCCAGACACTTCCATGGCCTGCCCGCTCCTCGAACATGTCCCTTATCGAGCATGTGTGGGACCAGTTGAAAAGCCAGCTGCCGCCGTGCCGCACTATCTGAGATTTGGAGCCCACCGTCCAGCACGTGCAGGCCAGTCTGCCGCAGGACATCAGGCGTCTGTTCGCCTCCACTGCCTCGTATTGTTGCCGCAGAGGCGGTGCGACGCGCTATTGAAGATGACCGGACTGCGTGCCACAGATCCCTCTAATTGTCCTGCAGCTCTGTTTTTGCCATCATCTGTATCATTCATCTGTATCATTACGTCCATAAAATTTCAGTTCAGTCCGATGCTTCCTTCTTGGCGCGCAAATTTAATTGTCAGTTATAGTACATAATTAGAACTAACACTGCCCACCTCTATGGAAGGAACCGAAGACAATTAATTAGTGTAGGACAGTTAATCAGACGAAATGGACGTTTCTGTCCGCTCTCAAGAAGGTGAATGGTCGTATGTTTTAACTCAACAGTTCATCCAAGTGTCCTAAATTTCGGTACGTGCAGGGTCAAACATATCGGGAACGAGATTGTTGCCCAGCTTTAAAGTTAAATTTTAGATACTTAAAGCAGATTTGAAAATGTAAAAGTTGTATAATACTTTTCGTGTGATAGGTGGGAAGATGTATTTAGACCAGGAATGCACAACCTTTTTAACACTTACGGGCCAATTTCAGATTGACCGAAAAGCGGTGGGCCGCAGCAGGTACCCCCGACAAAGATTCCAAAAAAGTCCCCAAACCAAAACATTGAAAAATATAAAAAAGGGTACAGAAATTAAATAAACAAAACAATTTACTGGCTTAAAAAGATATGCAGGCGTCGCCAAAACCCTTTTATTTTTTGTAGACTCTCGCAAGAAATTCGACATTGTTTTTCATTATTATTTCAATATCTGGTTCAATGTTGGGCACAGCGGGTCGCAGGTTTCCCTCCTAGTATTCATCACTTGGACGAGAACGACTTCTTGATTTCACCTGTTTCATTACAGAAAATGATTGTTCGCATAAGTAGGTGCTTTCGAATAATGTTGCCAATTTTTTGAAAGATTTTCAATCTCTTCATTTACAAGGCAAATAGTTTGTGAAATTCTAGTAAAGAAACTTCTGCAAATTTAGCCTTCAATTCCGAGTTAGACTCACGGACAATGAAATTTGCGCACTAAGAAGGAAGCATCGGACTGAACTGAAATTTTATGGACGTAATGATACAGATGAATGATACAGATGATGGCAAAAACAGAGCTGCAGGACAATTAGAGGGATCTGTGGCACGCAGTCCGGTCATCTTCAATAGCGCGTCGCACCGCCTCTGCGGCGACGATACGAGGCAGTGGAGGCGAACAGACGCCTGATGTCCTGCGGCAGACTGGCCTGCACGTGCTGGACGGTGGGCTCCAAATCTCAGATAGTGCGGCACGGCGGCAGCTGGCTTTTCAACTGGTCCCACACATGCTCGATAAGGGACATGTTCGGGGAGCGGGCAGGCCATGGAAGTGTCTGGGCATGACATAGGCAGTCCTGCGCAACCCGAGCCATGTGCGGGTGGGCATTATCCTGCTGGTATAGCGCACCTGGAATCCCGACCAGGAATGGGAGCACATGGGGCCGTAGGATCTCATCCCCATACCGCTGGCCCGTCAATGATCCACGTACCACTACTAGAGCAGATCGGCTATCGTAGGCAATGGCTCCCCAGACCATAATGCTTGCAGTGGGGAGGTGTGGCGCTCGATGGCGAGGTTGGGATTGTGCCGGTGACCTCCACACCCGGACACGATCATCTTATCCCAAAACGAAGTGGCACTCATCGCTAAACACAACACGTCGCTCTTGCCTGGCACCACTGCACACGTCGCCTGCGATGATCCGGTGTTAATGGCAGGACCCCTAAAGGGCCTGGGTTCGTAGAGGATTCGCTTCCGCGAGGCGTCGTGAAATGGTTCGTGGGCACGCAGAAGCCGCTACATCTGCCTGTATAGTGGACCAGGTCCCCGTGGGATCCGTTCGTGCCTGGCGCACGATCCGTCAACCTCTACCGGTGGTCCTCCTGGTCCGTATGGAGCCGCTCCACCGTGTGGCAGTGCCGTCACGTGTCCACTGCTCCCAACACAAACTGTAGGGTCAGAATGATCCACGTGGCGGACTATACCTTGCCGACCACCCTGCGGGGTTTTCAGCCCGATGATCCGGCCTCTCTCTCGAAGTCCGTAAGTTGCGTAAATCGACGTCTCTGGTATCTACTCGGTTTTCTTTTCACTCTGTACTATTGCTTGCGTCGGCCCGTGCTTTTCGCTTTCATGGGGCATCTACTACACGCCGGTTTATAAGGCTGCCGATTCGTGCTTGCAGCGCCACCACAGGGTGTGCAGTCATGCGCAATCGCACGAAACGTGGATCATTTGCATACCAGCACGCACTCTATCTATTTGCGAAGTTTCGTGATTGTAGCATGATTTCTTCTAGGTGCGCAAATTTAATTGTTCGTGAGTGTAGTTTGAAGATGAGAGAGCTGCATCTGAAAATCGACGGGCGCTGTTTCCATATTACTTATGACTGGTATTGCAAACCTGGCGTATATTTGTTTGTACCCCCATAAAGTATTCATACCCTTATATGTACTTGTGTGTGCCGCCAGTGTCCCATAAAATTTCCATATCTCTATAATTTTTTTTTTTTTTATTATAAATGTTTGACTAATTTCCGTTTTGTGCCGCTTTGGTGCGCGTGAGCAACATACAATCAGGCAGAGAGCCGCCTTCTGCCCGCGGGTGGCGGGTTGTGCATGTCTGATTTAGACTAAAAAAAACCGAGGAGTTACTTCTTGTCAAAAGATTGTCCGACATACCTGACAGATTAAAAATGTTTTTTTTTTTTGCTTTTATTGGGTTGGTGCGAATGAAATGTTCGGCAAAGGTCCAGCACACGTGGACGGCGAGAACGGAAAAGTAGGACAACTCACCTAGGCAAAATAATTCACATCGACACATAGTTGCCATCTATCTGGCAAGGAAATAATCCTGGAACGAAAAAAGTCTTGTGGCTGGGACCCGAAGAAGTCATGAACTACACGTTGTGAATCTCGTTGTGTGTCGTGAACTGTTTCCCGGACAGCAAGTGATCCAGGCGACGAAACTGATAATTGTCTGTCGGAGACAAGTCCGGGGAATAAGAAGGATGACGCAATGCTTCATAGGCCGCCCTGGTGGCGCAGTGGTCTAAGCGATGGCCTCTGATCATTCGTCTGAAAGGGGTCCGGGTTCGAATCCCGTGTGGCATGGATGTTGTGTTTGTCTTACGGCACTGGCTCTTTCCCTTCCCTGGAACCAGTGACCCTAAATTAGGGACGGGCGACTGCTTATAGCCCATTGAGCTGCTCACGGTGGTCATTAAACCTCCAATAAAAAAAAAAAAATTCCTCATAGCGCAAGGTACTTAGTCTCAGCATCGTTCGTTGTGCGACATGAGGGCGAGAGTTGTCCTGGGGCAGAACACCTAGTCTGTTGACTAAAGCCGGTTGTTTCTGCAGCAATTTCCGGTTGGTCTGGTGCAATTCAGCAAAATAACGTTCTGCAGTGATGGCTTGGCCTCTTGCCAAGAAACTCCGATGAATTATCCCGGGCCGCCCCGGTGGCGCAGTGGTCTAAGCGCTGGCTTATGATCATTTGTCCGTGAAGGGGTCCGGGTTCGAATCCCGGTTAGGCATGGATGTTGTTTGTCTTACGGCACTGGCTCTCTCCCTTCCCTGGAACCAGTGACCCTAAATTAGGGACGGGCGACTGCTTATAGCCCATTGAGTTGCTCACGGTGGTCGTTAAACCTTCAATAAAAGAAAAAGAAAGAATTATCCCGGCTGTGGACCACCAGACAAAGAGCATCATCTTCTTGATGTGTAGAGGCGGCTTAGGATGCCGTCCAGCAGCCTGTGCCTTGCTTAACCGTTGTGCATATCGTTTCCGATTATCATAAAGGATCCACTTCTCGTCGCAAGTGACGATTCGATGCAGTAGATGTTCCTGTTTATTCCTGGCAAGCAGCGACGTGCAGACTTCCAAACGCCTAGTCTTGTTGGCAGTTGTCAACTCATGCGGCAGCCACATGTCCAGCTTTTAACCGTACCCAGCGCAACCAGACGCCGAACAACTGTCGTGTGGTGGGCGCCTACCTCTGCCGCTATCTCACGACACGTTTTTTTGTGAGTACGCTTCAACCACACGTAACGGAACATCGTCAGAAACAGCAACAGGTCGGTGACCAATCGCTTCGTTTTGCAAGTCCGTATCTCCGCTTCGAAATTTCAGAAACCGTCGCCGAATGGTTCATTCGTTGGCTGTATTCTCCCCAAACGCTTTAACGTTTCGAGCGGCAATTCCTGTAGAATGGCCAGTTTAAATTCATACAGGAAGATGTCTCTTAAATCCAGCGTCTGCATGTTTCCTTTGCAAGCCACGTTACGTCCAAACAAACCACGCCTGAACCTTGTTTTTCACACACGTACTAGCTATTTATAGTAACTCTGTGACGTAATACCCACAACATCTGTGGGTGGTTTCATTCCGCTGCGATGGGGGCATGTCTCCACTGTTCATTCGCACCAACCCAATATTACTTACAACAGAGAACCGCAATTTCACAAAGTAATTTTAATATAGATATTTTTTTTATTAGACCTTTATCTGTGTTTAGATATTGGTGTAATTGATAAATCGAATATATTTTCAGCAATCGGGTTTCAATACTCAATGTCTTTTAGTTTACTGTTCTCCGTGTACATCATGAAGAAAACTGAACCAAACGCGATCCAATACTGAAATGTGATTGCTGAAAACATTGCAGTGTTTTCCAAAAGTCTTGCTCTATTTTTAGAAATATGTTAAAAAATAATTTACGCCACACAGATATAAGATTTGCTGCGTTTGAAAGAAAGGTAAGAATCCGAA
This sequence comes from Macrothele yani, assembly GCA_039090855.1. Lineage (NCBI taxonomy): Eukaryota > Metazoa > Arthropoda > Arachnida > Araneae > Macrothelidae > Macrothele > Macrothele yani. The sequence goes on from CM077015.1 coordinate 53,424,670, forward strand.
GTTTTTCATTTTTGATACAAGCGAATACACTTTTATACACCGATCAACCAAATCATTAAAACCACTTATTTAATATGATGTAGGTCTACCTCTTGCGGCCAAAAAGAGCTCTCATCCGACGAGGCATAGAGTCAACGAGATGTTGGTAGGCGTCTTTTGATATCTGATACCATGACTGAAACAGAAAATCCCGCAGTTCCCGTAAATTACGTTGTTGGGATGTTGCTGCTCGTACACTCTTCTCCAACTCAAACCGCAAATGCTCAATAGGATCCATGTCCGGTGAATTTTGGGGTCATGGCAATAAATGGAATTCCTCTTCATGTTCTTGGAACCATTCTTGTGGCGTGGAGCATTGTCTTGTTGAAAGACGCCATCTCCGTCAGGGAATACAGTGGCCATAAATGGGTGTACTTGGTCAGCCACGATGCTCAGGTACGTGACAGCTGTCCGAGTTCGCTCTACAAAGATAATGGGTCCAAGTGTTCCCCAAGAAAACATTGCACAGGCCATCACACTTCCTCCAGCCGCCTGGATTCGTCTCGCAGTGCACCCAGGTGAGAAGGCTTCCTTGATAAACTTCGCCCACGATATCGTCCGTCGACATGGCGTTACAGAAAACGGGATTTGTTTGACCATGAAGACCCTCTTTCAGTCACCTATTGTCCAATGTCGATGACTAAGTGCCCACTGCAAGCGCCGACGATGGTGAACGGCTGTAATCATAGACACGCGGATGGGTCTCCGGTTGCGGAGACAAATATCCAAGAGCTCACGATGAATTGTGTGTTCGATCACATTGGGCCCTTCACGACAATTGAAATTATGGGTAATGTCAGCTACAGTAGTCCACCTGTTGCTGCGGACGAGACGTGATAGCCTGCGTTGACCTCTGGCATTAATGAGGCGTGACCTGCTCACGTCTTGTCGACGGCTCGAAGTGTCATCTGTTTCTGAGCATCTTTGATGGGCACTACCTATTGTATAGCGTGAGCAGCCTAAACAGCGTAGTTGTTTCGGAGATTACTTACCAAGGCGTCTTGCCATAACGATCTGGCCTTTGTCGAAATTAGATAAATCCTTGGCTTTTCCCATGTTGAGACGAAAGGAAATAATGACCAAGAGAGCTCCGACCCAGGTATTATACACTGGCGGAAAGTGAAAAAGGAACACCAAGAAGGAGACTTCTGATACCAACGAAATTTATACAGCATAATAACGGAATACAGAGGATAACGTGATCAAAACATTATGACAAAATACAGCTGTATTTGCTGGTAAACTGAAAAAAATAACATTTCCATGTAACATGGTTAGTACCAGTTTGAACCGCCATGAACTGTGTCACACTGTGCAATTCTGGCATGGAGTCTGTCGTACAGATGTTGGATGTAAGTTTAGGGTATTGAGTTCCAAGCATCCTCAACCTGGACGCGTAAATCGGGGATGGTCGTGGTTGGCCGTGGAGACCGGATAAGTCGTTGTCCGATAAAATCCCACACGTGCTCAATGGGGGAAAAATCCGGTGAACATGCAGGCCATGAAGTTGTCTCACACCCTGAAGTGCATGTTGCGTTGCACGTGCTGTGTGTGGGCGTGCGTTATCTTGCTGGAAAACACCACGATGGACCGACCTTACAAATGGCACAACAACGGGCTGAATGATGTTGTTGATGTAGGAGGTGCTGTTTAACGTACCCGGTACAAACACTAGTTGTGTACGGGAGTGATGGCTGATCGCTCCCCACACTAGGAGACCAGGTGTAGGCCCTGTGTGTCGCTGGTGGATGCAAGAAGGGTGGAGACGCTCCCCTGTGCATCTGCGAACAAGCATACGGCCATCGAAGGCTCCCAAGCAGAATCTGCTTTCATCGCTGAACACGACACATCGCCATTGCTTTTTCCAGTGCAGACGTTGGCGACACCACTGCAGCCGTTCCTGACGGTGGGCTGGAGTCAGAGGCACACGTGCACGTAGTCCTATATCCAGTAGACGGTTGAGGATTGTTCGTACAGTCAACTCAGGTGCAACGGCAGCTCGGATTTGCGTCGCAGTGGATGTTCTGCTTGACAACGCCGCTCTTATGCGCCGATCGGTCCGCTCATCAGTCCGTCTGTGACTCCCGGTTCTACGTCTTCTCGTGTGGGAATGTTCCTCGGACCATCTACGCCACCATCGTACCACCACCGATACTTCCCGTCCAATTCCCTCCGCAACACGACGATTCGACCACCCGGCCTCGCGGAGTCAGACTAGACGACCTCGCTCAAAGTCCGATAACTGCTGAAATCGTACACGTCTTCCATGTCCAGGCATTGCAGCTTCTTCAGGATCTTCGCACGTGCTTGTACGCCGAAGACTGATTACATTCACTTCGCCGTACTCCTTAAATACCACCGACGATAATTTGCATATTATGCCGTGCTGTGGCGTAAGCGCTCACCGGTCGGTCCCGAAATTAACATCACACCTACGTAAACTCGACCCCATTAACATATGTAAATTTCATGATCGTCCACCAATTCCTTCTTGGTGGTCTTTCTTCACTTTCCGCCAGTGTATATATAATTTGCAACCTTGGCACGTCACGCTAATTAGCCGCACGCGCATTTATTTGCGTAAGAGGTGGTTTTAGTGTTTTGGCTGATCGGTGTATGTGCCCTCTTAATTTCATGGAGGATTTCAAACGTGTACTCAATATCTTGCCATGCCCGTTGTAATAAATCCAAATCAACAGCAGCCATGGCGTTCACGATCCGTTCCTCTTACGTCTTTTAAATCTCTCATCTTTGTTCCGTGTATTCTGTATTTGACATATCCTCGTAAAAAATCCAGTTGGACTATATCAAGTACCCTGGCCATCTCGGCCAATCCAGCGTCCGGGGAATATAGCATCCAAGTAGTAGCAAACCCTTATTTCTCAGGTGTGCGGGGAAGCTCGTTCTGGCTGAAGGCCTTCGACTTGTGGTATAAAAACTTTTGCAGCATATCTAAGTAGACATTTGTGTTGATAAATTTTTCCATGAAGAAAAAGGGACCAATAATGCGGCTGTTCACGAGCCCACACGAAACATTATCTTTGGGACTACCACGAATATGAGTTTGGGAGACATATGCAAGCATTCCGGACACCCATGTGCGCACGTTGTATCTATTAACTGTTTTGATATGTGAAATACCGATACATCAATAAAAAGTACACGTTCAAGAAAGTTTTCGTCATAATCTGGGCGATCCATTTAGTTACAAATTTGAAACGACGAGGCTTGTCATTCTCCTCCTAAAGTTAAATAGTCGAGACTTTATAGCCCCAGTATTTTATGCAAAATTCGTATGAGTTTTGTGCGCTGCAATCCCAGTTGCTCAGCAGATCATCTGGTTGACTTTCTCTGGCCCCTGGAAAAGGCTTTCCGTACTCGTTCTACGTAGTAATTCACAAACTGAGACGTCCACTTCTTGGCTTGACAAAAATCAGTTTCAAGAAATTTCTCTTTCGAATGCTGAAGCGTGAAAGAAACAACACTAAACAATTATTTTTATCATCAGGAGGATTCCTACTGAAACGTGCACCAAAATTTCTTTGCGCTAGAATTACTGATTTCGTATCAAAACACCACAACACACACATCGCTTTTTTTCTGCACATTTGCCATTGTTGCTATGAACAGGAAGAACAACTAACGCCATCTACACGCAATTATAGACAACAAAATGTCATACGTTTACCTTTCAAACGCTGTAAATCTGATTTCTGTAAGTGGTGGTTTTTTCATTAATTTTCTAAAAATGGGAAAAGACTTTTGGACCGCCTTGTATGTTTGTGAATTTCCCATGTACTTCAAACAGTATTTCTGTGGTGATACCTGAATTACTGGTGTTTTGTGACATACATCCCTTTCTAGAAGACAAAGTGTCGTCGACGCGAAGAGGAAGCATCAGAATGGCTATTTCTCGTGTGCTTGCGAATATTATTACTTCGTTCTTGCGTTAATAAATCGAATCAGGTTGTCATCACACCCTGCTAAACGCATATCAGCGTGAAAACTTTTAACTACAAAAACATATATACTTGGAGGAAATGTCTGATAAAGAAATATGGCATTACTACGAATAAACTGATAAAGGAGCTAACATTAAATTATGGAACAATTCGAATATTTTTTTTTTTTATTATTTTTTTTTTTGCAATATTATGCATAGCGCTCTATTTTGTTCGAAGTTATCTTTCCAGATAATACTCTTTAATTACGTTAGCTTTTCTTTTTTAATTTATATGCAAATAAATAGCGTGATGTTTTACGAGACCACATGTCACCTTGTTAAAAAGTTCCATTTCTTTTCTCCAACACGTGCATTGTACAAAAACAAATGACCTTAGCGAATAAGCACAAAGCTAACTCATAAACCGCTAAATAACAGAAAAAAAGTTAACGAGAATAATGATGCAAGACGTGAGGAGTGTAGAATACATTGCTGCCTAAAATCAATATTTTAAGTCTTTTACGCCCCTTGAAGTTAATGATAGACATTAATCCCGTGCTAAACAGTCTAGATGCCAACCGTTCTCAAGTTCCGAGAAAATGAAAGAATTAATCTCAGTGCTCGCTTTATTTTCTTTTCACCACTCCGTCTTTTATTTTTTTTTATTTTTAATTTCATAAAAGATGGCTTTGCCTCTGTTTGTTTGCCTTGCTTATTTCATTAATTATCATTTAACACTGCCTTAAAATTACCTTCTACTGTTTCTTCGCATATTTTCTCTCATTTTCCGTCGAATAATGCAAATTAAAAGGACTTATTCAGAAATAAAAATGATACAAAAAAATGACATACGTTTCGAGGAAGACAAACTAGCAAAATGCACCATCCTTTTATACAAAAAAAAAAAACTCATTTCCACGTTGAAAACTGCTTTTCTAAATAGTACTTTTTTCTTTTGTGGTTGAAGAAAATTTTGTTTTCACATAAAAGTAACTTGTAAAGGAAAAAAAGATTCATACTTTTAGTAATAGTTATACAAAGGCTGCAGACAACTCAAAGAAGCATGGAGAGGTGCATACTTGGTGTAACCAGGAGAGATAAGAAGAGGAACTCGTGGATCCGAAAAATGACAAGAGTGGAAGACATCATGATCAGAGTTAAATCCCTGAAATGGCAATGGGCTGGACATACTGCCAGAAGGACAGATCATCGATGGACAGCCGAAATTTTAGATTGGATTCCAAGGGACAGGAAAAGACCCAGAAGAAGACCACATGGGAGATGGGTGGATGAAATTCGAAAGTATGCAGGGGTGACATGGAGGAGACTGGCACAAGACAGACCGTTGTGGAGGAAACTTGGGGAGACCTTCGTCCAGCAGTGGATTGATAATGGTTGACAATGATGATGATGATGACATAGATGAGCAATTATTTCTGAAGTGAACTGTCACATATTTCATAGTTTTAATTATTTTAGATACAGAGGATGTTCATAAATTTTTAGAACGATTTTCCAGCAATATAGTTAATGTTTAAAATAAAATAATTTATTTCTTAAATGTTCTATCTGATAGCCCTTTCTCTGGATATGAACCTACATCTAGATTTCCAAGATAACAGGGCATTTCTTAAAATTGATAATGATATTTCATTCCATTCCTCTTCCACTGCTGTCCATAGTTCAATCATTGTTTTAGGTCTGTGTTTAGAAAGCGCTGTTTTTAGTAGTCCTAAGACACAATAGTCCATTAGTGACACATCAGGGGGCTTTGAAGGAATATGAGCAAAAGGTATAGACTTGATACACATCTTTTTCTATTTTTTCAAGCAATAACGTGGTAGATTTGGATGTATGACTAGTAGCCTTATACTGATGGAGTTCTACTCTTTGAAGGCTCTGTGGATAAAGGAATAGCATTTCCTCTTTAAATATAGGAGTTAAAACATTATTTTGATGATATGTAGAATTGGTTTCTAACATTTTTTTCAACTTTTCTTAACTTTAATTCCCCATTGTACGAGAAAATAGCAATAATCATGAATCCTTTACTGAAACTTTCTATGGATTCTTGGAACCAAGTCTTTTTCTGCTCTTTTGCGATAGTAAATTGACCTTTTATACGCTTTCAAACCGTAGGTTGAAGAAGCATACATGCTCCAGTTTTGTCCGTCCGTCTGTCCGCACGATAACTCGCGTAAAAATGTTTCTATTTCGATGAAATTTTAGTATGTGGTAGACCAACCGGGGACAAACCCTATTCAAAATGGACGAAATGGGGTCAAAGGTCAGAACATAGGAGCGGGATCCATTCCATTGCCCTTATAGTTCATAACTTGCGTAAAAGTGGTTCGATTTCAATGAAACTTTAGTATGTGGTAGGGGACCATCTTGGAATGAATTCTATTGAAAATGGGCGAAATGGGGGTGAAAGATCAGGACATAAGAGCGGGATCCATTCCATTGCCCTTACGCGTCATAACTTACGTAAAAGCACGTCCATTGCGACAAAATTTTATCATGTTGTTCCAGAGGTATACTTAACCGGTTCTGTTGAATATCATCGAAATGGGGTGAAAGGTCAGGACACAGTAGCGAGATTTATTCCACAGCCATTATCTTCATAACCTGACTAAAAATGCTTCTATTGCGACAAAATTTTAGTATGTTGTTCCGGAAGTATACTGAATCGGTTTTGTTGAATATCGAAATGGGGTCAAAGGTCAGGACACTGGAGCGTTATTTGTTCCACAGCCATTATTCTCATAACTTGAGTAATGATTTCTGGTATGTTTGAAAGCGTATCATAATCAATGCATTGCATGATTTTACTAACTTGTTTTTGTTACAGTAAGATCCATGCTTCATCAATAGTCCCAATAAATTTCCATTTGTCTCCGGCTAAGTGATTTTCATAAAGAAGTCTACACAGTGTTCAGCGCTGAGCCATGTGCTTATGCAAAAGGCGTTTAACATTGTTTTTTGGTTTTTTAAAGATTCAAATCTTTGTTTATTACCTTGTTTCTAGTTGATACAGAGATTTTGAACAATTTAGCGGTTGCTCTTTGGGTCGATGGATTTTTTTTTTAAGACCTGAGACCTAGCTTTTGAAAAAGTCGTAAAAGTGCGTACCTTCTTTGGATATTCATTTGATGTTCTTCCTCCTGTTAAAAGCAATGCTTGACTATTTTCCCCTCTATTAGTAATATTGCTTATTTACGTTTTCCAACTGTAGGTTGAAGAAACGTATATGCTCCAGCTATGTCCGTCTGCCTATCCGCACGATAACTCTAGTAAAAATGGTTGGATTTCGATGAAATTTTAGTATGTGGTAGGGGACAACCTGAGGACGAATCCTATTGGAAACGCGCGAAATGGGGTCAAGGGTCAGGACATAAAAGCGGGATCCATTCCATCGGCCTTTTGCGTCATAACTTATGTAAAATGCTTCGATTGCGACAAAACTATCATGTTGTTCTGGAGGTATACTGAGCCGGTTCTGTTGAATATCATTGAAATGGGATCAAAGGTCAGGGCACAGGAGCGAGATTTATTCCCCAGCCATTATCCTCATAACTTGAGTAACAAATTAGTAAAATCATGCAATGCGTTGATTATGATACGCTACCCAACATACCAGAAATCGCGCGCAGACAAACCCTCCTCCCTACCCTGACTATTGATTCGTTCAGTGTACTTCCGGAACAATATACTTAAGTTTTTTTTTTTGATTGGAGTTTTAACGACCACCGTGAGCAACTCAATGGGCTATAAGCAGTCGCCCGTCCCTAATTTAGGGTCACTGGTTCCAGGGAAGGGAGTGAGCCAGTGCCGTAAGACAAACACAACATCCATGCCTGACCGGGATTCGAACCCGGACCCCTTACGGACGAATGATCAGAGGCCAGCGCCTTAGACCACTGCGCCACCGGGTCGGCAATACTTAAGTTTGTCGCAATAGAATAATTTTTAGTCAAGTTATGAGGATAATGGCTGTGGAATAAATCTCGCTCCTGTGCCCTGACCTTTGACCCCATTTCGATGTTATTCAACTGAACCAGTGTTCAGTATGCCACCAGAACAGCATGATAGTTTTATCGCAATCGAATCATTTTTACGTAAGTTATGACGCATAAGGGCGATGGAATGGATCCCGCTCCTGTGTTCTGACCTTTGACCCCATTTTGTCCATTTTCAAAAGGATTCGTCCCCAGGTTGTCCCCTACCACATACTAAAATATCATCGAAATCGAGTTATCGTGCGGACGGACAAAGTTGGTGCTTATACGCTTCTTCAACCTACGGTTGGAAAGCGTAAATAAAGTGACTGGATATTAACAGTGGCATGTGTTCAGTGAATGCAAGAACAAAAAGAATAATATAAATTTGCTTGTTTTGATATCAGTACACTTTTTTTCCCAAATTGGTTTTCCGGTATCAGCACATTCAGACATGCCGCGGGATAACATTAGCATACTTTCATGAAAACAAAGATAGTTAAATGAAAAAAATTATATCCGCAATAATGCGCAAGAAAAGTAACCTTATCTCATTGTCGTTGAACTCTTACTTTTTGGACGAATGAATTTTCGACGTGTTTTCCTCCGAACCAATGGGTATTGGACCAGTCGTACCACAGCGTCATTCCCGATGGACAGCTCGAGAAATAGCCTACTTTCTCGTATTCTTTTCGTCTGGAATTTTTGGAACAAACTGATGGTTGTGTTGTTTTGAATAACAATCGCTAAATTAATTTGAGCTTTATTTCTGTCTGAAAAGTTATTTCCTTACCAGGGGGAGTCTCTTATGTCTGTCTGTCTATGTTGGGAGTTCGCTTTGAAATGGCATAAAAAATTATCTCCACTTCTGTAAGAAAAGTGCTGCCTGACCAACCACGCGGTTATAAATTAAGATAAAGCTAACTACAGTTAGACGTAGTCGTTGGACTTGGGGCCCAGGGTCATTGGTAGACCCTACCCTCCTTTTGTAATCTTGAAGGATACACTAGTACCCACTTTCGTTATTTCTGCCGGAAAATGCCCACACTCTCTAACAAGCAATTTTTCAACAGAGGTATTTTCCACGGACATTTATCTTAAAGGAAACAACGATTTACTAGTTCATGGATCAAAGTGGTGATGCATAGCTTAACATAATGGAAAGATTTTAGGAAGGCGTCTTCTCGTGGAGGAAATACGAATATCATTGCGTAGTAAGAGGTCAGTGATCAAATAAAAAAAATGCTTTAGGAAAATTGCTATGTGGCATTTCGCCTTTTAAAATGATCTTCCTGATGATTTAGTTGCAAAAGACTCGTGACTTATTTAATTGTAGAAAACAAATTTGGCGGCACAGTGGTCTAAGCCCTGGCTGCTGACCATTCGTCCGAGATGATGCCGGGTTCGAATTCCGGTGAGGCGTTGATGTTGTGTTTGTCTTACAGAAGTGGCTCTCTCCCTTCCCTGGAACCAGTGGCCTTAAATTAGGGACGGGAGACTGCTTATAGCCCACCGAGTTGCTCACGGTGGTCTTTAAACCCCCAAATAAAAAAAATAAATGAAAATACATTTGATGATGAGCGGGTTTTCAAAAACACGTGCGTAAACGGATGAGGAGCAAACATTTTAAAAACGCAGCCGAACCCGTTCTCGATATTACTGTGCGAACATCACATGAGAATTGACGTGTACGTCTGACCGGCGCAGCGTACCATGTGTTTCAGGAGCAAGTGCTTCCCGGTCTGTTGCAGGGTGTTACGCTCACCACACGGAAGGGCATGTGGTTTATGCATGATGGAGCCCCAGCACACTTTGCCACCGAGGTCCGATACTTCTCAAATGCGACATATCCCGGGCGGTGGATTGGACGCGGTGGACCTGTGGCTTGGCCTCCACGCTCCTCGGACCTTAATCCACTGGAGTTCTTTTTCTAGAGCACATGAAAATATTGGTGTACGAGACACCTGTGGACCCCCCCCCCCCCGGAAGCTCTTGCCGCGCGAATCGCTGTTGCCGCGGACAAGATCAACACCACATGGAGAGTCTACGAGAGCGTGCGACAGTCCTTCATTCGCCGGTGTGGGCTGTGCAACGATGCCCTTGGACGCCAGTTTGAGCAGCTACTTTGAGTCTTTCTGTGATGCGATTGGAATTGCGCAACTCATAAATTAGGTAAGTCTCTTTGTTTTCACTGTTGAAGGTTCAACGTGGATATGTAACTTTACTCTTTTCTGACACTAGGGGTGGAATGCGGCCCTAGGTTCCATTGCAAATATTGTTCTTCTTGATGTGTACTATCACCCCTCTCGTTTTGTTGGAGTTTACAGTCACCCTGTATATATACTCTACCATTTCACACACACAAAAAAAAAAAAAAAAATCAGCTCGATGCGCCTGGCGCCCGGTACGACTCGCACCACCTTAAAGCGAGCCCATATCCACACTGCACCAGTCTTGGACAGGATGACCTTTTCATTTAAAACTGCAGGGGACTTACAAACATTGGTATCAAATTTAACATTGTTTTACACTGCATCCAGCTAAGCTACAGATATGAAACCGACGTTAGCCGCCCCGGTGGCGCAGTGGTCTAAGGCGTTGGCCTCTGATCATTCGTCCGTAAGGGGTCCGGGTTCGAATCCCGGTCAGGCATGGATGTTGTTTCTCTTACGGCACTGGCTCTCTCTCCTTCCCTGGAACCAGTGACCCTAAATTAGGGACGGGCGACTGCTTATAGCCCATTGAGTTGCTCACGGTGGTCGTTAAACCTCCAATCAAAAAAAAAAAAAAAAAAAAAAGAAACCGACGTTAATGTGTGTATTCTATCCCCGAGTTTCATTGGGTACGATTGTTTCGTGCGTATGTCACGAAGTGGCAGCACATTTTTCGAGCAAGTAAAATGGCTGTTTTTTTGTTTTTTTTTTGGGATTGGAGGTTTAACGACCACCGTGAGCAACTCAATGGGCTATAAGCAGTCGCCCGTCCCTAATTTAGGGTCACTGGTTCCAGGGAAGGGAGAGAGCCAGTGCCGTAAGACAAACACAACATCCATGCCTGACCGGGATTCGAACCCGGACCCCTTACGGAGGGATGATCAGAGGCCAACGCCTTAGACCACTGCGCCACCGGGGCGGCTGGCTGTTTTCAGTAGGGGGCTGGGAAGACACACTGCATTTTGTTTAACGAAACAAAGTCGGCGACCGGAGTTCAGGGCTGGTTTCGCCGAAGAAACCATTCGCAAGAAAAGAAAAGCCTAGTACGCGTGATTCAAATCATTTCTTGAAAGAGGTTTTTATTTTTTTATTTCAGAAGTTAACGACTACCTTGAAGCAGCTCTTTGAGCTGTAAGCAGTCACTCGTCCCTAATTTAGGGCAGTTGTTTCTAGAGAAGGGACACAGCCAGCGCCATATCAGGGACTCGAACCGAGCAGATCTCGGGTGAATGGTCAGACGCCAGCGCCTCATACAAATCGGTTATTGGAGTTGCGATGAGGCTTTTGAAGATCGTGTAAGTGAAAAGGTCGTGTTTTTTTAGTAATGAGCCACTAAAACGTGTACTGACCGTTTATCATTGCGGTATCAACCGCCACAGCGATCATGTACCTGGACATGTTGGAAAACTTACTCATTCCACAGTTGGAGGTTGACATGGAGCCTGATGTGCTGTTCTAACAAGATGGAGCTCTGCCACATTTCTTAAAGGGTGTAGGCAACTTTCTCGATAGGTACTACACCGGAAAATGAATTTGACACGGGAGTTCTCTTAAATGTCCTCCAGAGTCACCGGACGTAACACCTCTGGAGTTCACTTTATGGGGCTATGCTAAGGATATTGTCTACATGCCTTAAGGTGGTTCCACTTGCAATCTCTGCTTTATGTTTCCAATGATAAAACTTCTTTACATATTTTCTCCAATGAATGTATTCCCAAGAATGAATATTTGCAGATCGATAAAACTAACTTTAAGTTATAGCATGGGATACTTAATACTTGCTAAAACATAACCATAATTAAGCAATTCAACATTTGTCTACTAACGTCATCAATGAACAGGTCGCGCCGTCTATTAACATGTCTGAACATTACTCAAAGAAAAATGATTGATTTTTAATATTGTGGTTATGTTTTAGCAAGTATTAAGTGTCCCATGCTATACCTTAAAGTTAGTTTTATCGATGTGCAAATTTTCATTCTTGGGAATACATTAATTGCGAAGAAAATATGTAAAGAAGTTCTACCATTGGAAACATAAGGCAAAGATTTTGGGTGGAACCACCTTAAATATCGTATTCAGTGTATAATGTCGTATTCATGTTGTATTCAGCGACTAGTCTCGCGCCGACGATCGCCGATGGAGTCTGGAGACTATATGGCCCCCGGGCTGATCTTGCTGCAATCCGTGAGCGTCATACAGCTCCTCAGCCCGGTATCATGGTTTGCAGCGCAATCAGTTTCAACAGCTGATCACCGCTCGTACGCACGGTGGGCACAATGACAGCACGACGATACGCCGATGAGGTGCTGCAGCCCGTTTTGTTGTCGTATCCCTGATACCAAGTTTCAACAAGATAACGCTTGCTCGAACAATGCCAACATTGGCAGACAGTGCCTGCCTATAAGGTGTCCAGGTGCTGCTCTGACCAGTGCGATCTCCAGACTACTCCCCAACAGAGAACGTGTGGGACACCATTGGCAGACGACTTAATTCCTCTACACGACCCCCTCGCAATGTCGATCAATTTGGGACACAGGTCAACGACGCATGGATAGCGATACGTCAAGACGTCATATGGGGATTTTTCCACTCGATGCCCTGTCGTGTTGCCGAATGTATAGCCTGGCATGTATGTTATATGAATTACTAGCTCAGTTCACAACACACTATCACCTCCCCCATCGCATTCCATAGAAATTAAATCACTTCTTTTCCACCTACTAGTATACATGTGTGGTAAGTTTAGTCTCATTTCGTGCTATGGCATTTCTATGTCGACAGTGTATAAACTTGTGCACGAACCTTGAATTTTTTGCACATCTTTTGAAAAAAGGACTTGCATATAGTATCACTTTGTCTGTCAGTCTGTGGATACCATATCTCTGCAACTATTAGACTGATTTGAAATTTTTTTTTTTGCATTCGAAAGTTTGATATGACCTTTACTTTTCGGCTTTTCCGACGCATAACTTCGCCGCTAGAGGGCGTAAACGCAGATGCTTTCGAAATACATTTTATTCCACATATGTGCTTCTAAATATCAGACTGAAAAAAAAAAAAATTTCTCCCATTCGATACTATTTACAACGAAGACTATTTTGGGTAGTTTTTTTTTCAAGTAATGAGGTCCGATCAAAAATTTCCGAGACTAAGTCGATATACAACAAAGTACTTAAGTTATTTAAATCTGGCTATGATATCCCTCAAAGTAGTCTCTTTGGGCAGCGATACACCGCTGCCAGCGCTTTCTGCCACTGTTGGAACGCTCCTTGGAAGTCCTGTTCGGGAATCGTGTCAAGCACCGTCTGCGATTCGCGCTGAATCTCGTCCACGGTTTCAAAACGGCGAACCTTGAGTTTCATCGTCGGGAACAGAAAGAAGTCGCAGGGGGCCAAATCCGGCGAGTAAGGCTAGTCATGCTGTTGTGGCTACAAAACTGGCGTGTTGCTAACCCTCTGTGAGCTGCTGCATTGTCGTGATGGAGCAGGAAATCGTTCCTGCGCCACATTTCAGGTCGTCTGCGGCGAATGTCCTCATTAAGACGCTGCAGAACATCGCAGTAAAAAAGGGGCAGTGACGGTCTGGCCCCGGGGAGGGGGGCGAATTCACGTTGCACAACCCCACAAATGTCGAAGAACACGATGAGCACGCTTTTGGTTGCTTTCCGGACCTGTCGGGCCTTCTTCGTTCGTGGAGATGCCGGGATCTTCCACTGCGACGATTGTTGTTTGGTCTCCGGGTCGTAACCGTAGACCCAAGTCCCGTCCCCAGTGATGACCACTGACAGGAACGTTGGATCAATCGCCACTGACGAAGGTCTTGACAGAGTTCGACACGGAGCGCCTTCTGTTCGGGGTTCAGAATCTTTGGCACAAACTTTGCAGCAATGCGGTGCATGTTCAAAACCTGTGCCAGAATTTCTTGCACTGTTCCGTATGACACATTGACGATGGTAGCAACGTATTGAATGGTTCTCCGACGATCCTCATATACCAGTTACCTAATTTTGTCCACATTTTGGGGGTTTTGCTCGTGGATGGTTGCCCCGACCGCTCGTCGTCTTCCAGTGCCATTGTGCCGCTTTTGAACCGCGAGTGCCACTCAAAACACACCTCCCACGACTCATTACTTCATTGCCAAAAGCCTGCCGCAACATTTCATGCGTCTCAGTTCCCGATTTGCCAAGTTTGACGCAGAATTTGATGTTCGCTCGCTGTTCTAGTTTGCAGTCCATACCGAAACAGCAGCTGTGTTCTGCACGTGGTCACCAAATATCGTGTAGCACAGCTCCCGATGTTCACAGAACGACGCCACTTGACATTGTTTTTTTTTTTTGATTGGAGGTTTAACGACCACCGTGAGCAACTCAATGGGCTATAAGCAGTCGCCCGTCCCTAATTTAGGGTCACTGGTTCCAGGGAAGGGAGAGAGTCAGTGCCGTAAGACAAACACAACATCCATGCCTCACCGGGATTCGAACCCGGACCCCTTACGGACGAATGATCAGAGGCCCTCGCTTAGACCACTGCGCCACCGAGGCGGCCACTTGACACTATGACTCATGAAGGTTACTGCCCTTGACCACTGCTCGCGCATCCGCGTACTGCCATCTGTTCGCGCGCTACGTACCTAGTCTCGGTCTTCACTAAAGGCATAAAGTTAAATTGCGATTTTCTCGATATCTCCGCTTCTAAAAGCCCTATTTTGTTTTGATTGGAGATTTAACGACCACCGTGAGCAACTCAGTGGGTTATAAGCAGTCACCCGTCCCTAATTTAGGGCCACTGGTTCCAGGGAAGGAAGAAAAACAGCGCCCGGAGACAAACACAACATCCATGCCTCACAGGGATACACCCGTCTCGGAAGAATGATCAGAAGCCATCGCATAGACCACTGTGCCACCAGGGCGGCAAAGCTCTATTTGAAAAATTATTTCTGCATCGGATACAGCTCTCGGTGAGAAATGTTCTGTATATAATTTTTGGTAAAGAACGGTTTGGCCACCAGTGAGCGTAAGTGTTTATTTCTGTTTCTGATGTGTTTGCGGCAAAATCTGGGCTTCTGAAAACCCGATTAAAAATATTATTTCGTGGTCGGATGTGGCTCACCTTGGAAAACCTTTTGAGTATACCTTCTTAAAATAGTGCATAGTTTTTCCGCCAGGGACGTAGATATGTCTTATTGTTGTCGGTATATTGGAGAACGATTCCGATGCGAAATTTTGAGCATATGATTTAAAATATTTCTTAACGCACAAGTGTGTCACTAGAGTTCACGTTTGAGTTTTACAACATGTCTTCAGCAACATCTGCAGGACTAAGAATTCGATTGAAAACATTCTCTTTCGGTCAGATTCTACTAGCTATGAAAACGTGTGTGTGTGCGCGCGCCCGCGTTCCCTATCAAAAGTAATGCACAATTTTCCCGCTAGGGGCGCAGATATGTAATCTGTTTTTCTCCATATCTCTGCTTCTAAATGTCCGATTTAAGAAACACTGCCACTGGTCTCGGCAGAGAAAGAGCCAGCGCCATCAAACAAACACACAACGCAGCTCCGATTCCTGTGTAGTACGAGGCGTTGTCCTCCAAGCATTCGTTCGAGATGGGCTCTGGTTCGAATCTCGAAGAGACGTATGGTGCGCTTGTCTTTACGGCACTTGCTCTCTCCCTTCCCTGGAAGCAGTGGTCCTAAATTAGGGGTAGGGCGACTGCTTATAGCCCATCGAGTTGCTCATGGTGGTCGTTAAACGTTCAACAACAGCAACAAAAAAGTTCTAAAAAGGTAGATCGAAGAAGTAATGATTTATACAAAAATCTATCAAGATTTATAAAAAGAAAACTGTAAAAAGTTGAGATTTAGTAAACAAACAAATGAACAAAGTGAATCCAACAGTCAGTGATGAACAATTCACAGTTAGCCCCAAATTAGGGACTGGAGACTGCTTATATCCGGATGAGTGGTCGTTAAGTTCTGAAATACACACACACACACACTTGAAGAAAAATACACCACCCATGCCGTCCCGGTGGCGCAGTGATCTAAGCGATGGCTTCTGATCATTCGTCCGAAAGGGGGCCGGGTTCGAATCCCGGCGAGGCGTGGATGTTGTGTTTGTCTTACGGCGCTACCTCTCCCCCTTTCCTGGAACCAGTGGCCCTAAATTAGGGACGGTCGACTACTTATAGCCCATCGAGTAGCTCACGGTGGTCGTTAAACCTCCATTCAAAAAAAGAAAAAGTGTCAAAAACTGCTTTGCAGTGATAAGCCAAGGTCAGTGTAGTTCAGTCTGAAGAATAACTGGCTTCGCAGCGCGGATTCGTGGGTTCGAATCCCACTGCCGGCTGAAAGGGCTTTAATTTATTTCACATAGGCGCTTGAACGTAAAACTGAATCTCCTGGCCACGAGGTTCGAAAATAATGCGTGATGATTCATCCACACATAGCCCGGAATTAATGAGAATCCCTTCTTCTACATTTCGAAAAATTGTGATGCTTCTTCCATACATCGTCAGGAATTTATCAGAACTTCTTCTACAGTGAGCTCTTTCATGCATGCTTTGCCGGTTGACCAGGAAACCCAAGATTCCGTTCCAGCTCTTTCTCAAGGGGAAGAGGGGGGATATATGTGACACACCACTGGGGTGACGCAAGATTAAAAATGTCAAGGTGCTGCGCTAAGCCAAAGCCGGCGTAGTTCAGTCGGGAGAATAATTGGCTCCGAAGCAAGGAGACGCGGGCAAAAAAAGGGCACAAGTTTATCATAGAGAAATTTGAAATTCCCTTCCTAACCGTTAGCTGCCTCCATCCTTAAAACCCCATTCTGAAATGAACAGGGAACACATTTTGAAATTCTTTTCTTACAAATTCGTATGACATAGGAACAATTCATGCTTAATCTCTTTTAGCGCACATAATCTGAGCAAATAGGTTTTTACTTGTTATTTAATACATCAATCACTCATTTTCCCCATTATAATGCCACTTTTTTTCTGTTCTCATTACGTGCTTTTGGATGAGATTGAAATAAAGCGGTGTTTTTTTGTGAACAGAAGTCTTTGTTTCTAGTGTCTGCGATAACGGGGCATGGTGCTCTTTCTCTATCGAAATACATTTGATTAAAGGCGAAGCTATACTTCGAAATGACATTCATGGTCGTGTAAAAGAAGACTGTTTGCGAATAACTGCATTCAAATGGTTTCCCGATGCGTTTGTGTCACGTACAACGGCCAAGCGTCATCTATTCATTTGTTCTTAAACGCGAGCTTTGTACGTTCCCCTATTGTTGGATATGCTAGAAATATGCTTAAATTCGACGACTAATCACCCAGTTATATTGAAAGGCCAACAATACCATTGGACTTGAAGCCGAATTCTGATCGTAATTATCCTTCAAAATGACTCCTTTTCACGTTGTCTGTTCAGACGAAAGCTATCGAAAGAGAACTCGCATGCATGCGCCCGAAGGAAGTTGCTATGACGACGTTGACTCTGATCCTCTCCAGTGATGCAGGGGTTTTGGTGTCCGGCTCCACCATGTCCGTCTCAATCCTCCGCCTACACACCTCGAACCATAGCTAACCCTTCACTGCAGTAATCGTCTAAGCCGCCGTGAAAACAGCACTGCAGCAATGGAGAGTAGTCTAGCTCTCCACGCATTAAGCTGCCACTATTGGTGCTTACTCAGTCTCTCTTCAACAAAACTTTGCCAAAACATCAGGGAAAATCCACCACATGCGACGAAACTTGAGAGTTGTTGGTGCATTTAATTATTTTTTGTTACGTGTGATAGGATGGTTCAAATCTAACATTTTTTTTTTTGTAATCAGCGATAGTTGCCACTTGAGAACGTGTAGCAACAGTAACCGCAGATCAGTTTTACATAAAACCTGTTAACAGAAATGGCTCTTTCGTATGGTAAGCTACAATTCCAGGTCATACCCTGAAAAATGAAAAAACACAGTTGTTGCATGTGATGTTATAAATTAATATAATGCAGTAGAACTCGCTTATAACGAGGAGCTCCAGACCGACGGAAACCCGCGTTAAATCCGGGCGCTCGCTGTTTTACATAAAACTGTAAAAGAAAACAAATGTAGCTTTTCTTCCGTATGGTGAGTTACAATTTCAAGTCGTACTCCGAAAAATGAAAAACACATTTGTTGCATGGGATGTTATAAGTAAATATAATGCAGTTGAACAAAGGCCGTCTAGAAAACACAATGCCATGACATTAGACAGATGAGTTTTCTTTTAGTGACGTCACGCGAAAACCACGCTTCTGACTAGTTTACAACGCTGTCGTGTATGACGTAAACACGACACCGGCGTATCAGTCCGCGTAACATGAGTGACGTCACAAACCGTGGGATCTCATCTCTCTAATGTCTTATGGCCTTGTGTTTTCTCGACGGTCTTGGTAGAATCCGCTTATAACGAGGAGCTCGGGAACTACGGAAACCCTCGTTAAACCCGTGCGCTCGCTAAATCCGTTTCTGGGAGAGCAATTCCCACTATGTGAAAATATGCATACGAGATAATATATACATATAGAAGTTTATATTATACATCCATAAACAATTGGATATACTTGAAAGATTTAATTAACAACATTAGTACTATAGGTAATCTTTCAAGTATATTAAACTACACAACACACATGAAACAAAAGCAGCACCGATGCTCCCAATGCAATGCTCACTTGAAAGGGGAAATGGGAAAAATTCCAGGAATTTTCATCTGTTTCCCTTCCAACGATAAGCATTATTCTATTGCTCCCCTATCCCTCTCTGCAATTGTTGTCCAGAAATTGTGATGTGCACAGAGATTGCTCTATTGCAGGAAGTACGGCTCGAAAATGTAATGTGGTTTGATCTTTTCAAATCTGGAAATTTGGGCCTGGCAGATGGAGGGGGGGGGGCGATCATCAAACTTGGATACGAATCTGCTGAGCGCACTAATCCACGAAAAAAAAAATTGGAGTGAAGATTTTCAAACTTCACTCCATGAGAACAGCCCCAAAATTGGGAATTTGGATTCCAAACGAATTTTGGGAAAACATAATCCAGAATTCGACCATTTGTCCATCTAATCTAGCCAGAAATCGCCTCGGGTCTTTCCTCAAGCTCATCATCAGAGGAGACTAAAAGTGAATTCCTCACGCGAGTCTTGAGTATAGAAATTGAACGACCGTGTCTGTCAAAACCAACGATTCCTCAAGCAAAACAAGATCTCCATGTGAAGAAAACCATGCTGTGCATTTGATTGCAATAAAACGGGATCGTACATCTCGAACTGCTGGGAAATTTAAATCATCAGTTCTGAGCTCCACATTCAAGAACACTCAAGACAAAGCGTGATTTTCCAGCACGATAACGCCAGACCCCACTTTACAAAGATGACCCAGCAGATAATTTTGGAAATTTCCTGAAAAACTCTTCCACGCCCATACTCTCGCCTGATTTTGTTCCATCAGATTGCCTCATGAGAAAAGCCCCAAAATTGCCAAACTTAAAAAGTCCAAACTTGTTTCTCTCACTTGAAAATCCTGTGGACGAAGAAAACTTTAGTGAGAAGTATTTCAGAGGAGCTCTGTACTTTCTATGATTCAAAATCAGCATATTTCTTCCACTTAAAAATAAGAAAATTGCTAAAATGATGTATTCATTTTCTAGGACCTTTTTACATCATAGAATGATCTGTCTAATTTTGTGAAAATAAATAACTTTGTCAGTAAAATCAAAACACAGCATCAACTTATTATCCAAGCGAATATTTTCATTTTCTACTGCGCAAATTCTCTGGCATGAAGTATGAAGTAAGCACTTTTTTATTGTGCTTATCGCTATCTATCTTAACTATGAATCTTTCCTTAACAAGCGACCGTGTTCTCCTTAACTTGAATGTTTCTTTGCTTTCCTATTGCTCTATACAATCAGAAGGCTTTATTCCGTTTTTAAATTCTATTTCTGCTGACACTCTGCTCTCTTTGGGGTAAAGGCATGTCTGTCTGAACCTTTCTCCAAATAAAAATTTATGCATGATGAAAATAAGTGCACCCAACCGTTGAAACATAGCGTTCGCTTTGACTTGCGATAATGCTAACGGTAGTCTTTGCAGAGTAATGGCGATAAACTTCATAAAAACATGTTCGCAGAACATTTTTAGTACGCATGAATAGACAAGTGAGTACAATAGTCCAAAAGGGATGCTACGAGGTACAGCTATGAAATTAGCTGTCTGTAACCTCAAATGGAAACTTCACCTCACTCTCTGTATTAGTTCGGTGGCACGTGTCAATCAAAGTAGACGCGTTGTTTGTCGTGCGTCGGAAAAATGCTGAGTTCAAGAATTGAACCATGGATAAACGTGAAACTTCTGGCGAAATTAAAGGAAACTCCTACCGAATATTTTCGTATGTTAAAGGAGGCGTACGGGGAAGAATGCAGGTCGTAAGCGTGTTTTTACGTGGCATAAGTGGTTCAGTGAAGGCCGATAGGACATTGAAGACGACGAACGTCAGAGACACCCGAGCACTTCAGAAACAGGAGACAGTGTGGGCAAAATCTATGCAATTGTTCGAAATGACCGCAACTGAGTGAACGATAGCAGGGATGATAAACATCGATAAAGAAGACTGTCAGGCAAATTTAAATGGAAATCTGAACTTGACAAAGGTTTGTGCCAATATGGTCCCGAAGCTTTTCACGCCTTAACAAAAATAATCTCAAGCGAATTTGTGATGTAATTTGGGGTAAATTCAGGCAAACCCAACCTCTTAAAACGTGTTTTCCCTTGTAATGAAACCTTGATCTTCCAATACGACACAGAAACGAAAAAACAGATGGTGCATTGGAAAACACCAACGTCACCAAGGATGAAGAAAGCACGACAAAGCAAGTCCAAATTCAAAACCATGCTAATTGTTTTTTTTTTTTACTTTAAAGGGGGTGTAATTTTCGCAGTGTGTGTTCCCGATGGAGCAACAGTTAACCAGCATTGCTATAAAATAGGCTCTGGTTATTTTGAGAGAAAGAGTGAGTCAGAAGAAAGTAAACAGAGCTGTGGAAAAATCGCTTCGTCCTTCACTAAAACAACGCGCCAGCTTATCCAGCGCCCTTAAGGCGGCCACAGACACATGTTTCAGTGACACGCTAGGGTGGGGAGATTAAGCTCTGACCACCTGGGATCTTCCTAACGACTGGTTTCGTCCAGTCTCCACTCTTGAGTGACACTTCTGTGGAACACATCTCATTTGTGTATCATTTAAAAGGAGTGAAAATGCCTTTTTTCACATAAAACTTTACGGTTTTTTTTTATCTATGACTATTTTGAGAAATGAAAAGCTGGAAATGGATAGAAAATAACAAAATGGACAAAAAATGGCGATTGGAAAGAGAAAAATTTGGACATGATTTTATTGAATTAATTAAAAGAAAAAAAGATCCTGAAGATTTCAGGAATTGCCTTCGGATGAACGAGAAAACATTGTGTGCTACTTGAGAAGGTAAAACACAGACTGGTTAAGCAAGACATTAGAGTGAGAAAAGCAATTCCAGCTAATGAAAGATTAATTGCAACTCTTCAATATTTGGCAACTGTGCGTTCGTATGAAAATCTGAAGTTTAAAACAGCTATTTCCCCACAATCTTTAGAAGTAATAATTCCGGAAACATATAAAATTATTTATGACGAATTAAAAGAGTAATGCATGAAGGTAAAAATGTTTTGTGGAATATTTATTGCCTTTTTCAACCGACTGTTATTACGTGGTTGTAAAAAATTTACAACCACGTAATAACAGTTGATTAAAAATTTAAAGCATAAATAAGCTGTTATTTAAAATGACCGATAAATCAAGTTTGTTAGTAGTTTCTGGAGATAGATCTACAATTCGACATTTCGCCTTACATATGATGTTAAGGAATCGAACCCAAAAATTGAAAAGTAACTCTGAGAACATCTTATTGAAATGAATTACAACAGTGAAGCCAAATTAAATGTGACACACTTGCTGTTTTTATAAAGTTTTGCGTTCAATTTCTTTATTCTTAAAACAAAAAAAAAAAAAAATTATGTTACTAACAGCATTTAATGTCAAAAATTTAGCTAATATTTCATAACTACTAGGCAATAATTATTCGTGCATACATAAAACGGTTAAGATTCTGAATTCTGTCAATACACGATCCCAAAAAGACAACACAGCGATCAATTGACGTCGGTCACAAGGTAAAAAAGGTTTCAGTTAAAACACATGTACAAATTAAAATATATTTTTAAGATCTTTCGAACAATCATATTTTCAATCATATTTTTATTTAAGTTTCAGTTTCTAATTCTTTATTCAGGTACTCCTTGCTTTTAATTTTCCATAAACATAGATTATCGCGATAAACATCAGTAAATTGTCATCATTTCTTGGCTTAACTGCCGGTTCTAAGACATTTTAACAATATATACGCTTGACTCTAATAATAATAAACGGCAAACTGTGTGCGACCACAACTCGCGCTCAGAACAACAGTTCTATCCCTCTCAAGGTCAGGGTTGTTTCAGGCAGGCGTTGAAGAGATTCACTCCCCGCTACATGCCGCCTCGGGCACAAAACTCTTCAATTTGCTGGCGTGACACTCAGACGTGTCATTCAAACGTGTGTGTGTGGGTGGCTGACTTTAGTGAAGCAGTTTTTAGCTGAGAAACACATCATAATGCTTGGACATCCTGCCTACTCTTCAGATTTGGCCCCATGCGACTCCCCCCTTAAAATCCAATCAGTTACTGTGATGAAGATAACGATCAAGCTTCTCAATGGAATCACACCAGATGAGCTACAGCACTGTTTTGCCCAGTGGAAGATCAGAATGCAGCTGTGTGTTGACGTGAAAGGGGAAGTATTGGGTTGATGCATAAGTTCATGCCGTTTTCCTCACCGCACTACAGGAATGTAATATGTCAGAAGGGAAAACTAAATCAGTCAACTATGCATTCTACCCCATTGTTTGCGATAGTGTCCCAACGTCTGGATAGGTCTACAATGCCATTCTTGAAAAAAAACGTGCAGGTTTTGCTGCGAAGAAATTATCAAGGAAATTCTGGAGATCAACATCATTGTTGAACGTTCTGCCACTGAGTGCATTTGGAAGAGATCGGAATAGGTGATAGTCTGAAGGGGCGATATCTGGGTAATAGGCCCGATGTGGAAGGATCTCTTATTTCATGTCCTGAATGGCCATTTTGGTCATGTTTGCACTGTGAGGGCGTGCGTTATCATATTGAAGAAGGACATCATAGCGCTGATGTGGCCGTTTCCGCTGAATCGCTCCCTCCACACGGCGGAGCTGCTTAAAATAGAGCGCAACGTTGTTGGTCCGATTCCTCGGCAGCGTTTCCAAGTGAATAATGACTTTCATATCCCACCAGAAACACAACATGATCTTCGCAGGATGGTCATGTTTTGGACGTGGTGTGAGCGTCTTGTTTAGGCTTAACCATTCCCTCCGATGCCTGAAATTCACGTACAGGCACCAATTTTCATTTCCAGTAACAATACGTGACATAAATGGTTTGTGTTGCTGAGAACATTCGCGATAACGGGCGAGCAAGGAACCCCATATGGCAACACACTGATACTTTTCCTCGGTGAGAGTGTGAGGCACCAAAGACCCCAATTCTGGACCTTTTCCCATACGTTCCAGGTGTCGCACAACTGTGACCTGATCACAGTCCATCTGAGTGGCCAATTCGCTTGTGGTTTGACGTGGATCCAAGTGGATGAGATGGTTCAAACGATCCTCATCAGAGTGAGATGGACGACCTGATCGTGGAAAGTCGTCGAGGTCAAAATTGCCATCTCTGAACCGCTCAAACCATTTGCGGGTTGTCCTTGGAGCACTAGCATTCTCCCCTTACACAGCATACATTTTTTGAGTAGCCCCGGCGGCTGTGGATCCCATGTTAAACTCGTAGAGGAGCAGATGTCGGAAATGTTCATTCCTGTCTACTTGACACTCCATACGCACGAACCTGAAAACCAAAAAACCATTAGCCACAATCACACAACGTAATATGATTTAGATACACGATATTACTGGCTACATTTTGATATACAACTGGACGTCTGCACCTTCACTACTGACCCGGGAAACACTCGTGAAATAAAACGGCATGAACTTGTGCATCAAACCAATACATTGTTAGTGATAAAAATTAAAAATGTAAGTTTCTTGTTTAACTAAAGTTATAGCGTCAATCCAAGGCCGTCTAGAAAAATGCAAGACTATGGTATTAGAGAGCGAGAGGAGTTCCCTCTTTTAGTGACGTCACGCAGAAATCAAGGCTTCTTTCGAACGCTGTCGTGTATGGCGTCAAACGCAGACTGGCGTATCAGATAGCGTAGCATGCGTGACGTCACAAACGGAAAGAACTCGTCCGTCTAATGTCATGGGCTTGTACTTTCTAGACGGCCTTTTCAATCGTGCTATTTAATAGCCATCCGTCGCATTATTACTCATGACTACGCATAAAACTGCAATGATAATCACGTCAGAGCAATTGTGAGAGTCTAAGCGCTGGCTTATGACCATTCATCCGCAATGGGATTGGGTTCGAATCCCGGTGAGGCATAAATGTTTGTCTTATGCACTGGCTCTCTCTTTTCTCTGGAACCAGTGGCCCTAAATTATTGACGGGCTACTGCTTATAGCCCATCGTGTTGCTCACGGTGGTCGTTAAACCTTCAATAAAAATATATAGAGATATTTATATAAAAAAAAAAATCAGTTTTTGTTACGGATAATAGGCTGAGTCATTTACTGTCTGTATAATCATTCAGATCTCATTTTAATGAGATTAGTGATCGCGCATATTAGTTCAGAAACAGATTTCACAGAATAATAACATTCTAAAAAGCATTTGTAACTTTTTATTAATAATTAGTATTAATGTCAAATTTTATACTCTATCTTATGACAACAAACGTATTCTTCATCTTTCTCCGATGTAAGAACTGATATAAAAACCCCTTGGTCATATATTCTGAAAGATTTCGTTAGGATATGACAGTTACATCTATGATAAAAAGTAGATGCCTCATTTTAAATTAAAAAAATCCTCACATATTCACCTATCATATTTCTAAATTAATGAATTTCCTTATTAGAATATAAACAAAAAACTACTTTGATAGTAAAGTCTTGCAATGTGCTTGTTAAATTCAATGCATTTAGATGTCTCATTTTTGTTCTTTTGGAAAGTTTTGAGTTTCTTAAAAGATCTCCCTTCATTCTGGGCATATCTTCGACCTAAGAACGACATTTCAGAAATATTCTCGTGTAAAATACAGTATGATGGAGGAAAAATAACAAAAGCAATTGAAAAGCACTCCCAAGACTGTTACTTTTCAATCAATTTGTGGAATACTTTTGTTTCATTTTCGAGGTTTTCATTCTTGTATTCACAAATAGAACTCGTTGTTCACACGCTTATGCACGAGAAAGATTTCCAAACACTGTCGCATATGTGACGGCATGCCCAAAAGTCCTTGTTAGCATCTTGGATGCAATAAAGCTTCACGACACAATAACGACACATGGCTCTCTAATGGTTTTCATAATTTTTCCCGGGAAGATGGAAAGATTTTAGTCGCCATTACAACATAACCTAACTTCTTTCTTATTCGTATCCAGTCCCATGGAACAACAAACATTATGCAATTTTTGTGCTGAAGGTGATACAAGAGGGATTGTCCACATGGTATATAATTAAATATTTGTGCGACCAAAAAAGTTCCACAATAAGAAAACAACCCTAGGAGCTATCTACCTGTGAAGTATGTCACATACGGTAACCCTCAAGGATTTCAAATTTTGCACACCACTTTGTCGTTCCTCTTGTGAGGATAAGGACCGGAGAAGAGGTCTGGTGTTGTTAGTAAATGCAGTGTTGCCACTTGTTGAAGAAATGATAGAAAGCAACTTAAGAATATTTTTTTATTTGTTCCATTTGTGTATTATGCAACGATCACAAAAATGCAATAGGTCAAGTAAAATAGTTGAAGACTTGATATATCCTCGCAATCATAAATACATAAGTTTCTCTTAGGGGTGAATGTGTGCTCAAGTGAAGACGAAGATCCATTATGTTTCGACTTTTTTCCTTTGCCTAATATTGGGGGAGAGTTGCTGTAGCTTCCGCGTTTATCCCTAGAGAAACCAGTTGGAAGAGTTCTTATAGCTGTCGCGGTGGTCGGATGTGCTTCATAGTTTCTCTCGGATCCACTGCGCAGCAATGGTTGCGCTTATACAATAAAGATCTTTTTTGGTGTCTGGCATGCAGGCGCTTTAAGTAGCGGAATTGGGTTAAAAGCAGGTATTGAAGCAACAGATGGGCGTAATACTTACTATTTAACACAATGAGAATAATTTGATCACGTCTTCGTGCATGCCAAATATTTGCTGACAGCTGATTTTTCGGAATTTGCGTTGACACCTGCAGAGGTGAAGTTTCTTCCATATGATGGGGCTCAGAGACTTTTTACATTGAAGCTGTGACAGTGGGAGTAGGCCATAAAACAATTTGCAGTGCCCTGGTGGCATGTAGAGATACTGTGGAGACGACTGTGTCCTGTCCTGGAGTTTTCAATCTTGAAATTTGGGATTTGTGTTGTAATGCCGCGTATAAGAAGGGAGTTCCCAATTCTGTGTGTGTGGATAGGAAATTATCAATCTAAAATTGCACACACCGGAGTTGTAAAAGAACGTCAAAAGTGTGTCAGTTTGGGACATGAAGCTGCCGCTTGTTCTCGAGCCGCGTGTCAGTAGCAAAGGCAGTACTATAGCTGCGAAGTGAGATCATAAGTGCACTTGGCTAAGGACTTGACGTGACGCACAGGCGGGTGTAATACGTGTTCGTGCAGGTCGACGATGAAACGTTTTCCGGTGGCAACACTTCTGGTCCTTGGACAATCGGACTTGTGATATCACTTCAGCTGCTATAGTTCCGTCCTTACTATTTATATCGGAACAATGCCAATTATGATTACCAACATGGATAATGTACACCAGAGGGTGTGGAAATTATGATAAGATGGTGTGGAAATTATGTGGATCAAGGTGCTCTGCCGCACCGAAGTAAAGGACAATGTTATTCTTAAGACGCAGACTGGCTCTGACCAAAATTCTCAATTTACTGAAAAATTAATGACTGAGAATACTTGTATTATTGTTTTGCATTCATACGACCAATATTTTCTATGGGTGTAGGGGTAAGTACGGATCACCTTTTGAACACTAATTTTCCAATGACCGTTAACTGAGCTAAAGCTGTCTTAACCAACAAGTAATAATCAAAAACATTTGTTTTTCTTCGGGTTTTTTTTTCTCGAAACAAAATTGTCCACTTTTATATATGTATATTAAACATTTAAAGTGTTTCGTTCATTAGAGCTGGCTTCTGCATCTCGTTTATAACTAATATAACCGATTACATTTCATTGGGCATACTTCATCCTTTTACATGAGAATGAGTCACAGTAACTAGTATAAGAAATGTATTTATGAAATATATTACAGTAACAATTGAGGACTTGAAAGGATATGATTTTTTACCAATCTCCTTGCTCTTCAACGTACTTGGACTAGCGTTTTTATGCCGTTAAAAATGCTGAGGGACGAGCCACGTGTACACCTGCTTCCTTCTCTTCTTGGTAAGTGGCAAATAGACTACCGCTCAAGGCATTTTCGACTGGACCAAACGGGCGATATCCCGAATAGCGATGACAGGATTATATGAAGTGTGGTCCATTACCTCCAAATTCATTTGCTGGAGCGTTTCAACAATGTAAGCAGCAGTATGTGGATGGGCAATTGTCGTGCAACAACAAAAAGGTCTTTCCACAGTAGCTCTCAACGTTTGCTTCAAATTGTACGTTATAGCTTGCCATTTAGTATTTCATGATAACGAGCACTGTTCTCAGTTGAGCTCCTCTCGTGATAATGTTTTACTATTGGTCTTCGTTAGTTCCAAAAAAGTAGTGAACATAACGTTTTCAGCTACTGTTTGAGTTTTTAATTTTTTTCACTGGTGAATCGATAATATTTCCATTTCAAACTCTGAAGTTTATGGACCGTAATATCGGGACCCATGTTCCATCCTGAGGGATTCTTTTCAAAAAGGCCCCACCTTTGTTACCACAGAGGGCCAAAAGGCATTGGCAGATGTACAGACGATTGCGTTTGAGCACATGTGTAAGAAGTTTTGGGACCTACCTTGCGCAGATTTTACGAAAGTTAAGTCTGTTGCGGATGTGTTCAAAGGCAGAAACGTGAATAATTACCACGTGATTTTCCACTTCACCAATAACCACCCGTCTGTTTGCTAGAACTGTGGCATGGACTTGTTCAAGGTGGCCATCAGCAATGGACATAGACGGACTATTGGTGAAGTGCAAAATCATGTGGTAATGATTACCACTTCTTCATGAGTAACATTTGTGCGACCCGTTTTTTACGCTTTACAACCGGTAGGTGAAGAAGCGTATATGCTCCGGTTTCGTCCGTCCTTCCTTCCTTCCGTCTGTCCGTATGTCCGTCCGTCAGCACGACAACTCGCGTAAAAATGGTTCGATTTCGATTAAATTTTAGTATGTGGTAGGGGACCACCTGGGGACAAACCCTACTGAAAATAGGTGAAATGGGGTCAAAGGTCAGACATAAGAGAGGGATCCATTCCATTGCCCTTATGCGTCATAACTTGCGTAAAAATGGTTCGATTTCGATGAAATTTTAGCATGTGGTAGACGAACCTTCTTGGGGACGAACCTTTTTGAAAATGGGCGAAATGGGTTCAAAGGTCAGGACGTAGGAGCGGAATCCATTCCATCGCCCTTATGCGTCATAACTTGCGTAAAAATGGTTCGATTTTGATGAATGTTTAGTATGTGGTAAGAGACCACCTGGGGACGAACCCTATTGAAAATGGGCGAAATGGGGTCAAAGGTCAGGCCGTAGGAGCGGGATCCATTCCATCGCCCTTATGCGTCATAACTTACGTAAAAATGCTTCAGTTGAGACAAAACTTTATCATGTTGTTCCGGAAGTACACTTAACCGGTTCTGTTGAATATCATCGAAATGGGGTCGGGTCATAGGAGCGAGATTTATTCTACAGCCATTATCCTCATAACTTGAGTAATAACTTGAGTAATGATTTCTGGTATGTTGGAAAGCGTATCATAATCAATGCATTGCATGATTTCACTAACTTGTTGAACTTAGAAATTAATTTGCAGACACTTCGCTGTGGCGGAAACACTGATTGTATAATGTGCTGAAAACTTTCGATGAAGTTCATGCCCCTTGGTATATTTTCATTCCACAACAAACGAATGACTGCTCGCTAATCTTCTTTGGAGCATTCGGAAAGCGGAGCAGCCAGGTTAAGGGCACAGCAGCACAAAAACAGGCTAATCAATATCAAAAGACAACGATACCACACATACACAAGCAGTAAAGCCTACCGAAAATAAATTATAATTACATTGCGATAATTATTGACTCACCCTAGTATTTTTTTTATTTCTTTCTCTCTATGTTTGTTCTTTGCACAACAAAATAAGCATTTATTAAGAAAAAAAACCCCAAAAAAACAGTTCGACGGATTTCCTGTTAATATAGTCAACTCTCGTTATAAAAAAAGTTCAAGGGGATTGAAAATCAGTTTCGTTACAACCGAAATTTCTTAACCGAATTTGGATTAAAATAGTTAAAACTTCGAAATTAAAGCATATACATAAGGTACAGCACATGTATTTTATGAATAAACAAGTGTACATCAATACATATCTTTTATTTAAAAAATCTGTAATGGAAGTTTGCTTTTTTTCATTTACCATTGCAATAGTCTTAGCTTCTTGAACACTTGGAATCCTAATCACAAAGTCCTTCACCTTCTGAATCATATCCACGACTTCGCCCGCGTCGGTAGCTGCGGCTCAGAAAAGTTGTCATCCTCTTCTACACTGTGTGCTTCCAGTTTCTTCAACAGGATTCACTTGGGCCAAAATTTCGGCGTCTGTCAGCTCAGGCGATGTTTGCACACCGTTATCTGCGGTGACAAAAATCCTCAAAGGAAAACCTTCCACATCGAACTGAACCCTCTCATCAAGGGAAAAAACTTCATTCTCAAAGTCTTATTCCAGTTCAGAA
Organism: Macrothele yani; assembly: GCA_039090855.1. Classification (NCBI taxonomy): domain Eukaryota; kingdom Metazoa; phylum Arthropoda; class Arachnida; order Araneae; family Macrothelidae; genus Macrothele; species Macrothele yani. Next base: position 53,455,067 of record CM077015.1, read on the forward strand.
TTTTCTTCATTATAAAATCCAGCTTTCCGAAAGTAGTTCTTAATTACTGTAGAGTCCACTGAAATCCAAGCGACGTGTACAAAATCAATGGCAATTTTCACATCAAGTTGAGTCTCCTTTCTTGCCTCCATGTTTGAAATCATCAGCCTTATTAGTCTCTTCCGATAATGCGCTTTTAGGTATCGGATGATCCCCTGATCAAGGGGATGCAGTTGAGAAGTGGTGTTTGGAGGGAGATAAAACACCTGAATTGAATCCACCTTTATGTAACATCTATTGGCAGAATAGTTGCCTCAAACAAGCATAATTTTCTCTTCTGTGTCTTCATTTCATTGTCCCATTCCTTTAACCAGGCTTCGAAGATAGAAGTCATCCAAGCTTTCTTATGAAACAGATATTTAGCTGGTAAATATGGAATCCCTGCAAAACACAGAGGCAACTTACCAATCACAACGATTTTTCTCTTGTATGAAACATTCATATTGCACGCAACAAGAAGTTTTAAGCACTCCTTACTTTTTTTTTACCACCATGATATTTTTCGTTTTTGAATGCAAAACTTTTATCAGGCGTCATTCGGAAAAATAATCTGGTCTCATCTGCATTGTAAACATCTCGTGCATCATATTTAGCAATGATCGGTATATCCATTCCTCTGCAGTGGTTTTGGAAACTGAGGCGGACTCACACATAGCTGATGATAAACAATAGCGTACCGATCTTTGAATATGCGAATTCAACTGCTGCTGGCCTCGAAATCGGTATGCCCAAAGGCAAAGACTCTGACCTTCTCTTCCAAAATAGTACCACTAATAGGTACCATTCCATTGCACTTATGCGTCATAACTTGCGTAAATATGGTTCGATTTCAATGAAATTTTACTATGTGGTAGGGGACAGCCTGGAAACAAACCTTATTGAAAATGGGCGAAATGGGGGTCAAAGGTCAGGACATAAGAGCGGGATGCATTCCATTGCCCTTATGCATCATAACGTGCGTAAAAATGTTTCGATTTGGATGATATGTTAGTATGTTGTAGGGACCTGCCTGAGGACGAATCCTGTTGTAAATGGGGTCAAAGGTTAGGACACAGAAGCGGGATCTATTCGATAGCCCTTATGCATAACTTATGATGTAAAATGGCTTCGATTGCGACAAAACTTTGTTATTTCGGGGTATACTGAACCAGTTCTGTTGAATATTATCGAAATTGGATCAAAGGTCAGGGCACAGGAGGGAGATTTATTCCATAGCCATTTTCCTCATAACTTGAGTAATAACTTGAGTAATGATTTCTAGTATGTTGGAAAGCGTATCATAATCAATGTATTGCATGATTTTACTAACTTGTTTATTTTCCTGTGCATGACTTTTCCCAAATTGTAATTATATAATTGTTTTACTGTTAATATGTTACATTTATTTGGGTCAACGCGTATGTATAGAGGCGAGTCCATTAGTGAAAAGTGATTCATACAGAATTCTGTTTTAATTCTAAGAGTCTAACGTATTTATTTTGTGATGTCTGAAGTTTCTTTAAAATAGCTTCAGTTGTTTGTCCCAAAGATAGAATGCAATAATTTAAATGTGATTGTACCAAAGAATAATAGAAAGTTCTAGTGTTGAAACTGATAAGTTAGTAAGAACACGAAGGAGTACCAGGATACTCAGTGTTCTTACGCAATTTTAGTGTTGAAACTGATAAGTTAGTAATTATCTACAAGGAGTACCAGGGTACTCATTTTTTTTATCTCTGAAAGTAAAAGCTTTGGCATGATAACATTTAGTATAATTTGTAGTTTCGAAGTGTAAGATTATGATACGATTATGAAGAAGTGAAACATTAAAATAAGCAAAACACTTTAAATTCAAAAGTAAATAAAACAGTCAAAAGTACCTTACAGCCATGTCCACGTGGGAGATTACGAATTCCACGGAGAGGTAAGTAGAAACAAGTTAGTAAAATCATGCAATGCACTGATTATGATACGCTTTCCAACATACCAGAAATCATTACTCAAGTTATGAGGATAATGGCTGTGGAATAAATCTCGATCCTGTGCCCTGACCTTTAACCCCATTTCGATATTAAACAGAACCGGTCAGGTATATAGTTCTGGAACAACATGATAAAGTTTTGTCTCAATCGAAGCATTTTTACGTAAGTTATGACGCATAAGGGCGATGGAATGCATCCAGCTCCTATGTCCTGACCTTTCATCCCATTTCGCCCATTTTTAATAGGGTTCGTCCCCAGGTAGTCCCGTACCACATACTAAAATTTCATCGAACTCGAACCATTTTTACGCGAGTTATCGTGCGGACGGCGGACAGACAGAGCTGGAGCATGTACGCTTCTTCAACCTACGGTTGGAAAGCGTAAATTAATGATTAGATGTTTGAATGGAAAAATCGGCATTGACCTTTGTGACTAGTCTCCAGATTGAGGTCAAAAAATACTTTTCTCAATAAATGAATTTCAAGGGGGATTACGGAAAGATGCAGGTACAGCACGTATTTCAAGATTTTGGAAGAATTACTCAATCTTATTGAAAACTATTAATTCTACCTGATATATCTGAAAAACGTTCACATTCAAGATATCAGGTTCTCATGCGGAATGAGTCAATCCTAAAAGTTTAAGGTAGAAGTCTTAAAAGCACGATAATTAAAACACCACGCAAGCTTTAGATGAAGTGAACTTATTTAACGTATAAGTTAAAAGATTAAAAATAAAGCCATAAGGACTTTCGGTCTTTTTAAAGACCATCATCAGATGGAAGTATTAAAGGAGCGTTTTGGGTGGGGAGATATAAGTAATCTACATGCGTGACGTACTGATAAGGGGATCATGTCGTCAAATCCAAATATGATGGTTTTAAATCGACATATGAATACCAACAATCAAATGGTCAAATAATTAACATACAAGACAAGTAAGACGTAGAAAAAAGAATAAATGAATGAAGTAAGGCAAATACATACAATAAGGAGGCAATTTTACGTAACTTACCTACAATAACCGGATAAATATGCATACTTAAGTCTAATAACAATGATTTTTTTTATATATATTTATATTAAATATTTTCATTCTCCACAACTGGAGGGAAAGTTTAATAGTTGTGTCCAAGGTTTCGGTATGTAGACTGTAGTATTGTCATTACAACATGAAGTTCCATGTTCAGCAATTATCAAACTTTCGGTGAATAATGAGGAGAATAGTACGTGGTGTTGTAATGATTTTTGCCTCTTTCCAATTAGGATAATGTTGTCCATCGTTCACTAGTCTTGCAAGGGCAGTATTTGACAGGCCATTCTTAACGGCACATTTATGTTCATTGAGCCTAATTCCCAATGACCTTTTGGTTGATCCGATGCATTGGCTGCAAGGGGGAACTTGATTCAAACTATCAAGTGGGATAGTGTATACACACCAAATTTGTTAGCTTCTGGAACCAGGTCACGCACGATCTTTCTTGACCACAGTAACAATATTGATGGTACGTATCCCAAAGCCCAGATTGAATGGTTTACAAATATTTTTAAGGATTGAGGAGACAGTTGGGATATAATTTATTGAGCCCACAAAATTGCGACAGGGGTGTTCGGCCGGAAGGGTAGTTAGTCGTTGACGACAGATTTTCCAGAGAACAGCTTTAACAGTAGATTTTCTTAATCCACGGGCACAAGCAATGTCGAAAACCTTATCAATTTCGCAACTCCGCCTGAAGCCATCAGAGGAATGAGTGAACGCTCTTCTTAGCATGAAGTTAATTGATGAAAGTTTATAACCCGAATAATTAGAGATTATTCGGCTACAGTAATTCATATAAACATTGGAACATTCCAGGACTTATCGGAATTCGAAAAAGGTATTATCGTAGGGACATGTTTAGCGGGAGCCACGATTAACAAAATAAATTACTAGTTTCTCAAAAGCAACCATCTGATAGGTGTTGAGCGAATGGTAGGCAAGCGAATCTTCCATATCTAAAGGGCATATATGTGGCGGGAAAACTGGACTTAAAGAGCGCACTCGGAGTGTTGTGAGGAGGATTGTAGGGAAGAAAAAAGGTCGTTCAGTGGGGGCAGCAACTGGCCACTGAATTCATCCAAGGCCAGGAGCCAGTCCACTGCGACTCGAATCATACGTAGAGAGTAACAAAAAATGGAGCCTTGGAAATCATCCTCTGATTCAGAAGCCAACTGTCTCTGTAAAAAACAGAAAAACCAACTTCAGTGGTGCCGAGAACGCCATGAATGGACAGCAGACCAATGGAAGAAAGTGTTGTGGTCAGATGAATCACGTTATATATTGTTTTGAAGAGATAGTCGATAGAAAGTGTGACGAGAACCTCGTAAAACGATGGACTCTGCATGCCTTGTGAATACAATCCAAGCATCTAGAGGTGGCTGCATGCTATGGGGGATGATTTTTTGGTAAGGACTGTGTCCGCCGATACCAGTGGAAAATAAGATAACATCCAGGGAATACCTGAGTGTTGTAGTGGACCAAGTGCATCCTGCAGTCTTACACTTTTCTTCTGCATGCGATAGCATCTTTATGGATGAAAATGACAGGACATAATGTCAGAATGATTTGATGAGCTTTACTTTAGTCATCTCTCCTTACCAACACACCCCCTGACGTAATCCTACTGAAAGTGTGTGGGACTTAGAGGGCTGCATGGGCCGGGCCGGATCGTCAAGCCCGTCCCTGTCCGCGGACTGAGACGGGCTTGTTTAGTTTAGAGAACCTACGGCTCAAGTCGACCCATTTTTTTTATCACAATGGTAAAGACAGAAAAAAAATCGTATTTCCTGATTTTATGGTATATTTAACTGTTTTATTGGCTTTACGTACTTCTATGACATAGCCCCGGCCGTAATCACATAGACGAAGAGAGACACTCAGTGTTTTTACCATCTGTGGGTATTAAAAACACTTTGGGGCCTGTTGACAAGAAAGATTCGACCCCGAGCGATTGTGTGGAGTGGGGAACGGGGTGTCTTCAGTCAGGTGGTGTGTGTGTTGTGTTGTGTGACGAGACATCGATTGCTTATCCTATTGCTAATCCCTATGGGGATAGACTTTTGTAATGTTACCGCTTGCTAGTTCCGAGAAAGGGACATTTTTATTATCCTCCTGCGGCATTTCACTCGGAAAGCCTATCGGCAGCAGACCCCTGTCAATGTCTTCATGTACTCATAGTTGCGAATTTAACTACTTTTACCATGGAATTTAAGAAATCAAAAGAATTGAGCGAAAAAAATCCTAATAGATAATGTACGCGAGAAAAGTGATATTTGGACGTATTTTAAACTGCTTGCCAATGCAGAAATCCTTAATCCAAAAACTTTGTGCAGTGCATTAAATGCAACAATTCTTTTAGCTATGACAGTTCAAAATCTGGAACATCTCGTCTTAAGAGACATAAATGCGTTTTTTGCTGATGCAAGTTCCACGTCCAAAATTTCTCTTTATATACCGCATAAGAGGAAATGTTTCCTGCTGCAATCAGGTATGGTAATGTACTTATGCTTGTTCGGAGTTTATATAAAATTTAAATCGTTTAATCTTATTAAAATTTATGAATTAACTAGTGTTTATTTAGACTAGGGGTTAGAAGCATTTCAAAGAAGAGCCTTTTTTTTTTTTTTTTTTTTTTTTACTTTTCTCTCGTTGTGCACACAAGGTAATCTGCAGGATTTTTTTTTTGTTTAAGTGCGCTGTATTTTGAATGCGCTTAGTCTTTCTCTCTCTTTTAAGGTTATATTCTTCGGTGTTTTCCAACGTTTAATTAATATCATTAGGCTTATATTTAACTAAATATTTCCAATCCTCATTTCACAATTTAATAAAATTCAATCGAAAGGCAAAATACGAGTAATAAAAAAATTGGCACATCATGGGCCGGGCCGGGCATAAACAATAGCTGCAACTGACGGGCCGGGCAGAATGTCTGAAACGGGCTGGGTCAGGCCGGGTCCTCCAAATAAGGCCCCTGCTGACCTCTATGTGGGACACACTGAAAAGAGCCGTTCGGCGCTTAGATCCGCTTCCGTCAACACTGACAGAGTTGCGCGAAATTTTGCTACAGGAATGGCTGTTTGAAAACTAACTCAAGCATTCCGTAGATTCCATGTCAACTCGCATGCTTGGTTTCGTTCACAACAAAGGTAACCCGACTTGATACTAAATAAAGGTTCGTGTTTTTGTGCACTGTTCTAACTGATAACTTTATGTATTTTATGAACTAATGTAATTATGCATTACGTTACGCTATCAACTTTATTTTAACAAATCAGTCTCTTTTATGCGTGCGTTGTATGTATGTATGTCTGTGTAATCAAATGAAGTTTCGAAGACAGACCGTAACGAAAAAACAAGATTTTGCATTTTAATAACTTGTACGAACAATATAGTCAGACGACTACTAATCGAATTTGTCTCATAGTGCTGTTTGATATTAACATATCATACCAAAACAATGAGGATACGCCGCGACTTCAGGTGCTATGCGTATGCTAAATTAAAAACTATTAAAAATAGATTAAAATTGTCCAGGATACTGTATGCTTTAGATTCTAATTTTTCAAATTCTCCTCTTGGTCCACGAAAAACGGCCGGCGATTTATCAATTAACAGGACCATTGGTACTAAAAAAAAAAAAAGTACTTTTTGTGTATTAAAGTTATTGGATATTTAGCGACTTTATCACAAAAATTATATTTAGCACAAATGTCTGCCTATAAAATTTCCACTAAAATCCAAGCTTATTGATAGCAAATTCTCTAACAAGTAGAGTTGAAGGAAAAGCACTTTTTCATATTCACAAATATGCATAAATAGCCTCTACATTTCTGGATATGTATCGAGAGAGAGAGAGAGATAATGTGTTTGTACGTTTGCACGTTTTTTTGAACCCTCTGGAAATGAAATCTTGGCTACGTTACTGTTCAGCTGTCCAAAATGAATCCAATAAAACCGATTTAGATAACATGTCCAAAAAAACTGCTGGACATAAGGCGAAATGAAATGTAATAAAAACCTTAAGTAGGCAAACAAATGTCAGGAAAAAAAAAAGTCAAGGGAAAGTTCGAAAACTAAGCAAGAAGAATCATTAATGATGAACTATCATCCTTAGGCTTAGTGGTACTTGCTTCTGACCATTAGTCCGAAATATGTCCGGGTTCGAGTCTAGGACAAGGCATCGGTGGTGTGTTTGTCTGATGTCCCTTCCCTGGAAACAGTGGCCCCAAATTAGGGACGGGAGACTGCTTTGTAGCTCTGAGTTGCTTGTGGTCGTCGTTAAACTTCGAAACAAAAGATGATCTTTGTTTGGTCCATCCTCGAGAATGATCGGTTAACCGCTACCTCCGATGACTTGCAGAAGAGATAGTGTATTTTTCTAAAATTCATCGCAAGTTTTGTTTTATATTTTAAGATGCTTTCCTCATTATAATGCACCCGTGAAATCTTGCAAAAACAATTTGCTGAGGTTGAACACTGCAGGTTTGCCCAACATCTTACTTTTCGCAAGCGATGGCATCTCTGAGTAGAATTTTGAACAGTGGGTAGTATTTTAATCATTTTGCAGTTGTAGTTATTCACTAATCTCCTTAGCTAATTATTCGTTGAACACACAACATAGTCAACAAAATCTGACTAATCAAAAATTAATGGCCAAAATCAAAAGAATCAGCATTTACGAAAAACTTGAACTGGCTTATTCTCCTAACATGAAATAGTAACGAACAGGAAGTAAAAACTACAAATGCTCTTTAACTCTGTGTAGCTTTCGATTAACAAGTATACATCATCAGGTTATCGTAACAGTAGAATACCTTTAAAAAACAACAATCTCCATTCTCTACACGCATTTCCACTCTTAACCCCTTTTTTTAATCTCTTAACCTTTTTTTAATTTCATGTGACTCACTCTGAGCGTTGCTAAAACGTACAAGTTGTTCGGTGATATAATGTGCCGTTCAGTAGGGAAATGTCAAGCCGAAAAGTAACACAATTTACATGAGAAACAAAAATTCAAAAGGAAAGTTAAATTAGAAATATGCGTCATATTGAAATGAGTTTTCTTATCAGGCAATTTTTTTCCGTCCCCCAGGTGGCGCAGTGGTCTAAGCGCTGGCTTCTGACCATTCAGCCGCATTGGGTCTGGGTTCGAATCCCGGTGAGGCATGGATGTTGTGTTGGTCTTACGGCACTGGCTCTCTGCCTTCCCTGGAACCAGTGGCCCTAAGTTAGAGACATGCGATTGCTTATAGCCCATTGTGTTGCTCACGGTAGTCGTCAAACCTACAAATATGGGAGGTCGGAGTACGCGTGTTATAGATGGGTTTTAGTGCCGCTGTGCTATTTAAATTGAGATCAGGAATGAGCTGCGTCTTTGACACTGTACTCGAAATTTACCTGTGCAAGTGCTGATCAAACAGAAAAAGTTACCAGAGTTGCGTTGTGTGAATTTAGTAGGATAATTTTTCGTAGTGTAGTACTTCAGATGTTAACACGCAGTGGCGATTATAATCAATTAGTCAGATGTTGGCAAGAGCGATTGTTTTTCGCCTCTTTCCTTTTAAATGGTAAAGCTGTGTGACGTATTCTGTAACATGACTTTACTTTTTTAGTTCCCATATCTATGAAAATTTTGGTTCGTTCTCCGTATACATTTTCCAAACTTAACGCGCCACATTTTCTCTCTCGACTGAAGGTTTTGTGGCAACCTAAAATGAGGTCAGAAGTAGAATGACGTATGAATTCAACAGAGATAAAGAATGATGTTTAAAATGTACGTTTGCTGGCTTTCGAGGTGGGTGCATTTTAGCTGACTTTTCAGATGCTTTCTTGTTGATTTCTGTCGAAGTGCTTTTTCTCTGATATATTTCGCTAGTTAGATATTTTGAGCCTCGAGTTTGCTAGAAGTTGATTATATACTGCTTTAGCATTAACCTGTTACCAAGTTTGCTATATTTAAAGAGTGCTACACGCTACCAGTAATAGTGAAGTGTGCTAATCGTTAAAGTGGCCAGTTTTGGATGAAATAAAGAAGTTAAAGTTTCAGTAAGTAGACTTGCTATGTAAACTGGCCGTTCAAGCCAATCAGTATGTAATTAAGAAATATCTGTGTGGAATATTTAGCTATCCGGGGTGCTACGGATAGTTTTCGTCAAAGCAATGCTCTTATTCGCATAATGTTCACGTTCTGGTGAAGTATTGAGAACTGAATGATTAAACCATAAACACGTAAACACATAACAGCTGTTACAATAGTGGTTTCGTGGGGAAAAAAGTGCGCTGAGTTAAGATTTGGTGGGATAAAAAACGTTACTTCCAGCGAAATACATCGACAACTGATTGTAATTTATGGATGGGAGACGCCAGATAAGACTCTCATGATGACCAGGGCAATGAAAAGTCTACTATTCCGAAAACAGGAATTATCACAGCACGGATCTAAGAACTGATTCATCAGATTTCCATCTGTTTAGGCCGTTTGAGAAGTAGCTGTGTAGCAGACGGTGTTCCAGAATGATAGGGCGTGGTTGCGAGTGGTTGCATACTTAAAGCTCTGCATTATGTAAATCAAGATGTAGGTAGTGCACCAATCTTCTGGGAAATTATGTGCAAAAATAACGTTTGTGCAACAAGACTAATACTGAACTTGTATACTAGTTGTACATTTTATTTGTGAATTTCATGTGCTAGTTGTAAACAATGTTTGAAACAAGACAAATACTGAGTTTATACTAACAAGGGAAGCCTTTCAACTGTCACTCTAAAAAATTGAAGAAACGTGGCCAGGAGATAGTACTAAGGGCAAAAACCAATTGGTGTATTTCCGTTTTGGCCCAAATGAACTGACAAAGGTGAACGAGTGGTCTGAAAATGGCCTTAGAGCACAAGTGGGGAAAAATCATCGAACATGTGTTGCGGTGTGTGATATGTAACCCCAAATACACTGCTGGACAATTGCTAAGGACGGATCATAAACGGCTATATAGCGCATAAAAAAGTAAGTGTGGTTGGATGCCAAGTGAAATAAAATAATGTCAGAATGCCAGGACATTCAAGAAAGACAATTTATTGTGCTCTGAAATCCAGAAGGCTTTGGAACGTGTTCAGGGGACAAACAGGCCATTTTGTGCAGAATACGTAAACGTGAAAAAAATACAATTACCGTCTGCAGGCGTTCCGGCGTAAGATGTCAATACGGGATATGGCTACCATGGAGGGCGATGCAAGATTCCACACGTCGTGTCATGCTTTGCACAACATTATCAAGCAGCTGTTGGGGTAATTTATCCCATTCCTCTGTCAGTGCACGGATGAGGGTGTCCTTGTTTATTGGAGGGCATTGGCGACCAGCAAGACTCCTCCCCAAAGCATCCCACACATTTTCAATGGGATTCAGATCTGGAGAACGTGCTGGCCATACGAGGCGTTGAATATCCTCGCTCTCAAGACACTCCTGGACAGCGACTGTTCGACGACATGTTGCGTTGTCCATGAAAATGAATATCACCGACAGCACCACGGAACATGAGGTAGAAGAACATCATTAATGTATCGTTGGCCGGTCATAGTCCCAGTTGGAAGCACATAGAGGGACGTACGGCCATTGATCATGATGCCAGCCCATACCATGACACTACATGTCTGATATCGGTCCCTTTCCTGTATGTTTGCTGGACATATGCAGTACCACTATCACGCCAGATCAGTTGTCGTCGACAATCAGACTATAGACAGTATCTACTCGCATCTGAGAAGAGGACAGCAGACCAGTCTTTATCAGTCCAATTGCGATGTTGATGGCACCATTGCAAACGGGCGGTACGGTGACGTCTGGACAATGGGATGCACACAACAGGACGGCGGGCGTATAGTCCTCCTTCATGCAAACGTCTGGCGACAGTTTTTCGGGAGATCCGCTTGCCAGTAGCAGCCATAAACTAATTTGCTACCTCACTAGCTGTGCTGCGCCGGTGTCTTTTTGTTGATAGCAATATGTACCGATCTTCTGCAGGTGTCGTGCTGCGAACACGACCTCCCCCATGACGTTTGCTACACTCTCCATTTGTTTGAAATGATTTCCAAAGCCTTGAAACAACACTGTGGCTGACGTCGAACTCCCTGGCAACATCTGTTAGTTTTCGCTCTTCTTTAATTTTGACAATAATACGGCCACGCGTAAAATCATGTAGGTGATGTCGCGAAGACATACTGAAAATTGCAAGTTCGTCAATTGATTCTTTCCTTTTCAAATTTGCGTTTGAACGACAACGGTGCCGCCCCGGTGGCGCAGTGGTCTAAGCGATGACCTCTGATCATTCGTCCGAACGGAGTCAGGGTTCGAATCCCGGTGAGGCATGGATGTTGTTTGTCTTCCGGCACTGGCTCTCTCCCTTCCCTGGAACCAGTGACCCTAAATTAGGGACGGGCGACTGCTTATAGTATATTGAGTTGCTCACGGTGGTCGTTAAACCTCCACTCAAAAAAAAAAAAACTGTCAATACGCGTCAAATCCTTTCTCTTATCAGCGCTATGACGTCACGAACAAGTTCGGCAATCCAAAAGTTGCATACGCAGAACACGTCTTACTGTATCCCGCTCTTATGCTAATTTCCACATTTTGCTGCATTCCATTTTATGGTTGCTATCGTTGCTATTATCATCCGTCCTTAGCTGATACACTGCCGGACAATTGCTATGTCCCCATGATTCAAAATAAGCTCATGTCATACAAAAAGCAACAAAAACCTTTATTACAGGTGTAAACGAACATTTCAGGCATTGAACATGTTTGATGTTGGCGTCCTTTGCTAGTTTCTTTTTGTTTTCGTCGAACACCTGCTGCAAGTTTACGTTTGTGAATTTCAGTTGCGTGGATGCCGAACAGCCATCAGCGGTTCGTTGCAGGGAATTAGGGGATCGCGATTCTGGACAGAGGAGATGGCGTTGCTTCGATGTGTGTGAACACACTGTGTTTGTTCTTACAACAGTGCTCTAAAAGATTACATGTATTATGATCGCCTAAAAGGATTCTTGCTGGAATAAACTGTTTTTGTGTTAAAAACCAAAGGGATATCAAATTTATGGTAAGACTGTTTAAAACAGACTAAATAGAAAGCAAAGTACGAAATAACCTTAAAGAGCGGAAACGTAGCTGATTAATAGCTCATTCATTCTATGTTTAATATTATATAACAGTGGACTTTCATCAGCGTTTTAGTTGTGTGTTTAGTCAAGAATAAATAACGATAAATTTTCATTTTAGGAGTCTATCGATTATGAACATAGTTACCGTTGCAAATCATTTCCTAGTTTTTAACTTACACCATCAGAACACATGACCGAAGCAAAATAATGTGGAATAATGAGAACAACGCAAGATCTCAAAGTTTATCACAGTACTGAAAATTGTCATTGATATCTGAAAAACAAATACGTTGAACATTATCAAAAGAAGCGTCATCACTTTCACAGTATCCAATTTTTATCCACGGATATAACATGTTGAATTTTTTGACTGCCATTGATCGTTCATTGATACGTCCGAGGATTTTCTCCACTTGTGCTCTAAGGCCGTTTTCAGACCACTCGTTCACATTTGTCAGTTTATTTGGGCCAAAACGGAAATACACCCATTGGGTTTTGCCCTTAGTACTATCTCCTGGCCACGTTTCTTCAATTTTGGAGAGTGACAGTTGAAAGGCTTCCCTTGTCAGTTAAAACACTCGTTCACCTTTGTCAGTTCATTTGGGCCAAAACGGAAATACACCCATTGGTTTCAATTTTGGAGAGTGACAGTTGAAAGGCTTCCCTTGTCAGTTAAAACACTCGTTCACCTTTGTCAGTTCATTTGGGCCAAAACGGAAATACACCCATTGGGTTTTGCCCTTAGTACTATCTCCTGGCCACGTTTCTTCAATTTTAGAGAGTGACAGTTGAAAGGGCTTTCCCTTGTAAGTTGTAAACCAAATTTTTGTCAGCTGCGGGGAACCTTTCTTTTGGAGCAGCCCTCATAAAGTGCAGTTAATGAGAACTTATGTCGCAGTGCTGCGGAAAAAAAATGTCGTAGGGGAAAGTGAAAATGCCTTATGTTAATTTATTCAGAAGATAGACATTTTTTTTTTGAAATAGAATTTGTGTGTTCCTTCGTACTCAAAAATGATTGTAAGCAGTTGTCCGGACATAAGATTTTTGTCGCAGGAGTCTGCTTACAACTGCCAAACCTAGTTTTAAATCTTGCTACCTTTTGAATAAATGACCATCCGGCCTTTTTGTGTTCCTAACTTTAATGGCTCGAGAAGGAGAACCAATGGACTAAACCACCAGAAAAACGTTCGCTTCCTGAACTTGATGGCGGCTACCGTGTGGCGCAGTACTGCTAGCCATTAAAGCTTCTTTTAGGTTGATACTTGTGAAACCATTTGCGAACAGAAAGAAGTAATGTCAGCTTATCACAGCGCACTTAAGTCATCTCTTTCATTCTGGTTTTGCACAGATATCTTTAACACCCTGTCATTTTTTTCGTTCATTTTTGTAGAGCATTTTTCTCTCTTTTTTTACATTACCCTTTCATCGGAATCAACCTTTTCTTTGTCATGTTCGTCTTGTTCCGTGGTACTCGTCTCACTAGTGTTTGTTATTAATATCCAACACTTCCAGTTTATCACTGCTGTAATATCGTGATAAGTAATTACAACTTTTACTACTTCATGCGCTCAGTCAGTTTTCACCCCGAGGGGCTGATTCGACGGTTCATCTACTTTCCCCGTCTTTTTTCCCCTTTCGAATCTCCTTTTGGATGTAGCGTTCTACGGCAGTTCTGGTCTTTACAACAAAAAAACCTCAGTCCGCTGCTAACAACAGTGCGTAACTTCTAAATTTTAACTAGCGTTCTACCTTTCCTTATCCTTAGCCATTCGAAGCTTTTTTAACTGCGTGTTCTCGCCTGTACAGATGAAGTTGCCTGTTGACGTAATACCACTAAAGTACCGGAAAGTCAGGGAGTTATTCCCTCCCCCCCCCACAGGAAATGAGTCGGAAAACCCATGCAAATCCGGAAACTCTTATTTATTTAAATTTTGTAACTACAGGCCATGCCAATCACTGGTCACCCCGGTGTCGCAGTGGTCTGAGCGCTGGCTTCTGACAGGCCGTCCGAGTGGGTTTGAGTCCCGTATGAGGCGTAGGTGGTGCGTATGTCTCACAGCGCTGGCTCCTTCCCTTCCCTGGAACCAGTAGCCCTAAATAAGGGACGGGCAACTGCTTATCGCCCATTGAGTTGCTCTCCGTAGTAGTTAAACCCCCAAATAAACAAAGAAATATACCAACAATTGATTAAACTTTTTTTGAGTGGCCATTATTATTATTATTATTATTATTATTATTATTGAATATTCGTGAAACTACTAAATTTCATTGAAACTCCCAGGAAGTTCACAAACTTCGGAACGTTTGCAGTAACTTTATACTCATGCTGAGCACGGATAAGAATTTCCCCAAAAATTTCCATACCAAATAAAATGTATCCCTTATAAACAAAACGGTTTGAAAGATATCAAGATCAGGTTACGTTTACCCTTTGAAACGCTCTTCCGACTCTCTCCATATATCATTACTGAAGAGTTTTACGTTTTTCTTGAGACTTCTAGATACCTGACCTACCTGATTCCATAGTGAAACTATCTTTTCGTTTACATTATGGGAAACCTTGTGTTCTCCTACTGCACCCAGGTGCAGGTTCACATTGATTTAAGAATATTGTTTCATGATTCGGTAAGGGCTATTTACTGACTAGAAAATTTTGCACTCAAGAAATACTTTTGAAGATCTTTCAAGTAGAGGGGTCACAAACCCTTTGCTCGCAAGCGACTTGTCGTTCGCCGAGGCAGCTGTAGGACTACGGCATTTGACCGGAATTCGAAACCAAAACCACCTACTATTCCACTTCACAATTTCGTAGTGGCAACGCAGGTGATCGAGAAAGATTAACTCAGTGCGTGATTGTGTTAATTGAGCCAATCGTCTCGTGCATCACTTGATGAAAGGTTGTACCTTGAGTGTGTTACGGTTACATGCGGTTATTGTCGACAGTTAAAGAAACTCATCTTACTATCGACAAGGACTTACCACTGAATAATGATGTTACAAAAGAGAAGCTGAAGCAGTTGAAAATTCAGCTGACTGGACTGCAGCCTGCACTCTCAAAAACTACTGATAAAAATAAAACTGCCATTGTGGCATCTTATTGTGTCTCCCAGATTTTCTCTAAAAAGATCCTTTAAAGCTGGAGCATTGATTAAAGAAGAATTTTAGGGGCTACAAGTGAATTATTTGCAAATTTCCAAAATAAAGGTGATAAAAACAGTCTAGTCACATTATTGTGACCACCTCCTAGTTTGACGTCAACAGCGCGTAGCTAATGAAAGAAGGCACGTGTCGTGAGCTGGCTTGGAGGGTATATAAGGTGTGCTTGTGTAGGCATTCTGAAAACATATCACTCATTGCTGTCATGGATAAAAGGAGCGATTTACCAGATTTGCAAAAAGGGATGATTATCGGGTTTCGGGCGAAGGATGGCAGTATTTCTGAAACAGCTCAGTTTGTGAATTGTTCGCGTGCTGCTGTGGTTAAAGTGTATTGTGATTGGAGAAATGGCACCATTGCGAATAAGCGACGTGAAAACTGCGGAGCACTACGTGCCATTGATGTGAGAGGTGAACGTCGGCTCCGAAGGTGCGTGATGGCCGATCGACTCGCTACAGTGGAGCAACTCACTGGCCGAATGAACCAGGAGGCTACCGAAAGTGTGTCTAAAAAGACAGTTCAGCGAACTCTGCTGCGTATGGGGCTCCGATGGAGACTGATGGTCACTGCCCCTATGCTAACGAAGGTACATCGACAGAAAAGGCTTACATTTGCAGGCCAGTATCGGAATTAAACGTTCGCTGAATGGCAAAGGATTACCTTCTCCGGGGAGTCATGTTTTCTGCTTCATCGGACGGATGGACGTTGGCATATAAGGTGAGAAACATCGGAGAAGAAACACTCAACCATTGCTGAAAGAACACAAGTTGGTGGGGGCTGCGTTATGGTCTAAGGAAAGTTTTCGTGGCATTCTCTAGGTCCACTCATTTGTAGAAGGCACTATGGACCGAATTCGTTATGAATCCATCCTTGCAGACCACGTACACCCATAGATGCTGATTGTCTTCCCTGGGGCGGATGGGATCTTCCATCACGACAATGCGATGTGTCACACAGCTGGAAATGTCCGCGAGTGGTTAGAGCACAACGAAGATTTCAAAGTACTTCCCTGGCCCCCTAATTCCCCGAATTAAACCCAATTGAGCATCTGCGGGTCCACTTCGATCGTATTGTTTGCTCTCTATGTATCCTCCAACACGCACCCTCCAGCAGCTATCAGATGCACTGCAGTCAGTATGGGTCCACATACCTGTGAACAGCTTTCAGCACCTTATTGAGTCACTCCCAGCCCGTTTAGCCGCTGTCCGCGCTGTAAACGGCGGTTACTCTGGTCACAATGTGGCTCGACCGTGTAATAGCTGTGGGAAAAACCATGGAGCTTTCTGCTGGCACAGTGATGGTACGAGTTGAGGTTATGTCAAATGACGTTGTTTTACAGCTGAAAAAGGATTTGGGTTCTTGCCGTTATTTTCATTTCAGCTCAACGGAGGAGTGACACATCACAATTAGCATTACTTGCTGAGATCTTGTTCAGTGATTTTGCAGTTACGAGCTTTTGAAACTTCTCCCATTGAAAAAATCTTCCATAGGTGATGATATTTAAAATGCAAAAATTCCTGTCTTCAGGAAAAGGCCCTTCAGATAAGCTCGTTGCTATTAAAAAGACGGTGCCTTAGCTTTTAGATGTGTCAAAAAAAAAAAAAAAAAATGGACGTTTTGCGCTCTGTCAAAATAATAAGTTTTCCGCCATTCGTTTCAAACCACTGTATTCACCAGCAATACCCTTCGTGAAAATCTGAGGTTATGAGTTTTGCTGCGAAAATATAAAACCTAGTGAGCGTCCACGCATTTCAAAGAGGACTGTTCAAAACACTTACAGATGGATTAAATTTATTAATTACATGCAGTGGTACGACTTTGGCTGAGGAAAGGGAAAGTTCTCAGCCGTTTTAATGAGTTGTTGCCTGCTATTTTCCTGTTCCTGAAAGAGCGTAATGAACACTATCCTGAAATCGAACCCTGAATGGCTGCGGGATTTTTGGAAGACATAAGACAAAAACTGAATCTACCCTTTCAGGGCAAGGGAAAGGATTTTAGCCAGATGTTTCGGACATTCGGGTGTTTTTCCACAAACTTGACTTCCAGGAAAGGAACCTCTGTGGAGGAGATTCGAAGCTTTTTCTCTGTTTGAAGACAAAGTTGAGAAATGAACAGAAAGCTGAATCCTGCTAAGGTCAAAGTCATGCTGAAATATTTTTTGAATCCGAAGGCAGAAATTCATCGGCGTTTCCAAGGAAAAGAAATATTAGTTCAATTTGTTTCTTTCCCATTTACGCACCCGGAAATCGAAAATGTATCCTGCTATATCGAACAACGTTTTTAGGAAGCTAGCCTATCATCGGAAATGGACAGATAGCTCTAAGAAACGACCTTTTATGGAGAGGTGTTGCCTTGGGATTTACTTCACCTACGAGCTAGATTTGGCCTCTTGTCTCCAAACACACACACGTCCAGTCCTGGAGCGTGTCTGATTCTGAGTGAAGGTCTTGTTCTTCTCTGCTTAGCTATACGAGTTATAATTGAAAAGAATGAATAACTAGTATAGAAATAAGCTCATAGATGACCATCTTATCGCAGTATAATAAGTCCGTTTATTAGTGTACATTAACAAAAATACGAGTATACAGGTGCCAAACTTTCTTTCACCAAGGAATGGCTCTCTGAAGACCGACATCATAACAATGGGCAATAAAAATTGGTGTTAGTGCTCAAAATTAAAGCGGTAACTCCTCTCCCCACAAATAAATAGACAGAGGAACCCTGCACCGAAATTTCACGTAAATGATGCACAAGAAGCCGGTTGTGTAAGGCAGTGAATGCTGTGGCCAATAAAAGAACAATCCCATAGGATGCCACGGGAAGCCGGCGCAGTGGTCTGAGCGATGGCTTCTGACCATTCGTCCGGAAGGGGTTCGAATCCCGGTGTGGCATGGGTGTTGTTTGTCTTACGGCGCTGGCTCTCTCCCTTCCCTGGAACCAGTAACTCTAAATTAGGGACGAGCGACTGCTTATAGCCCATTGAGTTGCTCACGGTGGTCGTTAAACCTTTAATAAAATAACACAAAAAAAAGCCACGGGACAGCAAAATTTGCATGTCACGCCCAAGTGAATTCTGTATTTAAACGATAGGATTCGAAAGACCCGACGGCACAAGACTGTGCGCCTCGTCTGGGATCGGGAACACCGCCATTTTAAACAATATGCCTGGAAACGTGTAGCGTAGTCCGACGAATCGCGGTGCCAACTGATGGACTCCGCATATCTACAAGGGACAGCGCAAGCCGACGGTGGCTCTATAATAGTGTGGGGTGTTTTCAGCTGGCACGCATTAGGAACCCTCGTACGTCTGCAGACCGCTCTAACCGGTGGAGGCTAAGTAACCATCCTTGAGGATCATTTGCTCATGTCATGCAACCATTCCGACTGGTACGACCTCTTTCAACACGACATGCGCCACCGCACACGTCCACAGTCGCTAAATTATGGCTGGAGGAACATTTCATGTAGTTTGGCATCCTGACGTGGGCCCTTAGTTCTCCGGATTTAAACGCCATTGAACATAATTGGGATGCTCTTCAACATGCGGTCAATGCCAAGAATCTTCCATCGCCGAATATTACGAAATTGTGGGGCGCTCTTCACGAAGCATGTGTACTGACTGCACAGTACTACAGAGAGCTCGTGGAGTCCATGCCTCGTCGCATTTCTGCCGTTATCCGATGGCGAGGAAGACCAATGCGGTATTGGAGAGGTATGCCATTTTTTTGGCACTTCAGTGTACATGAGCAATGTTGGGATTCGCGCTGTGAGGTGCAGTGATAAAACATTATGGCTCAGAGTTCGTTTAGATGACTCATTGCGGTGGAAATCTGCAAGGAGGCTGATAAGCAGAACAGTCTCAAGCTGAAATGGCCAGATGGTGAAATGTGGAGACTATTTCAGGACACCAAAAACATCTCGAGAAGACCTTAACAAGGATATCGGAATGTCATTTCTGCTAGACTAGACCGCTTATTGGTGTAAACCGCTAGGCGCAGTCCAAGTAACACAAGACTACCCCCAGACTTTTATTGCTGACAAATGGACGAACTGCGGGATCATACGGTATACCGAAGAGTGCATAACAGAGTGCTCTGTATACCAGACTGTCATTTGTGTGTTCTCTTTAGACAGTATCCTAGAGAAGAGCTCGCTTCGAATGGTTTCGTCAACATGTTCATTGCACTCATCAAGAATGAACTCGCATACACTTTACCGATGAGCGCAAATTCTGTTTTCAACCAAAGAATCTGATAACATTCATATGGCGACAACGTGGGACACGATATCAGGGGATAAAGGCGGAAACGGACGGGGGCCATTTTGAAGGTTGTGTAATAATATTTTAGGCTGGAACATGTACCAACGGTATCTCGGTTGCCTCTACACGTAATTACCAGGGGAAAACTTCTGTCTTAATAGCCGCCTGATATGGCGACGAGATACTAGATCCTCAAGTTATTCTGTTTAGAGGTGCAGCAGGTCCGGGTTTCCTCTTAATAGATGACAACGCACGACCTCATAGGGCTTCTCTGCTCTATGATTATCTTAAAAGCGAAGATATTGCACTTATAGAATGACCAGTACGGTCACCAGATCCGATTGAGCATGTTTTCAGCAGTTTAGGTCGACGAATCGCAGCTCGCTTCGCTCCTACAGCTCTACGGGACTTACCGCGTGCTCTTCTGGGAGAAAGGGACTTAATCCCACGATTTTTTTGGGCAACCTCATTTGAATCATAATTTGGCGCTTTGAAGCTTGCACTGCTGCCCGTGGGGATTTCATTCCGTATTGCAGATTGTGGCACCATCATTGTTTCTGCTGATTTATGCGATATCGTTTCATTCCTTATTTTTCGGTTTTTTCTCCACAGGCCCATAATTTGGATACATCTTAGCTCTTAAAATAATATAACTATGCTAGTAATCCGAATTTATTGGTGTAAAATAGAAATCAGTTTCCGAATTTTCGTACATCATTCAGCTGGTTTTTTAACGAAGGTAGATGACATAATTCAGACTACTAGTATAGCTGTACTATTTTAAGTCTGGTCGGTATACAGTTCCTAGTTACTTATTACATCTTAACTTATTTTCTGTTCACAAGTGTGAATCATTGTACCGTACAGCATACCCAAAATTCCTTTCCTTATATTAGTTACTTTGTCAGTTATTGTCTCTTTACCATGTTTTTGTGCTTGTTGCTTTAATTTTGAACAGCAGTGTATAATGTTAATGCTCTTATAACATCCTTCTGAATTGTGCATTGCTGTCTGCCTTGAAACAACCATCCGTAGGTCAGCTAAAGCTGGGAGCCCGTGTACTTCTGCTAATGTTCACAAATAAACTAATTCATTACTCTGTGTAAATATTGATTCCGATGTAAAAAAATATTTTTTTTATACTGACCATCTTGAAAGCTGCGTTAGAATAGTAAACTACTCACCAAACTCTCTTTCAAGAAATTATCGATGAAAGTGCGTCTCAACATTCTCACTGAACAATTTTATTTGCTTTCTTATAATTTGAAAATAAGTTTGCATCTTAGCATTAAAATTGCGGGTATTCAGTCATTATAAACAGGGCCGGATTAAGGGGGTTCTAACGGGGCCTACCATTACCAAGGGCCCAGGAGGGCATGCCGCTACACTGTAAATCATAAACAGCTTATATACACTATATTGACAAAAGTCACAGGACACCTAGAAGAGAAACACAGCATATCATTTATTGACATACATTAGTACGGCGTGTGCCCACCTTTGGCCTTAATGCATGCACTGACCCTTCGAGACATGCTTTCCACAAGGTTTTAGAACACAGCAATTAGTATGCGCTTCCATTCAGTACATAATGCTGCCGCTAACTACTGCTAAGTAGTAGGCCTTGGTTACAAATTTCTTATGCAGCGCTCTAATTCGTCCCATAGGTGCGCTATGGAATTAAGATCAGGACTCTGTGCTGGTTAGTCCACACACGATACGGAATTATCGTCAAACCACGCCGTAACAGTCCTTGCTTTTATGGATCGGTGCATTATCCTGCTGGTACCAACAAGTCTCGCTTCCGTAGTATTGTCACAGAGTTGGTAGGGCATAATTGTCCAGAATATCTAAGTAGACGTGCTGGTTAAAAGGTTTGTACACGATAACCAATGTGCCGGGACCATACCACAAAAAACACCCCCCCCCACGAGTACACTGCCAGCTCCAAACTTGACCGTAGGAACAGTACACTGTGGTAAATAGCGTTCCCCCGGCTGCCGTCATACCCACGCACGGCCATCAGACTGGTGGATCGTGTATCTGGATTCCTCAGTTCATAGGACCCGTTTCTATAGATCTACGGTCCACGATAAGTGTTCTTTACACCATGCTAAACGACGAATAGCATTCAGAGTGCATATGAAAGGCTTATGAGCAGCCGCATGACCACGGTAACCCATGGAATGAAGTTCTCCGCGAATGGTACGTGTACATACCGAGGTTCCAGCATTTGTACTCACCTCTACACGGAGGTCTTGTGCAGTACTCCGTCGATTAGTTGTAACGACTCTCCTGAGGCTTCGACGTCCTCTGTCACTGATTTTCTTTGGTCTGCCGGTACGTTTTGCTGCATCAGGCACGCCATGTGTCTTTCACTTATTTAGTACATCCAAAACAGTTGACTTGGGTATGTTTAAACGTCTCTAGGTTTCTCTTGTGAACAATCCACAAATGTAACCCCCAACAATCTTTCAATTCTCAAAGTCAGTTTTCTCCCGCCGCGACATCACTCAACCTCACAGTGCGATATGATCGCGGTCAGCTGCAGGCTTGTTTTTATAGCGTTTGCAGCTGTACCGTACATCTTAACAACGCAGCGGATCCGTTCATTTTCTTTTGAAGGGGTGCCCGGTGACTTTTGTCAGTATAGTGTATTTATATATAGAGGAAGTAAATAGTTTGTGATCGAGTGGAAATCATACGAGACAAAACAAACAGTGGATGGAGGACAAATAGATTAAGGCAACAACTCACTAAGGGTAAACGTTCCATGTCTCTGTGTACAGCGGGGTCGACGAGACACTTACAGCTTTTTTACTACCATCTACCCGCACCTCCCTGTTTGCATTTGGAACCTTGAGTGGATGAAATCCACTATGACTTCACATTGCATAACAAAAAAGATGCGCCAAGAAAAGTATACAATGCTAAACTATTGAAAATTCCAAGACAAAATCTTTGAATCTTAAGCTTTTAACTCATTTTCGTGTGAAAACAGTGGAAAATATAGTGACTTTTTTATGAAAACTCTGTAGGTAATTTATTAGTTTGAAGAATGCACTACATATTAATTATCACAAGCCTATTGATACAGTTTTTTTTTCAAGAACTTCAATAATTCTCTGTCATAAGTTCTTTGGGGCCCCAGTCAAATGTCTTAGCCTTGGTAGCCCACTAAGGCCTTAATCCGGCCCTGGTTATAGTATCTATATTTAAAATTATTGAGCCTCTCCCCCTTCTACGCACGCGCGCCTTCACATTGGTTAATAGACTAGGATCTTAACCTTTCCGGAAATTTTAATTAGTAGCTCTTCAGAAGATGCTTTTTTTTTTTTAAAGGAGTTCCTTTAAATTTCAAGATTTGCGACGCGGGTTCTAGTAGTTTTTAACGTGTTCAGAGCTAGCCGGGAATACTGAAAGGATAAAAGGATCCGAGTACTCCTGTGACTTTTTATACTAGGCTTTCTTGTGGGCGTCCAAACAGTTCTTTTAAGCGGAGAAATGATGTCGCCATACAGGATAGAAAATAATTTTGAAACAATGTATTTGATCCGCATTCTCATTGCCTGTGCATGTTTCAGCCAAGATTTTTAAGCTGTTATTCAGAAATAAAAACGTACTATGACCTAGAGATTTATACACTCTCCCCCAACATCCCCCAAATTTCTTCAGACACTCCCCATAAAAAATATCAACACCCACCATTTGAAGGTATAGCACAGCTGTCAATGACAGTTAGTATTTACACGAATACTCAGCTTTGCCTTGAAAACTCTTCTACGTAATGCAACGATTTTTCTTTTTTTATATTTCAAGCCTCTGTATGTACCAGCCTAATGTTTCCTTTATACTGTAGTTCTTGTTTAAAGTCAATCGGCCGCACCGGTGGCGCAGTGGTCTAAGCGATGGCTTCTGATCATTCGTCCGAGATGGGTTCGAATCCCGGTGAGGCATGCATGTTGCGTTTGCCTTACGGCGCTAGCTCTCTCCCTTCCCTGGAACCAGTGGCCCTAAATTAGGGACGGGCGACTGCTTATAGCCCAATGAGTTGCTCACGGTGGTTGTTAAAACCTCAATAAAAAAAAAATAAAAATAAAAAAAAAAAGTCAATCGTTGCAACCACAAGGGCGTATATGCGTATCTCTTCATTTTAGTCTGCTGTAAAATTTTCACATATACTTCTGAATGATTCCAGAATGCACAGGATTTATGAAAATATCAATACCCATCGCTGCAGAAATCCTATTTTGTTTTTTGCCGTGCTTAGGAAAGCACTTAGATATGAGACACTAAATACAAAAGCAACACAAAAGCGAAATAACCCTGTATACGTTTGGGGGAAAATTTTCCGGATTTAACCGTTCTTAACTACACTACCGTTGTTTCTGAGAATTGCAACACATAAAGGACTGCTGGTATTAACTTGAAATTTACAGCCTATGTACAACAGGTTAAAACATGCAAATAGTTAAAATATCAGTGCCGCCCCAGTGGCCTAAGCGATGGCTTCTGATCAAGCCGAAAGAGTCTTAGGCATTTTAGTTACAGCCAGCAAGTTGGCTGCTATGTCCTGTGTTGTGCTGGACAGCTGTTTTTTTGTTTGACGGGTAGCCTATGCGCACTTTTTTTCCCGGTGTTGTAAATATTTGATGTACACTTGTTTTTACCTTCAATAAATTCCTTCTGAAGTTCTGATCATTCGTCCGAGAGGGGTGTGACTTCGAATCCCGTGAGGCATTGATGATGTGTTTGTCTTACGGCGCTGGATCTCTCCCTTCCCTGGAACCAGTGACCCTAAATTAGGGACGGGCGACTGCTTATAGCCCATTGAGTTGCTCACGGTGGTCGTCAAACCTCAAATACAAAAAATAAAAAAATCGGTGAAAATGCGCATGTGGTTACTGAGCAGCGCCCTCTGAACTGTCCGGTGTCGAGTATAAAAAGCTGGCTCAGATGAGATATTGCAGCAAATCAGTGAAGAGCCGACATCAAGTCGAAAGGGTGTTTCTTGTGTCTCACTATGTCCAATCGCCGAGGAAGATGGCATTATGAACACCTGCCGGATTTTGAGCGAGGAAGGATTGTTTGGATGAGAGAAGCTGAATTTTTCCACACCGAAATTGCCACTCATACGAGACGAAACACTAGTACAGTGATGCGTACGTGACATCAGTGGACGGGTGAGAAATCCGGGAAATGGAACATAAAATCGCACGACTGCGCGGGATGACGGGTACATCTACCTACATGGCAGTGGCCGATCGCGCAGCAACATCCATGGTGTCAGCGCAGCACTGTCACTTTCTCCTCCAGCACAGGCTTTCTCCTCCAGCACAGTTCGCCGTTGTCTGCTTAACAGAGGACTGATCGCTAGCAGCTCACTGTTGCGCATTCTTTTGGCCCTCAACCACAGACGCCTCTTCAGGGTGCAATGGGGTCTCGAACACAGATATTGGCGCTCTGATTGGCAACAGGTCGTGTTTTCTGATGAGTCACGATTCAAGATGCACCATGATAGTTGCATACGTGTTCGAAGACAACGTGGAGTATGGCATTTTCCAGCGTCATACCTGCCCAACGCGAAGCGTCATGGTTTGGTGCTCCATTGGGTTCAATTCGCGATCTGACCCGATACGAATCGATGGAACCCTCAACAGCCAGTGATATATCAGGGATTTTTTAGAGCCAGAGGTGGTACCTTTCCTTCAGAGTTGTCCTAGCGCTATATTCCAGCAAGGCAATGCTCGGCTACACGTGGCCCGTCATGTCCAAGACTTCTTCCATGCACGGAACAAAATACTGCTGCTTCTCGTCTGGCCAGCACGTTAGCCGGAGATCTCCATGATCGAACATGTCTGAGGCATGGTAGCTAAGCGACTGGCTCGTCAAGCGCCTCCGCCAATCACCACAAATGAACTGTGGTCTCGCATAGAATCAGCACCCCAGGACGATATGATAAACCTCTTCCATTCAATGCCACACCGTGTAGAGGTTGTTGTTGTTGCTCAAGATGGTTTCACACGATACTGAGTTTTGAAGCGAAAAACAAATCTATTCTTTTATAGCTCTATAAAGGTAATCTGTTACGCGTATCTTCTGCAACATGAGGAATGTGTGATATAAATCTCATTTGAATAGCCCGATTCTTTCTAAGTGCTACAGTTTTCGTAGTGTATAAAACTTCAACAGTTCTCCATTTCTTGAAGTTTACCCCAACTTTAATCCTAAGTGTAAAGCCTAAATATTTCACTATAAGAACTTTCAGCCTTAGAAAAATTTGCTTCAATCCGACATATATATAGTTATATAGTTGCTGTATAATGTGACTGTGACGATGGGTAAAAACTGCTACCCGTGCGACTTCGATCATGAGCAGATAGTCGGACTGAGGAACAGGGCTGCATCAGAACCCGCAGCTTCCCGGAAGTTCTATTGATGTTCTAGGGAAGTGCCGCATCTCTTGTACAGTAACGTCGGAACATAGGGGCAACATTGGGAGAAATAACGTCGACATTCAAACACTGGGCACACCTATAAAGATTTGTGGAATTGCCATTCGATGTACATTGAGCAACTGGGTTTTGGTAGCTGACAGATACATCGAGTAACCTTGTTAACAGCACGTCACTGGGGTATGGGTTCGCAGTGGGCAAAAGAACATCGCACCCGGACCGTGGAAGACTGGGAAAGGGGTGGTTTGTCAGAAGAACCGAAGTTCCAACTACATCACGGCGACGGTAGGGTGCGTGTGTATCGTAGACCACATCAGGCAATGGATTCCATCTGCTAAGTGGGATCTCATAGGCTGTTAGAAGCGTGTTTGCGTGGGCCAGCTTCGTGCCTCTTCTACCTATTAATACCACCCACAAAGCTACTCTACCTATTAATACCACTACACAAAGCTACTCTGGCGTACTCGCTGAGTACCTACAACCGTCCATAACTAGCAATTTCCCAGAGCAGGATGACTTGTTTCAACAAGACAGCTCCCAGACTCATCACTCACTTTTGGACGAAGGACTGGTTGGAGAAACATTCCCGTGAAATCGCAGCCCCCCAAATGGCTCTCTCACTTTTCGGATTTGAACCCATTTGAGTATCTGTGAGACTAAGTGGAGCAATGCGTTCGAGTCGGGCACCCACTATACCCACAATTCTGGGCGTTATACAGACGGGTGTATTGGAATCGTGGACCACAATACCACCCAAACGTTTCCAAATCCTGATAGTCCTTGCCATGGCGTCTTGTTGGGTGGGCCCAACCGTTATTAGCTGATTGTGTGTAATAAATTCTGCTTTCAGTGTATATGCATATCATGAAAGAAGGTAATTTTTCGGCAAAGTTGTTCTTCGTTCCGCATTAGTTTTCTAAAAACATAAACACGTAAAACCTTGGGTCTGAATCGCCAGACTTACTGTTCAATACATCCATCATCACATCAAAGAACTTCAAAATTTCATCGCTCTGGATCTAATTTTCAAGTTTTCTGATGTAATGATGGTACGTATTGAACAGTAAAACTGGAAATTCAGGCATGTCTGATTGCTAAAATTTTGATCTTGTTCTGCGTAATTAGTGAAGAATATTTCTCTCTTGGATCCTTGGGTTCCCCTCTTAAAGTTCCTCCATTGCCTTAGAGTGTTAAAACAATCGGAAGGGCGCTACCATTTCCATTACATGCCACCACACCCATGCGGTAAATGGTATCGTCCGCAAACGACGTATACATAGAGGCAGAAATTTCCGCAAGCTCAAGTGGTAGCATTCGCAGTTCAGATTTCAAACGTGGTATGATAGTCGGCACCCGGGAGATGGGTCACTGCACCTCGGAAATTACCACGAAATTTGGATTTACACGGTCAACAATTTCAAGGGTGTACCGGGACTGCACAAACTCGGGGAACACATCCAGAGTGCGAGGCAGTTGTGGC
This sequence comes from Macrothele yani, assembly GCA_039090855.1. Classification (NCBI taxonomy): domain Eukaryota; kingdom Metazoa; phylum Arthropoda; class Arachnida; order Araneae; family Macrothelidae; genus Macrothele; species Macrothele yani. Next base: position 53,482,601 of record CM077015.1, read on the forward strand.
CGTAGAACATCATTGGAAGATCGTGGACAGCAACGTCTGGCACGCATCGTAACATCCGCCCGGCGCGCAATATTCCCGCAAATCATAGCACGATTCAATTCCTGGCCCAGTAATAGCATCAGCGTTCGAACAGTGCAATGTTTGCTGTGTTCTATGGAGTTCTGGAGCCAACTGCCAACCCGGGTGCCGTTGCTGACAGAACGACACAAGGCTGCTCTTCTCCCCTGAGCTTGGGAGCACCGTCATTGGACGCAAGATGACTGGAAACGTGTAGCCTGGTCCAACAAATCGCGGTATCAACTGTTTCGGGCAGATGGCCGACTCCGGGTGTGGCGACAATCCCACGAGGCACTGGATCACGGATGTCTACAAAGGACAGTGCAGGTGGGCGGTGGCTCTGCCATAGTGTAGGGTGTTTTCAGCTGGAATGCATTAGTACCCCCCCCCCCCATATGTCTGCAGCAGACTCCTCTAACCAATGGAGGCTACGTAACCATCCTTGGAGATGCCATGCAACTACTCCGACGGGAGCGACTTCTTTCAACACGACAACGCGCCACCGCACACGTCCACAATCGCCGAATTATGGCTGGCGAAACATTCCATGGAGTTTGGCATCCTAACTTGGTCCCCTCGTTCAGCGGATTTAAACGCCAGTGAACACATTTGGGATGCCGTTCAATGTGCCGTCAATGCCAGGAATTCTCCACACGCGAATATTGTGGGACGGTCTTCGGGAAGCATGGTGTGCACTGTCTCCACAGTACTACAGAGGGCTCGAGGAGTCCATGCCCCTTCGCGTTGCTGCAGTTATCAAAACGCGAGTAGGACCAACGCGGTATTAGAATGGTATCCCAGTTTTTTTTTTTTTTGGCACTTCAGTGTATGTCAATCTTATAGCTCTTTCAGGGAGATGAATGTTTCAGAACAGAATCTTTCGGTCAGTTGTAAGAATTTTTTTCAGTTCAAAGTCGTTTGACATAGCATTTTTTGAAAATATCGAAGTAACTTCGTCAAATGTTTTTTCCATCCCCTAGCAGCAGCGTCCCCAGGATGTGAGGGTTGCGGGACCTATCTGTATGGCGGTGATGTCCGTACGTGCGATTTCCATACGAGTGGGCTAAAATTTACTAACGCAGTGCAAGTTTCGTACAGGTTTTAAGAGAAGGGATTGCGTACATGTTTCTGACGAAGTGATGATATACGCATACTTGGTATTGAAAAGTACAAAAAATACATTGTTGTGTACCTTATTATACGGAATAAATCGTCAGAGATTATGAAAAGATTAATAATTTTATGACCTTTAAGAGACCTTAAAACTTGGCTTTTGGCTTGAATAATTGGTTAATACAACAAAAGTACTATTGCACAGTTGATTACTATGTATATTTATTGAATTTGTTATTGGTGTTTCCCGTATGTACATTTAATATAAAATAAGACATACAGTGTATTATGACGTATAATCTGATTTAACTTTCGTTTTTAGTCTCTTTCCCTATGTAAATTTTGAGTTCCTTTTCTTTAAGCGTTTCAATCTTAACGTTATATTCAACCGTTATCAATCCGCTGCTGGATGAATGTCTCCCCAAATTTCTTCCTCAACGGCCTATCTTGCGCCAGTCTCCTCCATGTCAGTTACGCATGCTTTCGAATTTCATTCACCCATCTCCCATGTTATCTTCTTCTTGGTCTTTTCTTGTTCCTTGGAATCCAGTCTAGAATTTCGGTTGTCCATCGGTGGTCCGTTCTTCTGGCAGCATGTCCAGCCCATTGCCATTTCATGAATTTTTTTCTGATCAGGATCTCTTCCACTCTTGCCATTTTTCTTATCCACGAGTTCCTCTTGGCTCAAGACACAGTTGTGGAAGAAACTTCGGGCAGGCTTTCATCCAGCAGTGGATTGATAATCGTTCATAATGATATATACGCCGATGAGCCATTACATTATGACCACTCCCAGCTTAGAAATGAGGGCGCCGAATGGTGGTGCAGGTGAACTTTACAGAGCAGTATCATCATCATCATCATCAACCATTATCAATCCACTGCTGGACGAAGGTCTCCCCAAGTTTCCTCCACAACGGTCTGTCTTGTGCCAGTCTCCTCCATGTCACCCCTGCATACTTTCGAATTTCATCCACCCATCTCCCATGTGGTCTTCTTCTGGGTCTTTTCCTGTCCCTTGGAATCCAATCTAAAATTTCGGCTGTCCATCGATGATCTGTCCTTCTGGCAGTATGTCCAGCCCATTGCCATTTCAGGGATTTAACTCTGATCATGATGTCTTCCACTCTTGTCATTTTTCGGATCCACGAGTTCCTCTTCTTATCTCTCCTGGTTACACCAAGCATGCACCTCTCCATGCTACTTTGAGTTGTCTGCAGCCTTTGTATGTCTCTTTTAGTTAAGGTCCACGTCTCTGCACCATACGTAAGCACTGGAAGGATGCATTGATCAAACACTTTTCTTTTAAGACATAATGGCATATTGCTCTTGAAAATTATGCTGTTTCTTCCAAAAGCTCTCCAGGCAAAATTTGTACGCCGATTAATTTCTTCACCAATGTGACCCTCACTTGATATCTGCTGTCCAAGATAAACGTATGTGTCTGTTATCTCCAGCTTTTCTCCATCAATCAATAAATCTTCATTTCTTGTAAAAGCATTGTACATCACCTTTGTCTTCTGAAAGTTCATTTTTAGTCCCACTTCTTTACTCTTGTCAGCAAGTTCCTGGATCATACTCTGTAGCTCTGATGGGGTAGTTGCAAAAATGACTACGTCATCAGCAAAACGAAGGTGGGTTAGATAATCTCCATTAATCTTTATCCCCTTGTTTTCCCAGCTCAGCGACTGAAAAACACCCTCCAATGTGGCATTAAAGAGCTTCGGAGATATGGTGTCACCTTGTCTCACTCCCTTTCCAATTTTTACGTGTGTTGTATTTTCAAACAGCCGAATCTTTGCACTTGCATTTTCATAGATGTTATTAATAATATTAATGTATGCATCTTCAATACCGCAGGTTTTCAGAGCCATTGTAACTGCTGATGGTTTCACCGAATCAAAGGCTTTTTCATAATCGATAAAAGCCATGCACAACGGAAGTTCATATTTCCTCGCTCTTTCAATTAGTTCTCTCAGCACGTGGATATGATCTATTGTGCTGTAGCCACTCCTGAATCCAGCTTGTTCTCTCGGTTGAGCCATGTCCAGTGTTACCTTCAAGCGGTGTGAAAGAACTTTAGTGAAGATTTTATAAACTACTGATAGGAGGCTGATAGGTCTGTAGTTCCTGAGATCCTCAATGTCACCTTTTTTATGTAGCAAGATCATTGTAGCGTTGTTCCAATCCTCAGGAATTTTCCCTTCATTAAGGCATCGAGTGAAAATTTGGGCGAGTACTGTTTCGATTTCTCCACTTGCTTCTTGTATGATGTCTACAGTAATTCCATCTTCTCCTGGAGCTTTTCCCCGCTTCATGTTCTTGATTGCATGTGCAACTTCTGCTGGAAGGACTGGAAGAACTCTGGTACTGGTACCTTTCATGATGTCTGGAGTACATGTATCATCCCTTTTATATAATTTGGAGTAGAAATCTTTCACTCTTGTCAAATCTTCGCCTCTATTTCTTGTTACAGAACCATCTTCTTTTCTCAGTGCCATAATCTGTTTTCTTCCCTTACTGAGATGTCCCTTTGCTATCTTTAGGCTTTGGTTGTTTTCAATTGCTTTCCTTACTAGTTCACAGTTGAACTAGTAAGGAAATTTCCACAAATCACAGAGCAGTGTTTATATATATATATATATATATATATATATATATATATATATATACTTAAGAGCAAAAACTGAAGACTAAGGAAAAACTTTAGAATTTAAAACGAAGGTTGCAAAATAACCTGAAGATCAAAACGCGCAACGCAGCAGTTTTGAAAATTCAGAATTCACATTCTATAAAGAAGATACCTAAGCAAAAAAATACATATAAAATTTTGACTCACACCTAGTACAACATAGAAAAGGTTATGTATCTACCTGTGTGAGTAAAAGGAGAAAAGATAAAAAAATAAAATAAAACTACTGAATGTAGAAGGTGTCGAGAATACTGAGCCTTGGCTTTATCAAGGACCAGCAAAAACTCTGCATTTTCTCACTTCCACAAAGACCTAGTTGGAAATGGGTTTCTGCAAGGCCATAGATGCAAGTAACATTCCCACCTAAAATAGTTTAAAATATATATATATGTCATGTCCTCCGTAGAGTTGCATGACCAAGCACTAGTTAACAATTTCGCTTGCATCCATTAACCTTCCTGGCCCGACCCATGCTCTTCATCTGTTACTATTAAACAGAGAGAAGAAGATTAAAGAGAACTCAAGCTGTGAGAGTGACATAATAATTAGAAATGATTTTCAGCCATAACGAAATGCCAAGTTCGTTTGAGAGAGAATTTAAACCTGAAAATCAATGCAAAAGAAATCCAAATTTTTTACATTGCAATTAAAAAAGGAAATATTAATTTTTAACGAACAGATTTTTGAAAGAAAACTTGAGTCTAAAACCCCCTACTCTACAACTTATGACAGCACGAAAACGAGAATAAGTTAAAGATAATAATTAACTAAAGAAAACTTTGTGAAAGTTATATACCTTAAACAGTTAGTTGCAATATGTACAAAGTATTTCGGCAGTGCTTTAAGTGCATAATTAATTAGTTATTAAGAACTTAACTACTTTGAAAAAACAGCGCATAGAAAAGGAACAAGCTTAGCCATCTTCTGTTCCTAGGCACCCCAAAAGACGCTCAAAGTTACAAAGAAAAGAAAGAGTTAAAACCCGCAAAAATGTTAACAGACAAACCAATGCCTAAAAGCTGAAAAGCTAAAAAACAACAGAGAAAGAGTACATGAAGTACAAACATTGAACTTATAAAACCTAGAACCCAAAAACAAGGAAGAGAGCTTACCTCTTGTGTGACAAAAACTTTTCTCCTCACAAGAGAAGAACATGGCTGACCTCTTCCGCCACTCCCTATTTGCTGGGGGGCAGTGAGGGTGGGGCTGATGGCCTCCTCAAACAGCAAGAAACCAACGCGCGGATATTTTAACCAGAGAAAAAAATATATATAAACTTAAGACTGTGGATCTGTATGATCAGAAAGAGCAGAATTAACTCTCCAGAATACATGAGAAATATTATAAAATACACGAGCAGTGTTTTTAATAATCTTTGCATGTATTAAATCACCTTAGTGAGCTTCTATAGATTAATCAGAATCTTATTAATTTTAATGTTGGTTTTACTATTTTTAGTATAGCTATCCTAGTGATGAATAACTAGTTTTCTTTTATTTGTTTTTATTTTCTTTTATAAACAGATTTTTAAGCTTTTTGTGATTTTGTTTATATTATTTAATTTTTTGTTTTAATAGGACCGTCATATCCATAGCACTAAGGTTCCTTTAGGTAGTTAATAGGCATCCTCTAGCCAACTTCCTTACGGCTTTGATTGGTCAGAATCATATTATTAACTGTGTAGAAAATTAAAGCAGATCTGCCAACCTTACTCTATTATTCAGAATAATTTTTCTTAAAGTTCTTTTGATGAAAGAAGAAGGAATTTCGTTCTCTAGAAAACTTTCTAATAGTATATTAATGTGGTAATTGAAGTCCAAATTGTTGCTGCAAATTCTTGAAATTCTTAGGACCTGAGAAATTAGTACATTCTCAATTACTTTGGTTGAAATGTTATTATTCCAGTGTAGATATTTAATTACTTTGAAAGGAAAATTAACTCTTTTATCAAAGAGGCTAATAGATGGGTTACCTCTGTTGAGCTTAATGCTTAAGTCTAGGAACTCAAGTTCCTGATTACTGTGGTTGGTTTTACATAAGTTAAGAGAGCTAGGATAGATATTATCAAAATCACTCTATAACTTCTGAATTATTGATACACAGCAGATCATCAATATATCTAAAAGTGTAAAGGTAGTTATCTGAGCAGGTGGGGTGATTTTTAATGAATTTATATTCCTTAAAGAACAGGAATAGATTAGCGATATTCGTGGACGTTGATGTTCCCATGGGAATACCGTTCACTTGCTTATAGAGAGTATTATTATATAAGATATGGTTATTTTCTATGCAGCAATTGAGATAAGAGTTCCAAGTTCCTACATTAACAAATTGGTTAAGTTTAAATTCTGCATACAGCTCTTTAAAGGTAGTGATTATATCTGATAGAGGCAGATTAGTATATAGGTTTTCAAAATCATAACTATTAATATCTAGGGGACAAACTTTGAGTATAGTAGAAATTACTTCTGCATTATTATTAATTATCCAAAAATCTCTGTACATCAAGTTAGAACAGTTTCTAATGTGTTTCAAAACCTTCTTTAAGACATCTTCAAAAGCAAGATCTATTTTCTTTTTATGACTCCTTACTCCACTAGCTATGAACCTGAACTTCACAGGATCCTTATGAAACTTAACTGTTGCAAAAAGAAATGGAAATTCAGGCTCATATCTTCTAGTTTGTGGAATTTTAAGTTTCTTGAAGAATGCCTTAAACTGATTTTCTAACTGCTTGGTAGAATAACTTACGGGCTCGTATGTTACTCTATTATTGAGTTCCATAGTTAACAATTCAAAATAGAACTTCTTACAGATAATTGCAAAATTATTGCTTGCTTTATCCGTAGTGGTAAAAATAAATTGGTCTTGTAGTTTGGAGAGTGACCTTTTAGCTTCTCCAGAGAAAAGAGATTTCTGTCGAAACAAAAGTCCAGACCTGCCAACTCACCGGTGAAGCTATTGATTATATTATATTTCCATTCTGCGAAGGCCTCAATAGGCTGATTGTACGTTAAACTGGTTTTTACTATGTACCTATTAACATCTTGAGTGAAGCTCTCAAGAATCCTTTCTTTGGAAATTGTGAAGGAAGGTCTGAATTTAGAGCCATACTCTAATAAATTCCTAAGCTTTTCATTTTCAACAAAACTCAAGTTTCCGGTGATAATATGGTTGTAATTCTTATTATAGTGAACTGTTTCTTTATGTTCATCACAAGAACATGTAGTAATTACAGGAATGTAGCTCGAAGAGTTAAGTTTGTAGTTTTTAACTATTGACCCTAAGGTCTTAACATATTTAAAACTTACAATAGACTGGTGCCTGTGGATGGGAAAAAAAATTGCATTATTGTAGAACAGCTTCCTTACATTGAGATTATCGTAGGCTTTATTTAGAAACCTGATGGTAACAAAATTACTGGAAAATTCTTTAAGAGAAATTTTATCTTTAAGAATATGTTTAAGAATGTCCAGAACCAAAGCAAAAACATGCTTATCAACATGGTCAGCAGTTTCATTCCAGAATTTGAAAAAACTTTTAAGGACAGAGTGCTTGAAGGACTTGTTTGGACTTCAATTACCACATTAATATACTATTAGAAAGTTTTCTAGAGAACGAAATTCCTTCTTCTTTCATCAAAAGAACTTTAAGAAAAATTATTCTGAATAATAGAGTAAGGTTGGCAGATCTGCTTTAATTTTCTACACAGTTAATAATATGATTCTGACCAATCAAAGCCGTAAGGAAGTTGGCTAGAGGATGCCTATTAACTACCTAAAGGAACCTTAGTGCTATGGATATGACGGTCCTATTAAAACAAAAAATTAAATAATATAAACAAAATCACAAAAAAAGCTTAAAAATCTGTTTATAAAAGAAAATAAAAACAAATAAAAAAGAAAACTAGTTATTCATCACTAGGATAGCTATACTAAAAATAGTAAAACCAACATTAAAATTAATAAGATTCTGATTAATCTATAGAAGCTCACTAAGGTGATTTAATACATGCAAAGATTATTAAAAACACTGCTCGTGTATTTTATAATATTTCTCATGTATTCTGGAGAGTTAATTCTGCTCTTTCTGATCATACAGATCCACAGTCTTAAGTTTATATATATTTTTTTTCTGGTTAAAATATATGTTGGTTCTTGCTGTTTGAGGAGGCCATCAGCCCCACCCTCACTGCCCCCCAGCAAATAGGGGAGTGGCGGAAGAGGTCAGCCATGTTCTTCTCTTGTGAGGAGAAAAGTTTTTGTCACACAAGAGGTAAGTCTCTTCCTTGTTTTTGGGTTCTAGGTTTTATAAGTTCAATGTTTGTACTTCATGTACTCTCTTTCTGTTGTTTTACTTTTCAGCTTTTAGGCATTGGTTTGTCTGTTAACATTTTTGCGGGTTTTAACTCTTTCTTTTCTTTGTAACTTTGAGCGTCTTTTGGGGTACCTAGAACAGAAGATGGCTAAGCTTGTTCCTTTTCTATGCGCTGTTTTTCAAAGTAGTTAAGTTCTAATAACTAATTAATTATGAAAAGCACTGCCGAAATACTTTGTACATATTGCAACTAACTGTTTAAGGTATATAACTTTCACAAAGTTTTCTTTATTAATTATTATCTTTAACTTATTCTCGTTTTCGTGCTGTCATAAGTTGTAGGTAGGGGGTTTTAGACTCAAGTTTTCTTTCAAAAATCTGTTCGTTAAAAATTAATATTTCCTTTTTAATTGCAATGTAAAAAATTTGGATTTCTTTTGCATTGATTTTCAGGTTTAAATTTTCTCAAACGAACTTGGCATTTCGTTATGGCTGAAAATCATTTCTAATTATTATGTCAATTTTCAAAGCTTGAGTTCTCTTTAATCTTCTTCTCTGTTTAATAGTAACAGATGAAGAGCATGGGTCGGCCAGGAAGGTTAATGGATGCAAGCGAAATTGTTAACTAGTGCTTGGTCATGCAACTCTACGGAGGACATGACATATATATATATTTTAAACTATTTTAGGGTGGGAATGTTACTTGCATCTATGTTTGTAGAAACCCATTTCAACTATCTTTGTGGAAGTGAGAAAATGCAGAGTTTTTGCTGGTCCTTGATAAAGCTCAAGGCTCAGTATTCTCGACACCTTCTACATTCAGTAGTTTTATTTTATTTTTTTATCTTTTCTCCTTTTACTCACACAGGTAGATACATAATCTTTTCTATGTTAAATTAGGTGTGAGTCAAAATTTTATATGTATTTTTGCTTAGGTATCTTCTTTATAGAATATATATATATATATATATACTATAAAGATACCTAAGCAAAAAAATACATATATAATTTTGACTCACACCTAGTACAACATAGAAAAGGTTATGTATCTACCTGCGTGAGTAAAAGGAGAAAAGAAAAAAAGAAAATAAAACAACTGAATGTAGAAGGTGTCGAGAATACAGAGCCTTGGCTTTATCAAGGACCAGCAAAAACTCTGCATTTTCTCACTTCCACAAAGACCTAGTTGGAAATGGGTTTCTGCAAGGCCATAGATGCAAGTAACATTCCCACCTAAAATAGTTTAAAAATATATATATAAGTCATGTCCTCCGTAGAGTAGCATGACCTAGCACTAGTTAACAATTTCGCTTGCATCCATTAACCTTCATGGCCCGACCCATGCTCTTCATCTGTTACTATTAAACAGAGAGAAGAAGATTAAAGAGAACTCAAGCTGTGAGAGTGACATAATAAATAGAAATGATTTTCAGCTATAACGAAATTCCAAGTTCGTTTGAGAGAGAATTTAAACCTGAAAAACAAATTTTACATTGCAATTAAAAAAGGAAATGTTAATTTATAACGAACAGATTTTTGAAAGAAAACTTGAGTCTAAAACCCCTACTCTACAACTTATGACAGCACGAAAACGAGAATAAGTTAAAGATAATAATTAACTAAAGAAAACTTTGTGAAAGTTATATACCTTAAACAGTTAGTTGCAATATGTACAAAGTATTTCAGCAGTGCTTTAAGTGCATAATTAATTAGTTATTAAGAACTTAACTACTTTGAAAAACAGCGCATAGACAGCGCATAGAAAAGGAACAAGCTTAGCCATCTTCTGTTCCTAGGTACCACAAAAGACGCTCAAAGTTACAAAGAAAAAGTAAGAGTTAAAACCCGCATAAATGTTAACAGACAAACCAATGCTTAAAAGCTGAAAAGCTAAAAACGACAGAGAAAGGTACATGAAGTACAAACATTGAACTTATAAAACCTAGAACCCAAAAACAAGGAAGAGAGCTTACCTCTTGAGTTACAAAACTTTTCTCCTCACAAGAGGAGAACATGGCTGACCTCTTCCGCCACTCCCTAGACGCTGGGGGGCAGTGAGGGTGGGGCTGATGGCCTCCTCATACAGCAAGAAACCAACGCGCGGAGATTTTAACCAGAGAAAAAAATATATTTAACTATTGACCTTAGGGTCAATAGTTAAAAACTACAAACTTAACTCTTCGAGCTACATTCCTGTAATTACTACTTGTTCTTGTGATGAACATAAAGAAACAGTTCACTATGATAAGAATTACAACCATATTATCACCGGAAACTTGAGTTTTGTTGAAAATGAAAAGCTTAGGAATTTATTAGAGTATGGCTCTAATTTCAGACCTTCCTTCACAATTTCCAAAGAAAGGATTCTTGAGAGCTTCACTCAAGATGTAAATAAGTACATCGTAAAAACCAGTTTAACGTACAATCAGCCTATTGAGGCCTTCGCAGAATGGAAATATAATATAATCAATAGCTTCACCGGTGAGTTGGCAGGTCTGGACTTTTGTTTCGACAGAAATCTCTTTTTCTCTGGAGAAGCTAAAAGGTCACTCTCCAAACTACAAGACCAATTTATTTTTACCACTACGGATAAAGCTAGCAATAATTTTGCAATTATCTGTAAGAAGTTCTATTTTGAATTGTTAACTATGGAACTCAATAATAGAGTAACATACGAGCCCGTAAGTTATTCTACCAAGCAGTTAGAAAATCGGTTTAAGGCATTCTTCAAGAAACTTAAAATTCCGCAAACTAGAAGATATGGGCCTGAATTTCCATTTCTTTTTGCAACGGTTAAGTTTCATAAGGATCCTGTGAAGTTCAGGTTCATAGCTAGTGGAGTAAGGAGTCATAAAAAGAAAATAGATCTTGCTTTTGAAGATGTCTTAAAGAAGGTTTTGAAACACATTAGAAACTGTTCTAACTTGATGTACAGAGATTTTTGGATAATTAATAATAATGCAGAAGTAATTTCTACTATACTCAAAGTGTGTCCCCTAGATATTAATAGTTATGATTTTGAAAACCTATATACTAATCTGCCTCTATCAGATATAATCACTACCTTTAAAGAGCTGTATGCAGAATTTAAACTTAACCAATTTGTTGATGTAGGAACTTGGAACTCTTATCTCAATTGCTGCATAAAAAATAACCATATCTTATATAATAATACTCTCTATAAGCAAGTGAACGGTATTCCAATGGGAACATCAACGTCCACGAATATCGCTAATCTATTCCTGTTCTTTAAGGAATATAAATTCATTAAAAATCACCCCACCTGCTCAGATAACTACCTTTACACTTTTAGATATATTGATGATCTGCTGTGTATCAATAATTCCGAAGTTATAGAGAGTGATTTTGATAATATCTATCCTAGCTCTCTTAACTTATGTAAAACCAACCACAGTAATCAGGAACTTGAGTTCCTAGACTTAAGCATTAAGCTCAACAGAGGTAACCCATCTATTAGCCTCTTTGATAAAAGAGTTAATTTTCCTTTCAAAGTAATTAAATATCTACACTGGAATAATAACATTTCAACCAAAGTAATTGAGAATGTACTAATTTCTCAGGTCCTAAGAATTTCAAGAATTTGCAGCAACAATTTGGACTTCAATTACCACATTAATATACTATTAGAAAGTTTTCTAGAGAACGAAATTCCTTCTTCTTTTCATCAAAAGAACTTTAAGAAAAATTATTCTGAATAATAGAGTAAGGTTGGCAGATCTGCTTTAATTTTCTACACAGTTAATAATATGATTCTGACCAATCAAAGCCGTAAGGAAGTTGGCTAGAGGATGCCTATTAACTACCTAAAGGAACCTTAGTGCTATGGATATGACGGTCCTATTAAAACAAAAAAAATTAAATAATATAAACAAAATCACAAAAAAAGCTTAAAAATCTGTTTATAAAAGAAAATAAAAACAAATAAAAAAGAAAACCAGTTATTCATCACTAGGATAGCTATACTAAAAATAGTAAAACCAACATTAAAATTAATAAGATTCTGATTAATCTATAGAAGCTCACTAAGGTGATTTAATACATGCAAAGATTATTAAATAAACTGCTCGTGTATTTTATAATATTTCTCATGTATTCTGGAGAGTTAATTCTGCTCATTCTGATCATACAGATCCACAGTCTTAAGTTTATATATTTTTTTCTCTGGTTAAAATCTCCGCGCGTTGGTTTCTTGCTGTATGAGGAGGCCATCAGCCCCACCCTCACTGCCCCCCAGCGTCTAGGGAGTGGCGGAAGAGGTCAGCCATGTTCTCCTCTTGTGAGGAGAAAAGTTTTTGTAACTCAAGAGGTAAGCTCTCTTCCTTGTTTTTGGGTTCTAGGTTTTATAAGTTCAATGTTTGTACTTCATGTACCTTTCTCTGTCGTTTTTTAGCTTTTCAGCTTTTAAGCATTGGTTTGTCTGTTAACATTTATGCGGGTTTTAACTCTTACTTTTCTTTGTAACTTTGAGCGTCTTTTGTGGTACCTAGGAACAGAAGATGGCTAAGCTTGTTCCTTTTCTATGCGCTGTCTATGCGCTGTTTTTTCAAAGTAGTTAAGTTCTTAATAACTAATTAATTATGCACTTAAAGCACTGCTGAAATACTTTGTACATATTGCAACTAACTGTTTAAGGTATATAACTTTCACAAAGTTTTCTTTTAGTTAATTATTATCTTTAACTTATTCTCGTTTTCGTGCTGTCATAAGTTGTAGAGTAGGGGGTTTTAGACTCAAGTTTTCTTTCAAAATCTGTTCGTTATAAATTAACATTTCCTTTTTTAATTGCAATGTAAAATTTGTTTTTCAGGTTTAAATTCTCTCTCAAACGAACTTGGAATTTCGTTATAGCTGAAAATCATTTCTATTTATTATGTCACTCTCACAGCTTGAGTTCTCTTTAATCTTCTTCTCTCTGTTTAATAGTAACAGATGAAGAGCATGGGTCGGGCCATGAAGGTTAATGGATGCAAGCGAAATTGTTAACTAGTGCTAGGTCATGCTACTCTACGGAGGACATGACTTATATATATATTTTTTAAACTATTTTAGGTGGGAATGTTACTTGCATCTATGGCCTTGCAGAAACCCATTTCCAACTAGGTCTTTGTGGAAGTGAGAAATGCAGAGTTTTTGCTGGTCCTTGATAAAGCCAAGGCTCTGTATTCTCGACACCTTCTACATTCAGTTGTTTTATTTTCTTTTTTTTCTTTTCTCCTTTTACTCACGCAGGTAGATACATAACCTTTTCTATGTTGTACTAGGTGTGAGTCAAAATTATATATGTATTTTTTTGCTTAGGTATCTTTATAGTATGTGAATTCTGAATTTTCAAAACTGCTGCGTTGCGCGTTTTGATTTTCAGGTTATTTTGCACCCTTCGTTTTAAATTCTAAAATTTTTTCCTTAGTCTTCAGTTTTGCTCTTAAGTATATATATATATATATATATAAACACGAGGACCGCCTTTCGGTTAGTAGTGTTCGGAGTCAGAATGCGAAAAAGCTGCCGATTTATCTCAGTTTGATAAAGGACAAATTGTGATGGCACGGCGCCTAGGAACTACGATCTCTGAAACGGCGCAGCTTGTGGGTTGTTCACGTGCCGCTGTAGTGAGTACGTAACAAAAGTGGTGCACAGATGGCCAAACGACGAACCGTCGTCCAGAAGTGGGTCGTCCGCAGCTCATTGATGCCAGAGGGAAGCGGAGACTGTCGCTCATTGTTCACAGCGACCGCAGGAATACAGTGCGAAAAATCACTTGCAGCTATAACAGTGGTGATCAGCGCAATGTGTCACAGCACACAGTTCATCGCAGCATTCTGGGCATAGGCCTGAGTAGCCGAAGACCCAGCCTGGTCATGCTCACTGCACGTGTTCACCAAAAACGCATGAAATGGGCGCAAGATCATCGAGATTGGAAGAAAGTGGCCAGGTCTAACGAATCAAGATTCCTGGTGCATCACGTAGACGGCCGTGCGCGGATACGCTGATTACCAACGGAGGCTATGACACATGGATGCACTTTTGGGCGAAAACAGGCCGGCAGTGTTATGCTGTAGGCGATGTTTTCTTGGGACTCTTTAGGCCCGCCCCATTGTACCAATAGCACAATACCAGACAGCTGTTAGGTATTTTAACATAGTTGCGAACCAAGTTCACCCATTCATGGCAACTGTGTTCCATGCTGGTGATGGCTATTATCCAATAGGATAATGCGCCATGCCACACTGCCAGAATCGTCAAGGAGTGGTTCGAGGAATATGCTGGTGACTTTCTGTTAATGCCCTGGCCTCCAAATTCACCTGATTCACCCAATCGAACATTTGCAGTTCAACTTGGAAAAGCAAGCTAGAGCTAAATCACAACCACCCCGAAATGTACGGGAACTGGAGGACCTGCTATTGACATTATGGCACCAGATACCCCTGGATACCTATCGCCACCTCATCGAATCGACGCCTCGCCGAGTGTACGCTGTCTTGCGGGCTAAAGGGGGTCCTACAGCTTATATTAGGTAGGTGGTCATAATGTAATGGCTCAGCGGTGTATGATGATTTCCACTTGGTCAGAAACAGGTTGAAAGACGAACAGATTTTTCAAGGCAGTGACTCACCAAATGTGCGGGTGGATGGTAGTGAAAAAGCTTCAACTTATTCGCTACCATCCAACCCACTCTTAATGTGCACTTGGAACCATTAACGGTCGAAGTCCCCTGTGGCTTCACATTGCATAACAAGAAAGATGCACCAAGAAAAGTGTACGATGATAAAACATTAGAAAATCCAAGACAAAATCTAGGAATGTTAAGCTTTTAATTCATGTCTTTATGAGAACAATTGAAAATACAATGACTTATTTTGAAAACTCTGCAGATAATTTATTAGTTTGAAGAATTCACCACACGTATTAATTATAGCAATGCTACAGTTTCGTGTTTTAACGGATTTCATCTGGTAAGTTCTTTGGGGACCCACTCAAATGTCTGAACATATAGGCCCATTAAAGCCTTAATCCGCCCCCCCCCGTGGCGGCATTAGCCTTGGCGGGGGCCCCGGGCGATGGCTCTTCACGGGGCCTTTCGCAATAACCTAAAATCATCGCAGTAACCCATTTTATATATATAAATTTAGGTGACGCCAGGCAAAAACTACTAGTTAATTGGCGGCGGTGAGGGGTTCCTCTGGGCGCGGGGCCGTGCGCGGTTTCCCGGTATGCTCGTGCCTGGGGCCACCATGGAACCCCAGCCCAAGTATACATTGCACCAAAATTCATAAGGAAACAAAATGAAGGATTTTCAACTTCTCATTGTAAGCTGCCGAAGTGAATCTTGAAAATGTAATTTTGTATGATCATATTTCTGAAGGGTACCGTGTTTTCTGAAGCAGACCCCTTATTTCTGGGATAAATCCATGGTTCGTGTTTTAACAGAACTCCAGTATTTTCGTTCTTAAAGCATTGGTTACCCCATTTGAGTCGACTAAAGAACTAACAATTCTCATTTATTTCTGAGAATAGGCAAACGTATTGGAGCTAATATGAAATAAATAAAGAGTAAGGAATTATTGTCTGTTTTTGTTTAGTATATGTAGGAGCTGCATAAGAAAGAACACTAAGTAAAATGAATAAAAACTGTTTTCGAAACCAGGCAGTGAGCTTCGGATGGAAAATTGACATCTCCATTGAAACTTAGAGATTAAAAAACTTTGCCCCGAAAGATGGCGACACAGTAGAAATTTTTCACTACGTCGAAACTGAGCTTCGAATGCATCTCAGTGAAATCTCAGTTGTCCGAATTTCACTGCGAAAGCACTAAAGAAAAAACAAAACAAAGACAGGCATGCATGCATTGTTTTAAACAACATACTCACGCGGCATTGCCTAGAAAAAAGAGGGAGTGTTTAATGAAGAATAAACAAACAAATAAAAAAAAGTGTAATGTTTAAATACAACCAGCAACATATCAGGGGTGGATTGCGACGACCAAAGTGGGACGGGAATTTGATTCCTACGGTCCTCTACAAGTGGCGACGACAGCCGCTCAGAACTGGATGGGCTATTAGGGAGGCTAAGCATAATAGGGGGGGGGGGCAGTGGCGTAACACAAAATATCTGCCCTCCCCTGCGAAATTGTCCTAACAGGCCCCTAACATAGTAAAAATTAATGCAAAAATTGAGGGTAAATATTTAACTTCGCCGTAGTAAAAATATATTTTCCAGATATTGATTCTACGATCATTTATGTATTGCGTTTAATTATGCGAGCACTTATTCCGGTAAGTATCCTTGAAAAATTTAGTACTCAGGGAAAAAAGCGCAAAATCTTCAAATGACAAATGTTGACGATATCAAATCAAGTGAAAAGAAATACTGATCTTCGAGTGCCTGGTTTCGAACTCTTTAATTCCTTAATACAATAGTTTTTGAGAAAGAAGAAATACAACTGTGTTTACATTTTTCTAGTTTTAAATATTTCAGCGGTACTGATTCAAGAAACATGTCTACTTTATAAAATAAAGAAAACTTACGTTACTAAAATCTGGATTCCCTTCTAACGTTCTTCTTAGCGAATATTTCAATTAGTTTCGTCACGTCTAGTTTTCTGGCTCGGTCATTTTCAATGCTTATCATCGTAAGTCCATCGAGCCTACTTTGAGTGTGTGATGACCGAAGTTAGAAACCTCAGGCTCGATCCCAGGCAGGTACGAACGCTCAAACCACTAAATATCCGCTGTGCGTCGGCTGGGCACGTTAAGCCGTCGGACCCCGAGAACTGCCCCCCGGTAATAAATAAAGGCGTTTTCCTCCCCCTTTTTACCTCTCTTCCGTGTCACTTTCCTATCGGCCACTCTAGCCGAAATCTCCCAGTTTCCTATTTCTAAGGGTTGTTTAAGAACTGGGGCCAGACACTCCTTTCCTAAAATCCTCTACATATGATCTGATCTCTAATCGGCGCGCAGATAAGTAAGTCTTTCAATGAGGTTCTTTAGTTCAAAAACTTTCGTATCCAAAAGACCGAAAATTTAAGACAAAATTTTTAGAGCAAGTAGAAAACCTCTTGTCTAAAATTAAATTGCTAAATAAAAAAATAAATTTTTAAATACATACTTAGATCTGGGCCCCCTAAAATTCACGCGCCCCCGCGACGCGGGGTTGAGGAGGATATCTTTACACCCTGGGGGGGAGAGCATAAATCTTGAAGTGCTAGGCAGAAATTTTGGCAAAAAAATTCCATCATTCGGATTTTACCCCACGCTGATAATGTTATCACTAGTCAAAAAAAGTATTCAGCTGGTGCATACTGTACGTAGTATTTACTCAACGTATGTAGTGGGAGCCATGGATACGAATCTCTATGACAAGTTACTATTTCTTTGTTTTAATTTTAGCTTACTTACGTAGTTTTCTTTTTCTTTTCTGTCATAAGACTATTTATGAATTTTAGTGTGTAACCTGAGAAGGGAATCTCTCTGGGAGTGGGCGAGTTGCACCGGAAAGATAGCGAAACGGGCGAGTTGCACCGCATAGTCCTTTTCTACCGACGGGAGAGTTGCCCCGGTGCAGCTCGCACCACGGAAGAAGTCGGGGGGGGGGGGGGTTATGAAGCAAGGTTCTGAAAACTCTGAATCTAAGAACCATAATAATGAAGCAAGGTCAATAAAGGTTTTTTTTTTTCATCCGCATAATTTTCCTTTCACACTTTTTCCAAGGCTTAGGACTGGCAGGGGCTAGTAGCTTCTGGCGTGTTTAAAAAAAATTGCGGGATGAGTTTCCCTTGTCTTAAGGCAAGATTATGTTCTCTTGTCTTGTTTCATGATCTGTCTTTTACCTCTTTGTCTTATTTCTACTTATTCTTCTTAGAACCATAATAAGAAATAGCTTTTAAAAATTCTAATCTTGTAAGTTCTTTATTCTTGTACATCTGCTTCCTTCTTTTCATATTTCCCCATCCTCTTCAGATTTTGGTTTGGTTGCTTTGACATTTCCACTATTTTTCAATGCATAAACATCAACCTGGATTTGCTTATTTACTTCGACAAAAGCATAAATATTTGGGCTAAATGCACTGAAATTAGAATTGAATTGTGCGTGCAATGATTCACAGGCATTAGTTGTTCTCTCTCCTTCTATAGCTACATATGAATCTTCTTCAGCTACATATGAATCGGTCATATAATCAGCGTATTTTTGCATCCTTCCATCCTGTGTGATATCCGACATCCTGTGAGATATCCGACATCAAATCGTCTACGAAACAGTCTGCAACTTCCTCGTGGGGGTTCGGTGCAACCACCCCATGTGACAGGAGGAGTCCGGTGTGATTCACCCTTTAATTTGATTGACAGGTTCAGTGAGGGGTGCAACTGACCCTCGTCCCTCTCACTGTAATCTTTTTTTAAACTATAATTATAAAAATAGTGTTTCTACTACTCTCTTAGAAATTCGCTCAAAGGTCTCCCTCCATTTCCCAGAAGTACAAACATTAAATTTAACAAAACATTCATTTTATATAACAAAATTTCTATGAATTCAAAAAACGCATGTGCGTTTAACAAAGTTCCCTAAAATCTTAGACGGTTGCACCAACCATATGCTCTAACAGCTTAAATATTGGTTTTTCGGGGGAGAGGGAAGGGGGGGGGGCTACAGCCCCAGACCGCGTCACTCCTGTTCTCTACAAAAAATATACGTACCCTACAAGGAAACATCTCATAAATACTTTCATGGAAAAAAATCTGTTACTCTGGATGAAAGAGAACTGTTGAAACATGCATTGTAAAATGAATTCAGTCCTTAACAAATTTTAACAATTTGAAGGTGACCGAATTTTTGAAATCCACTCACGACTGAATGCTCCTGTTCTCTGCAAAAATACACAAGGAAACAGCTCATAAATACTCTCATGGAAACAAATCTGTTTTTTGAAAAATTTTTCATAACTAATATTTACTGTAAATTTGGAGATAAAATGATCTGCCCTAGCTTCAGCCGAAAGACAAGAGCCGCCCGTCCCGGTGGGGCAGTGGTCTAACGATGTCTTCTGGCCATTCGTCCGAGATAGGTCTGCTTACAGTCCAATGAGTTGCTCACGGTGGTCGTTAAACCCCGAATAAAAAAAAAAAACAAAATTAGAGGTTCCGAAAAAGATGAGTCTGATCATAAAAAGCAATGGGTGAGGTTTTTTTTTTTTTTTTTAAGTATTATCTGGCATGATTAGTAATTGAAAGCAGGGAAAGTCAACGTGTGGGGTAGACACTACTTAAAGTGTGTAGAGCTCTTGTCGAGTGATTATGATATTGTGGGTGACACAGCGAAGGACGCACCTCGATTGGGCCGTAGCTGCAGGGAGGGCGGTTGCCCTCCCAGGATGGTCATTCCAAGGGCGTAAATTCATGCTCTGGGAGATATAAAGAATAGGAATTGTAGCTAAAAAAAGAAAGTTTCACCCTTCAGTGTTTTCTTTTTAAAGACTTTACTTAGTCTCGTACAGTATTTATTCCATGCAGTTAACCAGGGTACAGAGTTACATACAGAGTGAGGTGTGAAAATCTCATATCCACGAAGGGAATTTTCCAAAATGGGGATATAGAAAACAATATTCTGATATGCCTAACCCCATTACATTTCCGAACATGTCGTTGGGTGAAGAGCTAATTAATAATTTGTGCTCTGTCGCAAGAAGTCTGAGTGCTTGCTTAACCTTGAACGGAAATTTTCCAAGCCCTACACCTAATAAAGCTTCTTTTTATTGTTACGTTCACTATCCGATACTCATTCGTTCTGCATTTCTGTGGAGTGTTGTGGGCGTTCACATGACATTTTACTTGGTATTCACAACATGTGGTTTTGGGTGTTTACCTGGTTTTAACATTTTTAAAATAATTACATGTTAAAAACCTGAAGTGCGATTTTTTTAACGATCATTATACTTTCCTATAACGGCGGTGTGTGAGAAGGTAAAAACCACGTATTATTTGAGTGGAACTTGAAAGAGCATAAATTTTGAACTTGAAGCGGCCCGTAATTTCAAGTATCGCCCCACCCAGATAAGAAAAGTTTCCTACGGTCTTAGCCATAAACAAAAACTAGTAACAATTTTCCAAGCTGGGAATGTTTCTATTAAATTAACCAATCTGAGTAGAAGATACTAAACTTTATTTTGTAAGATTTTATCCAGACGTGAGATTTAAAAAGCATCAAGTCTGTTTCCTCGAAAAGTGTGCAACTGAACGCCATGGAAATAGTGTTGTTTTTTCAGTTCTCGTTCGCAGTTTGAAATTCCAAAATTTCAAAAAAGGTTTTTGATGGAAATTTTTAAATAGCCTCGCGATACCAGGAAGGAGCTACGCTGCAAGTTTATAGTGTGTAGCCTCCACAAAGTCTCCTTTTCTTTTTTAGACCGGAGCAACTGCCCCTGCCCCCATCCTAAGGTGAACTTCTAGATCCGTTACTGTTTTGGTCCTGATCCCCTACTGAGCAATCTTATTGTAACCTCCCCATTGAATAGCCGCCTTTTTGAAGTCCACACATTATTTTGACCCATAAGCCAATGACGCTCAATAGTTTCTTTTAAAGTAAACGTGGGTTGAACCAGTGCCAGATTTTTTAAGGCTTTTTGAGGCCCTAGGCCAAATTTTCTATGCGCCCCTCACCCGGCCACCCATATTTGAATTTGCTCCTATAAGATTTTCTAATAAACTTATCTTTAAGTGAAGAATATAATACTTGGTAGTATAATTTTATTGTTAAATAAGTATTATTTAAATAAAATTTTGATTTAACTTGTTATTAAATCAAAGGTCATAAAAAAAATATTTGGTAACGTAGACAAAGAGGTTCATGCTTATCCAGGAACAACACTTTACATTTTGAAACCTTAGACCTACATTTGAAACCGACACACGGTGCATTCTTATAACACGGAAGTAAACAATAGTATTTCTTGTTTTGTTTCTTTAAAATTGCATTACAACAACAAGAATTAATAAAGTACATAAAATTAATTTTAAGGTGTTTTGGGAAATGATATAAACTGACACATTTTTTACAAGTTTGATTTATTTGTACATAAGAAAAATGGAATCATAAGCTTTAAATAAGTAATCTACTACAAGTATGAGTACTCAGCTCTTGCTATACTTTATAAAATGAAACCCTTATTTCTAACATTTACAAATACAACTAAACCTAATAGACAAAAGTAGTTATGAGTGAGTTAGTACAACAATTAAACAATAAATGAAGTGCATGAGCTCAGAGCTGGGTATAGATTTAAGAATGATCACACAACAACTTTACGGGCTTTAATAGGCACCAGTCACTCTGTCAGACGTCGCATGCGCTCTCTATCGCATTCGTACGAACACGGGCGTGCTCGCAATAGAGCTATTATTACGTTCTTATTTCTTTAGTTATCATTCAAGATAAAATAAAAAATTACCACTATATTTTATTCAAGTAAATTAAAATAACTGTACCTCCCTGTTCTAAGTTTTTCTGTTCTATTCTCTCCGTTTTTCTGGATTCTACACCTGCGGCCCTCTAGAGCCTGCGGTCCCTAGGCGTTGGCCTAGTGGTAAATCCGCCGTTGGGTGGAACACAAATTTTGGAATATCTCTGCTGGAGAATCGTTTTGTGCTGAGACAGAGCAGGTGGGAATGATGGGGCATAACAATGGGTACTAGTGTATACTTCGAGATTAGAAAAGGAGGGTAGGGTCTACCAATGACTCTGGGCTCCAAGTCCAACGATCTACATCTAACTGTAGTAATATTTATCTTAATTTATGACAGCATACTTGGTCTGGCGGCACTTTTCTCGCAAAAACACAGAATTTTGCCATGTCATCAACAGAGCAAACGCTGAACATGTAGATAAAAGAAAACACATTTTTAAAAGGAAATAACTTTTTTGACAGATATAAAGCTCAAATGAAGTCAACGATTATTATTCATGAATAGCAAAATTATTATTGGTAAAATATCCAGACAAAAATAATACGAGAACGTAGGCCACTTCTCGAGTGGTCCAACGGGAAACGTCACGGTGGGGCAATCGGTCCTCTCATTTTCTGGAGCAAGTTAAAATCCGGCGAATATGTATGGATGTTCCATAACTTCCCACCGCCATTTACCCAACAACGTCTTCATTGTTGATACATCTCAAAAATGTCTTTACAGTTCTTCGTCGATTGGCTTACACAGTTAAAGGCGCTATGTTATCTTCGTAACTCAATTCTTGGCAAGTCCATCTAGGATCCTATTCCAGTAAAACCCTAATGGCTTTCACATGTTGTTTATCTGTTCAGATCACAGGATGTCAACCGCAGTGCTGAAGCTCGGTGTTCCGTCTTTTACGTCGAAAAGAGGATACCCGTCTTCTGATGGTAAGCGTTGTCCTTTGTGGCACTGACGAGCATTTCTTCTTCGTGTGACCCGAATTTTGATAAAACTTCGTTCCTCTTGTCAAATATATATGTAGTGCGGTTACACAAATCGTTACGCTTTCCGAACTTCGCTACGGATCAACTAGTAATGTTAACACGTATCAACACTACTGACTACGTAGAATGCAGAAAAACAACACACTGGTACAGGTTTCGGTTTCGCTAACAGTGTCCTAATTACAGATTTCGAGCAATTTTGCTGCCAGTGTAACATTTTTAAATATATATATATATATATATATATATATATATATATATATATACATTTTAAATAGAGTATAAAATTTTTCTTATGCACGTGTATTGCAAATGGAAATTCCAAGAAATCTACACATAAAAGTGATTAAAACTGTATTGAAACAAATGCAAACCTTTGGTTCAATTCAGTAATGCACCACGGATTTCACCATTGGGTGGTGTAAAATATTGAGGATCTTAGTAAGACAACGCTGTGCAGGAGAAGACCCCCCCCCAAAAAAAAAACACATTAAAATGTCGTTGCCCTACAACAAGCGTATTACCGATTATTAGGGAATCATTACAGTGTTACCTGAAAAAGTATGGTGTAAACCATTTCTCTGCCATTTGGTTGCAGCCACTTGAGATTAGGCCGTAGAAAAATACTAACTGTTTGGATGCCAGTTTGAGATGCCTTGATTTTTTTTTTTTTTTTTTTTTTTTTTTGGGTCACAGAGTGTAAACCTCCCACTGCAAGGAGAAAAAACTTTTCTGGGAACAACATCTAACAATCTGCTGTTGTTAAAAATTAGGTAGCAAAATATTTTGTTGTGTTGGAAGCCCTAACGTCTCATTAGCTACACTGAGGCTTAACCGTATACATGGAAACTCAGCATCCAGAAGATTGAAATAAAGCTGAATGCCAGCTTCCAAAATATGATGATGTATTGCAGTGCAAACATCTCTAATATGTGGAATTAGGTTTTTATTGCGGAAGTAGCCCGAGTTGTCAGTGCTTGAAAAATTGCCCCTTTAGCGAGGACAGTTTAATCTTTTATTGAAGGATGATAGAAATTTTGATGTCCACGTGGATTATTTTATTATAATATTTTCACTCATTTTTAAATTTTTTAATTAATTTCTTCAAATATTCAATTATAAACGAAAACAATTAGATTAAATATAAGGAAAGATCTACGAAAACCTGCGGGGGTCATGGATTTTCGGGGGGGGTAGCACCCTCGAGAAAATGCCTGAATGCATCACTGCTACTACAAGAAAAATGATCCCCCATCCCCAGCAACCGGGGCGGCCGCCCAGAGCTCCGCAGTTTAGGTAAAAAAAAACAATTTTTGATAGAATTTCTCATATTCATTATTTGTGTTTGTAAGTTTGGGGGCACAAAGCCCTGAAAAAGATAAAAAATTTTACTTTCCAATCCCCCCCCTTCTTTTCGAATAAGTTACACCCTTTGCCATACAGACACTGAGATTTTCAGATTTCAAATGATTATTGTAACCAACCACCTTAATGTTTTCCACATTCATGAAATAGCAGATTAAATTTAATCATTTCGTGGCTCCCTACTTTCACATAGTCAACAATTTGTGTGTAAACCAGATACTTTTTTTTTTTATTGAAGGTTTAACGACCACCGTGAGCAACTCAATGGGCTATAAGTAGTCTCCCATCCCTAATTTAGGGCCACTGACTCCAGGTAAGACAAATACAACACCAATGCCTCGGCGGAATTCGAACCCGGAGCCATTTGGGACGAATGGTCAGAAGCCATAGCTTAGACCGCTGCGCCAACGGGGCGGCAAACCAGATACTTAAATTAAAAAAAAAAAAAAAAAAAAACTTTTTTAAGCTACATATGGAGGCTAATTATCTGTGACTTTAAAAACATAACTAGGAAATACAAACAAGTTAGTAAAATCATGTAATGCATTGATTATGATACGCTTTCCAACATACCAGAAATCATTACTCAAGTTATTACTGAAGTTATGAGGATAATGGCTGTGAAATAAATTTCGATTCTGTGCCCTGCCCTTTCATTCCATTTTGATGATATATTCAGCAGAACCGGTTAAGTATACTTCCGGAACAACACGATAAAGTTTAGTCTCAATCGAAGTATTTTTACGTAAGTCATGACGCATAAGGGCAATGGAATGAATCCCGCTATGTCCTGACCTTTGACCCCATTTCGCCTATTTTCAATAGGGTTCGTCCCCAGTAATCCCCTACCACATACTAAAATTTTTTCATCAAAATCGAACCACTTTTACGCGAGTTATCGTGCGGACGGACAAAGCTGCAGCATATACTCTTCTTCAACCTACGGCTGAACAGCGTAAAAAAGCAGTTTCGATATATGAGCGCGTATAAAAATTAAAGCCGCCAATTCGTGAGTTACTCCGCTTTACATCAAAAATCAGTCATTAAAATATGTATCAGAGAAGGGGGGCTATTTATATGAATTTATTTTAGAAGGATCCTTATTGTTTCCTACACTGGATTGCGCACGCGCCTCGTCCGCATTACCGGTACGTTGAACAGCCATCGTTACATTATTGAAGTGTTGAAACCTGTTGTTGTAGTACCATATCTTCAGGGACTATCTGGTGCCACTTACCAACAGGATGATGCGCGACCGCATGTGGCACGAAACGTCCAAGTCTACACTGGATCCCCACCATGTGCCACGTCTTCCTTGGCCTGCGCGGCTCCTAGAAATGTCACCTATTGAGCACGAATGGTTCATGATCGTCGGACTACTGGCATGCCAGCGAAACACCTACGACTACAACGGAGGAACTGTAGCATCGCATCGAAGCTGCGTGGACGGACATTTCATAAACACACATCCAACGTATCTTCCTCTTGATGGCCGCCTCGGTGACACAGTAGTATAAGCGATGGTTTATGACTGTTCGCCCGGGAGGGGTTCGAATCCCGGTAAGGCATGGATGTTGTGTTTGTTTTACGGCACTGGCTCTTCCTTTCTCTGGAACCAGGGGCCCTGAATTAGGGACGGGCGACTGCTTTATATCCCTTTGTGTTGCTCATGATGGTCGTTAAACCTTCAGTAAGCCACCCCGGTGGCGCAGTGGTCTAAGGCGCTGGCCTCTGATCATTCGTCCGTAAGGGGTCCGGGTTCGAATCCCGGTCAGGCATGGATAGTGTGTTTGTCTTACGGCACTGGCTCTCTCCCTTCCCTGGAACCAGTGACCCTAAATTAGGGACGGGCGACTGCTTATAGCCCATTGAGTTGCTCACGGCGGTCGTTAAACCTCAAAAAAAAAAAAAAAAAAACCTTCAGTAAAAAAAAATCTTCCTTCTTAAGGTCCATCGCCCACGGCATAACACCAATGCGCCGCCCCGGTGGCGCAGTGGTCAAGGCGTTGGCCTCTGATCATTCGTCCTAAGGGGTCCGGGTTCGAATCCCGGTCAGGCATGGATGTTGTGTTTGTCTTACGGCACTGGCTCTCTCCCTTCCCTGGAACCAGTGACCCTAAATTAGGGACGGGCGACTGCTTATAGCCCATTGAGTTGCTCACGGCGGTCGTTAAACCTCCAATAAAAAAAAAAAATAACACCACCGCCGCTGGCCTGTTTCCGCCCAGCAGTGCATTCAAGTGCCACAGCCTCCATTGGTAGTCGGTTTATCCGCGCTGGGCCGTCTACGTGATGCACCAGGAATCTTGATTCGTCAGACCAGGCCGTTTTCTTCCAATCATCCAAGGTCTCAATGATCTTTGGCACATTCCATGCGTTGTTGGCAATGACATGTAGTGAGCATTGGGACCCGGCTGGGTATCTTCGGCTACGCTGGCCCATGCGCAGAAGGCTGCGATGAACTGTGTGCTGTGACATATTGCCCTGATCACCACTCTTGTAGCTTCGGGTGATTTGTCGGACTGTGGCCCTGCGGTCGCTGTGAACAATGCGCGATAGTCTCTGCTACCCTCTGGCATCAATGAGCTGCGGACGACACACGGCTGGACGTTGGTTCGTCGTTTGGCCAACTGTGCACAACGTTGAGGCACGTGAACAAGCCGCGCCGTTTCCGAGATCGTAGTTCCGAGGCGCCGTGCCATCACATTTTGTCCTTTATCAAACTCCGATAAATCGGCAGCTTTTCCCATTCTGACTCCGAACATTCTACTAACCGAAAGCCGGTCCTCGGGTTATATACACTGACGGAAAAAAATCCCAACACCAAGAAGGGGTTGTGTTAGATAAACGACAGTTGGTAGGCGGTGAGAGTATATATGTAAGATGACGTCTATGCAAATTTCGCGCTCGGCGCATACGTGTGGCGCTAGTAGCGCCCCTCGGAACATTCAAAGCAGGTTTGCTGTAAATACGCGCTGTAACGTTCGTGAGCATTAGTTATCGTTGAGATTCGACGTAATGTGTTGATGTTAGTCAAGAATGCCTTTAAGAAGAAGCCATTATCAACAGCTCACGCAGTTTGAACGAGGTCGTGTAATAGGGCTACGAGAAGGTGGATCTTCGTTCCGCAATATTGCAGAACGACTTGGCAGGAATGTAGCCACTGTGCATGATTGTTGGCAGCGGTGGTCAAGGGAAGGTACTGCCTCAAGAAGACCGGGTTCCGGCCGGCCACGTGGCACTACTGAGAGGGAAGACCGCCGTGCATGGCGTATGGCCGTGGCGCATCGTACCGCGTCTGCGGCAGCAATTCGAGCTGCAGTTGCCACCACAATGACACAACGAACTGTTACAAATCGGTTACTTGAAGTACAGCTCGGAGCCAGACGCCCTGTAGCGTGCATTCCACTTACTCCAAACCACTCCCGTTTGCGACGTCAGTGGTGTCAAGCTAGAGCTCATTGGAGGACGGAGTGGAGATCTGTTGTGTTTTCTGATGAAAGCCGGTTCTACCTGGGTGCCAGTGATGGCCTTGTGTTGGTTAGAAGGATGCCAGGTGAGCGCCTGCAACCAACCTGTCTGCGGCCGAGACACACTGGACCTACACCTGGAGTTATGGTCTGGGGAGCAATTTCCTATGACAGCAGGAGCACTCTCGTGGTTATCCCACGCACCCTGACGGCACAGTTGTACGTCGGTCTGGTGATTCAACCTGTTGTGCTGTCATTCATGAACAGCATTCCAGGGGGTGTTTTCCAACAGGATAACGCTCGCCCGCACACCGCTGTTGTAACCCAACATGCTCTACAGAGTGTCGACATGTTGCCGTGGCCTGCTAGATCACCAGATCTTTCACCAATCGAGCACGTATGGGGCATCATTGGACGACAACTCCAGCGTCACCCCCAACCAGCATTAACCGTCCCTGTATTGACCGACCAAGTGCAACAGGCATGGAACTCCATCCCACAAACTGACATCCAGCACCTGTACGACACAATGCATGAAAGTTTGCGTGCTTGCATTCAACATTCTGGCGGTTACAGCGGTTATTAATGTAACAGCATTTCATATTTAAAATGGCTCTTCTCGCGCTTACAATAAGCTGTGATCTTGAAACCTTAATCGATTAAATATGTTACCTATACAAATGTATTGCCGCCATTTCATTCCTCTACAACTATTTTTTCGTGGTGTTGGAATTTTTTTTCCCGTCAGTGTGTATATATATCATCATCATCATTGTCAACCATTATCAATCCACTGCTGGACGAAGGTCTCCCCAAGTTTCCTCCACAACGGTCTGTCTTGTGCCAGTCTCCTCCATGTCACCCAGGATAACGCTCGCCCGCACACCGCTGTTGTAACCCAACATGCTCTACAGACTGTCTACATGTTATATATATATACACACACATTGAGTGGCCACTTTAGTATGACCACCCCCTCAGCACTTCGTTGGGCCACCTTTTGCCTTTAATACTGCGTCGATTCTTCGTGGCATGGACTCCACGAGATGCTGATAGTTGGTTTGTGGAATCTGAGACCATGCTTGATGAATAGCACTTTCCAGGAGTGTGAGATTGCAGGGATGTGGATCCAACTGGCTGATGGCTCGTTCAACTTCATCCCCCAAATTCTCAACGAGGATTATGGGGGCTACCTAAGCAAAGTAAACTCACCGGCATGTTCCTGAAACCAATCCTGTACAATACGAGCACTGTGGCAGGACGCATTATCTTGTTGAAAGTAGCCATCGCCATTAGGATAAACAATCCACATGACAGGATGCACTTGGTCAGCAACGATGTTTAGATATGATGTGCCAGTTAGACGTTGATCAACACGAATTAAAGAGCACAAAGCATGCCAGGGCCGCCCCGGTGGCGCAGTGGTCTAAGCGATGGCATCTGATTATTCGTCCGAAAGGGGTCCGGGTTCGAATCCCGATGAGGCATGGATGTTGTGTTTGTCTTACGACTCTGGCTCTTTCCCTTCCCTGGAACCATTGACCCTAAATTAGGGACGGGCGACTGCTTATAGCCCATTGAGTTGCTCGCGGTGGTCGTTAAACCTTCAGTCAAAAAAAACATGCCAGGAAAACATTCCCCAAGCCATAACGTTGCCTCCACCAACTTGAAGGGTTGTAGCAATGCATTTGGGGTCCATGCTTTCGTGCTGTTTCCGCCAAATTCTCACTCTGCCAATCGGCATGGTGCAACTGAAAACGTGATTCATCGGACCACATAATTTGTTTCCAATTATAGACTGTCCAATCCTTGTGCTTCTGCGCGAACTGCAGACGTTTTCTCTTGTTAACTGCAGACAGCAAAGGTGTTTGAACAGGCCTTCGGCTGCCATATCCCATCCGATGCGGTGTACGGCGAACGGTGCATGCAGAAATCGTTTGAGGTAATCCTTGATTAAGATGGTCTGTAATTTGCTGAACTGTTGCCCTTCTGTTGTCTGTTATCAGTCTGGACACTCTCCGTTAAGCCCGAGCAGTCACTAGTCGATGACGACCACACGTTGCACGTTGAGACACAGTTTTTTAGCTGACAGTCCAGTCTTTAAACATTTTAACTACAGCTGCTCTGGAACATTTCACGAATGCGGCGGTTTCGGTGATGCTCGCTCCATGGCTCCGAGCTGCTGCAATCATCCCATGTTGAAAGTCCGTCAAATCGCATGTTTTACCCATCTTGTCACCCAAAAATCACTTCTACTACTGTCGCAAACACTAAGATTTCCTTTTTTATACTGGCCTCGCCCTCTGACGGCAACAGCATGCAGCCATAGCTCATTTTCTTAAAACTGTCAGGTGGTCATAATAAAGTGGCCACTTAGTGTATACTGCTCTGTGAACTTCACCTGCGCTACCGTTCGGTCTCGAGGCGCGCTCATTTTACTACGCTGGGGGTGATCATAATGTAATGTCTCATCGGTGTATACGTACATTATGTATGTGCTTAACGAACGTAATTTCAAATCAGAATGTAATATAGTCAAACATACATCATAGTGAGAGATAAAAAAGAGATAGAGGTAGAGCATCTCTGAACGTTTGCGACATGAAATCTTGCTGTCCCTTGTTAAATGTACAAGATTCCTTTTAAACATAATTGGCTAATCCACAGTAGTGGCCCGCAAAAGCATTTTTAAGGGGTACGGGTAAGATCGCCTTTGATAAAATTGAAAAGAACAATAAAAAAGTTTACACTGACAAGCACACAAACGGCCTAAAACTGTAACTTGATTTGGCCGTCTGTGTGCATCAGTTTTCGCCACTCGTATTTTTCTTCTCTTCCGCAACACCTGCCTGTCTCTCCCTGACTGCTGTGTTTTGTTATCCTTCGTCGTAAAATTCGCTTCTATACGGTTACACTAGCCGTTATTGTCATTTTGTAACGTCCGCAGCTGAGCCATCTAGTTCCCAAAGCAAGTAAGAAGACTATATTGCCCTTGGGAGTGTAATAATGAATAGGAAGAACACTTTTCATTTACAAAGAACTTTTCTAAACCTGTGTGCCCTATTTGTGGGACATGTGTTGCAGTTCCCCAAAATTTAAATTTAGAGTGGCACTTCAAACAGATGCAATAACAGCTTGAAACACTGATTAACTCATCAAAGAGATCCAAACCTCGCTAAGAACCGATTTTTTTATTCTTTTTTACGCTTTCCAACCGTAGGTTGAAGAAGCGTATATGCTCAAGCTTTGTCCGTCCGCACGATAACTCGCGTAAAAATGGTTCAATTTCAATGAAATTTTAGTATGTGGTAGGTGACCACCTGGGAACGAACCCTATTGAAAATGGGCGAAATAGGGTCAAAGGTCAGGACATAGGAGCAGGATCCATTCCATTGCCCTTATGCGTCATAACTTACGTAAAAATGTTTCGATTGCGAGAAAACTTTAGTATGTTATTTCTGAGGTATACTGAACCGGTTCTGTTGAATATCATCGAAATGGGGTCAAAGGTCAGGACACAGGAGCGAGATTTATTCCACAGCCATTATTCTCATTAGTTGAGTAATGATTTGAGTACTGATTTCTGGTATGTTGGAAAGCGTATCATAAGCAATGCATTGCATGATTTTACTAACTTGTTAATTTATATGTTTACTACTACTGCTATTAATAAAACATAATAAAACAATTACGGAGAGTGTTACTTTTTACCACTTTGTTATTCCTGCTTTAAAAATTTTTTTGGATTATTTCGGGAATATATATTCTTTAAACATAAAATTATTTCTTCTAAATAGGAATAAGTAATTTTTTCAATGCAGCATTGTTTTTTTATTATTGAAATTGTTTCCTTTTATTACTAATATTTTATCTGAAGTTAGCAACAGAAATAACCCAGAACGTTTCCCTACCCTACTCAGAAATCAGAGAAACAGTATGTCTTTGCATAAATAAAGGTTCGCCAACCAAACCCTGATTTAAACGATTGTGCACGTCCCAGACAGCTTCAAAAAAAACTAGAGAAATCAGAAAATGGCGTAAACAATATCAAGGAATGGTTCCTTTGATCAATCCAAGGTAATAAATGTACTATTTTTTTTATCGTATTTTCTGAGATTTTTCAAAGCTGTATGGCATCATTTGTTTTTTTTCGTGCCGTTTCAGGCTTTTGACAAAACACAAATGTCCTGAAAAGAAGTCTTTCACGGAATCCCGGGAAATGCAATGCAATTCAAGCGTATTGTCATTACATTCATCCAGAATAATTTACATGACCCAGCATTCTCTTAGGCTGCAATAGTTATGTTTCTTTCGCAATTGCCAGGGCGAGCTGAATCGTTAGCCAGAAACAGTTAAAAATAAACCGATTTTTACTTAGCCAGTTCTAGAAAACCAGAGAACTCGGTAAAATAACATACGCCCGAAGACCAATAGCAAACAGCAAAGCTTTTTTATTATTTTACTGTTCCATTTCGTCGTTTCTCGAGCAAAATAAAGCAGATAACTAATTAAAGTACACAAAATTGGTTCTTCTGCATCAGCGGACTTCTAAAGGACTACCTTTTTTACGGTGGTTTAATGGCCCTGATTAGTATCTGCAGCAATGTGGAGTCTCCCAACCATAATTTAGTGTATCCTGGACTTAAGGAGAGAGAGAGAGAGAGAGAGAGAGAAATAGTGCCGTATGCGAACAAGCACAACATCCACGTTTTTCTGCATTCGATCTCAGACTTTAACGCTTCGCTAAGAACCTACCTAGACCATTTTACAAACCCCGTCACATGGACTCTGAGCGAAGTACATTCTTCCTATTATTACATTCTTCTTATTATATGAGAGGAGAAGGGGAAGAAAAGGTCAGACATAAAGTGGGTACATAAAGGGCGAAGTAGTGGGGACGGTTGGGAGGAGGGTGGAGAAAAAGGGGAGAGGGAGTAACTTTACTAACACTAATTTGTACTACTATATCTTTGGATGTTATGCGCCATGCTTTCAGGTGTAACGCTGACTTGCCTATACTTGTACAGGGAGATCAGGACCTTTTGTGGCCTTTTCCCAGATTTCCTTTGCTGTTACAATTACCTACACTGTTGTTATATTACTTTGTATATTTTTAATGTAATAGCTAAATAAACTGAATTGGCCGCCCCTGCGGCGCAGTGGTCTAAGGCGATGGCCTCTGATCATTCGTCCGAAAGGGGTCCGGGTTCGAATCCCGGTGAGGCATGGATGTTGTGTTTGTCTTACGGCACTGGCTCTCTCCCTTAACTGGAACCAGTGACCCTAAATTAGGGACGGGCGACTGCTTATAGCCCATTGAGTTGCTCACGGTGGTCGTTTAAACCTCCAATCAAAAAAAAAAAAAAAAAAAAAACACTGAATTGAATTTGGCATTAGATGTGCAATGTAGCAACGCAGCTTTTTGATCCCCTTCCGCGTTTCTCTGCGATACATGGAGTGCTACTTCTTGAGAAACAATTAACAATGGCAAGGATGGTCTGAATAAATACTGAAATACACTAAAAGTATCTTACGACGCATTATTCCAGCATTAATATCAATTCAGAAATGATGACTTCCCCCTACACTGTAAGAAAAAGTGGTTTTTACTGAAAATGACTTCATATCGCTACAGTAAAATGTCGTATTCACATTCGACGCGGCGGGGTCGTGGATCTGTGGGAGCTGTTTTCGTTCGAGTAACGAACTAGTCTGATTGAGGGCGCGCTTTGCACGCGAATCTAACTTGCCACCTGCGGTTGGATTCAATCGCAATCAGAAAAATTATCGTCTGCTCTCTCCCCGGGGATGCTACCGATCCGCCGGTCTTCTCCACAGTAAATTACATGGTGTGTAACTATAAGATTTACGATGTATAACTGTTCCTTCACAGTTATATGTAAATAATACAGCATAGAGGTGGCAGTTTTACGGTTTTTTGGTGACAACCTCATTAACTCTTCGAAACCGTAAAATTTAGTCAGGTTTTTTAGAGTTGTAGGTATGTACAGTAAGATTTTAAATTACAACAGGTTTTGCCAGTAAAATACAAAGTTCGGTAATAGGACTGCATATACACTACTGCTTGTGAAAATTGTAACATCATGAAGGACAGCCGGTATGAGATTGAAACTAACAGGATATGTACAAAAGGTTGGGACATGCAAATGATTAAAATGAAAGTGAAAATGCGCATGTGGTTTCGGAAAAGTGCTCTCTGAACTGTGCGGTCTTGGGTATAAAGATATGAGTCGAAAGGATGTTTCTGTTCACTGATTGCAACATCTCGTTCGAGATGTTGCAATCAGTGAAGTGCCGACGTTGAGTCGGAAGGGTGTTTCTTGTGTCTCACTATGGCCCGTCGCCGAAGAAGGAGATACATGTACTTGGAGTGCCACTTTTCCAAAATAAGAAATCAACGCTGCCAACGTTTTGTACAAGTTTTGTACAGTTTTGTACACCCAAAAGAAAATTTTGTACACCACCGGAAGTGGTACTTTTCGGCTTTCTTAAAAAGTGGCACTCCAAGTACATGCTGGAGTGCCACTTTTTCGAAATCGAAAATAAATACTGCCAAAGTTTTGTACTAGTTTTGTACAGTTTTGTACACCCAAAAGAAAATTTTGTACACCACCGGAAGTAGTACTTTTCGGCTCTCTAAAAGTGGCACTCCAAGTACATGCTGAGTGCCACTTTCTCAAAATCGAAAATAACTACTGCCAAAGTTTTGTACTAGTTTTGTACAGTTTTGTACACCCAAAAGAAAATTTTGTACACCACCGGAAGTAGTACTTTTCGGCTCTCTAAAAGTGGCGCTCCAAGTACATGCTGAGTGCCACTTTCTCAAAATCGAAAATAAATACTGCCAAAGTTTTGTACTAGTTTTGTACAGTTTTGTACACCCAAAAGAAAATTTTGTACACCACCGGAAGTGGTATTTTTCGGCTCTTTAAAAGTGGCACTCCAAGTACATGCTGGAGTGCCACTTTTTCGAAATCGAAAATAAATACTGCCAAAGTTTTGTACTAGTTTTGTACAGTTTTGTACACCCAAAAGAAAATTTTGTACACCACCGGAAGTAGTACTTTTCGGCTCTCTAAAAGTGGCACTCCAAGTACATGCTGAGTGCCACTTTCTCAAAATCGAAAATAACTACTGCCAAAGTTTTGTACTAGTTTTGTACAGTTTTGTACACCCAAAAGAAAATTTTGTACACCACCGGAAGTGGTACTTTTCGGCTCTTTAAAAGTGGCACACCAAGTACATGCTGGAGTGCCACTTTTCGAAATCGAAAATAAATACTGCCAAAGTTTTGTACTAGTTTTGTACAGTTTTGTACACCCAAAAGAAAATTTTGTACACCACTAGAAGTGGTACTTTTTGACTCTCCTTTGTAGCCCTCGAGCATGTACTTGGAGTGCCACTTTTCCAAAAACAAAAATAAACACTGCCAGAGTGTTGTCCTAGTTTTGTACAGTTTTGTACACCCAAAAGAAAATTTTGTACACCACAGGAAGTGGTACTTTTTGACTTTCCTTTGTGGCCCTCGAGCATGTACTTGAGTGCCACTTTTCCAAAAAGGAAAATAAGCACTGTTTTAGTTTGTACAGTTTTGTACACCCCAAAAAATATTTGTACACCACCGGAAATAGTTCTTTTTGGCTCTCCTTTGTGGCCCTCGAGCATGTACTTGGAGTGCCATTTTTCCGAAAACGAAAATAAACACTGCCAGAGTGCAGTCCTAGTTTTGTACAGTTTTGTACACTCAAAAGAAAATTGTGTACACCACCGGAAGTAGTACTTTTTGATTTTTCTTTGTGGCCCTCGAGCATGTACTTGGAGAGCCAATTTTCCAAAATTGAAAAAAAAACACTGTTAGAGTGTTGTCCTAGTTTTGTACACCCAAAAGAAAATTTTGTACACCACCGGAAGTGGTACTTTTCGACTCTCCTTTGTGGCCCTCGAGCATGAACTTGGAGTGCCACTTTTCCAAAATTAAAAAAAACACTGCCAGAGTGATGTCATAGTTTTGTACACCCAAAAGAAGATTTTGTACACCACCGGAAGTGGTACTTTTTGACTCTTGATTTTCGAAGCAGTAGCTTAAATGGTTAACTAATTTGATTAATATTCCTAGTTTGTTGCATATAAAACACACTTTTGTAATAACCCAGAAGCCGAACGGCCAAGTTGGAAGAATCACCAAAAGAATTTATGTTTAAAATCTCCTTTCCCTTAATTTTCCACTCAATGAAAGTTCGAAGGTCATCTTTATAAAAAATCGTCACATTGTGATTCATCATTTGACACAAAATAGCTCTTAGATCAACATATAGCAACAATACGTATTCGTTTAAATCTCTTTCTTTATATCAGTTCCCCACAATTACTTGCAATGTTTCTCTCTACACCCCCCCATTTTTGCAATCAAGGTTGTCTATAAATTTTGTTGTGACTCACTGTCAGTGTCGCTAAAATGTACAAGCTGTTAGAGAAGTAGCGGACTCTTCAGTGTGAAAATCTTTAGTTTAGAAGCAACTCGAAAGGAGGGTTAAGTTACAGGTATAAGTCACAGACTGAAATTCAAGCAATTTGAATTTCTGCGCAATGTTTTTTCAATCTAGTGGTTTTCAGTTTAAACAAAATTTTTATATTTAAGCATTGCTTTGTAGAAATAAAAAGATATTCAGTGAAACTTCGGCTATGGTACTCCAGTTATATTTTTTGATATTTATACGTAATTCTGCATTAGTCCCGATATTTTACTGTATTTTCTAAGCTTTTCCAATTCGATAATAGCTAATTAATTCATTTATACGCTTTTTGCGATGTACATAAATTTTGTAATTTCTGATTATCACAAACTCACAGTTCTTTGATTCGTTTACGTAACCGGTATATCACAAGTTTGAGAGAATCGAGACAGCGTTACTGAGTTCTTGGTGCAGCCAAAGTTGAACCTTCATCCCATCAAAGAAGGGTATGCTGTTTACTTTCGGTTAGCGTTCTTGTGTTCCTTCTTCGTGCAAAGTTGAACCTTGACCTCATCAGAGAGGGATATGTTGTTTAGTTTCGATTTGGATGAAAAATTTATTTCGCAATCTTTTGCTCTGAATAAAACGTGCACTTAGGCAAGCTACAACTCTTGGCATGGTGCGGACGTCTTTTTGTTGTTGTAGTTCAGAGGTGCATTTCACCAGCCCCCACCACGGAATTTTTTAATTTTTCAGACAAAATTCGTTTGTACCACGTATGAACCGGAATGAACTCGGTTTTTTCGTTTGAACCGCAAAAGTTTTGGAGATATTTAAAAAACAAAGTGGTGTGGGGGTGAAACGATAGCCCCCCCACACCATGGAATTTTAAAAAATTTTTTTGCACCATTCGTTTGTACCACGTATGAACCGGAATGAACTCAATTTTTTCGTTTGAACCGCAATAGTTTTTGAGTTCTTTAAAAAACAAAGTGGGGGAGCTGGTGAAATGGTACCCCCAAAAAATAGATATTTCAAATTTCAGCATAGCCATTCGTTAATAAATCAAATGAACCGGAATGAACTCCATTTTCATCGTTTGAACCACAATAGTTTTTGAGATATTTAACAAATAATATTGAGAATTTGCATATAAATATAGGAGGCCGACCATTTCACCAGCCCCCCCCCCCCCATGGAAATTCAAAATTTCGAAATAGCCATTCGTTAGTAAATCGTATGAACCGGAATGAACTCCATTTCTATCGTTTGAACCGCAATAGTTTTTGAGATATTTAAAAAATAATATTGAGAATTTGCATATATACAGAAAGACCGACCATTTCACCAGCCCCCCACCATGGAAATTAAAAATTTCAAAATAGGCATTCGTTAGCAAATCGTATGAACTGAAAAGGACGCCGTTTTCATCGTTTGAACCGCAATAGGTTTTGAGATATTTAAAAAATAATGTTACAGGCCTATCATTTCACCCCCCCCCTCATCATGGAAATTCAAAATTCCGAAATAGCCATTCGTTAGTAAGTCGTATGAACAGGAATGAACTCCATTTTTATCGTTTGAACCGCAATAGTTTTTGAAATATTTAATAAATAATAGAATTTACATATACGCACAGAGACCGACCATTTCACCAGCCCCCCACCCCCATGGAAATTCAAAATTTCAAAATAGCCATTCGTTAGCAAATCGTATGAACCGAAAAGAACTCCATTTTCATCGTTTGAACCGCAATAGTTTTTGAGATATTTAAAAAATAATGTCACAGGCCTACACCATTTACCCCCCCCCTTCATCATGGAAATTCAAAATTCCGAAATAGCCATTCGTTAGTAAATCGTATGAACAGGAATGAACTCCATTTTTATCGTTTGAACCGCAATAGTTTTTGAGATATTTAAAAAATAATATTAAGATTTTGCATATATACAGAGAGACCAGCCCCCCACCATGGAAATTCAAAATTTCAAAATAGCCATTCGTTAGCAAATTGTATGAACCGAAAAGAACTCCATTTTCATCGTTTGAACCGCAATAGTTTTTGAGAAATTTAACAAATAATATTACAGGCCTACCATTTCACACCCTCCCCCCTCATCATGGAAATTCAAAATTCCGAAATAGCCATTCGTTAGTAAATCGCATGAATAGGAATGAACTCCATTTTTATCGTTTGAACCGCAACAGTTTTTTTTTATTGGAGATTTAACGACCACCGTGAGCAACTCAATGGGCTATAAGCAGTCGCCCGTCCCTAATTCAGGGTCACTGGTTCCAGGGAAGGGAGAGCCAGTGCCGTAAAACAAACACAACATTCATGCCTCACCGGGATTCGAACCCGGACCCTGTTCGAACGAATGATCAGTGTCCGTCGCTTAGACCACTGCGTCACCGGAGCGGCCAACAGTTTTTGATAGATTTAAAAAAAAAAAGTTTGAGAAAATTGGGGGACGACCATTGCACACCCCCCATGGAAAAATTCAAAATTTCAAAATAGCCATTCGTTAGCAAATCGTATGAACCGAGGGGAAATCCATTTTCATCGTTTGAACCACAACAGTTTTTGAGAAAAAAATAACAATATTGAGAACTTATGTATATATATATTCGAGACCGACCATCACCCCCCCCCCCCCCCCCCTCTCACCATGTAAATTCATTAAAAATTTCAAGATAGTCATTCGTTAGTAAATGGTGTGAACCGGAATAAACGCCATTTTCATAGTTTGAAAAGCAATAGTTTTGGAGATGTTTAAAAAAGAATGTTAGTAGCCCACGATTTTACCTGCCTCCCCCCCCCGCCCACCCCAACCTGGACATTTCCCATTTCAGGATAGCTATTCGTTAGCATGGTGTGAATCAGAAAGATCTCCTTCTTCATCGTTCGAATCTTGATAGTTTTTGAGATATTTGTAATAAGGGTAATGGAGGATAATGAAGAAGTAATTTGTTTTGCACAAAGTCTTTCATTCGTTCCTGACATTAGCTGAAAGAACTCCCCGTTTCTAGCTTTGAACCCCAGCAGTTGAAAAGACATTCCAAAAACAACGTGACGTTGCTTTATTAGGTATCGAGGACTAGTACACAGGAGAACGGAAAATAAATGGCATGATAAAACAATAAGAATAACGGTACTGGACGAGCAGCACAAAGCAGTCTGTAAAAGCCAATCAGGACATACAAAGATAAACGAAGCTGAACGAGCAGCACAAGGCAATCTGTGATAGGCGAAGCACACTGGAACAGTCACTGAGCAGAAGGAACGACGGACATGGAGATGGAGAATACATCGAACTGGAAGCTGCTTTTCATGCTCCGGGGCGCAGCATGAAAAGCAGAAAACGAGGTGCAACAGATAACACTTGCAAAGATGGCATGGTGTAGGTAACAGCACGGGGCAATCAATTAGCATGAGGCAAAGCAATAACGATAAGTATCGGACGAGATGAGTCACACTGGATGAGCAAGTAACGTAGCACAACAGTAGAAGGTATGCTGAGGCACATGGCATGACATAAGACAAATACTCGACGAGACAGGAAAAACAAACCCACGGAACACCTGAAAAAACTAACTGGGTGCGAACAGCAACATAGAGCAATCCAGGACAGTGACGAAAGGTATAAGAGAAGAATCGCGCATAACAATGCACATAGGAAGAAGCTCTGTGAACAAAACGATGTGACGGGTTCACGGAAGTAGGCACCGGGCGGATGTTTGAAAGAACCGAGATGTGGAGAAAACGGAGAAAACATGGCGGTACATAGGATACAACGGAAAGAAAAAGGTTGGGTACAACGCATAACAGAAACATGCAAAGGAGTTAGACGGAACAGCAGCAAGGCAAAGACGACAGGAAGCGAAACATCATGCAAGTGCAGACAGAAACTAATCGGTCAGAACCAGATCAATGAGGCAATTTTGAGTATCACCAAGGTAGCAATTAAAAAAACTTTAATAACGAAATATCTCAGGGTAAGATCTCGTGAGGTCAACGAAAACTTGGAGGAAGCAGCGAATATCCTCGATCATATTCGAGTAATCAGCTGGATCATGTGAGTCAAGAAGGGGATCCAAACCAGCGTCACAAGAAGAGGCAAAGAACAAGGGTTGGCAGCATCTGGGAAGAGAATCTTCGAATACCCAGGGACAGCTTTGAGGCGAGCGACAATTGCAGTGGAAACGGAGGGAGTACCAATAAGGTCGGCGAAAGCAGCAACAGTAGAATTAGGAGCGGAACCTGAAGAACGATGAAGAGAAGGCTGAGCGACCGCGGTTCGCTTAGTACGAGTCTCTCGATTAGAGCGACGACGGCACTTCTTATTAGAAGCAGTACCAACAGGGACGTGGTGATGAAGAAGGAGTAACCGACAGCAAGTGAGAAGTCTGACAAGGAAGATCTGGATCATGTGCGCATAACGCAAGCAAAGAGGCAACTGATGGGGCAACAGGAGCTGGTGAAGGTGAGGCTTCACACAAATCCAGAAGAGTAGCTGTGCTGGAAAGCGGGGACCGATCACGGGACCAGAAATCGAAAGGAAGGCAACAATACTAGAGGCATCAGAAGAGCTCGGAGAAGGTGAAACGGGCGGAGAACACACCGGAGTACTGGAACGGCTGAAGAAAGGATGAACGTCTGAGGGCGACGAGGCTGACGTACACAGCGAAGATGATGGAGCAGAGAATCCTGGGGTTGGGATTGACGAGGTGACGTGCGAAAACAAAGAAGGCAGC
The DNA here is from genome assembly GCA_039090855.1 of Macrothele yani. Lineage (NCBI taxonomy): Eukaryota > Metazoa > Arthropoda > Arachnida > Araneae > Macrothelidae > Macrothele > Macrothele yani. Next base: position 53,523,305 of record CM077015.1, read on the forward strand.
ACCTGAACAGATGGAGAAAGGTCGGCAACGGGATGTGACAAAGCACAGACAACAGACGACGAAGAAGAAAGCAAGACAGACGAAGGCACCGAAGCAGGAGCAGTAGATCCAGATGTATCCACAAGAGGCAACGCTAGTGGAGAAGGAAACAGACCTGCAGAGGAAGGCAACGACAATCGAGATGAAGACTAAGAAGGTGGAAGCGAAACAAGCGCAGGCGTGGTGCCCGGAAGTGAAGAAGGGGTTCTGTGATGGCCACTTGAGCAGCCGTTGAGGAAGAACAAGAAGAGGTGAGCGGACACTGCAAGCGATGATGACCAGGCGTTTTACATGAGAAGCAATGATACGCAGTGAACACGTTTATAACGACATTGTGATAAACACAAAGCACCTGGAAAGCAGTGGGGCAGGAAGTAATGGAGTCCATATCAGGGAAGAGAACTAAGGCTTGGCATCGGAAGCCTAAATAAGGACGATCACCTTGATCGGCGGGGAGCGTGAGAATAACACAAACAATGCGCCCACACCGAGAAAGAAATGCATGTAAAACCGTCGTCGGGGCTGACGTTCGCAAATGGAGGACTTTGCTATGACATTTGTTACAGTTCAAACTGTGGTTACGAAGATACTGCAATATCGGAAAGTATGTTTACAATTAATCCCGCGGATGCTGACTGACCACCATAAGGAAGAATGTATGGGTTGGAGTTTGAACCACTTGCTGCGTTACAAAGCAGAGGGTGATGCATTTATATCGCGCATAGTGGCAGGTGACGAATCGCGGTGCCACCACTTTGAGCCATCCAGCAAACCTACGAGCATGCAATGGAAACATCCCGGATCACCAAAACACATAAAATTCAAGTCACAGGACTCCGCCGGGGAGGTTATGCTGACCGCATTTTTTGACCATGAAGGGCTTTTGTTGGTGGACTTTAAAGAGCCTCACGTGAACAGCAATGCCAACTACTACATCGACACAGTGGACAAGCTGCATAAAGCAATCAAGAATGGGTGACCTGGCATGCTTTCGCGTGGTGTGATTCTGTTGCACACATTATGCAGGATGCGTTAGCACGGAAAGGGTGAGAGGTTCTGCACCACCCAGCCTATAGCCCGGATCTGTCAACATGTGACTTTCATGTTGACAGATCCAAATGGTTCAAGGAGAAACTAAAGTTCCTCTTTCCAGACGGTATGCGTCGTCTTTCCCAGCAATGGGATGCGTCGTCTTTTCCAAGCAATGGGATGCGTGCTAATTCTGCCACACCCGCGGATGTAACTCTTCGTTCGTTTATATCGAACTGAAAAGTGGACATCTCTTCTACTATCGTGGGACAGATACTGGCAGAACCAGTGGTGTTGGATTTATAATAAACAAGAAACTGAAGGATAAAGTTGTAGAAGTTGAAAGTTCCTCTGACAGAGCTGCACGACTTGTTATCCAACTCTCGAAAAGATACCAGGCTCAGATTATTCAAACTTATGCACCCACCACAAGTCATCCTGAAGAAGAAATTGAAGAATTTTATGAGGAAATTTGTCATCTAAATAATAAAGGTAAGCAGCACTTGAAAATAATTATGGGAGATTTCAATGCAAAAATAGGGCAACGGCAACAGAATGAAACTTCAGTAGGTAAATTCGGTCACGGCAACAGAAACCAGCGTGGAAATAATCTCGTTGAGTTTGCAGAGGCAGAAGGGTTTTTCATCTTGAACTCCTTCTTCAAGAAAAAGCCACACAGGAAATGGACATGGAGACATCCAAATGGGACGACAAGTGAAATTGATTTTATTATGTGTAACAAAAAATTCGTCATAGAAGACTGCAGTGTGCTAAACAAGTTCAACACAGGTAGTGACCATAGATTGGTGAGATGTAAGATGCACCTCAACACTAAACTTGAACGTGGCAAGCTCATAAGACAAAAACAAAATCTATTGACATAACCAACCTTAAAAACACCATAATACCTTCAAGTTGGAACTGAAGAACAGGTTCTCTGCTTTAGAAGGCCTAACATCGGAAGAAGTGGACATCTCTGAAGTTAACAGAACAGTAACCAAAGCTCTTATGGAAACAGCAACAAAATTAGCTGTGTCTAAGAACAAGTTGCATGTAAATAAATTATCAGGAAAAACGAAAATGTTGATGCAAAAAAGAAGAGAGATGAGGACAACTAAAGAAGATGTGACTTCCAAAGTGGAATATATAGAGCTATGAAAGACAGTAAGAAAAAGTATCACTGAAGACGTAAGAAAATTCAACTGTGAACTAGTGAGGAAAGCAATTGAAAACAACCAAAGCCTAAAGATAGCAAAGGGACATCTCAGTAAGGGAAGAAAACAGATTATGGCACTGAGAAAAGAAGATGGTTCTGTAACAAGAAATAGAGGCGAAATTTTGACAAGAGTGAAAGATTTCTACTCCAAATTATATGAAAGGGATGATACATGTACTCCAGGCATCATGAAAGGTACCAGAGTTCTTCCAGTCCTTCCAGCAGAAGTTGCACATGCAATCAAGAACATGAAGCGGGGGAAAAGCTCCAGGAGAAGATGGAATTACTGTAGACATCATACAAGAAGCAAGTGGAGAAATCGAAACAGTACTCGCCCAAATTTTCACTCGATGCCTTAATGAAGGAAAGATTCCTGAGGATTGGAACACCGCTACAATGATCCTGCTACATAAGAAAGGTGACATTGAGGATCTCGGAAACTACAGACCTATCAGCCTCCTATCAGTAGTTTATAAAATCTTCACTAAAGTTCTTTCACACCGCTTGAAGGTAACATTGGACATGGCTCAACCGAGAGAACAAGCTGGATTCAGGAGTGGCTACAGCACAATAGATCATATCCATGTACTGAGAGAACTAGTTGAAAGAGCGAGGGAATATGAACTTCCATTGTGCATGGCTTTTATCGATTATGAAAAAGCCTTTGATTCGGTGAAACCATCAGCAGTTACAATGGCTCTGAAATCCTGCGGTATTGAAGATGCATACATTAATATTATTAATAACATCTATGAAAATGCAAGTGCAAATATTCGGCTGTTTGAAAATACAACACACATAAAAATTGGAAAGAGAGTGAGACAAGGTGACACCATATCTCCGAAGTTCTTTAATGCCACATTGGAAAAGGTCTTTCAATACTGAACTGGGAAAACAAAGGGATAAAGATTAATGGAGATTATCTAACCCACCTTTGTTTTGCTGATAACGTAGTCATTTTTGCAACTACCCCATCAGAGCTGCAGAGTATGATCCACGATCCAGGAACTGACAAGAGTAAAGAAGTGGGATTAAAAATAAACTTCCAGAAGAAAAAGTGATGTTCAATGCTTTTACAAGAAATGAAGATTTATCGATTGATGGAGATAAGCTGGAGATAACAGACACGTACGTTTATCTTGGACAGCAGATATCAAGTGAGGGTCACATTGATGAAGAAATTAGTCGGCGTACAAAACTTGCCTGGAGAGCTTTTTGAAGAAACATCATAATTTTTAAGAGCAATATGCCATTATGTCTTAAAAGAAAAGTGTTTGATCAATGCATCCTTCCAGTGCTTACGTATGGTGCAGAGACGTGGACCTTAACTAAAAGAGACATACAAAGACTGCAGACAACTCAAAGCAGCATGGACAGGTGCATGCTTGGTGTAACCAGGAGAGATAAGAAGAGGAACTCGTGAATCCGAAAAATGACAAGAGTGGAAGACATCATGATCAGAGTAAAATCCCTGAAATGGCAATGGGCTGGACATACTGCCAAAAGGACAGACCATCGATGGACAGCCGAAATTTTAGATTGGATTCCAAGGGACAGGAAAAGACCCAGAAGAAGACCACATGGGAGATGGGTGGATGAAATTCGAAAGTATGCGGGAGTGACATGGAGGAGACTGGCACAAGACAGACCGTTGTGGAAAAATTTGGGGAGACCTTCGTCCAGCAGTGGATTGATAATGGTTGACAATGATATATATATATCATCATCTTTGTCAACTGCTTTGAATCCACTACTGGATGAAGGTCACCCCAGCCGCCCCGGTGGCGCAGTGGTCTAAGGCGCTGGCCTCGATCGTTCGTTCGTCCGTAAGGGGTCCGGGTTCGAATCCCGGTCAGGCATGGATGTTGTGTTTGTCTTACGGCACTGGCTCTCTCCCTTCCCTGGAACCAGTGACCCTGAATTAGGGACGGGCGACTGCTTATAGCCCATTGAGTTGCTCACGGTGGTCGTTAAATCTCCAAGAAAAAAAAACTGTTGCGGTTCAAACGATAAAAATGGAGTCCATTCCTGTTCATACGATTTACTAACGAATGGCTATTTCGGAATTTTGAATTTCCATGATGAGGGGGGGGGGTGAAATGGTCGGCCTGTAACATTATTTGTTAAATATCTGAAAAACTATTGCGGTTCAAACGAAGAAAATGGAGTTCTTTTCGGTTTATACGGTTAGCTAACGAATGATTATTTTGAAATTTTGAATTTCCATGATGAAATGGGGGTGGGGGGTAAATGGTGTAGGCCTGTGACATTCTTTTTTAAATATCTCAAAAGCTATTGCGGTTCAAACGATGAAAATGGAGTTCTGTTCGGCTCATACGATTTGCTAACGAATGGCTATTTTGAAATTTTGAATTTTCATGGGGGTGGGAGGCTGGTGAAATGGTCGGTCTCTGTGCGTATATGTAAATTCTATTATTTATTAAATATTTCAAAAACTATTGCGGTTCAAACGATGAAAATGGAGTTCTTTTCGGCTCATACGATTTGCTAACGAATGCCTATTTTGAAATTTTTAATTTCCATGGTGGGGGGCTGGTGAAATGGTCGGTCTTTCTGTATATATGCAAATTCTCAATATTATTTTTTAAATATCTCAAAAACTATTGCGGTTCAAACGATAGAAATGGGAGTTCATTCCGGTTCATACGATTTACTAACGAATGGCTATTTCGAAATTTTGAATTTCCATGGGGGGGGGGGCTGGTGAAATGGTCGGCCTCCTATATTTATATGCAAATTCTCAATATTATTTGTTAAATATCTCAAAAACTATTGTGGTTCAAACGATGAAAATGGAGTTCATTCCGGTTCATACGATTTATTAACGAATGGCTATGCTGAAATTTGAAATATCTATTTTTGGGGTACCATTTCACCAGCCCCCCCCCCACTTTGTTTTTTAAATAACTCAAAAACTATTGCGGTTCAAACGAAAAAATTGTGTTCATTCCGGTTCATACGTGGTACAAACGAATGGTGCAAAAAAAATTTTAAAATTCCATGGTGGGGGGCTATCGTTTTCACCCCCCCCCCACTTTGTTTTTTAAATATCTCCAAAACTTTTGCGGTTCAAACGAAAAAACCGAGTTCATTCCGGTTCATACGTGGTACAAACGAATTTTGTCTGAAAAATTAAAAAATTCCGTGGTGGGGGGCTGGTGAAATGCACCTCTGAACTACAACAACAAAAGACGTCCGCACCATGCCAAGAGTTGTAGCTTGCCTAAGTGCACGTTTTATTCAGAGCAAAGATTGCGAAATAAATTTTTCATCCAAACCGAAACTAAACAACATATCCCTCTCTGATGAGGTCAAGGTTCAACTTTGCACGAAGAAGGAACACAAGAACGCTAACCGAAAGTAAACAGCATACCCTTCTTTGATGGGATGAAGGTTCAACTTTGGCTGCACCAAGAACTCAGTAACGCTGTCTCGATTCTCTCAAACTTGTGATATACCGGTTACGTAAACGAATCAAAGAACTGTGAGTTTGTGATAATCAGAAATTACAAAATTTATGTACATCGCAAAAAGCGTATAAATGAATTAATTAGCTATTATCGAATTGGAAAAGCTTAGAAAATACAGTAAAATATCGGGACTAATGCAGAATTACGTATAAATATCAAAAAATATAACTGGAGTACGCATAGCCGAAGTTTCACTGAATATCTTTTTATTTCTACAAAGCAATGCTTAAATATAAAAATTTTGTTTAAACTGAAAACCACTAGATTGAAAAAACATTGCGCAGAAATTCAAATTGCTTGAATTTCAGTCTGTGACTTATACCTGTAACTTAACCCTCCTTTCGAGTTGCTTCTAAACTAAAGATTTTCACACTGAAGAGTCCGCTACTTCTCTAACAGCTTGTACATTTTAGCGACACTGACAGTGAGTCACAGCAAAATTTATAGACAACCTTGATTGTAAAAATGGGGGGAGGGTGTAGAGAGAAACATTGTACAAGTAATTGTGGGGAACTGATATAAAGAAAGAGATTTAAACGAATACGTATTGTTGCTATATGTTGATCTAAGAGCTATTTTGTGTCAAATGATGAATCACAATGTGACGATTTTTTATAAAGATGACCTTCGAACTTTCATTGAGTGGAAAATTAAGGGAAAGGAGATTTTAAACATAAATTCTTTTGGTGATTCTTCCAACTTGGCCGTTCGGCTTCTGGGTTATTACAAAAGTGTGTTTTATATGCAACAAACTAGGAATATTAATCAAATTAGTTAACCATTTAAGCTACTGCTTCGAAAATCAAGAGTCAAAAAGTACCACTTCCGGTGGTGTACAAAATCTTCTTTTGGGTGTACAAAACTATGACATCACTCTGGCAGTGTTTTTTTTTTAATTTTGGAAAAGTGGCACTCCAAGTTCATGCTCGAGGGCCACAAAGGAGAGTCGAAAAGTACCACTTCCGGTGGTGTACAAAATTTTCTTTTGGGTGTACAAAACTAGGACAACACTCTAACAGTGTTTTTTTTTCAATTTTGGAAAATTGGCTCTCCAAGTACATGCTCGAGGGCCACAAAGAAAAATCAAAAAGTACTACTTCCGGTGGTGTACACAATTTTCTTTTTGAGTGTACAAAACTGTACAAAACTAGGACTGCACTCTGGCAGTGTTTATTTTCGTTTTCGGAAAAATGGCACTCCAAGTACATGCTCGAGGGCCACAAAGGAGAGCCAAAAAGAACTATTTCCGGTGGTGTACAAATATTTTTTTGGGGTGTACAAAACTGTACAAAACTAAAACAGTGCTTATTTTCCTTTTTGGAAAAGTGGCACTCCAAGTACATGCTCGAGGGCCACAAAGGGGAGTCAAAAAGTACCACTTCCTGTGGTGTACAAAATTTTCTTTTGGGTGTACAAAACTGTACAAAACTAGGACAACACTCTGGCAGTGTTTATTTTTGTTTTTGGAAAAGTGGCACTCCAAGTACATGCTCGAGGGCTACAAAGGAGAGTCAAAAAGTACCACTTCTAGTGGTGTACAAAATTTTCTTTTGGGTGTACAAAACTGTACAAAACTAGTACAAAACTTTGGCAGTATTTATTTTCGATTTCGAAAAAGTGGCACTCCAGCATGTACTTGGTGTGCCACTTTTAAAAAGCCGAAAAGTACCACTTCCGGTGGTGTACAAAATTTTCTGGGTGTACAAAACTGTACAAAACTAGTACAAAACTTTGGCAGTAGTTATTTTCGATTTTGAGAAAGTGGCACTCAGCATGTACTTGGAGCGCCACTTTTAGAGAGCCGAAAAGTACTACTTCCGGTGGTGTACAAAATTTTCTTTTGGGTGTACAAAACTGTACAAAACTAGTACAAAACTTTGGCAGTAGTTATTTTCGATTTTGAGAAAGTGGCACTCAGCATGTACTTGGAGTGCCACTTTTAGAGAGCCGAAAAGTACTACTTCCGGTGGTGTACAAAATTTTCTTTTGGGTGTACAAAACTGTACAAAACTAGTACAAAACTTTGGCAGTATTTATTTTCGATTTCGAAAAAGTGGCACTCCAGCATGTACTTGGAGTGCCACTTTTAAAGAGCCGAAAAGTACCACTTCCGGTGGTGTACAAAATTTTCTTTTGGGTGTACAAAACTGTACAAAACTAGTACAAAACTTTGGCAGTAGTTATTTTCGATTTTGAGAAAGTGGCACTCAGCATGTACTTGGAGCGCCACTTTTAGAGAGCCGAAAAGTACTACTTCCGGTGGTGTGTTACAAAATTTTCTTTTAGGTGTACAAAACTGTACATAACTAGTACAAAACTTTGGCAGTATTTATTTTCGATTTCGAAAAAGTGGCACTCCAGCATGTACTTGGAGTGCCACTTTTAAAGAGCCGAAAAATACCACTTCCGGTGGTGTACAAAATTTTCTTTGGGTGTACAAAACTGTACAAAACTAGTACAAAAACTTTGGCAGTAGTTATTTTCGATTTTGAGAAAGTGGCACTCAGCATGTACTTGGAGCGCCACTTTTAGAGAGCCGAAAAGTACTACTTCCGGTGGTGTACAAAATTTTCTTTTGGGTGTACAAAACTGTACAAAACTAGTACAAAACTTTGGCAGTAGTTATTTTCGATTTTGAGAAAGTGGCACTCAGCATGTACTTGGAGTGCCTCTTTTAGAGAGCCGAAAAGTACTACTTCCGGTGGTGTACAAAATTTTCTTTTTGGGTGTACAAAACTGTACAAAACTAGTACAAAACTTTGGCAGTATTTATTTTCGATTTCGAAAAAGTGGCACTCCAGCATGTACTTGGAGTGCCACTTTTAAAGAGCCGAAAAGTACCACTTCCGGTGGTGTACAAAATTTTCTTTTGGGTGTACAAAACTGTACAAAACTTGTACAAAACGTTGGCAGCGTTGATTTCTTATTTTGGAAAAGTGGCACTCCAAGTACATGTATCTCGAAGAAGGTCGCATTGTGAACACTTGGCGGACTTTGAGCGAAGACGGATTCTTGGGATGAGTGAAGCTGGATTTTCCTACAGAGAAATTGCCAGTATATTACCACGCCACCGGTAGTACGGTGGTCGCGGAATACTTAATCCTCGTCTAAATGGATAAACAGTGAGGTTGCGTTCCCATAAATGTAAGGAACCCAATCTCAAAGTTTACGGACGTCGCGTTGTTTCATATAGGCTCGTTACGAGGTATTCGTAAAAAACCCATATGCTGCAAATTGTGAATTTAGAGAAATATACACAGCCTAGAAAAGTTAGCTACACCAGGTTAAGTAATTAACAATGTTTATTAAAAGAAAAAGTATATATAAGCAATACATCCTTCAGGTGGAGGCAAAATAAAAGTTACGTTAAATTAAAAAATATTAGAATTAGCCATGTTGACTGGTCCACTGCTGCGTAAGCCTGTTACACCCCTGAGTGCCGCCCCGGTGGCGCAGTGGTCTAGGCGATGGCCTCTGATCATTCGTCCGAAAGAGGTCCGGGTTCGAATCCCGTGAGGCATGGATGTTGTGTTTGTCTTACGGCACTGGCTCTCTCCCTTCCTGGAACCAGTGACCCTAAATTAGGGACGGGCGACTGCTTATAGCCCATTGAGTTGCTCACGGTGGTCGTTAAACCTCCAACCGAAAAAAAAACACACCCCTGAGCTTTACTTTAAATTAAATCCCTCAATCTATTTCGAGGAAGCATAGCGACCATGCATATGTATATATTCAGTTAACATTAAAACTGAATTGAGGAAAATAACGTCATCTTACCTTCCTTCGGCTTGGGTTGTCGCTCGTTGAGGTCCCACGCTGGTAGATGAAATCTATCGAAGATTCAGACTCCGAATCTACCTATTCCTCGCTGAATAATCTTTCTGCCTCGCTATCCTCTCATTCTCGAATATCTCTGCCTCTGTCCGATGAATATTATACCTGAGTAATCATCTGTGCCGATATCTGTCTGTGAATCACCGTTTCGAATACCATATGTGGATAACCATCTCGAATACGAATTTTCTCCTGACTATATGAATCTCTGATACGAATTTTCTCCTGACTATATGAATCTCTGATACGAATTTTCTCCCTTGACTATATATTTTTTCTGCCTATATATTTCCGTCCCTTTAATTTTCCACGTGATAGGGGCGTGCCTACCCCTTCTAAGAACTGTTCGCCTGGGGTCTGGATTGGTCAGCTGAGCTGACCAGTGCTCGAGCTTAGTTGCTTTTGGTTGGTTCACTTGGCTACCTTTTCGCGGCAGCTGGCATGTTAGGCAGGTGAGGTTTTTGCGAATTCAATAGGACATAATTTCTGCGCACGGATGAATAGCGAAGAATTTAAAGGGGCTTTCCTCTGACAGTTACGACTTTCCTGTGACACCACGATGTACTTTACGACTTTTGCTGGTGCCTCCTTCATCGAGGAGATGGTCGTAAACCGCAACTCACCTATTCATCTGACCGCTTTTCGGATTCTTGCATGTGCACTCCTGAAATACCGGGATGTCTTGTCCCACCAGCAACGCTAGCACTGGGGCCATTTCGTAAATTTCGTGAATGCTGTGCTTCTTCTCGCAAGTGAAAAGAAGATGCATTTCTTGGTCATTCTCCACGGGTGTCCGGGCAAACTGCCTTGACCACCTGGGTTTTCTGCTCCAGTGGGGGAAAAGGGGGTTTATGAGGCAGGAAGGGAGCAAAGGAAAAATAATTTAAATTAAGTAAAAAATAATTAAGGTAACTTACCCCTGGTCTTTGTATTTAATTAGGCCGCAAACAATGTGACCCGAACTATGAAGTAGTTCCGCGGCAACAAGTACAGTGATGCCAACGTGGCGTCAGTGGGCAGATGAAGCTCGGACGTACAGAAATCCAGAAAATAGACCACCAAAATCTCATAACTGCACTGGATGACAGGCATATCTACCGCATGGCAGTGGCAGATAGCACAGCGACATCCACGATGTCAGCACAGCAGTCACAGGTCAGGCTTTGTCCTCCAGCGCAGTTCGACGTCTGCTTAACAGAGGACTGGTCGGTTAGTAGCCCACTGCTGCGCATTCCTGTGATCTTCAACCACAGACACCTCAGGCTGCCATGATGTCTCGAACACAGACATTGGCACTTTGATTGGAAATAGGGCGTGTTTTCTGACTCATCACGATTAAGCTTGATGCATCATGATGGTCGCATACGTGTTCGAAGACACCGTGGAGAACGTCACCTCGCAGAGTGCATTTTGAAGCGTCATACCGATCCAACGGTAAGCGTCATGATTTGGGTTCAGTTCGCGATCTCTCCTGATGCGAACTGAGGAAAAAAAGTTCAGCAGCCAGCGATACATCAGGAATGTTTGAGACAGGTGATACCCTTCTTTCAGAGTTGTCCTGGCGCTGTATTCCAGCAGGACATTGCTATGCCACATGTGGCGAGGAATGTCCAAGACCTCTTCCATGCACGGCAGATATTGCTTCTTCTTTGGCCTGCTCGTTTTGCAGGATATGTCTACGATCGAACATATTGCAATACCTGGTGCCAACCCAGGAGCACTGTAACAGGTCAGGCTTTGTCATCCAGCACAGTTCGACGTCGTCTGTTTAACAGAGGACTTGTCGCTAGCAACCCAGTGCTGCGCATTCTTTTCACCCTCGTCCACGACCCCTCAGGCTGCAATGGGGTCTCGAATACAGATATTGTAGCTCTGATTGACAGCTGGTTCTGTTTGTCGACGAGTCACGATTCAACTAGATGCACCATGATGATCGCGCACGTGTTCAAACACATCGTGGCGAACGGCACCTTGCAGTGTCATACCAGCCCAACGCCAAGCGTCATGATTTGGGGCGCCATTGGGTTCAATTCGCAATCTCGCCTGATACGTATTGAGGGAATCTTCAACAGCCAGCGGTACCTCAGGGATGTGTTAGAGGTAGAGATGATACTCTTCCTTCAAAGTTGTCCTGGCGCTATATTCCAGCAGGACAGTACTCTGCCACGTGTGGCACGGAATGTCCAAGACCTCTTCCAAGCACGGCAGATACCGCTTTTTCCCTGGCCGGCGCATTCGCCAGATATGTTTTCGATCGAACATATCTGGTAGCGAAGCGACTGGCCCGTCAAGCGCCTCTGCCAGTCACCATAAATGAAATCTGGTTTCGCATAGAAGCAAGCCCCCCCCCCCCAGGACGATATCAAAAACTATTTCCATTCAATGCCCTGCCGAGTAGAGGCTGTTATTGTTGCGCGAGGTGGCTTCACACGATACTGAGTTTTGAAGGGGAAAAAATCTTGTACAGCTCTAAAACTGTAATCAGTTATCTCCTGTTACATGAGGAATCTGTGTTATAAATTTCATTTGAATAGCGCGATTCTTTCTTCGTGATGCAATTTTCACACACAAAGTACAATCAAAACATTTTCAAAAGAGCACCCAGATTCTTTTTTTATGCCGCTCCGACGAGACAGGATGAAACTCATCAATCTTACTCGACCTAATGGGTAAGTTCGTTTTGCTAGCACGATTTTATGAGTGTATGAATTGAATTAGAACTACTGGAAGGGAAGCTGTACATTTCGTGCTAACCCACAGATTCAGGCTTAGAATGCGAATTCCTGTGATCGCACGTATTTACTTAGATGGCAGTCAAACAAACAAACAAAAAAATATTGCAAAGCTTTATTTTGGAATAGGAAGAGATACCGGGATTTATAGTTTTTTTACCATGCCTAAAGGAACAAGATCATAGCAATTATTTCTTCGTATTTTTCATGTTGGAAGTTATTGTCTGGCTGGCCAGTTGTTTTTAACGCAAAAGGTAAAGCAACAACTCACTGAGAATCCTTACCATAGGTTGATAACACCTGACATATTCTTTCTATCAGTCACGTGCATGTTTTTGTGAAGACTAACGTCAAACCGTGCCCATGTTCTTTCTAATTGTCTGTTCTCTGCTAAGTTTTAGGGTTTTAAATTTGCTTTTGTTTCAATAAAACATCTGTCTCTTCTAGTATTTAAAAATTTGTGGAGTAATGTTTTCTTTAATTTTCCACTTGGATTAGGGATTTAGCTTTCTACTTTATCATTCAACGATGGGAGAAATCGCCCATGCCTAATTTAGGGTTATTGTATCCAGCCAAGGTAATGAACCAGAAAGATGAATACAACTCTCATGTCACTTCCTGTCCGCAAACCCAAGTCTTTGTTCGATTCCTGAGCGTTCTAGCTACTCGGTCAGCGGAGTAGGTTCATATACATTTTTGTCGTGCACCCAAATCCATACCGTCTGCTACCCAAGGACGTCGCCAAGAAGGGAATGCGAGGGTGGGCTGGCCCACTCAGTTCAAGATGTGCCATATTTTAATTTTTTTTTTAACTTCAAAATATAATCTGGAATTTTCTAAGGAATAACAACTCCCGCGTTTTTCGTCTTGTAGCCCTACGTATTTCTCCCCAGGAAGTGCGGTTTTCCTTCCCCGTAGAAAAGTTATCAAAATAGCATCCGCAGGGCCATGAAAATTCAGTTCTCCACTTGTCCAAATCCTCAATTTAAGCCTTTTTTTTTTCTAGTTAGCATGATTAAGGGCGATGAAAAGGGTGAACAGGAATTTCACTGAGGTTATTAGTAATTGCTCTGCTGTTGCCAGAGGTTAATAATAGTTGTTCTGCTGTTTGTTTGTGCTACTAAGTATGGGATTCCAACAGGGAAAGTGGGGTCTAAAGCTATACCAGCGCTTTTAAGCTTGCCCCAGGGCAGTGAGAGAGCAGGACGTGGCTTACGACTACTTTGGAAAAGATGAGTGCTAGAAGAGATTTGCTGGCTCGAAGGAAGGGAGTTAAGGAGGGAAAAGTATTGTCTGCATGGCCTTATTTCCCCTCAACCGTAATCCACAAAAACATTTCCTTTAAGACCTTTCTCTTAGGCACGAAATTTTCTTTTAAGGTGGATCCACCTAAAATCTTTGCCTTGTATTTTTAATGGGCAAAATTTCTGTAGCCATTTTCTTCACAATTAATGCTTTTCCAATAATTAAAATTTGAACATCGATAATAACTTTATATTATAGCCTAGTATACTTAATATCTTCTAAAATGTAACCATGCCGCCCCGGTGGCGCAGTGGTCTAAGGCGCTGTCCTCTGAACATTCGTCCGTAACGGGGCCGGGTTCGAATCCCGTGAGGCATGGATGTTGTGTTTGTCTTACGGCACTGGCTCTCTCCCTTCCCTGGAACCAGTGACCCTAAATTAGGGACGGGCGACTGCTTATAGCCCATTGAGTTGCTCACGGTGGTCGTTAAACCTCCAACAAAAAAAAAACGTAACCATAATAATATTAAGAATCAATAACTTTTCCTTTGTTTGGTGGTGTTGAGACCAGATAATAGATGGCGCGACCTGTACATTGATGACGTCCGTAGACAAACAAATGCTGGGTTACTTAATTATGGTTAAATTTTTATATTATGTATACTAGGCTATAAAATAAAGTTATTTTTATCGATGTTCAAATTTTCATTCTTGGGAATGCATTAATTGTGAAGAAAATGGCTACAGAAGTTTGCTCATTGGAAATACAAGGCAAATATTTTAGGTGGGACCTTAATCAGGGCGCGTTACTGGTCCTGATGGCAGTGTACCAAGTTCATTATATGGGCATGTAATCTTTAGGTTTTACGAATCTTATTAAAAATGGGTGGGCGGAACATTAACAAAAAATGATTGGAAACTTTGGATTCTTCTGTATTCCCAAAAGTGCAAAAACTTCAAGAAAGTTCCAAAATTAATGAGTATGTATCCAGCAGGAGGGATGAGGATTGTACGAATGCCTTTGCAGCCTGTGGGAAAAGGAAAACAACTTGCTTTCAGCGTTTCGTAAATAAAGTTGCTATCGAACTTGCCAAAACAAATAGAATACTCTCCCACCCTTCGCCCATCCTGATTTCGAAGTTTAGCGACGTCCCTGGTGCTACCGCATTTAAACTGAAAGTCTAATTGTACGATCTTTCTTTTAATAGTACGACTTCCAATGTTCAGCAGTACTTAATTGCGTATACGAAAATTAGGGCCTGTTATTTAGGTGTAACACCGATGCCAGATCATTGAAAGATATGGCCTCAGGCAAATGCTATCCCTCTGAAGTTCTAAAGGTAATAATAAAAACAAGGCGACACCGGAATTTTTGGGTGTGATGAGCACGTTTTTTGAATCCGTTCTGGCGCGAATTAAATTTATCAAAGCTATTCAAAGTCAATGAAACAGGTACGAAAAACAGTAATATCTGACCGAAGGAAGAATTTTTTCAATCTGGTTCTTAATCCCGCAGATATTGCTTGCTGTAAATGGAATCGTGAATTTACGCCCTCTGGTTGCAGACTTGTGCATTGAATTTTTTTTCAATTATATGAGGAAAATTTCACAGCGGAAACTCTCCAACAAAGAAAATTTTTCAAATCGGACCCTTAGAAGCAGGGACATCAACAAATACAAGATAGGCACGCACCCTGGCGGGAAAAGCATGCATTATTTTAAGAAAAAAAGTATTCTCAAAAGGTTTTTCGATGTTGGGAGGTATCGATCCCGGAAAGATCATTTTCAGGCGAGTTTTCAGGAGCTCAGTTTTTGCTGCAAATACATGAGAAGCAGAAATTAACACTTATGGCACCTGGTGGGCAAATCGTTCTTTACCAAACATTGGAAATTATTAGATATATGAAAAACATTTCCCATCAGGAGCTGTATGCGACACAGGAAGAATTTTTCAAATCTGAGTTTTAGAAGCAGAGATATCGGGGGAAATGCCATTTACCTTAACGCCCTCTAGCCGAAAATCTATGAATTACTTGAAAATTTTTAAATTATATGAAAAACATGTCGCACCGGAAACTATCCAATAAAGGATTTTTTTAAATCTAACCATTAGAAGCAGGGATATTGATAAAAATAAGATATACATCTACGCCCCCTGGAGTGAAACCATGAAATATTTAAAGAAAATATTCCAGAAAGGTTTATCGACGTAAGTATCATCGCTCCACGAACTAATTTTTTCAAGTGAGATATTAGCTCAGATTTTGTGGCAAATACATGAGAAGCAGAAATTAACACTTACGCCCCTTGGTAGCCAAACCATTCTTTACCAAAAAATCAGCAATTATATGCCAAAGGTTTCCCATCAGGAGCTGTATCCACTGAATAATTTTTTTTTCAAATCGGAGTTTTAGAAGTAGATATATCTGGGAAAACGCAATTTACTTTTGCGCCCCTAGCGGAAAATCTATGCGTAACTTCAAAAAGTGACTATACCTAAAATACTCTTCGAAATAAATGGAATTGAAAGGTAACTGATTTTTTTTCAGTCTGATGTTTAGAAGCAAATATATGGAATAAAATATATTTTGAATTCGATATAACCTGCATTTACGCCCTCTGGGGGCGAAATTGTACATCGTAAAACAAACAACTAAAAAAAATAAAACACGAAATAAAGGATCATCATTCGCATATTTCAAGCTTCCCAATGCAAATAGAATTTTCGAAATCGGACTAATTGTTGCAGAGATATGTTGTACACAGACGGATGGACGGGCAATCCGATAACAAGCACGATCTTTTTTTTTTTACAAAAGACCTGCTAAAAAAGGTAAGCTACAAGGGACCGTGTGCGCGCACATAAGCGCTCGCGCGGTGTTTGTACTTTCTTTCTTAGTCATAGGCGGTGGAAGTGCCAGATGCTGGTTAATACTTTCGAACCTTTTTTTTTTCTAAATGTGTGCATGTTTGTTATGTGCATTTTACATAGTCTCTTTTTGTTCGTGTGTGCTTAGTAAATTGTGTAAAGGTGGCATATACCCTGAGTGGCCAAATTATTATGACCACCTAGTTAGTACGCTGTTGGCTACCTTTTTGCTCTTAATACTGCTTGAATTCGTCTTGTTATGGACTCTATTAAATGTCAGTGTCTCGGGGTATATTAGGCCGAATGCCATGAATTACACCCACCAGCTCTTGAAGATTTGATGGTAGCAGATCCAGCTGTCTGATGCCCCTTTCAACTTCATCCCAAAAATGCTCCATTGGATTAAAATCCGGTGATTCAGGAGGCCAGTGTAGCAGGGAAAAGTCTCAGTGATGCGCCTTAAACCATTCGCGTTCAATGTGAGCACCATGACACGGAACATTGTTCTCTTGGAAGTATCCATCTCCATTGGGATAAACCATCAATATAATTGGGTGGACTGTGTTGGCAACGATATTTAAATACCTTTGGGTGGCCAGACGTCGCTCCACACGGATCAAAGGGCAAAAACACTCCCACAAAAACATGCCCTAGATCATAACATTGCTCCGCCAGCTTGAAGAGTAGTGACGATGCAAGATGGGTCCATGCTTTCGTGTTTCTCTCTCCATATCCCCACCCTTCCATCTGCATGGTGTAGTTGAAAGCGTGATTCGTTGGACCACATTACCCTTTTCCACTCATTTACTGCCTAATTCTTGTGTTTTTGGGCGAACTGGAGGAGTTTCTTGTTCGCTGCATATAGCAATGACTTACGGATAGGCCGTCTGCTTTTGTATCAAAGGGCCCAAACACTACCACGAAAAAATACCCCAGATCATAACGTTGCCTCCGCGGTGTAATATACGATCCCATACGATGCAATGTTCGGCGAAGAGTACGTTGAGAGCCCATCGGACTTGGTCCCTGATTCAGATTATCTGTAATCTGACGAAGTGTTGCCCGTCTGTTGGACTGAACAATGTCTGCCTACTCTCCGCTCAGCTCGAGCATCCAGTAGTCGTTGACGACTACACGCCTTGCTGACCCGGTATTATGGCTAGCCGTCCACTCTCTGTACGGATTAACAACGGCTGCTCTCAAACATTTCGCAACAGCAGCCGTTTTGCTAATTACTCGCACCAATGCTTCGAGCACCCACGATTAGGGATGGGCAAAAAAACCCTTCATGGTTTTGAACATTGATATTTTGCCACCGATGATCGATGTTTCAACCTCGATGTTGCAGAAGCCGATGCATCGAAAAAATATCGAGGTTTTGTGACCGATGTTTGGAACTCGTAAAGAATATCTTTTACGAAAAGTAAATGCATTTCTTTATGTTACATTCTTACAAATCTTTTGCCCATTTGCTGATGCAGATGGAAAAGTGCGAGTTCTTCAGTTTATTAGCAAAACATCCATGGGCGCCTATAGCTTAGTTTTCAGGAGGGGGAAAATAGAAACTGTAAGCTCAAATAGCATAAACAAAGATATATAAACTTGACTGTGCCGTCTGTATCCTCTATTTTTACCACACGCGCCTAGATAAATTTAATTGAAAGCCGCACCGGTGGCGCAATGATTTCAGCGATGGCTTCTGATTCTTCTCCCAGGGAGGGGTCTGGGTTAGAATCCCGGGTAAGGCATGGATGTTTGTGAGTCTTTCGGCACTGGCTCTCAATGTGTTACTTGATCAGTACTGGCGCTCTCTCTCTCGCTCTCTCTCGATCATTTGGCATACTGTATACCATGTTCGCTGTGTCTATGTGTTACTTGATCAGCACTGCCTCTCTCTCTGTTACTTGATCATTTGGCATACTATATCCCATGTTCGCTTGCATACCGTGTCCCATGTTTGCTATGTCTTTGTGTTACTTGATCAGCACTGGCTCTCTCTGTTACTTGATCACTTGGCATACTATCAGGTAATCCCAAAAATACTGTCGTTTTTTCAACGTGTGAAGAAAAGGAAGAAAAACGTACCTGGAACAGATGTTTTAATCTATATAATAAGTACCCCCGGTAGTTACAACCTTCTCCCATCAATCGACAAGGTTTTAAATCTCAGACTTGTAGAGTTCCATGGGTTTCGATGCAAAAAAGGCAGAAAGGGTTCGCCGTACGTCCTCCACATTTCGAAGTGTAGTCCCAGCAAGATGGTTTTGCAGGCTGAGAAAGAGGTGGTAGTCTGTTGGGGCGATGTCAGGCGAATATGCTGGATGCGGAAGTTTTTTTCCCCATCCGAGGTCCTGTAACGTGGCACTGGTAAGTTTTGCTGTGTGTGGTTTTGCGTTGTTCTGCTGCAGCAACACGCCTTTACGATTCACGAGTGCTGGTAGTTTATCCTGCTAAGAACTGCGTAGATGCTGCAGCTGTTGACAGTAGAATTCCCCTGTAATGGTTTTGTTGGGTGGCAGCAGCTCGTAATGGATTATGCCTTGCATATCCCACCACACAGGCATCAAAACCTTTTATGGGAAACGTCCTGGTTTCGCCACTGCTGCAAGTACATTGCCTTTGGGAAGCCACTGCCATTTACACTTAATGTTGTGATAAACAATCCATTTTTCATCGCCCGTGACAATTCTGTGCAAAAAAGGCTCCCTATTTTTTCACGGGAGAGCAAAGAAGTGCAAATGTCCACACGCTGTTGTGGAGTGAGATCATGGGGTACACACTTATCCAGTTTTGACACATAACCGAGGTCCTGCAGATGCCGGTAAACAGTGGAATAGGTTGAATGAACAATTGTGGCCAAATTCTTCGACTGTTGTCTGCGGATTTCCCTCAACAGCAGCTTTCAGCACGTCGTTATCCAGCTCAACAGGCCGTCCGGGTCGCTGCATATCCTTGAGGCTGGTGTCCCCTCTCTCTGGCCCCCCCCCTTCCCGTCGAAATTTCTGGAACCAGCGTTTACATTTCCTGATCTCCAGGGTACCCGGCCCATATACGGCATTGATGTTTCGTGTTGCTACTGTCGCTGAATGTCGATGGTGGAACTCATAAAGCATAATGTGCCTATTGTGGTCTTCTGACACTGCCATTTCCTATGCGGTTTAAGTACACAACGACTGTACCTAGAACTCCCGTTTACGATTTGAAGTGACTTGAAGGTCTGTTCGCGTTATTCCTCTTATACTCACCGTGGTTGACGTCATAGTTTGGGCACCAAGGGACTCACTACTGTTGGGCTTGCGCAAAACGACATTACTCCTGGGATGACCTGATATACCCCATGTTCGCTTGGCATATCGTATCCCATGTTCTCTGTGTCTATGTGTTACTTGATCAGCACTGGCTCTCTCTGTGTTACTTGATCAGCACTGGCTCTCTCTGTGTTACTTGATCATTTTGCATACTGTATCCCTTGTTCGCTATGACTGTGTTACATGATCAGCACTGACTCTGTCTGTGTGTTACTTGATCATTTGGCATACTGTATACCATGTTCGCTATGTCTATGTGTTACTTGATCAGCACTGGCTCTCTGTGTTACGTGATCATTTGGCATACTGTAACCTATGTTGTTTGTGTTACCACTGCCTCTCACTGTGTTACTTGATCAGCACTGCCTCTCACTGTGTTACTTGATCAGCACTGCCTCTCTCTGTTACTTGATCATTTGGTATACTGTATACCATGTTCGCTTTGTATATTGATGTAAAATGAATATACTGTCTGTCTGCCTGACGATACTGTACCATTATGCCTGTTCATCCTATCACTGTATCTGTACCATCGGGTCAAATAAGTTTTTAAACCTCCAATAAAAAAAAAGCATATGAAAATATTGCACAAAAAAAGACATAGATTAAGTTCGATAGCATGTTGGAGCAATATTTTTTTCTTCTTTTTGTTCTTCTGAGTCTTGCGTCTTTTGCCCACTTGTGCCTCTTGCACCACCAAACTCCAATGGATGCTCAGTTGATCAAGAAAGGGAAAAATGCACAAGACATAGTTCTAAAAAACAACTTGCCGAACAGCAAATGGTTGTTGTAGAGGATATGTTTTTAATTTCTTTGTCTTTTACACTGCCCTAGACTGTACTCCGGTGTGCTGTGCTCCAACGCGCAGTAGCAAATTTCAATATTATTACTTTCTACTGCGAATTCCCAATGTTTTTACTAAATGCACACTCTTCCAGAAGTTTAACGTAAAAATAAGCATTCGGAATTAATGTTATGGCGAAAATCTTTGTAGTACCTCCAAAGAAGTGAAATGACAGATTCCCAGGGGAGGGCAAGTGCCCCATCTTGCCCCTCCGTTTGGGTGCCCATGAAAACACCGAGGCTTACACCGATGCATCGAACAAAAATAGAGGTTTCTGCTGATACATCGAGCATTTTAATAAATATATATAGTTACCCGATGTTATTGGTGAGTAATCACTGTTATATTGACAGAGATTTTGCACATCTATTGCATATTTACTGCTGCAGATTGAAAACAACGAATTTTTCAGCTTATTCGCAAAAACATCGATGTTTTGGGAATGAGTAACCACCGATGTCGATCATCGATGTTACCCACCGATATGCCCATCACTACCCACGATCATTCCACGTTCAAAGTCCGCCAGATCGCGTCTTTTACTTATTACTTCTTGCGCAATGTACTTCATTAGTCTCTACATATCTTCAGGGTTCACTTTTTATACCGATTCAGCCATTTTGGGTCAGCAGCATATGTGAGACAGCTACTTTGCATAAAATGGTCTGGTGGTCATAATAATTTATCCACTCATTGTATTTCTGAGATATTTAGGTGGTGACGCTCAAACGTCTCTGAGTCATAACACACTCACGCCTAGTTCGAAGTCAAGATAATAGGTGTTCATTTCATTTGATTTATTTATTCATTCAGTTACCACTACAGCAACTAGGAAAAAGCCGTAAGGCCTGACATAGCCCTCCTCTCCCTAGAATACAAAGAAGAAAGATGAAACCAAATTTTCGGGTGGAATAAGCACGTCTTTTGAATCCGTTCTGACTCAAATTAAATTTATCAAAGCTATTCAAAGTCAATGGAACCGGTATGGAAAACAATAGTATCTGACGGAAGAAAAGTTTTTCAATCTGGTTTTTAATCCCTCAGATATTGCTGTAAACGGAATCCTAAGCTTACGCCCTCTGTTTGCAGACTTGTGCGTTAAGAAAAACATGAATTTATATAAGAAACATTTCGCACCGGAAACTCTCCAGCACAGAAAGAATTTTTCAAATCGGATTCTTAGAAACAGATGTCGACAAAAATAAGACCTGAATCTACGCTCCCTGGCAAGAAAACCATGCATTATTTTAGGAAGAAAGTATTCTCAAAGTTTTTCCATATGAGCGGTATCGGTCTAAGAAAAAAAAATATTTAGTCGAGTTTTCAGGAGCCCAGATTTTGCTACAAATACATCAGAAGCAGAAATTAACACTTATGCCCCTTGGTGGCCAAACCATTCTTTACCAAACATTAGAAATTATGTGAAAACTATTTTCAATCAGGTCTTGTATGCGATACAGGAAGAATTTTTCAAATCTGAGTTTTAGAAGCAGAAATAACTCAACACGCAATTTACCCTTGTGCCCCCTAGCGGAAAGTCTATGATTTACTTGCAAATTTTGAATTTATAGGAAAAAACATTTCGCATCGGAAACACTATGAAACAAAGAAGGAATTTTTCAAATCGGACCCCTAGAAGTAGAGATATTGACAAAAATAAGATATACATCTACGCCCCCTGGCGTAGAAACCATGCACTATTTTAAGAAGAAAATGTTTCTAAAAGGTTTGTCGATATTAGTAGTATCGTTCAACAAACGACGTTTTTTTCAATCTAGAATTTAGAAGCTCATATTTTGCGGCAAATTCTCGATTGAAAAAAACGTATTTAGAAGCTCATATTTTGCTCAAATTAAGATTTACACCCCCTGGTGGCCAAACTATTTTTTTTACAAAAATTAGAAATTATGTGCAAACGATTTCACATGAGGAGCTGTATCCGGTGCAGAAAGAATAACCAGAGGTATAGGGGGAAACGCAATTTACCGCTACGCTCCCGTGCGGAAAGTCTATGAATTACTTGAAAATTTTGAAATTATATGAAAAACATGTCACACGGAAAATACTATCCAGCAAAGAAGGAATTTTTCAAATCGGACTCTTAGAAGAGATATTGACAAAAATAAGATGTACATCTACGCCTCCTGGCGGAGAAACTGTAGAATATTTTAAAAAGAAAATATTCCGAAAAGGTTTATCGATGTGAGTGGCATCAGTCCACGAAATAATTTTTTCAATCGATATTTTAGAAGCTCCGATTTTATGGCAAATACATCAGAAGCAGAAATTAACACTTACGCCCCCTGGTGGCCAAAGTATTCTTTACCAAAAATTTGAAATTATATGCAAAAGAGTTTTCATCAGGAGATGTATCCGCTGAAGAAAATATTTTTCAAATCGGAGTTTTAGAAGTTATCGGGAAAAACGTAATTTACTTTTACGCCTCCTAGCGGAAAATCTATGCGTAATTTGAAAAAGTAACTATATCTAAAATACTTTCGACATAAATGGAATCGAAAGATAATTTTTTTTTTTCAATCTGATGCTTGATGCTTAGAAGCAAATATGTGGAATAAAACGTGTTTTTGAATTCGACATCTGCATTTACGCCCTCTACCGGCGAAATTGTATATCGTAAAAAAAAAAAAAAAAACGAAATGAAGGATTATCATTTGCATATTTCAAGCTTTTCACTGCAAAAATAATTTTTCAAATCGGACATATACAGTAGTTGCAGAGATATCGTGGGTACGGACGGACGGACCGACAAACCGATAACAGAAGCATGATCTTTTTTTTTTTACGAAAGACGTGCTAAAAACTGGACGACGGAGTAGCATCTATTCTAGAGGACGTAAGATTCCTTTTCGCAACCATATGTATGCATATTAACAAGAGAATGTGAAAGAAATATCAGTTAAATGAATGAAATTTTTATACCAATGGGGATAAGGTCTTACGTATTAGTTGTTTGCACATTACTACGCATCCATCAGAATATAATGAACTATAAGGTGTTCTTCGTGGGAATGAAAAGACAGAGGTCCTTTTTCTTTTTGAGTTAAGAGGAAAATTTTTTACTATGTGCAAAACATTGTGGCATTATGTTAGTGTGTTTTATATTCAAGAATAAATAATCTAATTCTTTTTTGTGCCACAATTCTTAATTGCTATTTATTTGCTTACGTATGATCTGTATTTTCTTATAAATCGGAAAACGACGTTAGACACTGTCACACGCGTTTTGTGCGTGTGATCGGGAGGAATTTCAAAGAGATTGGCCTTAGTTCTCTGAAAGAAATAAAATTTGCATGATATGATTAACTTTAGTGTAAGTGTTTTGTAGTACTTTGTACTGTTATAAAACTAGGGCAATCACATTTCAACTCCAACGTGCGCAGTTGTGCTTACCCGTAATGAAGTGCAATAGTTTCGGTTTTACGAAAAATGCCTCTATATTTCAATGAATTTGGAATTTTTAAAACTCCCATAGAAAGGTTCTATGGGAGTTTTAATAGGGAAGTTGAAAATTTCAGTAATTGAAATCTAATTGATTTTCGCAAAAGGGCATCGAAAATATTTTTTGAGGGGACCCCGAGGTTTTCCGGTAACCCACAGCTCTTCTGGTTTGTTGCCATCCCCCTCTTAGTCTCATAGTGACATACATAGGAATGTCTAGTAAATATATTGCAGATGTCCTTGAAAAGACCATCTATGACGTTCTTAAATTCCGTGTGTGACGTCAGCTTCCCATTCAGGAAGCGTGGGTGGTCCGTCGTCAGTAACTCCGTGTGGTCCGGTCGATTTGAGAATGAGTCACTCAAGAATGAGTAAGCATAAAATATTTCACTGAGTGCATTGCTTCGTTAAAAGCCTCCTGGCTGTATTTCTGCCCAATCGACGGGGGTGCATCCGGCTCTCAAGAGCATTATCTCATTGTGAAGCATCAGTCCAATCCCCAGATGTGAGTGAATTAAATGCTATACGATATGGCCATCGAGCTGCTACAAATCGTGAAGCAAACACGTATCACATTTCTTTACAAAATATTAAATAAAAGAAGTTTTAAGAACGTTGCAGTTCGTAACAATAAATTTGGAGCAGAAATGTCTTTAGTAAGTGAAAGTAGAGCTCCATTTGAAAATAGGCATTAGTCTGCTGTTCAATTTCGGAGATGGGAGTTTTGAACTTGGAAAAATCTAATTCCGTCGAGTACATTCCTTCAAAAGTGGTGTAATTAGAAAAGTGTTATACTCAATCTTTTAGAAAGACATAACAGAAAAGCGCTGGGATATACACGGTGTTTAAAATGAGAGGACAATTTATAAATGCGTACGTAACTCGAAGAATTTATGAGGAAATTCAACGAAATTTGGTCAAGAGGTTTCATCATCATCATTATTGTCAACCATTATCAATCCACTGCTGGATGAAGGTCTCCCCAAGTTTCTTCCACAACGGTCTGTCTTGTGCCAGTCTCCTCCATGTCACTCCTGCATACTTTCGAATTTCATCCACCCATCTCCCATGTGGTCTTCTTCTGGGTCTTTTCCTGTCTCTTGGAATCCAATATAAAATTTCAGCTGTCCATCGATGGTCTGTTCTTCTGGCAGTATGTCCAGCCCATTGCCATTTCAGGGATTTAACTCTGATCATGATGTCTTCCACTCTTGTCATTTTTCGGATCCACGAGTTCCTCTTCTTATCTCTCCTGGTTACACCAAGCATGCACCTCTCCAGGCTGCTTTGAGTTGTCTGCAGCCTTTGTATGTCTCTTTTAGTTAAGGCCCACGTCTCTGCACCATACGTAAGCACTGGAAGGATGCATTGATCAAACACTTTTCTTTTAAGACATAATGGCATATTGCTCTTGAAAATTATGCTGTTTCTTCCAAAAGCTCTCCAGGCAAGTTTTGTACGCCGATTTATTTCTTCATCAATGCGACCCTCACTTGATATCTGCTGTCCAAGATAAACATACGTGTCTGTTATCTCCAGCTTTTCTCCATCAATCGATAAATCTTCATTTCTTGTAAAAACATTGAACATCACTTTTGTCTTCTGAAAGTTCACTTTTAATCCCACTTCTTTACTCTTGTCAGCTAGTTCCTGGATCATACTCTGTAGCTCTGATGGGGTAGTTGCAAAAATGACTGTCATCAGCAAAACGAAGGTGGGTTAGATATTCTCCATTAATCTATATCCCTTTGTTTTCCCAGTTCAGTGATTGAAAGACATTTTCCAATGTGGCATTAAAGAGCTTCGGAGATATGGTGTCGCCTTGTCTCACTCCCTTTCCAATTTTTGTGTGTTGTTTATTATTACTTATATACCCAGGTCTCAGAATTGCTGAGTGCAGTGTTCCTTATCCGTGAATTTGTGGATTTACTTTGGGATAAAACTACTTATTTTTTGTTATGTGCTGAATATAGACTGAGTGTTCCATGAATTATGAGCACATCTCTAATAAAATGGAATCGCTGAATAACTGTCACCGGCTCGGACAGGAAAAAAGTAACCGCTGTTTGGAGGTGACCGCTATGACAAGGAGGTAAAAGGCATTAATTCAGATCTCGGCCGGTAAGACCTTCCTCTACGGTAGTTCTGGCAAAAGATTTGCGGGAGGAATGGATGAAAATGACTGTAGAGACCTACCGGCATTTCGTGGAAAGCATGCCTAGAAGGGTAGCTGCAGTCATGACTTGAGCCTGATAACTGCCCGGACGGGGAGAGCCTGGGGCCCCTCTTTAACAGGGCGAGCCTGGGGCCCCTCTTTAACAGGGCCACCCTTTTTAAAGCGATTAAAGAAAGCACCTAATCGTTATTGAACTCCTGTACACTATTATTATTACTGCAAAAGTAATACTTCATGTGGGACTTTGTTGCCCTTTTTTATCGGTCCATCTCCAATGCTTTCATGAAAGAAGCAATTTCAGTTTTCATAAAATCCTTTTTTTTTTTTTTTTACTGTTCTCTAAAGTTGCTTCCTCACTTTGAGATCACAATCAATCAATTTTATTTTGGAATTAAGATATTAAATTATTAAAATTACGAACAATTTTGCTTCATAATTTAGATTAAGATAACTATTAGATTATGAAAAATTATCACAAATTTGTAAATTCCTAAACTGTGTATGCCTGTTCAATTATTATACAATCAAATGTGCGCATGGGATGGAATATGAGAAAGCTCCCTCATTTGATGCAAAATTTAAATGCCGCCCCGGTGACGCAGTGGTCTAAGCGATGGCCTCTGATCATTCGTCCGAACGGGGTCCGGGTTCGAATCCCGGTGAGGCATGGATGTTGTGTTTGTCTTACGGCACTGGCTCTCTCCCTTCCCTGGAACCAGTGGCCCTAAATTAGGGACGGGCGACTGCTTATAGCCCATTCAGTTGCTCACGGTGGTCGTTAAACCTCCAATCAAAAAAAAAAAAATTAAATAGAAGTATGGATCACGTGACATCTAAATAAAAGTGTGTATTATCTCCAGCGCTACATTTGTTTCAGTGAGGGCTACGCTCCCTTTCCCTGGCCTTGGAGCCCCGGGTGTATTAGTCAAGCGGTAACTCAAACAGAAGAAAATCATAATATAATTTGCGTGTGTTAATATCATCTTGTAATTTACAGAAAAGAGCATTCCATGGAACAATATATTTAAAGTAGTTTGCTTAATATATGTGGTGTTTTAATATGGAGCACGATCACCCCTGACAGGCATCAAGCAACGACTTTTCGTATTGTTTAATAGCTCATAGCCTGTGCCATGCACGGTTGAAAAAAACTGACTGAAATTTTAATAACACGAATCGTAAAATACATATTACAGACGTAGCCTATTATATAGATTTTAAGTACATGTCTGGCTTGTGTTTCTTCAAAAGTTTCATGGGTTTTATGAAAATTGGTTTGCACGCCTTCGCCGTTGTCGTTCTCTATTTAAGCGAAATTTTCTTTCAGCTTTATCTTCTTCCATCTTGTACTACAAAGAAAAAATTCCACGAAACCAATAATTTTTTAAATTTCCGTCACAGTGAATCAAAACTGCGCCTGCAGTTACTTTCTTACAATTTTACTCGTTCCTTTTCACGAAATAAAGTAACGCTGATTCATTTTTATGAAATTACTCGGCAATTTTATTCCATTTTATGAAATTACTTTGCAATGCAAAGAAAATGAAATAAATTACGACATAACACCTACGTAACAGAACAAACGTTGCAGACAGTTGTTCGAGCACGTACGTGTTGCTACAGATGCAGTCGTTTGTTTTACTAACTTTATTTTATTTTACGGTATTTCTTCTTAATTTTAAGTATCGTGCGATAGCGGTGAACTTAGTCCCACCTGATAAAAGCAGATGGCGCTGCAAGTACTGAATGAACTCAGAGCGTTAGGGACAGACGTAGCCTATTACATAGGTTTTATGATAGTATGGATGAGTGATTAATGATCACTCCCCAATAAAACTGTTCGAAGTCGTTGAAATGTTCTGGCAGGGAGTTGGCCAGCTCCAATGCATCTCTCTAGAGCGTCCCATACGTGCTCAATGGGATTGAGGCGAAGAGATCTGGGTGGCCACTCCATTCGGCATATGTGTATCTTCCTCTTCGAGAAAATAGTCGACCACCTCAGCTCGATGTGGGTGCGCATTATATTCCGTTAAAAAAAAAATCTGGACCGACAGCTCCTCCTGAATGGCCTAATACATGGATTCAGGATCTCGTCTCTATACAGCAGGGTGATAACAAAGCGACAGTGAAAGATGTGCAGGTCTCTGCGCCCATTCGTTATGATTCATGCCAAAACCACGACCGCCAGATAGTCCCTTTCTATGATGTTAAAGGGACTGTTGCGGGTCTCTGGTTCTCTTTATAGGAGAATACGTCACGAATTAGTATTTCAGCTGTATCTCAATTCATCTGTGAAAAGAATATTCGCCCGCTGGTCTGGACTCCAAGTGTGATGTTGGAGACTCCATGTTAAACGAGCTCGCTATGCGACGGAAATTAAAATGGCACAAACTGGTTTCCTTCCATAAAAGCATTACTCACGAAGTCTTCTACAAAAAACAGCATGCCTTGAAACCCTCGTGCCTGTAGCTAGTGCAAGCTCCAAAGAGATTTGCCTAGCTGACATATCTCTGTTCCGTCTGGTAGTCGGACTCGTATAGCAATTGGTGCAGCCGTTGCGGCTCAGTAACTGCCTTGTCCTGGTCGACGACGAACAACTGCTGTCTCTCGAAACTGTCTCCAGATTCTTGACAAGAGGACACTTTGTGTCGCATCCATTGCTCTGGAAAATTCTGTGTGGAACTGACCTGCTTCCATTCTACCAAGCCCTCTTCACCGCTAAAAATCATCCTTACGATGTTTTCGTGACATAATGAGCACGACGTGCCAGTGAAGTGAAAACAAGAGTTGCCTAGAACAGCTGCAAGATACGAGTATAGGCTCGCACATCTTTTTAGGGAAATCCTACACGGCTTATGATCATTCCTCCGCAAGGGGTCCGGGTTCGAATTCCGGTGCGGCATGGATGTTGTGTTTGTCTTACGTCACTGGCTCTCTCCCTTCCCTGGAACCAGTGGCCCTAAATTAGGGACGGACGACTGCTTTATAGCCGATTGAGTTGCTCACGGTGGTTGTTAAACCTCCAATAAAAAAAAAAAATCATACAATGTAAAAAATAAGTAGTGCGAATTCACGGAAAATTTCTGACAATAACGTGCAGCAAAGTTACCGGTTGGTGTGTCTTTTTCAGAAATTTCAGTTTCTAAAAATGCGCGTTTATTTTAACTTCCGTATTTTCACAGATTTTCCCTAGTCAGAAATTCCGTTTATTTCAAAAAAATCAATTTCAGGTTTTCTCGTATTTCAACTGAAATTCCGCAAAATCGACGACCCTGAATTTTCAGCCCATACCCCAGATAATCCTTCCGCTGCAGTCAGGATCGAACTCCTGTCGTTTGAGTCGGTAACGCTGGCCTTTAACCACTGAGCCACAAACGCTCGGAAATCTGAATAGCGTACATCGTAAAACAAATTGCGCGGCGATTTTTTTTAGTCATTAATGCTAGGGATTTAGTAATTTTATTTTCTGCTGGAGTTTATTTTTCTGAATAGGATTGTAATAATTTTTTTATCTGTAGGACTTTTCACAAATTAAGCATTTTTCATCGTGATTTTTCGAAGTAAAATGTTTTGCAACTTGATTTTTTCAAACTGACAATGACTTTCAGTTATCTTAAAAGATGTGAAATCAACTTTTTTATAGTATTATTTCACAACCCCCCCCCCCCAAAAACCCTCAAAGTTTACTGCTGATAGCTATAATAGCTTTTGCCTTAAGTTGTCCAAAGATTGATACATTAACATCGTATAATCATCTATACAATAAGTTACGTACCCGATTTCTTACAGTAACACAATATACACTGAGTGGCCACTTTATTATGACCACCTGACAGTTTAAGCAAATGAGCTATGGCTGCACGCTGTTGCCGCCAGAGAGCGAGGCTAGTATAAAAGGGGAAAGCTTAGTGCTTGCGACAGTAGGTAGAAGTGATTTGTGGGTGACGAGATGGGTAAAAAATGCGATTTGACGGACTTTCAACGTTAGGATGATTGTAGGAGCTCGGAGACATGGAGCGAGTATCACTGAAACCGCCGCATTCGTGAAATATTCCAGAGCAGCTGTTGTTAAAGTGTTTAATGGCTGGACTGTCAGCCAAAAAACTGGGTCTCTACGTGCAACGTGTGGTCGTCATCGACTAGTGACTGCTCGAGCGGAACGGAGTGTGTCCAGGCTGTGGTAACAGACAATAGAAAGGTAACAGTGCAGCAAATTAAAGACCATCTTAATCAAGGATCCCCTCAAGTGATCTCTGCACGCACTGTTCGCCGTACACTGCATCGGATGGGATATGGCAGCCGAAGGCCTATTCAAACACCTTTGCTGTCTGCAGTTAACAAGAGAAAACGTCTCCAGTTCGCACAGGAGCACAAGGATTGGACAGTCAATAATTGAAAAACAAATTATGTGGTACGATGAATCACATTTTCAGTTGCACCATGCCGATGGGCGAGTGAGAATTTGGTGGAAACAGCACGAAAGCATGGACCCCCAAATGCATTGCTAAAACCCTTCAAGCTGGTGGAGGCAATGTTATGGTTTGGGGAATGTTTTCCTGACATGCTTTGGGCCCTTTAATTCGTGTTGATCAACGTCTAACTGGCACATCATATCTAAACATCGTTCCGGACCAAGTGCATCCTGCCATGTGGATGGTTTATCCCAATGGCAATGTCTACTTTCAACAAGATAATGCGTCCTGCCATAGTGCTCGTATTGTACAGCACTGGTTTCAGGAACATGCCGGTGAGTTTGCTTTGCTTAGGTGGCCCCCCCACAATCTCCATGTCTCAACCCATTGAGAATTTGTGGGATGAAGTTGAACGAGCCATCAGACAGCTGGATCCACAACCCTGCAATCTCACACTCCTGGAAAGTGCTATTCATCAAGCATGGTCTCAGATTCCACAAACCACCTATCAACATCTCGTGGAGTCCATGCCACGCCGCCCCGGTGGCGCAATGGTCTAAGCGATGGCTTATGACCATTTGTCCGGAAAGGGTCCGGGTTCGAATCCCGGTGAGGCATGGATTTGTGTTGTCTTACGGCACTGGCTCTCTCCCTTACCTGGAACCAGTGGCCCTAAATTAGGGACGGGCGACTGCTTATAGCCCATTGAGTTGCTCACGGTGGTCATCAAACCTCCAATAAAAAAAAAAGTCCATGCCACGAAAAATCGACGCAATATTAAAGGCAAAAGGTAGCCCAACGAAGTACTGAGGAGACGGTCATAATAAAGTGGTCACTCAATGTATAGTAAATAGCTGGTGCACAAAATAGGGGAGAGGAGAAGAAACATCCTGTGCCACAATGAAAAAAAATCATGCGATATGCTATCCACAATATCATATCTTGCTACGGAACTTCGAAATCAGATCTTTTGAGAGACGATTAAAATTTAAAAGTTAATCAAACATCAAGTATTCTCACCAATCGCTCCTACGGTATCACTTATAATTTCTCTTCATAAGGATAAAGAAAAAGTGAGAACGGAGTTTTCCCGTTAATATTCGAAAGGAATTGCGGAAAGGTTTCTGAAAGTTCGGAATTTTCCCGTGGTACGAAAAATCCGTGAAATTCAGGTTTCTGCCATTTCACGGAAAAGGTTATATCAGAAATACGCTTCGTTAATTCACAAAAAGAATGACGTTAAGTGGTTCGTGAATTTAAGAAAATTTTTTACAGTGTACTTTTGCATATTCCGGCTAACTTGCGGCAAAATTAAATGCGGGATAGTCTTTGTAGAGAAATTTGCATGTTCGCTAATTTTCAGTGCATTGTGTTTTGCATGCATCAACAGCAATAATACATTTTTTGTATCATCTTTTAATTTTGAACACCATTGCACATGCATACGATGATTTATGATAGATTTATTTCACTGTACTAATGTAAGATTTGTGTAATACACTCCTCAAAAGAATTAACGGAGCAAGAGATATTGTAAGGATCGTGTGCGACTGACGTTGCTAAACTCAAAATATTTTTTTTATGTAAGATACAGTAGAATATTAGGTAATATAGGTAAGAAAAAGCACACTAGTGAATGTTTATATAATATCATTTAATGCACATGATACGATATGCTATACAAGAAGAAGAAGAAAAAAAAAGACTATTTGAAGGTGGTAACTGACCTCTAGTAGGGTGTGGTCCCCTCAAACGGCTAAGACCGATGCACACCAGTGTGGTACGGAATTGGTGAGGTTATCGAGAATTTTTGGGGTATCTTCGCTATTCCTCGATGAGGGCAGTCTGCAATTCACGAAGAGTAAACTGTGCCGACCCGAGCTTCAATGCGTCTGTTAAGTGCGTCTCAGGCATGCTTAATTGGATTTAAGTCAGGAAAACATACTGGCCACAAAATACACTCTATTCCCTCCTCTTGAAGCATGTTGTCTACTAGCCGAGCTCTATGAAGTCGAGCGTTATCGTCCATGAAAAGGAACAAATTACCAATGGCTGCATACGGCATGACAAACAGGTCTGATAATCTCATCTCTATTTCTCTGGGCAGTCAGACTACAGTTTCGGATGAAGTACAGATCAGTACGTCCACCGATACTTATGCGTGCCCGGACTATCACTATCAATCCACGTGCGGCGTAGCGTTATGTTTCCTGCACAAAAGCTGGGTTATTTCGCGTGATTGCTTCCAGATAAGAAGGGTTGCCTGCCATGTGGTTTGGCAGTTTGTCGTTTGTGAGTCTGGAGAATTTCGAGGCCGCTGAGGTGCAGTGGGAAGCATATCCGGCGCGTAACTGGAAGACGCTGGGTTCGATTCCCGGTGGCGGCCGATGAGAAATTTTTCCGTGACTCACTTACAAACGCGGAAAGAGCGATGGCTTCTATTTGATGTTCCTGGTCCACGTCAACTGTGTATTTATCATTTGAAGGATATAAATTACACTATTACTTTCAACGCCAAATAGCTTTCTAATATATTAATATACGATTAACAGTCGCGTATGTTGAATTTTCACAAAGAGACGGTCTTTATGTGAAGTATCTTCAGATTTTGAAGCTGATGGCACGGCACTTGGTGAGTGGAGACATCCCGTGATCTTTTGAAATAACGTACCTTTTATTGTTTTTGTCTTGGTTTCGAATTCACAATAATTGACAACCACATTGCTCAGGTTTGAGTGCGTTTCCTTATAATACCCATTTTCTAAAGTTATTTTAACGCAATAAAAAAACGTTTCAAGAAACTGAAGTCAAACCAAATGATACAATTAATAATTAATAATAGCAGACATAAAAATATAATAATAATCATAAGATTAACAGACGTGTACGTTGTATCAAGTGGCGTGCTGAACGGCATGCAAACCCCCCCCCCCAAAAAAAAAACCGTCATTTATAGCGGAATTCCAT
The DNA here is from genome assembly GCA_039090855.1 of Macrothele yani. NCBI lineage: Eukaryota > Metazoa > Arthropoda > Arachnida > Araneae > Macrothelidae > Macrothele > Macrothele yani. The sequence continues at coordinate 53,556,926 of CM077015.1, forward strand.
CGTGCGACCTTTTTTTTTTATGAATTCTTCCGTTACTTTGTCTTAAAATTAAGGCTTCGACATCAAAATCTAAGCTTTTTCAATTGTTTTTTTTTTTATGTAATATATCTTGTTTCTGCGTATATTGCGTGAATAGGGTTTTTATTCCCACAGTTTAATGACACAAGGTATTAATTAGTTCCCTTAATTTATCCAAACCAAGTTCGCGCGAAGCTTTGAACAATTTGTACATTGTTTTACTGCCTAATCCAGGAGGAAGAGTAAAAAACACTTAATTCGCTTTTTAACCTAACTAAATCAAAACGAGTGGGATGTTTCTTTGAGTGAATTCGGGCACTCCTCGGGAAACTTGATGCTTTTTGTATCGCACATTTTTGAGCCCATAAGCTTTCCATATTGGATAGTTATAGGGAGGGGGGTGATTATGATTTGGAAACTACCAGGCCAAAAGACTTTTTTGCCCTTTGGGGGTCTATCTTCCTTGTAAAAGTCATCTGGTTGATGTGGGGAAGCTTGGAACCTCCGATTTTGGCAGCGCAGTGGTCTAAGAGATGGCTTGTGACTATTCCTCCGTGAACGGTCCGGGTTTGAATCCCAGTGAGGCATGAATGCTGTGTTTGTCTTACGACACTGGCTCTCTCCCTTCCCTGGAATCAGTGGCCCTAAATTATTCACGGGAGACTGCTTATAGCCCATCGAATTGCTCACCGTGGTCGTTAAACCTTCTCTTAAAAAAAAAAAAAAAAAAAACACTTTTGTTTTACGCCAATAAATTCGGATTACTAGTATATTTTCACTGTTTCAAAACTGAATTTTGACAATTTTTGAGTTTCACATTTTTTTTTTCTTTGGGAGAGGGTAAACAGTTTCTAACAGTTTCATTACAAAATCATAAACATGGCCAACAAAACAGCATTGGTTATTTGAAGCACTACATACATATCTTGTCTGTTTGATAAATAGAAGTGTAGAAATATGAAATAAGTTTGTATGTTCAACTTGCATACTTAACGACGACGTTAACAGAGGTTGGTCTTTCGTTGTTTGAATATTCGGATATTCCTGTAAAACTTAAAGAATCGAAAGACATTAATTTTGTATCACCCACCTCTTTATTCCACTTTTTGTAGCTTGCTTAAATTATCGTGAAGCATTTTAATGCTTCTGAAAGGCAAGAAATATACGAAAATGTAGCCGTACAATTTTCAATTGAGTAAGGATGGATTCCGCTGAAATTACGCTCGAGATAGCTGATACTCATTGGCAAAAGAGAACGAGCCTTCCATTGGTTGATACAACTCTTTCGCATTTCGACAAGTTTTCAATGTCAGATAACGAAGGCCCCAACCCGAGTGGGAACAGAGAGTGGGGACACAGGGAACGGACTCTGGTTCTCTGATTGGTTGACTGCCCAAGCCCTGAATGCAACAGGAATTTTGTATAAAGTGGATTTCTTCGTTGCCGCTCTTACTTACCTGGCAAGGATACGCTCATTCCAGGGGCCAAATCGCACATGAGTACGAGCATACGAAGTTAGGTTCGCCGCCCCGGTGGCGCAGTGGTCTAAAGCGCTGGCCTCTGATCATTCGTCCGTCTGGGGTCCGGGTTCGAATCCCGGTGAGGCATGGATGTTGTGTTTGTCTTACGGCACTGGCTCTCTCCCTTCCCTGGAACCAGTGACCCTAAATTAGGGACGGGCGACTGCTTATAGCCCGTTGAGTTGCTCACGGTGGTCGTTAAACCTCCAATCAAAAAAAAAAAAAAAAAAAGAAGTTAGGTTCGTATTGTCGCTTTCGTGTGAATTTGGTTTTAAATAAAACTCTTCTAAAGTCAGGCACTTTAAAATTTTCGGTAAAAAACTGCAGCACAAAGCTTTTCTTTTTCTCCGAATAATTTTTTTTCTTTCAGAGTAAATTTTTTTCACTTAATTAGAACATGCGTCGCTTACAACGACCACGCGTCACTGGCTATTATCACTATTTTCCATCCCTCACATGGCCACAGGTATTTTACCAATGATGAAAGCGCATTTAACTTCCCCCACAGTTTGGCAGGAGGTTATGTGATTCTCACATCCTGCTGTCGTTTTTCTCCATTCAATGTTGGCGTCGACCATGAAAGACTTACTAGTTAGGATCGAAAAGTTCGGGGACTTGTCGTATAGTTCCTTACCTTGAATACTTTAAAACACCGATGCACAACCACCTTCAAAATAATCCCCTTGGGCGACGATTCACTTTTCCCTGCGCTCGTAAAGCTTCTGGAAGCATTGCCGAAAGCCATGTTTTGCAACCCCTCGCAATGCCTCCTGCGTTACTGTTTTTACCTCATTTGTTGACACAAAACGACGTCCCTGCAGATTTTGTTTCATCAGTGTAAAGAGGTAAAAATCGCAGGGGGCTAAGTCGGGTGAATAGACAGGGTGTGAAGCACATTAGTACGATTTTTGGCAAGAGACTCCGTGACCAGTAGGGACCCATGTGCAGGCGCGTTGTCATGGAGAAGGTACTATTGTCCCCTTCCCACATCTCGGGCCGTTCACGACGAATTGACACCCGTAAGCGACGTAAAATGTCCAGATAACGTTCCTTGTTCTGTTGTGCCCTCAGAAAATAAATTCGGAAGGGACAATGCCATGAGAATCAAAAAACATTTCCAGCATGAATTTGCTTCGATCCTGCCTGAATTTCTTTGATCACTGTGAAGACGGTGATTTCCATGTTGTAAAAGCGCGCTTTGGCTGAATATCAAACAAGTAGCACCACGTTTAAATAATGTTATCCAAAAACGTAGAATCGCTATCGGCTTTGTCGATTAATTTGCCCGATATCCTCATCCGTTCATTCTTTTGTTCTTAGGTCAAAAGGCGAGAGACAATGTGCTGACACAAGCGGTGCATGTTAAGATCCTCCGTCAAAAATGCGCTGGCATGTGGTCTCCGATAAGTTATTTGAGTTAGCGATTTCCTCAATAGTTCGGCGACGATCCTGATTAACACACTGCGCCACCATCATAATGTTTTCCTCACTCCGCGCAGTCGCAGGTCAACCACAGCGCTCATTGCTTGAGATGGATTCTCGGCCCTCTTTGAAACACCGATACCACTCGTACACCTTCGATGTCGCCATCGTAGAGTGACCGTACACATTCGAAAGCATTTCTAAGTCTGTTGTTTTACCCAAACGCTGACAAAATTTAATGTTACAACGTTGCTCTTCAAAAGCCATGTTTCTCACTTCGCAGAAGACAGACAACTAACCACAGCAGCAAACATCTGCACGCTCATCCCAATCACTTTTCATGGGCCAAACCATTCTGACTACAAAGGGGAGGAATGGCGGGAAGTATTTCAGACGCCGTAACTTTAAATACATACATACAAACATGCTTGCGGTTGTCACGTGTAGACGCTGTCCCCGAACTTTTTTTTTTGATTGGAGGTTTAACGACCACCGTGAGCAACTCGATGGGCTATAAGCAGTCGCCCGTCCCTAATTTAGGGTCACTGGTTCCAGGGCAGGGAGAGAGCCAGTGCCGTAAGACAAACACAACATCCATGCCTGACCGGGATTCGAACCCGGACCCCTTCGGACGAATGATCAGAGGCCAACGCCTTAGACCACTGCGCCACAGGGGCGGCCCCCCGAACTTTTGGATCCTACTTCGTATAATCGGCATTTTATTGTTTTGGTTTTATTTGCCGAGTTCTTATTGTATAGGTATGCTGCTACCCCTTTGTTCTGCCTTCTGAATTACTGTTTCTGGATAACTGGCTGGTATATTTTAGCTATTATTTATTTTAAATGTGCCGATTTCTTTATAAAAACTAAGGGAAAACAAAAAGATCATAAGTTGGTTGACACCGACACCCCTTTTTCATATTCTCCACCGCTGCTGCGGAAATGGAATCCTCATTTGCTGACACGTATGCTAAACACTGGTGTACGAATCTTCCTGTGCCGCCCCGGTGGCGCAGTGGTCTAAGCGATGGCCTCTGATCATTCGTCCGAACGGGGTCCGGGTTCGAATCCCGGTGAGGCATGGATGTTGTGCTTGTCTTACGGCACCGGGCTCTCTCCCTTCCCTGGAACCAGTGACCCTAAATTAAGGACGGGCGACTGCTTATAGCCCATTAAGTTGCTCACGGTGGTCGTTAAACCTCCAATCAAAAAAAAAAAAAAAAAAAAATCTTCGTGTTGGGAACTGTATGGTTTACCATGACCAAATGTAGAGGATTTTAGGAAGGGAGTGTCTGACCCCAGGATCATGATGATCATGATATAGAGAATTTTAGGAAGGGAGTGTCTGACCCCAGGTCTTAAATAACCCTTAGAAATAGGAAACTAGGAGATTTGGGCTACAGCGCCCGATAGGAAAGTGACACGGAAGCGAAGTAGAAAGGGGGAGGAAGATGTCCTTATTTATTACCGGGGAGCCAGCACCCGGGGCAATCCCACTACTAGTCGACGCGGGAGCTTTTGTCTGCTGCGTTTCCGACCTGGACCGGTTCGCTCCGCCTTAGACGACCTGGTCACCTGAAGCTCCCTCCAAGTGCCCATATCGACGCCGACTTTAGCGCGGACACCTGATCAACATAGACAAAGACCAAGTCTCCCAACCTCAAACCATCCACTAGTTCCTGCCTCCAAGTAGCTGGATTACAGGAGCACGCCACAACTCCCAGCGTCTGACCCCAGGTCTTAAACAACCCTTAGAAATAGGAAGCTAGGAGATTTGGGCTAGAGGGCCCGATAGAAAAGTGACACGGAAGCGATGTGGAAAGGGGAGGAAGTCGCCCTTATTTATAATCGGGGGGGGGGAGGCAGTACCCGGGGTCCGACGGCTTAACGTGCCCATCGACGCACAACGGATATTTAGTGGGTCGAGCGTTCGTACCTGCCTGGGATCGAACCTGAGGCCCCTCCCGTGGCAGTCACGAACGCTGCCCACTAGGCCACCCGCGGCCTGGTGGGCAGCGGGGGTAACCTATATTTGGTTTCTCGAAAATTTTCCAAATTTTCGAGAAACCAAATATAGTGACTGTTCTAGGAATCACCAGATTTTGAAGAAATTCATTCCCCAAAAATTCCAGGAATTCACGCATTCCGGTTGAACAAACTATATCCTAGGGCCGTTCACTGATGATTAATCTAGTAGTCAAAGTGGACGGAATTGGCAATCAAGACATTGCTAAACTGGGCTCGTTCCCCTGAATGAAACAGATGTGAACAAAAGTACGTATATAAAGCACATCAGAAAGCCTTGCAAGCATGACATACGGAAGGAGAAAGGTAGAGTTAATAAATATTCACTAAGTGAATACGTGTCAATAATGACGAGGAAGAATAAGATATGTAGAGTAATTTTTTAATAACCAGGTATTCTTTTTGTTTGTGATGTCCATATGCGAAAACATGTTCCATGAGCATTACAATAATAAGAAAAAAAAAAAGTATATTATTTGAGGCGGCAGGGATTCGTTAATTAAAACAGGCAAGCGCTCTCTCCAGTGTGCCACCAAAGTGGGACGAACGTTCAAACAAAGGAAATTATATTGTAACAGTTCTCCTAAAGCAATTAAGATTATTTTTTACCAGATATTACGGAATACTAGAAAGTTCACGCGATTTTTTCCTGTTTTTCCTTTCGAAATGGCAGTGCTTGACATATTATGGATTCGTTTCTGTATTGATGTATATTGGAAATGAAGGATTACTTTTTGGGTGCTGGATTATCATCCTTGTGCGGGTAAATAGTAAAAATAGTTTTATGCTTGGTTCATTGTTATAGATTGCAAATTTATCATCGTTGGCGTTATTGTTGTTCAGGGCCATACCTCTGTAATGCAGCTCTAACAAGGACAGGCAATTCCAGATTTTGAAACGTATCATTATTCTTACAAAGTGCATCATATACTAATTTCTCTTGCTGATACAGCTCTTAAGAGGCTTTAAAAACGGTAAGCCATGCAATTCAGTGAAAAAAACGAAAAAAAACCCCATGAAGTCACAATGTAAGATTCAATAGATCAAAACCTCCTTGTTATTGTCGTAATCGTGGTGATTGCAGAATATGCGTACTCTTACCCCAAAATTTTGGCTCTTTGAATTTCCTTCGCTTAAAATCGACAGTGAATGATTCTCACCTATGTGCAGGTGCACAGGTATAAAAAATTCATATACGTTCGCCTTCTGCTTAACTACCAAATTTTGCTACCAAACTTTACTTTTCGCAGCTCCGGTGACAGAGTGGTCTAAGGCGTTGGTTTCTGGCCATTCGAATGAGATTGGTCCTGCTTCGACTCCCGGATGGGTTGTGGTTTTGCCTGATGGTGCTAACCTTTTCCCTTCCCCGAAAACATTGGCCCTAAATGAGGGACAGGCGACTGCTTTATAGCTCTGCGAGTTGCTCAAGGTGACCGTTAAACCCAGAAATTAAGCAAACAGCTTGTTTACTCTCAGTGGTTGGATTTCAATTGCTTCTTTGTCATAGGTGATTGCTACTTTCTTGTTGCTGTCTTAATAGATATTTGAAAGTGTAAAGCGATCAGGGTTACGACTAGAGCAAACTGACAGTAAATGACTCGCAAAATAGGTTCTTGTAAAAAGTTTCTTCCGTCAGGCGTTTTATAGCTTTACATAGTAGACACAACACTCGTAAACATGCAGTACGATTGCAAATGTTTAACAGTAGATCCGTAGAGCAACAGCTAACGTGAAAACCCTGTACAAGGTTAAAGTAAAACTAAACTTGAAATCGAAGTTTAACCCTCTGAGAACTCGTTGTAAGTTAGACTCTATGATTTAGCTCAATGACAAAACGACAATTGTCGTATCTCATCAATGACATTGATAACTCGTAGATCTACGCCATCTGACACACTCTTTACAGAAGCAAGGACGCACATATTTTCGCTTTCTTGACTTGACTTACTTCCAGTAGATTCCTAAATATCTCCTGGAAAATTCAGACATGACGATCACTTTGGAAAGTATAACGAGAGATAACCCAAAATGTACATAAAGACAGTAAACAAAAACTGAAAATTAAATAGGTAACATACGTCACGAAAGTTATAAAATTTTCTGGCACTCGTAATCTGTTTGTGAAAAGCGTCCCTGATGCTATGTTCTGTTCTAAGACATCATTATTGACTGATAAAAAGCAGCCCCGGTAGCGCAGTGGTGTCTAACCGCTGACTTCTGATCATTCCTCTGAGATGGGTCCGGGTTCGAATCCCAGTGAGGCATGGATGTTGTTTGTCTTACGACACTGGCTCTTTCCTGAAACCAGTGGCGCCGCCCCGGTGGCGCAGTGGTCTAAGGCGTTGGCCTCTGATCATTCGTCCGTAAGGGGTCCGGGTTCGAATCCCGGTGAGGCATGGATGTTGTGTTTGTCTTACGGCACTGGCTCTCTCCCTTCCCTGGAACCAGTGACCCTAAATTAGGGACGGGCGACTGCTTATAGCCCATTGAGTTGCTCACGGTGGTCGTTAAACCTCCAATCAAAAAAAAAAAAAAAAAAAAAAAAAGAAACCAGTGGCCCTAAATTAGGGAGGGGCGCCTGCTTATAGCCCATCGAGTTGTTCACGGTGGTCATTAAACCTCCAAACAAAGACTGATAGAACACTGTTCATCTGCAATGGTAACAGAGCGACGATTATTATCTTTCAAGTAATCAAAATTGGAGTATTTTAATATTTTCCCAATATATGCAAAGTAAATTTATTATATGCTAGCACCGTTGGTTTGTTTTTTCTGCTCACTATGCCTCAAATACTTTATTGACTCAGTGAATTTTCAATTTGATTAGAATCCAGTTCGTTAACTCATTTTTCGACGAAACAATATAGCATGAAGGGCGTTCAGTATGTTCGAAGCTCGAATATGATGTAACGACGCATCGGTGTTGAGTACTTGTCAACACTGCTTCAGCAGTATGAAAACAACGAAGCCGCCATTGGATATCACTTGTTACTTTAATCAGTAATGATGGAGAAAATTGTGTATGTCAAGCACAGGGATATAATTGAATTTTTCACGAAAGAGGGAACTGGGTTGATCATTACTGTTACCGTGAAATTCTCCGTATTTCGGATAACATTAAAGATTCTGTTGAGGGTATTTAAATTGGGGATTATTCAAATTCTGCATTAATTAATCAACCCTGATTAAAATATCTAATTTACACGTTTTCATGGATTTTTCCCCATCGCCCCACATTGTAGAACAGGGCTAAAGGAAGATCGGGGTTATAAATTATTTCTCCTCCTTCCCAATAGATGTGAACACGGGTTCTTTTTTATAAGGTCCGGGCCCGTTATACGTATCATTATTTATGATTCCGGGTTTGAAAATTTGTGCGAATTTTCCTAATGTGAATAAGGAAATAATAAAGCATATTGTTTTTACTCTTATTTATCTTTTCATCATCAGATAAGGATGTTAGTGCTTCCGTTAATGTCGACTCCCCCCCCCCCCCCAAAAAAAAGAGAAAACTATTATGTGCATCACATTCAGGTAAATTATTATAAACTATGTCATTTCCTGCATGATATGAGAATTGTGTATTCCTGTTTTCCTGACAGATTAGGTCCGATTAAGTATTGAGTAAATGCGCATATATAGATCGTAGTGTTTTTTTAATGTATGGAAATTTATATTATTGGCTCTACTGAAACAAAGCTGGTTTTGGCATTTATTTTATTTACTAATTGTCAAAACTGTTACATGTGCTCTTATATTATAAATATAACTAGTGCGTAACCCGTGCCATGCACGGTTGAAAAAGCTGCGACAGAAAATTTTCTTGTCATATGGGTCACCAACAAAATTTTCGTAATATTCCCATTCATTTTTAATTTTCTCAACGACTCGTATGCAAATTTCCCGATGACGTTCCTCATTATTACAAAAACACTGAGAAGCAGCTTGAAATAAATAAAAGATAAACAATTGCCGTCACTGAGAATAGGGATAACATGTCGTTCCATGACAAACCAAAACAATTCGTTACAGGAGTAAGCTTAAATGATACGCATAATAATCAAAGTCCAAGGCGCCGCTGTTCCGTTTGACTTTGAACTTCGATTACAACTACGTAGTTGATAGCGGAGGGCTTAGTTCCAAGTACGACCACAGCAGAAAAGCAGATGGCGCTGCAAGTATTGAAGTGAGAACAAACGCAAGAATAACGAACGGCGGATTGTACAAATAAAATGCCATGGTAACATGAAAAAAATACTTATGGCAATAAAAAATAGCGATGACAGATCTGTGGGTCAGTAGCTTTCATTAAAAAAAAATCATTAAAATTGCTCCAGTGGGTGGCGCTGGCGGATTGTAGAAAGAAACGGCCTCGTGTTTTAAATATATCATCATCATTGTCAACCATTATCAATCCAACGAAGGTCTCCCCAAGTTTCTTCCACAACGGTTTGTCTTGTGCCAGTCTCCTCCATGTTACTCCTGCATACTTTCGAATTTCATCCACCCATCTCCCATGTGGTCTTCTTCTGGGTCTTTTCCTGTCAATTGGAATCCAATCTAAAATTTCGGCTGTCTATCGATGGTCTGTCCTTCTGGCAGTATGTCCAGACCATTGCCATTTCAGGGATTTAACTCTGATCATGATGTCTTCCACTCTTGTCATTTTTCGGATATAAATAACCTTTATTAGCAAATTGTTAAATTTGAATGTTTTCGGCTAGTTAAAAGTTGTGAAATTGCGTGTAATACAGCATGGAACTTAGTGATTTGGTTCTGGCTGCTCTAAATAAATAAATTATAAAAAAAAAAAATACAAGTATAGCACAGAATGATTCACAATGCAAATTTATGCAAGAAACAAAAGAGACTATAGACTGACCATTCAGGTGTGCATTTCCCATTGTGTTGGTTAATTCGGTTACCAGCAGTGGCGGACTGGCGGTCCACAAACAGCCCTGGTATGCTGATCTTGAGACTATCAGATCTGATCATATGTAGAGGATTTTAGGAAGGGAGTGTCTGACCACCCCAGGTCTTAAACAACCCTTAGAAATAGGAAACTAGGAGATTTGGGATAGTGCCCCCGATAGGAAAGTAACACGGAAGCGATGTAGAAGACTCCCTAATTTAATACGGGGGGGGGCAGTACCCGGGGCCCGACGGCTTAACGTGCCCATCCGACGCACGGCAAATATTTAGTGGATCGAGCGTTCGTACCTACCTGGGATCGAACCTGAGGTCCTCTCCATGGCAGTCACGAAGTTCGCCCCCCCCCCCTAGGCCACCCGCGGCCCTGATCTTGAGATGCCCACTTTAGGGAAAAATTATGAAAAAAATTTGAAAAAACAAACTGTCGGCATCACCGTTTACTGCTTAAAGATGTTTTCAATACAAGTTTAAGTTTACGAATCATTGCAGTTTTTTGTATTACGGCAATAATTCACAACATTTCACCTATTTTCCTGGACCGCAGTAAATTTAATGTAAGTGTAAAATTACTTTCTTTGCTGAGAAGCAATAAACAAAGTACGTTCTCCGAGATAGACTATCGAAGACTGTACCCCATTCTTATGCATTTTATTACGAAAACTGTATTCAGAATTCTTTATAGTTTCTTTCGCTTTTATTGAGAACGAAAATTCAAATGTGTCAAAAATGAATTTTTTTTTTTCAAGATTTACCTATCTTTAAAATAATTAAGAAAAAAAATAAAATCTCATAATCGGAATGTCAAGAACTGCAAGAATTTCAGTGCAAATTTATAAAGTGAGAGAAATTAAATAATACTAACGTTATTTTTTTATATAATTACTTTCAAATGAAAAAGTCGTTTAGCTGTAGCTGAAACAGACATTCCAGAACTGCAGGTCAAGACTTCATGTAACTGTAAGGCCCAAAAAGTAATAAATAAAATGCAAATTTTGTTCAAAAAAAAAAAAAAAGGAACATATACATAAAAAAAATAGCAGCAACCCCAAAAATATTTACCGTAGGTGAACTCAGTGCATTAACGTACCCAATGAGAATTTCGGGTTTCTATTCCACATCATTGATAGCATATTTGGTTACATTGCATTGCTTACTCAACTGCAACTGGGAAAAATGGATGAGCTAGAAGATATCAGCCCAAGGAGACGGGGCTTAAACTTCAAAGTTGTGAAAATCCGAGGGGGTGAATGAGAAACACTTGATACCAAGGTTGCCCCCCCTCATGAAGCCGTAAAAGTAGTAAACCAACTTTGCACAGTTATGCAAGTGGGATAACGGTATAGTAAAGCGACTACGCCCGATCGAATGCAACTGATAGCAGCGCCCCTAGTGGCGAAATGCGGAAGTTACCCATTGTAAATTGAAAACGAAAAGAGCAAAATTTCCAATTACAAAGTTGTAGAGCATCAATTAATTAGTACAAAACAACATTTGTTTAACACGGATAAGATAAATTGTTACCTGAATACCCTAAAATGTCCGAAATCGATGTGCGACGATTCGAATCTCCATATTCACATTCGCAAATGTAGCCGTATGCAAATGCAGATTGTGACGTTGTTTCCGTACCTACGATATAAAGACCTGTAGCAGGATGTACCCTGATCAGAAGTTTAGGTCTAGGTACGCTGTGTGAGAATGGCGAGCTTCACTTACTCCCAATATCGCGAGATGGTGCTTATTTACGTCGAATGCCAACGGAAAAAAAATATCTCCAACTATTACAGGATATCATACCTGACTTTTTAGACGACATTCCCCTGTCCGCATTACGTTCCTTGTGGTTCCAACATGACGGTGCCCTTGCACACCAGTCAGCAGCAGCAGTGCGACGCTTTCTCACAGATTGTTTTAGGCAACGAATCGTCGGGTATGGTGGTGCTGTTGAATGGCCTCCACGATCGCCGGACCTCACTCCGTTGTATTTCTTCCTCTGGGGTTACGTAAAAACTCGGGTGTATGCAACAGCGCCTACAAGTCTGCTGGATCTACGTCGTCGTGTTACAGATGCTTGCAATAGTATGACACCGTCCATGCTGAGGAATGTACATGCAGAGTTACTTTCACGAATGCAAATGTGTATTGTGGGCAATAACGCTCTTCCAACATACTCGACATTAACTTTTCATCACTGTGCGCCAGTTTGCCTTTTTTGTCTGTTTTGTCTGACGTCATCAAACTGTATTGACATAAGTACGCATTTATGCAATAAATTGTGTGTATTTGCTCATACCTATGCCTGTTCCCTTCAAACGTTCACACAAAAGGTCGCGCATCGATTTCTGACATTTTAGGGTATTCAGGCGACAATTTATCTTATCCGTGTGAAACAAATGTCCTTTTGTACTAATTAGTTGATGTTCTACAACTTTGTAATTCGACATTTTGCTCTATCTCTTTTCATTTTCGATTTGCAATGGCTAACTTCCGCATTTGCCACTTGGGGCGCTGCTATCGGTTGCATTCGATCGGGCGTAGTCCCTTTACTATACCGTCATCTCACTTGCGAACGGAGAGAGGTACAGTTATGCAAGTTATTTCAGGCTAAAGGGACTTTCCTATGGCACCCTGTAAAATTGTATTATTCATAACATCTATGAAAATGCAAGTGCAAAGATTCGGCTATTTGAGAATACAGCACCCATAAAAATTGGAAAGGGAGTGAGACAAGGTGACACTATATCTCCCAAATTCTTTAATGCCACATTGGAAAATGTCTTTCAATCACTGAACTGGGAAAAAACAAAGGGATAAAGATTAATGGAGATTATCTAACTCACCTTCGTTTTGCTGATGACGTAGTCATTTTTGCAACTTCCCCATCAGAGCTGCAGAGTATGATCCAAGAACTTGCTGACACGAGTAAAGAAGTGGGATTAAAAGTGAACTTTCAGAAGACAAAAGTGATGTACAATGGTTTTACAAGATAGGAAGATTTATCGATTGATGGGGAAACGCTGGAGAAAACCAATACCTACATTTATCTTGGACAGCAGATATCAAGTGAGGGTCACATTGATGAAGAAATTAATCGGCGTATAAAACTTGCCTGGAGAGCGTTTGGAAGAAACAGAATAATTTTGAAGAGCAATATGCCATTATGTCTTAAAATAATAGTCGTTGATCAATGCATACTTAAAGTGCTTACATATGGTGCAGAGACGTGGGTCTTAACTAAAAGAAATATACAAATACTGCAGAAACTCAAAGTAGCATGGAGAGATGCATGCTTGGTGTAACCAGGAGACATAAGAACTCGTGGATTCGAAAAATGACAAGAGTGGAAGACATCATGATCAGAGTAAAATCTCTGAAATGGCAATGAGCTGGGCATATTGCCAAAAGGACAGACCATCGATGGACAGCTGAAATTTTAGACTGGATTCCGAGAGACAGGAAAAGACCCAGAAGAACACATAGATGGGCGGATGAAATTTGAAAGTATGCGGGAGTAACATGGGAGAGACTGGCACAAGACAGAAGGTTGTGGAAGAAACTTGGGGACACCTTCGTCCAGCATTGGATTGATAATGGTTGACAATGATGATGATAATATATATACATACACATTTTTTTTGTTCTTGAGTTAGCGTAAAGCCTACTGGCCCATAATATGGCGGACCACCGGGAATTTTCCCGGTATCCCGCCTGCCCAGTCTGCGCCTGGTTAGCAGTGTTAAATAAAATTAATTTAAAAAGTGAAAGGGAAAATTATCTTGAGCCCGGGTTTTAGTCAAAGATTTGATATAAAGCACGCCCGGACCCTGGGCGGGTCCGGATCTATTTCTGGGCTTTTTTTGTCATAGCCCGAACCAGTGCACATCTCTACTTCCCAGGCCTACAATCGCAAATCCATCGAGAGCTTGCATACGTGTCCCCAAAACCTTCAGTTTCCAAAATTCTCAAACTCACAAAGCCTGGATATGCACTGAAGTGCCAGAAAAACTGGTACACCAGTCTAATACTTGTTAGGTCCCCCACGGCAGTGCAGAACTGTAGAAATGCGATGGGGCATGGACTCCACTAGCTTCTGGAAATACGTTGAAGGCAATGTACACCATACTTCCTGCAGAGCGTTCCACAATTCGGGTGTATTCTGAGTTCTCGGATTCCTGTGTTCGATAGCGAGTTGCATGGCATCTCAAATGTGTTCTATCACGTTGAGATCTGTAGACTTGGGTGGGAATAGCAACACTTCAAACTCAGATGAATGCTTCTCTAACCATAATGTGGCGTCCCGACACTTGTGTGGAGGTGCATTGTTCTGTTGGAACAGGCCCAACCCATCACCATGAATGCAGGACATGAACGGGTGTACCTCATCAGAAAGAATGAGCACATAGCGTTGGCCGGTCACAGATGTTTGTAGACGTACCAGGGGTCCCAGTAAAGTCCACCTAAACACACTCCATACCATTACGGACCCCCCCAGCCGGTGCAGTTCCCTGTTGACAGGCGGGATCCATGGTGTGAGAGCGGGCGCATTATTTATGCCCAAGAAGATAATGAACTGGATATTATGCTTATTATAATTAGAAAAAAAAACCACACACTAATAGATTGATGTGATGAATATTACGCTTATTCGATTTTATGTTAATGTGTGAGATATTCATATACATATATGCAATTATTTAAGGAACTCAAAATGGTTCAACGCCAAACAGAACAATGGATTGTTCCAGAACATTTTCACAGAGTAAGAGCATGACAAAGAGATTGTGAGGTTCTCACGCTCTGAGGAAGTGGATGCCACACCCAGGCAAATAGACATCGGTGATTAAACCAGGCGACATCCGCTGGTATTGTAAAAACACCGAGCAGACGCCTGGATGTCTAGAAACCTAGACGTTACCATTGTACCCATATATCCTGTATACATTGTATTCGATGTTTCTTGTACTTTGTGGAAAGTTAAGTCTGTCAAAGGGAATACCGCTAATGGAAACATCAGAGGTACCGGTCACCCACTACAGAGAGCGAGGAATTCGTAAAACAGGAAGGGTGATGCCGGTTAACGGGACGAAAGAGACGCGCTAGTGTTGGTGACGTCGACACCAAAAGAGCGGGAGTGCATGGAGGGAGTAAGACTCCTCAGGGCAGAGCCCGTAACTGACGGATTCGCAGCAACAACCAAAGTCAGGGGAGGTAGGCGCGTGAGAGGACAGAGTGCGTTAGTCTGTTTTCGGGAATTGCAGGGGCAAGTTCGCCGGGAGACAGCTCGAAGGGTTTTTCGGGTTGTCTGACACCTAGCGTTAGGGGTCAGAGGGTTCAGTCGATGTACTGAACGGAGTCTGAGTATCTTTGCGAACATAAGTTTACCAGCCGTGATACAGGTCCCTGACTTAGGGAATCTCACGTGCTTTATTAAATTATCCAGGAAGGGATAATTCTACTGAAACCGCGAGGAACAAGTGCAGAGCGGAGATAGATAGGATTAGGAGATAGGAATATTTATTGGGAGACACAGGTAGCTTCTCGGACGAGAAGAACTCTCTCCCAAGCGTAGGAACGTACTATCGTAATAGAGACGTCAGGTTTACTTAGACTGTTTACTATATCGGCATTAGTTGAGGGACGTCTGATCGACATCCGGAAAGCGGTATTCCTACGGACAGACTGACTTCCATCTTCAGTTATTTTTGCATAATAAACTTTTGTTAAGTTTGAAAACGAATCATCCTGGGCTATTTTATCGCCAGAATAATTTATGGTTGGATTTTCGGCAGTCTCAAACCACCTCCCTGATTCGTAGATAATCAAATCATAGTAAAGCGGGGGAGGTTTTGTCTGTTCACAAAATCAGAGTTTGGGTAAGTTCTGAGGAACGAACCTTTGAGATATTCCCATTGATTGTGATATGCGCCTATAGCATATACGACACAGAGGTATAATCGTTGTGGGCGGGTCCACATAGGAACTAAGCACGTTCGCTCTCACACATGGCTTCATGGGGTTTGCGGCACACACGAATCCTTCCATCTGCTCGTTACAGTTGGAAACGCTACTATTCAGACCAGGCTACTTGTTTCCAGTCATCCAGTGTCCAGTGGCGGTGTTGCCGTGTCCAAGCGAGGCGCATAGCTGTGTCGTGCACCCATTAAAGGAACTCGAGTTGGGCTTCGGCTCCCAAAGCCCATATCGTGCAGGGTACGTTGCACAGTCCGGACGCTGATGCTTATTGATGCTCCAGCATTGAATTCCGATGGTACCTGCGAGTGTGTTTCACGCCTATCGCGTGAAACTTCTTGACAGCCGACGATGGTCACGTTCACCCAATGTCTTTTTACGGCCACATTGGTATCGTAAGTTGGAGGTTTTGCCAGAATTCTTGTAGTCACGGTACACCCTTGCAATGGTCGTCCGTGAAAATCCGAACTTCGTTTCTACCTCCAAAGTACTATGGCCCATCTGACGAGCGCCAACTATTATACCGCGTTAAAAATCGCTTAAATCGTTTATACTTGTCACTCTCATGCCGAAAACTGCTGACAGCTGGCAAGGATGTCTGTCGCTTTATATATGCACTGGCGGACGTTTCTATGTATTTTGCATAAGTAAGCTCGTCTGTGCCAGTTTTTCTGGCATTTCAGTGTAATGCCATACGGTCAAGAAAAGCAACAGCAAGGCGTAACTGAAATTATTTATTTTTTCTCCTCGGTATTTTTCAAAGCATTAAAAGCCATGGGAAATCATAAAACATTTCATAGGTGTATCCTGAAAAATTGAGCACGTTCAGAAAATATCTTTTGTCCAGCAGCCAAGGAGGAAACTCTGTAATAAATCATGTGAACGGATCTAAAAGTCGCAGTCAAACAGTGTCTCTTAAAAAAATAAACAAATAAAAAACGCCGAAATTAGAATGCTGACTGATGTGACATTTTAAAGCCCCATATTTTAGTACAGGCCACGAAATTTGCAGCTGTTGGTGAGCGCAAATCCCAGAAGAGAATTTTGAGACTCTAGAATCACGCATCTGGGAATGCGGTGAGTGATCAATGCTCTACCATTTTGCAAATTGGCTCCTTCCTGATGACAAGAAAATTCTACTGTCCCGAAAGGATGTAGGCAACTGCCCAAGGAGACAAAAATGAAGGAGAAAACTTATGACCGATCTCCGAGTTTCAACCGACTGACTGAAAAAAGAAGGCAGCATGAGTCACGAAAAAAGAGATTAAAGAGGTAGAAAACAGTGTAGGAACAGCAGCGAGCGAAAGAAATTGCGAGAAGAAAAATAATGAAGGAAGCAGTTAAGAGACATGGTAGAAATGGAAAATATGTAAAAAAAAAAAAAAAAGGATCGGGAGTCCACGATACCCAACTCCACCGGAAGGCAACGGAACGACCAAGCGCTAGGAAATGGGCACTGGAAGGGCATAGGTAAAGATATTTTTTGTATCATACCTCGTTGCTATGCATACTCCGATTTCTTGTTATCACAGTGAATAAAATGCTTCTTTAGCGACCCACAGTTTTCGAACCAACTGGAAAAAATTAAGTCCATTTTCAAACTAGTTACCGACATGGTAAAGCCCAAATTGGATTGATAAATTGTTCAACTTTTTAGATCAACATCATTGTTGAACGTTCTGCCAAGGGTACATTCGTAAGAGATCGGGACAGGTGATAGTCTGAAGGGGCGATATCTGGGTAATAGGCCGATGTGGAAGGATCTCCCATTTCATGTCCTGAATGGCCATTTTGGTCATGTTTGCACTGTGAGGGCGTGCGTTATCATGTTGGAGAAAGACACCATGGCGCCGATGTGCCGTTTCTGCTGAATTGCTCCCTCCACACGGTGGAGTTGCTCACAATAGAGTGCAGCGTTGATGGTCCGATTCCTCGGCAGCATTTCCCAGTGAATAATGCCTTCCATGTCCCACCAGGCACACAACATGATCTTCGCAGGACAAAGGTCATGTTTTGGACTTGGTGAGGTAGTCTTGTTTGGGCTTAACCATTCCCCTCCGATGCCTGAAATTCACGTACAGGCACCACTTTTCATCTCCAATAACAATACGTGACAGAAAGGATTTGTGTTGCTGATAACATTCGCGACAACGGGCGAGCAAGGAACCACATATGGCAACACGCTGATTCTTGTTGTCCTCGGTGAGAGTGTGAGGCACCCAAGACGCCAATTTCTGGACCTTTTCCCACGCGTTCCAGGTGTCGCATAGAGGTCAGCACGGGCTTTTTTACTCATTTATAAGTTGGTAAAACGGGCCGGGCCTTCAAAATTTTATGTAAAACTGACACGGGCAGAGCAGGGTTTTTTTTCTTTTATGAGCAAAACAATCGCTGTACGGTGCCTTTCTCGTTTGGAAAACTCGCAACATACAGCAGCAGGATAAGAATGAATAATTTCCACTGATAGTTTTATGACATCCTCCCCTCCTACAAAACAATTTGAGTGGGTCAGCTCCCTTCTTTTTTCAATGTGAATGTGGTCGCTCCTCTCTCTAACTTTCACCGTCCTCTCATGCTTCAGGGTAGGCTATTAACTGCAGCATTTCTAAACCGAGCCACCGCCCGCAGACTATTTTTTATATTGTTCTGGTCGGCGGCACTTTGTTCTCTAGAAGTGTGAAAAGCTTTTAAGTTGTCTTAAACGGCATTGGAGAAACTTACTTCTGTTGTTATAAATCTGTGCTGTAATTTCCCCATTTGTACTCTCAGGCGACCGTTTTCAAAACTTCTGTGACACTAGTTAGTTGGGCAGTCTGTCGTTGTTTTCCCTTAGCATATGCTCAGTTCAGTGTTGCTGATAAATACCTTTCCATACTTATTATGGAGTTTAAGAAAGCGAAAGATTTTCGCGAAAAAATCGCTTCCGGAGAATGTGCTTGTAGATAATGTAAAAGGGGAAAAGCGATATTTGGAAATATTTTAAATTACTGTCCCGTTCTGAAACTAGTCGGCCAGAAAACGTTGTGCAGTGCACTAAATGCAAAAACTTTGAGTTACGATAGCACAAAATCTGGAACATCGTATCTTAAGCCGCACAAATGTGCTCCCCACACACACGCACGAGAGACATTGGGTTCCAGCGATATGATATGCCAGTAGAGATAGGTGCAGTTTATAAAGCCATAAAATCTTCTCCCAGTAGAACGATCGGACTCGTAATTCTGGATATTTCGTGCTTTTCGAATTAACCCCCCCCCCTTCCTTATCCCCAAGGGTATTTCCGGGTCCGGAGGTAGGGAAATGTAATAATTTGAAAACCCAGAAAATTTGAAAGGCATGGAAATTGTCCTTTTTATGCAATATTTTTGAGTATACAACCCCCCTCCTCGGACGTCACGTGACTTATACACAGTCTCAGAAATGTTTTGCTGAATTAACGTTTATTGTAATAGAATACGCGTAGCAATTAAGAAAACTAAAACTCTTCAGGAGTCGAATGACAGAGTGCACCAGGTGTCAAATTTGTGTTTTGGTAATTGTTGAAATTTTACGGGCCGGCCCAGGCCTTGGAAACAGGAGAAACACACGGGCCGGGCTTTAATTAAAAATTTTTAAACTGGCCGGGCTTACCAAATTAAGACCCCTGCAGACCTCTAGTGTCGCACCACTGTGTCCTTATCACAGTTCATCTCAGTGGCCAATTCGCGTGTGACTTGACGCGGATCCAAGTGGATGAGGTGGTTCAAAGGATCCTCATCAGAATGAGATGGACGACCTGAGCGGGAAGAGTTGTTGAGGTCAAAATTGCCACCTCGAAACCGCTCAAACCATTTGCGGGCTGTCCTCTGAGCAATAGCATCCTTGCCATATACAGCACAAATTTGTCGAGTAGCCTCTGCGGCTGTGGATCCCTTGTTAAACTCGTAGAGGAGCAGATGTCGGAAATGTTCATCCCTCTCTACTTGACACTCCATACTTCCGGACCTGAAAACCAAAAAAAGCATTAGCCGCAATCACACAACGCAATACGATTTAGATATACCATACTGCTCTCTACATTTTGATATACAACTGGCCATCTGCGCCGTCACTACTGACCTGAGAAACACTTGTGAAATGAAACGGCATGAAGTTATGCATCAACCCAATATAAATCTTATTACGGTTACTTTATCGCGGTGCTCATCACTCTTGTATTGGGCATAAGTTTTCGCCGCTTAGGGCTGCTGGTAAGGAAGCTTTGTATTATGCTTCCAAAATAGACTTGCCACCCCGGTGGCGCAGTGGTATAAGCGATGGCCTCTGATCATTCGTCCGAATGGGGTCCGGGTTCGAATCCCGGTGGGGCATGGATGATGTGTTTGTCTTACGGCACTCGCTCTCTCCCTTTCCTGGAACCAGTGACCCTAAATTAGGGACGGGCGACTGCTTATAGCCCATTGAGTTGCTCACGGTGGTAGTTAAACCTCCAATCAAAAAAAAAAAAAAAATGGACTTAGTTACACAGCTGGAGCTTATTTGAGATTAAAGCAGCAGTTTTGGGCACTTGCAAATCATTTAGTGTGCAGCTTTTGAGGTGTTAACTTGAGTTTTGATAAAGTGTACATATTTATCACTGTTTACTTTTTGCGTTCGATATAGAAAATATGACCACAGTATATAGGACTGACACTGTAAGTGAATGAACATGCCCAGATTGGTTCGCAAAGTTTCGTTCGGATGATGGGAAGCTTGAATTATCTTCAAGCCACCTTACTGGACGCCCTTCTGAAGTATGCCATGAAGAAATATTGGCAACAATTCAGTCCTATCCTTACCAAACCTGCGAGGACATTGCTGATATACTTTGTCCATCGAACAACTGCCATCAGAAGAATTTGAGGTATTGGAATGTTTCGGAAACTAGATCAGTGGGCACCACATCAGTTATCGGCTGAGAAGCGAATGGATAGTGGAACAAGTGCATTTCTGCAAGGTCTGTACAAAACCAATTCGTTCTTGCAATCAGTTGTGGCTGGAGACGAAAACTGGGTGCTATACAAGAACATTAAGCGCACCAAATCTTTTGGCAAAGAAGAGGAAGCTTCAAGAACGACTCCAAACGCTGATTTCCACACAAAGAAGGTCATACTCTTCGTTTGGTGGGATTGCAAGGGAGTTATACACCGTGAGAGCTGCTGGTAACTAACTAAACTATCAATGCGTGTCTTGACTTTCAACAACTTGGAAGAGTAAACAAGTCCTTGAAGTCTAAGCTTCCCAGTTTGGTGGATCGGAAAAGTGTCTTCTATCACGACAACGCTGGTTAAGGCAACAAAGAACAAATTTCATGAATTTGGCTACAACTTTTGCCACAACCACTGTATTAACTGAACTTAGAACCAACAGATGTTCACTTATTCCGAGTCACTGCGGTGTCGGCCGCCCCGGTGGCGCAGTGGTCTAAGGCGTTGGCCTCTGATCATTCGTCCGTAAGGGGTCCGGGTTCGAATCCCGGTCAGGCATGGATGTTGTGTTTGTCTTACGGCACTGGCTCTCTCCCTTCCCTGGAACCAGTGACCCTAAATTAGGGACGGGCGACTGCTTATAGCCCATTGAGTTGCTCACGGTGGTCGTTAAACCTCCAATCAAAAAAAAACTGCGGTGTCATGTCGATGCTGCTATCGTTGGCTTCCCTGCGAAAGCTTATAGCAGTTTTCTATGTACTTGCCTTAATCTACTTTAACAACTTAAAAAATATTATTTTCAATAAGAAAGCTGCCGTCTCAACTTTACAATATTAAATCTGATAATCAAGGCAGCTGAAAGGCATTTCATTCATCAATAAAACAGGCATACATGAGCTATCAGGATTTTAGAAACTTAATATGATTGTTACTATAAAGTCGATTGATTTTCCGTCTGGATGTTTTTAATAGCGGAGAAAACAAGATTCCGTTAAATGCGGCCTTAATCTAAGCGTATTCGTCTCGGCCACTCCTTTGCTCGGCAAACTGGTACTGGTTTTCCTACTCCGGAAACTTTCCTACTTAAGCTCTTACGCCCTACCTAAATCCCGTCTAGACCTTTCTTTCGTTGGCGTTCCCCGCGTGAGTGTGCCAATCTCCGTGTGTAGAGTGAGACTCTTCCTCCTAATCTCAGCGCATGTCTATCTGGCTCTTCTCTTGGGGTTGTCTCTCCCTTGCCTACAAATTGATCCGCAAAACTGGTCGTCACCGCGTGCTTGCCCCAAAATCTTGTTTTCGTCAACTTATTTTTAGGAACAGCCAGAGACAGTGGCACAATACAGAGTCGCTAATACAGTTATAAATACATTTCCTGTTGCACATTTGTACATACAATGACTCCCTGGCGCTACTTCCTGTCGTTAATCCAGCTAAACGGTTGCTTTCACAATGCCAAGTGCCATTAGGTGCCAAGGTGATTCTTCCCCAATTGTCCGCATATCCCGTTAGCACGAAATACATTGTGGTTCCGAAGACTGCTTATATGTGAAGGATTTTTCCGCTTCTCTTTTACAACAAAGGAATTTTTCTTTGTGCTTCGGCCAGAAATGGTTATTAAATGTAAGTCACACAATGCATAATATTAACGAAAATGAGTTAAATAATCTTCATAAATCTTTATCCGCTTGTCTTCCCAGTTCAGTAATTGAAGACATTTTGCAATGTGGCATTTAAGAGATATGGTGTCGCCTTGGGTCCAATCCCTTTTCAATCTTCATTGGAAAAGGATGTTAAATCCTGAAACTAAAAGAAAAAAATCGAAGCAAAAACACTTGGTGGTAGCAGTATAAGGTGTGGCAAACTGTAATTTAAATTTTAAACAGGAGTGATAGTTTCCAGTAGTAGCACTAAAACATAGAGCGTGCTATATACGTATTGCATGAATTTTGCGGCAGCATTTCAAATTCATGGGAAGTAAATCTAATATTCCTTATGAAACTGTCAGCGTTTGGGGATAGCAGTGCGATACGATGAAAACTTAACTAGCTATTCACTACACAAGTGCAAGGTTTTAGTCGAACATCAGAATTTGGTTCAAATTGTTTGCGTATTGCGATTTTAATGGAGCAAGGGCTATATATTTGGATATGACACCTAGTCACAAACAAAATGGTAACCGAGGCTGGCGGTGTCCGTTCAGATTGAACACAGCGATTTCATTTCTCAACTGACACAAACTTTCTAAGCTTCTCCGGTGGCGCAGTGGTCTAAGCGCTGGCTTATGACCATTCACCCGCGATGGGTCCCGGTTCAAATCCCGGTGAAGCATGGATGTTGTGTTTGTCTAACGGATCTGGCTCTCTTTCCGGGAACCAGTGGCCCAAAATTAGGGACGGGTGACTGCTTATAGCCCATTGAGTTGCTCACGGTGGGTTTTTAAAATTTCAATCGAAAAAAAATTAAATCAAGTAATACGGGTAGTGACATTTTCTTTCCGAATTTATGGTCTACTGCTATTCTCCAAAGTACGAAGATCGAACGGAAAGGTGTAATACGCGTAACAATGGCTGAGATATCTAAAAATGGCCGCTTCTTATGTCTTCGTATCATCTCAGTAGATAAGTGATGTCGAACCATGGATACGAAGCTAAAACCAAGATATCCCGATGGAGTGCTGCGGCACTTGGGGTATTCGTGTCAGGTTAACTGAGTTGTATAGTGCGCAGGCAGTCGATGCCAATAGTGTCAGACCGTGGGTGAAGAAGTTTACGAAAGGAAAAACAATAACTGAGAACAAACTACGATGTGGGAGGCGCTATAGGCTCCGGCCACTGATGACAACCGACAAAGGAAAATCGTTTGAACCACTGGATTCGCGCAGACAGGAGCATAGCCGTCCAGGACATTGCTGATCCCTTACAATAGAGGTCACAATGCTATGGAACAATCGCCAGAGACTTAGGCCTTCGGCAAATGTGCGTATCAAGTGGGTTACTCGTCAGTTGACATCTGGTTTGAAAATAAGAAGGGCAGAGGTGAGCAGGTGGCTTTTTTTGAAGACCAAGGAAACGTTTTCGTTTTGCTGTTTTTGCGAATGTTCTAACACGGAATAAAACGTGGGCACATTTGTGCGATCATTCGTCCGAGATGAGTCCGGGTTCGGATACCGGTGAGGCATGGGTGTTGTGTTTGTCTTACGGCACTGTATCTCTGCCCGAAATTAGGGACGGGCGACTGCTCATAGCCCATTGAGTTAGTCACGGTGGTTGTTAAACCCCCAAACAACAACAAAAAAAAACTAAAAACATTTCTGCGATCTAGAGACTTAGAACCGGGAGATGTTGTGACGGCATAGAACCTCATCCAGTCCTAAAACGTTCAAAACTTAAAAATCAGCACAAAAATCTTATCACAAGTCTCTTTCTATCAGTTAGGAAGCTGCAAAGATGGGCTAACCTCTGATGCTACCCTCCTCAGAGTCGGGATTCAGCCGTGAAGCCGCGAAAATGTTTTGTTACAAAACGACGGGCGAAGTAGCTTTGACGGAAAATTTTCCAATACAAAAGTTTCGTCAATTATCAGTCTTTTTAATCCGAAAACAATGCTGTTCTGCTAACACAAAATGTGCTTTTAGGAACTGCAGCATTAACCTCTTAATTATCATCCTGGAAAATTTTCGAAGGAAGAACATCGAACCCAATTCCAAAAATTAAAATTTGCAGGCCTGCCATTAGAATTTAGAATTTGAAGCGTTGTTGATGACAGTTTTCATTGTCGCAATTTTCGTACCGATAGCTAAATTTCAGTTTTTTTTTTTTTTTTCCAGATTCTTTTGTGTACCAGAGTGTGAAATGTAAAGTAAACGTTATTGTGAACTCATTAAAAAGACAGTTACCGTGCGAATGGTTATGGAACTTGTTTATTCTTATTATATTTCGAAATAATCAGCCACACATTGGAGATACAGTAAACGTAATCATAAGCTATATAAGTGATTATTAGGAGTAGTACGATACTGCGGCTAAGAAGTTTAACTAAGGGACATGCATTTAACAATGATCTGAGCTTACGTTGTTTATCTCAAAAATATCGATGACCGTGGAAAACCCTTGTAACTGGATTTTCGATGCGCCTCGTGGGATTCTGGGGTCGCACGCAGGATTAACTTTCTGAAGACAGCAGCATTATTCAAAGGGATGTGTTAGTGGTTCAGCAAGTTCGTTTTATATCCGATTTTGAACAGATCTGCTGATCCCTTCTCTCTCTCTCTCTCTCTCTCTCTCTCTTCACTGCTCAGCTTCATCTGTATTTTACGAGATATAGGGCGTTTGACGTAAGTTTTGCACTTTTCGAATTTGGTACTAATATGTGACCAGTGCACAACAATGTATGATAACGACACTAAACGAATATCTCCAATGCCCTACCCCTTCATTTCCAAATAGTTTACGATAGGCGAAATTACACCATTTAAATGTAAATATTTAATTGCTGTAACTCAGCTTTACATTAATTCTAATGAAAGTCTTGGACCGAAATCTTTACCGATTTCTGCTGAAAGTTACTGGATTTTAGTCTTATCTAGTTAGTCTATCGCTAGCTTCTGTGGACTGCATTGTTGGACCACTTTTTCCTCTTAGTACCACCTGC
The DNA here is from genome assembly GCA_039090855.1 of Macrothele yani. NCBI lineage: Eukaryota > Metazoa > Arthropoda > Arachnida > Araneae > Macrothelidae > Macrothele > Macrothele yani. The sequence continues at coordinate 53,582,409 of CM077015.1, forward strand.
TGTTCTTAAACTTGATGATTTTCATTTGCTTCTCACGGCTGTTTTTAGGTTTCTGTGCGTGACGTGCATGTTTACAGTCGTTATGAGGATAGTGCTGCTAACAGAAAGTATTTTTGGAAACATTATCTAAAACAAAGGTATCTACGAGCCGAAGGAACTCCAACTAAACCGTTTCTCATTATGCATTCTCTGATAAATATGACTAGTGATTTTACGATTATTGTAGCAATCTTTCTTATTGGAACCAGAAGACTGAAATTTTTTCAGAAGTCATGATGATAGCACTTCAACTCCAACACGGAAATGTTGGACCTATCTCAGCGACTTTCGAATGCCCCAAACTTCCGACGAGACTCCATCGTTGAGTTTCTCCTTGTAGTTACTACCCAAGACTGTTTATACATTGTTGTGCTGATTTTTTTCTCTAGGAATCTGGTTTCCCCCATGAACTTCTCAACTTACACACCGAAGATTGTAGCAACGCGGGGTGTGTGCAAGTGTTCACTCTTTTTTGTAATAGATGCAAATTGTGACCGGAGTAGTTACGTCACAGATGACGCTGGCAATTTTCGGCAAATAAATCTTGGAGCAGTGTACAGCATACAGATGCACTAGGTTTGTCCGAGTAAGTCATTCGTAACGGAAATCACGTACGGTGTAACATGGCATGCGATAAGGAGCACATTAGACATTGTTTACTCTACGAGTTCGATAAAGGCAGTACTGCAGCCGCGGATTGCCGCAAAATCTATCAAGTGTATGGGGAGGATGCAGTTGATGATAGCAGATGTCACCGTTGGTTTCGAAAATTCCGGGACGGAGACAGAAACTGTAAAGGTCAACCACTCCCTGTACGTTCATCCGCGGTTTCCGACGAGGATGTGGACCAAGCCATAAGAAATAACCCACATCCAACCGTTCAGGAATTAGCGGAAACGTTGTCGGTACGCAGAACAACAGTCGAAAGACGGATGCACGCGCTTGGGTTCATAACCAAGTTCGATAACTGGGTTCCGCACCAACTTTCTGCAAAGCAACGAAAGGGGAGAATCCATACCTATGTTTCTTTGCTTTCTCGTCACAGAGATGAGCCATTTGGGGGAAGAATTGTAAGGAGTGATAAGAAATGGGTACTGTACCGTAATGTAAAGCGTCGACGGACTGTGTGCCAAGGTGTGGAGCCTGCTTCATCGACTGCATCGCAAAAAGGTTTCGTTGAGTGTTTGGTGGGACGACCAGGGAATAATCCACCGGGAGGTGTTGGCACCTAACTGAACGATAAATGCTGACCTCTCCTGCCAACAGTTGGACAGATTGCAAGAACAACTGACATCAAAGCGGCCAGCACTCGTCAATCGCAAAGGCGTGATCCTGCATCATAATAACGCCAGACCTCATGCTGCTTTAATCACTCGGCAAAAATTACTGGACTTTGGTTGGAAAGTGTTACCTCACCCAGCGTATTACCCTGACCTAGCGCCTACAGACTACTATCTTTTCGATCGTTACAGAACGCCTTTGCTCTCTAAACCTTCGATGATGTGGATAATGTGAAAACGGCATTACATGACTTTTTTTACTCTAAAACACAGGAGTTTTTCCGGCGTGGAATTCACCTACTCATAGACAAATGACAAGAGGGGATACAGAATGATGGCAATTACGTGAAATCCTAGGTACGTTATTTGTAGTGTTCTCCTCCTTTCTTAGTAGCTTACAAAAACGGGTAGAACTTAGGCACACACCCAATACATTATTCTTTCGAGGTAAGGTACTCCTGACTATGATATTTAAAAATACTTTAAGTTTATCACGGGTCTTCGTGGACAAAGGCGTGAATGAACTAATTCTACGTAGTTATTTTTTTACTGGAAGTTCTTCTTTTATGTTTCACTGAAATGAGTTTCGAATAGACGCTCAAACCCATAGACCATATTTATGCCATACGGCTGTTTACTTCTGAAGAATCCTTTATCTGGATTTAGGTGCTTGTAAAAATATATGGGTGTCGGACAAAAGCCCACCGGCAAGATGCCCACCGGACATTTGCCTACCTGGACATTTGCCCACCTGGACACGAGCCCACTGTACTTGAGCGCACTTAGCACACTAACTTTAGGAATAATTGCTACCATGTTTTCGAAATTTAACCACCATGACCTGCTTTGATTTCGGGAAATGGTGTACACACTCGCGGAAATCTTAATTTTGTATACCGTGTGACCCAACGCACGTTTAGGATATGATGTACACCCACAGGATTTGTACATCCGCCGAAATTTTAAATTTGTATGCAGTGTGACCCAACGCACGTTTTGAATTTCTGGGGCAAGTTTAATACTAACTTTATTTGCGAAACACCGAAAAAGAATTTTTAGTACTTTTTTACTATCGGCTTCAAAGGAAGTCGGCGCTAACCTTCTCTCCCCCCCCTCTCTCAGAAACATACGCACCTTATACTCCATCCATCCAAACCTGGCAGTCGGCGAAATTGAACTCTTCCACATTTAGGGGTGGTAGGAAGCATGATAATGTGCCTCGTTTCTTGTCGAACTCACTTGAATGACAAGGTGTTAATTTGCTTTCTTAGGATAACTTGATTCTGACAGCCCTGGGATAACTGCAGTCGTTCGTGGGATGGGATGGGAATATAGAACAAAAGATTTCTCCCTGTGTACCAGAAAAGAGCATGTTGATTCTCTAAATATGCCTTTTAAGCAATTTGCGCTAAAACAACTGGCATGGGGTGAATTGTCGGAAAAAGATTTCTTCCTGTGTGCCAGAAAAGAAAGTTTCCTTGCGATTCTTCGAGGGCTATTTTTTTGTGTTTAACGCTATTGTTAAGTATTCAGATAGTTAATAATGTCTAAAGTTTTATTATTCAACATAAGATACTTTATGAATTCAGGCCAAATAAAATTTCATATTCTTGACCACTTCACCCACATAACAAAAATGTGCGCATTTTTGTTTAAATCTGACATGCGCAACAAACATCATTGTCACTTATAAAATGATAATTGAATCTGAAATTCATGGAAATAAAGCTTCTTTTATACCAATGGAAAATGTACTTTGTTGAATTGCAATAGCGGCTCATATGCAAATTGTACTATCGTTGGGGAAACAAATTGCCGTGACTATATATATATATATATATATATATATATATATATATATATATATATATATATATGGGACGACAAGTGAAATTGATTTTATTATGTGTAACAAAAAATTCGTCATAGAAGACTGCAGTGTGCTAAACAAGTTCAACACAGGTAGTGACCATAGATTGGTGAGATGTAAGATGCACCTGAACACTAAACTTGAACGTGGCAAGCTCATAGGACAAACAAAATCTATTGACATAACCAACCTTAAAAAACACCATAATACCTTCAAGTTAGAACTGAAGAACAGGTTCTCTGCTTTAGAAGGCCTAACATCGGAAGAAGTGGACATCTCTGAAGTTAACAGAAAAGTAACCAAAGCTCTTATGGAAACAGCAACAAAATTAGCTGGGTCTAAGAACAAGTTGCATGTGAACAAATTATCAGGAAAAACCAAAATGTTGATGCAAAAAAGAAGAGAGATGAGGACAACTAAAGAAGATGTGACTTCCAAAGTGGAATATATAGAGCTATGCAAGACAGTAAGAAAAAGTATCACTGAAGACGTAAGGAAATTCAACTGTGAACTAGTGAGGAAAGCAATTGAAAACAACCAAAGCCTAAAGATAGCAAAGGGACATCTCAGTAAGGGAAGAAAACAGATTATGGCACTGAGAAAAGAAGATGGTTCTGTAACAAGAAATAGAGGCGAAATTTTGACAAGAGTGAAAGATTTCTACTCCAAATTATATGAAAGGGATGATATATGCACTCCAGACATCATGAAAGATACCAGTACCAGAGTTCCTCCAGTCCTTCCAGCAGAAGTTGCACATACAATCAAGAACATGAAGCGAGGAAAAGCTCCAGGAGAAGATGGAATTACTGTAGACATCATACAAGAAGCAAGTGGAGAAATCGAAACAGTACTCGCCCAAATTTTCACTCGATGCCTTAATGAAGGAAAGATTCCTGAGGATTGGAACACCGCTACAATGATCCTGCTACATAAGAAAGGTGACATTGAGGATCTCGGAAACTACAGACCTATCAGCCTCCTATCAGTAGTTTATAAAATCTTCACTAAAGTTCTTTCACACCGCTTGAAGGTAACACTGGACATGGCTCAACCGAGAGAACAAGCTGGATTCAGGAGTGGCTACAGCACAATAGATCATATCCACGTGCTGAGAGAACTAATTGAAAGAGCGAGGGAATATGAACTTCCATTGTGCATGGCTTTTATCGATTATGAAAAAGCCTTTGATTCGGTGAAACCATCAGCAGTTACAATGGCTCTGAAAACCTGCGGTATTGAAGATGCATACATTAATATTATTAATAACATCTATGAAAATGCAAGTGCAAAGATTAGGCTGTTTGAAAATACAACACACGTAAAAATTGGAAAGGGAGTGAGACAAGGTGACACCATATCTCCGAAGCTCTTTAATGCCACATTGGAGGGTGTTTTTCAGTCACTGAGCTGGGAAAACAAGGGGATAAAGATTAATGGAGATTATCTAACCCACCTTCGTTTTGCTGATGACGTAGTCATTTTTGCAACTACCCCATCAGAGCTGCAGAGTATGATCCAGGAACTTGCTGACAAGAGTAAAGAAGTGGGATTAAAAATGAACTTTCAGAAGACAAAAGTGATGTTCAATGCTTTTACAAGAAATGAAGATTTATCGATTGATGGAGAAAAGCTGGAGATAACAGACACGTACGTTTATCTTGGACAGCAGATATCAAGTGAGGGTCACATTGATGAAGAAATTAATCGGCGTACAAAACTTGCCTGGAGAGCTTTTGGAAGAAACAGCATAATTCTCAAGAGCAATATGCCATTATGTCTTAAAAGAAAAGTGTTTGATCAATGCATCCTTCCAGTGCTTACGTATGGTGCGGAGACGTGGACCTTAACTAAAAGAGACATACAAAGGCTGCAGACAACTCAAAGAAGCATGGAGAGGTGCATGCTTGGTGTAACCAGGAGAGATAAGAAGAGGAACTCGTGGATCCGAAAAATGACAAGAGTGGAAGACATCATGATCAGAGTTAAATCCCTGAAATGGCAATGGGCTGGACATACTGCCAGAAGGACAGATCATCGATGGACAGCTGAAATTTTAGATTGGATTCCAAGGGACAGGAAAAGACCCAGAAGAAGACCACATGGGAGATGGGTGGATGAAATTCGAAAGTATGCAGGGGTGACATGGAGGAGACTGGCACAAGACAGACCGTTGTGGAGGAAACTTGGGGAGACCTTCGTCCAGCAGTGGATTGATAATGGTTGACAATGATGATGATGATGATGATATATATATACTTAAGAGCAAAACTGAAGACTAAGGAACAAATTTTAGAATTTAAAACGAAGGGTGCAAAATAACCTGAAAATCAAAACGCGCAACGCAGCAGTTTTGAAAATTCAGAATTCACATTCTATAAAGAAGATACCTAAGCAAAAAAATACATATATAATTTTGACTCACACCTAGTACAACATAGAGAAGGTTATGTATCTACCTGTGTGAGTAAAAGGAGAAAAGATAAAAAAATAAAATAAAACAACTGAATGTAGAAGGTGTCGAGAATACTGAGCCTTGGCTTTATCAAGGACCAGCAAAAACTCTGCATTTTCTCACTTCCACAAAGACCTAGTTGGAAATGGGTTTCTGCAAGGCCATAGATGCAAGTAACATTCCCACCTAAAATAGTTTAAAAAACATATATATAAGTCATGTCCTCCGTAGAGTAGCATGACCTAGCACTAGTTAACAATTTCGCTTGCATCCATAAACCTTCCTGGCCCGACCCATGCTCTTCATCTGTTACTATTAAACAGAGAGAAGAAGATTAAAGAGAACTCAAGCTGTGAGAGTGACATAATAATTAGAAATGATTTTCAGCTATAACGAAATTCCAAGTTCGTTTGAGAGAGAATTTAAACCTGAAAAACAATGCAAAAGAAATCCAAATTTTACATTGCAATTAAAAAAGGAAATGTTAAATTATAACGAACAGATTTTTGAAAGAAATGTTAAATTATAACGAACAGATTTTTGAAAGAAAACTTGAGTCTAAAACCCCCTACTCTACAACTTATGACAGCACGAAAACGAGAATAAGTTAAAGATAATAATTAACTAAAGAAAACTTTGTGAAAGTTATATACCTTAAACAGTTAGTTGCAATATGTACAAAGTATTTCAGCAGTGCTTTAAGTGCATAATTAATTAGTTATTAAGAACTTAACTACATTGAAAAAACAGCGCATAGACAGCGCATAGAAAAGGAACAAGCTTAGCCATCTTCTGTTCTTAGGTACCCCAAAAGACGCTCAAAGTTACAAAGAAAAGTAAGAGTTAAAACCCGCAAAAATGTTAACAGACAAACCAATGCTTAAAAGCTGAAAAGCTAAAAAACGACAGAGAAAAGGTACATGAAGTACAAACATTGAACTTATAAAACCTAGCACCCAAAAACAAGGAAGAGAGCTTACCTCTTGTGTGACAAAAACTTTTCTCCTCACAAGAGAAGAACATGGCTGACCTCTTCCGCCACTCCCTAGACGCTGGGGGGCAGTGAGGGTGGGGCTGATGGCCTCATACAGCAAGAAACCAACGCGCGGAGATTTTAACCAGAGAAAAAAATATATAAACTTAAGACTGTGGATCTGTATGATCAGAAAGAGCAGAATTAACTCTCCAGAATACATGAGAAATATTATAAAATACACGTGCAGTTTATTTAATAATCTTTGCATGTATTAAATCACCTTAGTGAGCTTCTATAGATTAATCAGAATCTTATTAATTTTAATGTTGGTTTTACTATTTTTAGTATAGCTATCCTAGTGATGAATAACTAGTTTTCTTTTTTATTTGTTTTTATTTTCTTTTATAAACGGATTTTTAAGCTTTTTTTGTGATTTTGTTTATATTATTTAATTTTTTGTTTTAATAGGACCGTCATATCCATAGCACTAAGGTTCCTTTAGGTAGTTAATAGGCATCCTCTAGCCAACTTCCTTACGGCTTTGATTGGTCAGAATCATATTATTAACTGTGTAGAAAATTAAAGCAGATCTGCCAACCTTACTCTATTATTCAGAATAATTTTTCTTAAAGTTCTTTTGATGAAAGAAGGAATTTCGTTCTCTAGAAAACTTTCTAATAGTATATTAATGTGGTAATTGAAGTCCAAATTGTTGCTGCAAATTCTTGAAATTCTTAGGACCTGAGAAATTAGTACATTCTCAATTACTTTGGTTGAAATGTTATTATTCTAGTGTAGATATTTATTTACTTTGAAAGGAAAATTAACTCTTTTATCAAAGAGGCTAATAGATGGGTTACCTCTGTTGAGCTTAATGCTTAAGTCTAGGAACTCAAGTTCCTGATTACTGTGGTTGGTTTTACATAAGTTAAGAGAGCTAGGATAGATATTATCAAAATCACTCTCTATAACTTCTGAATTATTGATACACAGCAGATCATCAATATATCTAAAAGTGTAAAGGTAGTTATCTGAGCAGGTGGGGTGATTTTTAATGAATTTATATTCCTTAAAGAACAGGAATAGATTAGCGATATTCGTGGACGTTGATGTTCCCATTGGAATACCGTTCACTTGCTTACTACGGAGGACATGACTTATATATATATTTTTTAAACTATTTTAGGTGGGAATGTTACTTGCATCTATGGCCTTGCAGAAACCCATTTCCAACTAGGTCTTTGTGGAAGTGAGAAAATGCAGAGTTTTTGCTGGTCCTTGATAAAGCCAAGGCTCAGTATTCTCGACACCTTCTACATTCAGTTGTTTTATTTTATTTTTTTATCTTTTCTCCTTTTACTCACACAGGTAGATACATAACCTTTTCTATGTTGTACTAGGTGTGAGTCAAAATTATATATGTATTTTTTTGCTTAGGTATCTTCTTTATAGTATATATATATATATATATATATATATACTGAAGAGCAATGCTGAAAACAACTAAGGAAAAACTTGAGAATTTAAAACGAAAGTTGCAAAATTAACCTGAAGATCGAAACGCGCAACGCAGCAGTTACGAAAATTCAGAATTCACACTCTATTAAGAAGAGACCTAAGCAAAAAAAATTATATATTTTTGACTCATACCAAGTACAACTTAGAAAGGGTTATATGTCTACCGGTGTGAGTAAAAGGAGAAAAGATAAAAAATAAAATAAAACAACTGAATGTAGAAAGTGTCGAGAATACCGAGCCTTGGCTTTATCAAGGACCAGCAAAAACTCTGCATTTTCTCACTTCCACAAAGACCTAGTTGGAAATGGGTTTCTGCAAAGCCATGGATGCAAGTAATAAGCCCACCAAAATTTGTTTTAAAATTTATATATATGTCATGACCTCCGCAGAGTTGTATGGCCTAGCGCTAGTTAACAATTTAGCTTACATCCATAACTTCCATGGCCCGACCCATGCTCTTCATCTGTTACTATTAAACAGAGAGAAGAAGATTAAAGAGAATTTATGTCACTCTGAAGTTGTGAGAGTGACATAATAATTAGAAATAATTTTCAGCTATAACGAAACGCCAAGTTCGCCTGAGAGAGAATATAAACCTGAAAAGTAATACAAAAGAATTCCAAATGTTTACATTGCAATTAAAAAGGAAATATTAATATTTTAAAAAACTCAGATTTTTGAAAGAAAACTTGATTCTAAAACCTCCTACTCCGCAACTTCTGACAACACAAAAACGAGAATAAATTAAAGACAATAATTAACTAAAGGAAAGCTTTGTGAAAGTTATATGACATAAACAATTAGTTGCAATATGTACAAAGTATTTCAGCAGTGCTTTTTAAGTGCATAATTAAGTAGTTATTAAGACCTTAACTACTTGGAAAATACAGCGCAAAGTAAAGAAACTATACTTTAGCCAGCTTCTGAGCCTAAGTTTCCTAAAAGACGCGCAAAGTTACCAAGAAAAGAAAGAGTTAAAACCCGCAAAAATGTTAAGTCTGGCCAGTTCCTAAATGCTAAAAAGCGAAAAACAACAGAGAAAAAAATACAGGAAGTATAAACATTGAACTTATAAACCCTAAGACAATGAAGAGAGCTTACCTCTTATGCAACGAAACTTTCTCCACTCAAGAAGAAACATGGCCGACTTTTTCCCCAAACTTCCAAACACGACTGCCACTCCCTAGTCGCTGGGGGGCAGTGTGGGTGGGGCTGATGGCCTCCTCTCACTGAAAGAAGCCAACTCGCGGAGATTTTATCCAGAGAAAAAAAAATATATATACTTAAGACTGTGGACCTGTATGATCAGAAAGAGCAGAATTAACTCTCCAGAATACATGAGAAATATTATAAAATACACAAGTGGTATATTTAATAATCTTTGCATGTATTAAATCACCTTAGTGAGCTTCTATAGATTATTCAGAATCTTATTAATTTTAACGTTAGTTTTACTATTTTTAGTATAGCTATTCTAGTGAGTGAATAACTAGTTTTCTTTTTTATTTGTTTTTATTTTCTTTTATAGACAGATTTTTATGCTTTTTTTGATTTTGTCTGTATTAATTTTTTGTTATAATAGGACCTTCATATCCATAGCATTAAGGTTCCTTTTAGTAGTTAATAGGCATCCTCTAGCCAACTTCCTTACGGCTTTGATTGGTCAGAATCATATTATTAACTTTGTAGAAAATTAAAGCAGATCTGCCAACCTTACTCTATTATTCAGAATAATTTTTCTTAAAGTTCTTTTGATGAAAGATAAAGGAATATCATTCTCCAGAAAACTATCTAATAGTAAATTAATGTGGTAATTGAAGTCCAAATTGTTGCTGCAGATTCTTGAAATTCTTAGGACCTGAGAAATTAGTACATTCTCAATTACTTTGGTTGATATGTTATTATTCCACTGTAGATATTTAATTACTTTGAAAGGAAAATTAACTCTTTTATCAAAGAGGCTAATAGATGGGTTACCTCTGTTGAGCTTAATGCTTAAGTCTAGGAACTCAAGTTCCTGATTACTGTGGTTGGTTTTACATAAGTTAAGAGAGCTAGGATAGATATTATCAAAGTCACTCTCTATAACTTCTGAATTACTGATACACAGCAGATCATCAATATATCTAAATGTGTAAAGGTAGTTATCTGAGCAGGTGGGGTTATTTTTAATGAATTTATATTCCTTAAAGAACAGGAATAGATTAGCAATATTCGTGGAAGTTGATGTTAAACGTTAAAATTAATAAGATTCTGAATAATCTATAGAAGCTCACTAAGGTGATTTAATACATGCAAAGATTATTAAATATACCACTTGTGTATTTTATAATATTTCTCATGTATTCTGGAGAGTTAATTCTGCTCTTTCTGATCATACAGGTCCACAGTCTTAAGTATATATATTTTTTTTTCTCTGGATAAAATCTCCGCGAGTTGGCTTCTTTCAGTGAGAGGAGGCCATCAGCCCCACCCACACTGCCCCCCAGCGACTAGGGAGTGGCAGTCGTGTTTGGAAGTTTGGGGAAAAAGTCGGCCATGTTTCTTCTTGAGTGGAGAAAGTTTCGTTGCATAAGAGGTAAGCTCTCTTCATTGTCTTAGGGTTTAGGTTTTATAAGTTCAATGTTTATACTTCCTGTATTTTTTTCTCTGTTGTTTTTCGCTTTTTAGCATTTAGGAACTGGCCAGACTGTTAACATTTTTGCGGGTTTTAACTCTTTCTTTTCTTGGTAACTTTGCGCGTCTTTTAGGAAACTTAGGCTCAGAAGCTGGCTAAGCATAGTTCCTTTACTTTGCGCTGTATTTTCCAAGTAGTTAAGGTTCTTAATAACTACTTAATTATGCACTTAAAGCACTGCTGAAATACTTTGTACATATTGCAACTAATTGTTTATGTCATATAACTTTCACAAAGCTTTCCTTTAGTTAATTATTGTCTTTAATTTATTCTCGTTTTTGTGTTGTCAGAAGTTGCGGAGTAAGAGGTTTTAGAATCAAGTTTTCTTTCAAAAATCTGAGTTTTTTAAAATATTAATATTTCCTTTTTAATTGCAATGTAAACATTTGGAATTCTTTTGTATTACTTTTCAGGTTTATATTCTCTCTCAGGCGAACTTGGCGTTTCGTTATAGCTGAAAATTATTTCTAATTATTATGTCACTCTCACAACTTGAGTTCTCTTTAATCTTCTTCTCTCTGTTTAATAGTAACAGATGAAGAGCATGGGTCGGGCCATGGAAGTTATGGATGTAAGCTAAATTGTTAACTAGCGCTAGGTCATACAACTCTGCGGAGGTCATGACATATATATAAATTTTAAAACAAATTTTGGTGGGCTTATTACTTGCATCCATGGCTTTGCAGAAACCCATTTCCAACTAGGTCTTTGTGGAAGTGAGAAAACGCAGAGTTTTTGCTGGTCCTTGATAAAGCCAAGGCTCGGTATTCTCGACACTTTCTACATTCAGTTGTTTTATTTTATTTTTTATCTTTTCTCCTTTTACTCACACCGGTAGACATAAGGTCATAGACATATAAGGGGATGTAAGGTCAGGTGATGCGTAACATCACAGCCTCTCCTTGACAAATGTCAACCCCGCCTTCTCGTGGTGCATCCTGTTCCCACTAAAGGGGCTCTGACGACCGCAAATAGCGGTATAACTATACCATCGGGATCAGAGGAAATGCTATCCCACACTCACCAACCCGCTTGGCCAGCGTGGTGAGTTATGGCCAAACACCTCCAAAATGACTCTACAACTTAAATCTTGGCCCTCAGTCTCCGGCAGCTGGAATGTACCTGGCCAAGGCAGCGGCCAGTGCGACATGAAGGCAGAGGGTGCTAAGAATCCCCGGAGGACCAGACTAGGCTGCCATTTGATGCTGACCTTGGCTACCTATAACGGACGCTCCCTATCTTCTGATTCAAGGCTTCTTGAATTGGAAGAGGAACTACAAAGGATCAAGTGGGACATCGTCGGGCTAAGTGAGGTAAGGAGAAAAGGAGAAGATCTCATTGAACTGAAAAGTGGACATCTCTTCTATTATCGTGGGACAGATGCTGGCAGAACTAGTGGTGTTGGATTTATAATAAACAAGAAACTGAAGGATAAAGTGGTAGAAGTTGAAAGTTCCTCTGACAGAGCTGCACGACTCGTTATCCAACTATCGAGAAGATACCAGGCTCAGATTATTCAAACTTATGCACCCACCACAAGTCATCCTGAAGAAGAAATTGAAGAATTTTATGAGGAAATTCGTCATCTAAATAATAAAGGTAAGCAGCACTTGAAGATAATTATGGGAGATTTCAATGCAAAAATAGGGCAACGGCAACAGAATGAAACTTCAGTAGGTAAATTCGGTCACGGCAACAGAAACCAGCGTGGAAATACTCTCGTTGAGTTTGCAGAGGCAGAAGGATTTTTCATCTTGAACTCCTTTTTCAAGAAAAAGCCACACAGGAAATGGACATGGAGACATCCAATTGGGACGACAAGTGAAATTGATTTTATTATGTGTAACAAAAAATTCGTCATCGAAGACTGCAGTGTGCTGAACAAGTTCAACACAGGTAGTGACCATAGATTGGTGAGATGTAAGATGCACCTCAACACTAAACTGGAACGTGGCAAGCTCATAAGACAAACAAAATGTATTGACATAACCAACCTTAAAAAACACCATAATAATTTCAAGTTGGAACTGAAAAACAGATTCTCTGCTTTAGAAGGCCTAACATCGGAAGAAGTGGATATTTCGGAAGTTAACAGAAAAGTAACCAAAGCTCTAATGGAAACAGCAACAAAATTAGCTGGGTCTAAGAACAAGTTGCATGTGAACAAATTATCAGGAAAAACCAAAATGTTGATGCAAAAAAGAAGAGAGATGAGGACAACTAAAGAAGATGTGACTTCCAAAGTGGAATATATAGAGCTATGCAAGACAACACGAAAAAGTATCACTGAAGACGTAAGGAAATTCAACTGTGAGCTAGTGAGGAAAGCAATTGAAAACAACCAGAGCCTTAAGATAGCAAAGGGACATCTCAGTAAGGGAAGAAAACAGATTATGGCTCTGAGAAAAGAAGATGGTTCTATAACAAGAAATAGAGGCGAAATTTTGACAAGAGTGAAAGATTTCTACTCCAAATTATATGAAAGGGATGATACATGTACTCCAGACATCATGAAAGGTACCAGAGTTCTTCCAGTCCTCCCAGCAGAAGTTGCTCATGCAATCAAGAACATGAAGCGGGGGAAAGCTCCAGGAGAAGATGGAATTACTATAGACATCATACAAGAAGCAAGTGGAGAAATTGAAACAGTACTCGCCCAAATTTTCACTCGATGCCTTAATGAAGGGAAGATTCCTGAGGATTGGAACAACGCTACAATGATCCTGCTACATAAAAAAGGTGACATTGAGGATCTCAGGAACTACAGACCTATCAGCCTCCTATCAGTGGTTTATAAAATCTTCACTAAAGTTCTTTCACACCGCTTGAAGGTAACACTGGACATGGCTCAACCGAGAGAACAAGCTGGATTCAGGAGTGGCTACAGCACAATAGATCATATCCACGTACTGAGAGAACTAATTGAAAGAGCGAGGGAATATGAACTTCCATTGTGCATGGCTTTTATCGATTATGAAAAAGCCTTTGATTCGGTGAAACCATCAGCAGTTACCACGGCTCTGAAATCCTGCGGTATTGAGGATGCATACATTAACATTATTAATAACATCTATGAAAATGCAAGTGCAAAGATTCGGCTGTTTGAAAATACAACACACATAAAAATTGGAAAGGGAGTGAGACAAGGTGACACCATATCTCCGAAGCTCTTTAATGCCACATTGGAAAATGTCTTTCAATCACTGAACTGGGAAAACAAAGGGATAAAGATTAATGGAGATTATCTAACCCACCTTCGTTTTGCTGATGACGTAGTCATTTTTGCAACTACCCCATCAGAGCTGCAGAGTATGATCCAGGAACTTGCTGACAAGAGTAAAGAAGTGGGATTAAAAATGAACTTTCAGAAGACAAAAGTGATGTTCAATGCTTTTACAAGAAATGAAGATTTATCGATTGATGGAGAAAAACTGGAGATAACTGATACATATGTTTATCTTGGACAGCAGATATCAAGTGAGGGTCACATTGATGAAGAAATTAATCGGCGTACAAAACTTGCCTGGAGAGCTTTTGGAAGAAACAGCATAATTTTCAAGAGCAATATGCCATTATGTCTTAAAAGAAAAGTGTTTGATCAATGCATCCTTCCAGTGCTTACGTATGGTGCAGAGACGTGGACCTTAACTAAAAGAGACATACAAAGGCTGCAGACAACTCAAAGAAGCCTGGAGAGGTGCATGCTTCGTGTAACCAGGAGAGATAAGAAGAGGAACTCGTGGATCCGAAAAATGACGAGAGTGGAAGACATCATGATCAGAGTTAAATCCCTGAAATGGCAATGGGCTGGACATACTGCCAGAAGGACAGACCATAGATGGACAGCCGAAATTTTAGATTGGATTCCAAGGGACAGGAAAAGACCCAGAAAAAGACCACATGGGAGATGGGTGGATGAAATTCGTAAATATGCGGGAGTGACATGGAGGAGACTGGCACAAGACAGACCGTTGTGGAGGAAACTTGGGGAGACCTTCGTCCAGCAGTGGATTGATAATGGTTGACAATGATGATGATGATGATGATGATATACATTTTAAAGCGTTGGTGTCGCTAGTTACGTTTCTGCGCAAAACATTAATAACAAGGCCCTAGGCCTGTGCCTTTTCAGCACATTTGATTCAGCCGTGCTGATATTTATAAGGTTCACATAACCGTCGTGCTCATATACATGAGGTTTGCATAACTAATCAGGATTACAACATTGCACTTTTACATTCAGGCAGGGCCTATGCTTCTTTGACAGTTTTTGAAAGAGAGAAAGAGATTCGCCATAGTCACATTCATAAGGTTTGTATGACAAGTTGCGCTTTTACATAGACACTAAGCATTTATTATTAGTACCTGGACTTGGGGGTGATCGGTAAAAAAGTCCGAGGAAAAAAAAAGTCCAAGACAGTTGAAAACCACGAAAAAAAAAATCCGAGACTGTTGAAAAACACGAATCCATAAGAAAGGTGATATATATATATTAGTTTATGTTTGGGTGTAACCCCTTACATTTTAACATTTCTAAAACAAAGTGCAATTTTTATACAATCCATAAATATTTATGTGATCAGTTTTCCTACACTTGATCGGAAATGTCCTCCGAAGTTACGTATTATCTACAAATCATCCATAGTGGGCAAGTGTCCGATGGGTTTTTGCCAGGACCCCAAATTATATACACTTCATTTGTATGTTTAATCATAACCATCACAGTATTTGTAATATCAGTGACTAAGATGTCAGTGTTTTATATAATTGTCAACTTATATACTTTCGTTTTAAATAAAATGTAAGTTTGGAAGGAATTGATTTTGCCATCTCCGGCAGTATATTTCAAAATCTGTACGCGGGTAATGATTTTAAAAAAATCTTAATTCGCTCTTTGCTAAAAAAAAAAAAAAAAAAAAAATGAAGCGCCCAGAAGGAATTATCCAATCGAGATAAAAATTGCAATGTACATGTATAGGAAAAAAAATGATATTGTAATTCCAGAGCAGTTGGGTCATTTATTCGGATAAAATAGCTGCACGAGTGGAACAAGTCAGTACGTTGTAGCGCCACCTCTGGCTCTGATACAAGCGCTTATCCGGTGTGGCGTAGACGCATACAGTTTAAGGATACTGTCCTGAGCTACAGCATGCCAGATGGTGTTCAAATTGCGGGCCAATTTGCCAACATTCCGAGATGGGTGTGGGTGGCGTCCCATCATGTTCCACACATGTTCTATCGGTCAGAGGTCGGGCGATCGGGATGGCCATAGAAAGGTGTCATTACGGAGGCAGGTGTGAGGGAGCCATGCCGTGTGTGGCCGGGCATTATCCTTCTGAAAAATTGCTGGGTGCTGCTGCGACAAGAATGGCAACACAACAGGTCGTAGAATGTCGTCGACGTACTATTTAACCGTTTGGGTGGAACTGAGGACTATCAAGGGTGTCCGGCTATCGTAGGAAATGGCTCTCCAGACAGACACTCCCGGTGTGTGACCCGGTGGGTGGAAGACCGCCACACATCTTTCAGCAACTTAGAAAACTGCCACACATCGGAAAACCGCCGCACAATAAAACGGCTGCACAGGAAAACTGCCACACGCCTTTCATTAAGGGGGCCGGGCACAAATTGCTATTCCTCCGAGGAACACTTTGAATGTGTGGCAGTTTTCTGGTGTGGCTGTTTTCCAAGTTTCCGAATTATGTGTGGCAGTTTCCCAAGGTGCCTAACGATGGGAAGGAGCTCTTTTGTTTGTCTGAATTTTCATGTCTGTTCATACTTAAGGCAACTGGCCACAGAAATTCGCCGGGGGGGGGGGGATAAAGATGGCAGTTTAATGGCCTATATTGAGAATTGAATTGGGAACTCCAAACTAATTTCGAGAAAACGTTCTATGCAAGCCAAGCGAAAATTCCTGTGTTCAGGAAAGGACAACATGGTGGGATTTTTTAATAACGCTGCACTTTTACTAAGACACTAAATATTTACATAACATGTCAAGTTTGTAATATATTTCTTCTACTTAATTAATTCACAGGCCCTACACCTCGGCCTTTTTAACTGCTTTTAATCCGCCGACTTTATATTCATATCGCTTACGTATCAAATCAAGTCAATAGCATTGCGCTTTCCATACTTAGGGACTAAATATCAATGTCATGGGCCACAGGCATAGGCCTTTTTAAGTTTTTATTCTACACGTGTCATATTCACAACGTTTACACATTAAATCAAGTTAATATTGCGCTTTTATTTAGGCACGCAATATTTATTCACAGGCTCTAGGCCTAGACCTTTTTACCAGTTTTTATTCTACCAATGCCATATTCACAACGTTTACCCAGAAAATCAAGTTAATAATATTGGGCGTTTACTTAGGCACCAAATATTAATTCATAGGCCGGGGTGTAAAGATATTAATTCATAATATTAATTCATAGGCCTAGGCTTTTTTAATAGTTTTTACTTTATCACTGCCATATTCACAACGTTTACACGAATAAATGTAATAATATTGCGCTTTTACTTAGGCAGAAAATATTAATTCATAGGCCCTAGGCCTTTTTGACAGTTTTTATTCTACCAATGCCATATTCACAACGTTTACACATCAAATTAAGTTAATAATATTGCGCTTTTATTTAGGCACGAAATATTTATTCACAGGATCTAGGCTTAGGCCCTCTTACCAGTTTTTATTCTACCTATGTCATATTCACAACGTTTACACGCAGAATCATGTTAATAATATTGGGCGTTTACTTAGGCACGAAATATTAATTCATAGGCCCTAGGCCTTTTTAATAGTTTTGACTCTATCAATGCCATATTCACAACGTTTACACAGCAAATCAAGTTAATAATATTCCGCTTTTACTTGGGCACGAAATATTAATTCATAGGACCAGACCTAGGGCCAACGAACGAATATTTTGTGCCTAAGCAAAAGAGCAATAGTGTTACATCTATTTTTTGTGTGTAAACGTTGTGAATATGGCATTGATAGTCAAAACTATTAACAAGGTCTAGGCCTAGGGCCAATGAATAGATATTTCATGCCTAAGTAAAAACGCAATATTATTACATTTATTTGTTGTGTAAACGTTGTGAATATGTCATTGATAAAGTAAAAACTACTAAAAAGGTCTAGGGCCTATGAATTAATATTTCGTGCCTAAGTAAACCTTAATATTATTAACTTGATTTGCTGTGTAAACATTGTGAATATGGCATTGGTAGAATAAAAACTGTCAAAAAGGCCTAAGACCTATGAATCTGGTGCCTAAGAAAACGCCCACTATTATTAACTTGATTTTCTGTGTAAATGTTGTGAAAATGGCATTGGTAGAATAAAAACTGGTAAAAGGGCCTAGGTCCTGTGAATAAATATTTCGTGCCTTAAATAAAAGCGGAATATTATTAACTTGATTTGATGTGCAAACTTTGTGAATATGACACTGGTAGAATAAAAACTTAAAAAGGCCTGCGGCCTATGACTTTAATATTTAATCCCTAAGTATGAAAAGCGCAATGCTATTGACTTGATTTGATACGTAAGCGATATGAATATAAAGTCGGCGTATTAAAAGCAGTTAAAAAGGCCGAGGTGTTAAGGCCTTTGAATTAAGTAAAAGAAAAATATTACAAATTTGACATGTTATGTAAATATTTAGTGCCTAAGTAAAAGTGCAGCGTTATTTAAAAAATATCACGTACTTTATTGTCCCTTCCTGAACACAGCAATTTTAGCTTGGCTTACATAGAACGTTTCTCGAAATTTGGCGACCTTTATACCCCCTCCCCTCGAACTTCTGTGGCGAGTTGCCCTACGTAGGAAACAACATGAAAATTCAGACAAACAAAAGAGCTCCTTCCCATCGTTAGGCACATTGGGAAACTGCCACACATAATTCAGAAACTTGGAAAACTGCCACACATTCAAAGTGTTCCTCGGAAGAATAGCAATTTGTTCTACGTCCCTTAATGAAAAGCATGTGGCAATCTTCCGGTGTGGCAGTTTTTCTGTGTGGCGGTTTACAGTGAACAGTGGGACCCGTGTGCCGTTCCACGGTAAAGGATCTGTGCGATGGCCGGCTCATCTCCAGACACGTATGCACTGGTCATTGGCGCCAAATGCAAACAGTGACTCGTCACTGAAGACAATACGACGCCACTGGACACTATCCCACGTTGATCTGGCCCGACACCACTGTAACAGGTGCCGGCGATGCTCGCTGGACTGTGGTAGGCGGCGGATTAGATTTCTCGAATGTAGTCTCCGTGCCGTAAGTCTTCTTGCAACGGTCCGGAAGGCCACCTCCGTACCTTATAGACGACACAACATGGCCATGAATGGTTGAGAGCGATGAATTCGGTCCTGTTTGTCAGGCTTTCAAAATCGCTCTATCCTCAGGGTTCTGTCAATGTCCTGGGCAGTCCACTGCCCGCGTGTCGCTAGGTTGTGCCTTCCTCGACACGTTGGTACCAACATCGTCCTATTGCCGCGTCGCTCCGACCCAAATACCTGGTGACACGGCGACCTGACCAACTGGCTCTCTCAGCTGGCTCTGGCTCTCTCACTACGTCTTCTCTCCAAATCTCTCAACTGCTCGTATCGTGCAGGGATCCGACGTCGAGACACCCTCACAGTCCGTTTAGGTTAATGCAACTGTAACCGGGGCTTCCATATTTATCAGAAGCGAGATTCTGTAGCCATATTTAGAGATAGTGAATTGTAGTCATTTCCTTTCAATTCCCGTTATTTGAATGGGAAGGGCAGCGACAGGCAAAGTACCTTTTTTCTCACGCGTCGCAGCAGAGGGGGTGTTAGATTTATAGTTTCGTCGATGTGAGAAGAATGAAACTGGACATTATTGCTTTTCTGCTGTCCCAGGCAAAGCGAGTAGAAGGGGCCAGCGAGCCAATTAAGGAATCTTGCGGGGTTTTTTTTTTTTTTGGAGAGGAGGCATCTTAGGGTGTGGCTGAGAAAACTCTGTGGCAGAAGGTCGACGAAGCGGGAGATCTTTAGTGGGGGTGCAGTATCTTCGGGAGGAAGGGAAGTAGGGAGAAATGAGGCCGATGATGAGAGAGACTGAAGGAGATTATGAGGGGTTAAGATGTAGAAGCCGCCCTGGTGGCGCAGTGGTCTAAGGCGCTGGCCTCTGATCATTCGTCCGTAAGGGGTCCGGGTTCGAATCCCGGTCAGGCATGGATGTTGTGTTTGTCTTACGGCACTGGCTCTCTCCCTTCCCTAGAACCAGTGACCCTAAATTAGGGACGGGAGACTGCTTATAGCCCATTGAGTTGCTCACGGTGGTCGTTAAACCTTCCAAAAAAAAAAAAAAAAAGATTTAGAAAGAACTGAGATCAGGACAAGGCTTAAAGACATTCCCCGTAACATCTGAATAAAAGTCTTCCTCACTGCAAAATTTAGCCTCACTCGATTCCCTTTTCTATGCTTTGCATTGTTTTTATCTGCTCCAGTTGGGAGAATTACGGATTATACCACCGATTCCGAACTTACTGCAAAGGAAGCATCAAACGAACCCTCCACACAGGGCGCTGTAATAGAACTCAGCACCAAGCCTTGTAACACAACCACAATTCGCTGTCACAATTGTCCCTGCGTGCGAGCTTTGCTCTTGATATACCCTCCTGGATGCTCCTTTTCCCATGCACTGTGGCGGGCCACTGCTTATTCATTGGTCGTTATTCTTCAATCATTTGCATATTCGGCCCTGAGGTACTTGCATGCGGAGTTTCATTGGGATAGACTTTTTCGGGTTGCTCAGTTTTTTTTTTTTTTTTTTTTTTTTCGAAGATTGTACTTACTATTGCTGCTGCCGTGGTTTAGTAAATATTTACTTTTATGACTCACATATCTTCTTTCATTGGTTTTACCACAATTACATTAATTAATCCACTTACATAAGTACCGCTCAATGTCAGGAATTAGTAAACATTGTTTGTTGTTATGATTTAATTCCACTTAATATGTACCGCACTGTGGCTGGGTGTGGTCGTGGGTGAAGCGAATAAAAGCAATGTGTTGTATATAAATAAATCTATACTTTGGAATCATTCGTTTTATGTCACACCCAGAAACGTCATAGCATGCGAAAGATGCATAGCACAAATTATCTACAAAGAGTACCAGGATAGTCTAACGATTTTTTTCAACATGTCTGCAAAAATAGGTTTGTACACTGACGGAAAAAAATCCCAACACCACGAAAAAATAGTTGTAGAGGAATGAAATGGCGGCAATACATTTGCATAGGTAACATATTTAATCGATTAAGGTTTCAAGATCACAGCTTAATGTAAGCGCGAGAAGAGCCATTTTAAATGTGAAATGCTGGTACATTAATAACCGGTGTAACCGCCAGAATGTTGAATGTAAGCACGCAAACGTTCATGCATTGTGTCGTACAGGTGCTGGATGTCAGTTTGAGGGAATGGAGTTCCATGCCTGTTGCACTTGGTCGGTCAATACAGGGACGGTTAATGCTGGTTGGGGGTGACGCTGGAGTTGTCGTCCAATGATGTCCCATACGTGCTCGATTGGTGAAAGATCTGGTGATCTAGCAGGCCACGGCAACATGTCGACACTCTGTAGAGCATGTTGGGTTACAGCAGCGGTATTCGGGCGAGCGTTACCCTGTTGGAAAACACCCGCTAGAATGCTGTTCATGAATAGCAGCACAACAGGTTGAATCACCAGACCGACGTACAACTGTTCCGTCAGGCTGCGTGGGATAACCATGAGAGTGCTCCTGCTGTCATAGGAAATTGCTCCCCAGACCATAACTCCAGGGTGTCTCGGCCCGCAGACAGGTTGGTTGCAGGCGCTCACCTGGCCTCCTCCTAACCAACACACGGCCATCACTGGAACCCAGGCAGAACAGGATTTCATCAGAAAACACAACAGATCTCCACTCCGTCCTCTAATGAGCTCTAGCTTGACACCACTGACGTCGCAAACGGCAGTGGTTTGGAGTAAGTGGAATGAACAGGGCGTCTGGCTCGGAGCTGTCCTTCAAGTAACCGATTTGTAACAGTTCGTTGTGTCATTGTGGTGGCAACTGCAGCTCGAATTGCTGCCGCAGACGTGGTACGATGCGCCACGGCTATACGCCGTACACGGCGGTATTCCTTCACAGAAGTGCCACGTGGCCGGCCGGAACCCGGTCTTCTTGAGGCAGTACCTTCCCTTGACCACCGCTGCCAACAATCATGCACAGTGGCTACATTCCTGCCAAGTCGTTCTGCAATATTGCGGAACGAAAATCCACCTTCTCGTAGCCCTGTTACACGACCTCGTTCAAACTTCGTGAGCTGTTGATAATGGCTTCTTCGTCTTCTTAAAGGCATTCTTGAGTAACATCAACACACTACGTCGAATCTCAACGATAACTAACGCTCACGAACGTTACAGCGCGTATTTACAGCAAACCTGCTTTGCATGTTCCGAGGGGCGCTACTAGCGCCACACGTATGCGCCGAGCGCGAAATTTGCGTAGACGTCATCTTACAGATGTACTCTCACCGCCTACCAACTGTCGTTTATCTAACACACCTCTTCTTGGTGTTGGATTTTTTTCCGTCAGTGTATTTTGGATCCTTTTGGTTTTCCAAAATGTTTTCAATTACATTTTTTTCGAAGCTTATCCACGATTTTGTTTTTCACATGCATTCATGGTTTCCTCTAACTCTCCCCCGGGTACTGGCCCCTCGGTAATAAATAAGGGCGTCTTCCTCCCCCTTTTCTACCTCGCTTCCTATTTCTAAGGGTTGTTTAAGACCTGGGGTCAGACACTCTCTTCCTAAAATCCTCTACATATAATTTGATTTCATTCTCTAACTCTCCGCCCATTATCAATTTTCGAATCTGAGATCCAACAAAAATGCCCTGGTTAAACTTTTCGTAAGTGATAAATGGGAATTCCTTGCAAACGTAATTTAAAACAGTCAGCTTCTCTACCCAAAGCTCTAACAAACTGCTTCATTAAACTTTTTCACGTGCGTAACACATTTGTGTGATCAACTAATGGTTCACGTCATGTGTCGTTGGAACCAGTCAATAAACGCCTTCTAGGTGTTCAATTCATCTTTTCCCAGTGCTCGCTTTTGGACCGGATGCCCCTCTCGTACAAAAAAAAAAGCAAAGCAATTTTGTGTAGCCAGCCTGTTATTCAGGGCACCAGATCAATCACTTTAAGACTTTCATAGGACTCTCTTTTAAGTGCACAGAATGTGCCACTAAGACAGATGCATTGACGATTCAGTTATAGTGGACCCTCGGCAATACGTTTTTGAGTTATAGGATTTTTACGTTTACTCGGAATTATGCGGTAATCCCGATATTTTGATACAGTTTCTGTCGTTTT
This sequence comes from Macrothele yani, assembly GCA_039090855.1. NCBI lineage: Eukaryota > Metazoa > Arthropoda > Arachnida > Araneae > Macrothelidae > Macrothele > Macrothele yani. Next base: position 53,605,613 of record CM077015.1, read on the forward strand.
TTCAATTCGATAATACGTAACTCATTTGTAGGCTTTTCCCCTTTATACCTTAATTTTTGAATTTTAGATTATCAAAAGTACAAGTTTCATTGATTCTTTTATGTTCTAATTGACCTAGAGATCTGAAAATCGGTATGTTGATAGGCCTTAAGGTCCGTTTACTAAGAAAAGTACAAAAATCAAAATGGCGGCTTTGAAATATTATCTGTTAGACTTTTTCTACCAAACGTCTGAAAACAAAAAAATTCAAAACGGGTGGCTTAATTTAACCTTTCAAAATGCTGATAGGTTTAAGGATAATTGTGCCTGAAACGTTGAAATGCTATGAAAATTCCATGGAAATTTTGACTTAAAATTAAGGGTCTCCAAAGCCTGCTTCGTTTTACGTCAAACTGTATGCACTGATGTCACGATCCTGTCCTAAGTCGTAAGACAGTTACGTATCTTGAATAACTTTTCTTTCACAAAATTACTTTTCCTTTTCTTTGAATTTTATGTTCAAAATGATTTTATAGATTCACTGTTCAGATAACGGCATGATTGCTAGTTTTTTCATGTATTGGAAATAAATGAAATCGTACAGAATTTTTTAACTAGTTTCTATAATGAAATTAGAATAAAAAAATAATACGAAAGCCAAAATGGAAATAGATTTAATGTAGCAAGCAAAGTATTCATGCATCTTACATTATAGATTAGCTTAATCAAAAAGTCTTACATTATAGATTAGCATAATCAAAAATTGTTTTTTTTCTTTTTGAATGTAATCAATTTTGAAATTCATTTATACGTTTTTTAAGACTCCCCCCCCCCCCTCCCAGAAAAATGTATAGCCGATTGTGTGAACAGACCAAAATATATCTCCCATATACACCTGTACATGTGGACATTTTTATAGTTATTTCAGAACATTTAGTTTTTCTTTATCTCACATGCCAAATTGTCTCACATGCTCATGGTTTGTTTGCAGGAACTTTGGAATCCAGTTCGACATCGGGATAGAAGGGTTAAAACATCTCGCTATGGTTTTCGACAGCGTTAATCTGGAAATAGTTGTAGCGTATCCAGATTTGTAAGACATTCTGTGGAATATGCCCCACTCCCTGTCATTACAGTGTAAAGGCACAAAGTTGTTTGCTCACGACTAATTATTTTTGTACGTTATTGGGTGGTCGTTGATCTCTACAGTATGATACGGGCTGCTGAGAAAACGCGGAGTTGCATTAGAACAAAAAATAGGTTTTACTATAAAAGGGTAAAACCTTCTTAGATTCGAAAGTCGAGGATCAGCAATGAGTCTGTCCGGTAACGGGTTTCAGTTCCGAGAGAGAATCAGGGCCGGATTAAAGCTACAGTGGGCCCCCAAAGAACTTATGACAGGGAATCATTATGAAGTCCGTTAAAACACGGAACTGTAGCAATATGCTTATGATAATTAATACGTAGGGCATTCTTCAAACTAATAAATTTTCTGCAGAGTTTTCATAATAAGCACTGTGTTTTTCATTGTTTTCATAAGAACATGATTTAAAAGTTTAAGATTCCTAGATTTTGTCATGGATTTTCAAATGATTTATCATTAGAAAATCCATGACAAAATCTAGGAATCTTAAGCTTTTAAATCATGTTCCACCTCCCAATTCACACTTTGGAATCGTTAATGGTCGAAGCCACAGGGGATTTCGACCATTAACGGTTCCAAGTGTGAATTCGGAGGAGTGTGTGGATGGTATAGGGTAGTGAAAACGCTGAAAGTGTCTCTCCGACCCCGCTGTACACAGCGACATGGAACCTTGACCCATCGTGAGTCACTGCCTTAAAATCTGTATATCTTCCAGCCTTTGTTTTTGACCAAGTGGAAATCGTATGAGACTAGAGTAAAACTATTTTATAAACCTCTCTATATATAAATAATTTATTTATAATTTAATAAAAAACAAACCTACCTTCCGAGAATCAAACAAAATAACCAAACCAACCAACTTAAAATAAAATGGATAAAAACCACAAAAAGCCGTAATCATCAGGGTAGTGTCGATTATGGTTGGATTTTCATAATCGTAAACAGGAGGTAATAACCTAAACCTGACTATACACTCCCTAAGCCAACCCATGAACATAAATGAGAAATAATATAAACCAACGTAAAAACACGTACATGAAATTACCCGGATCTCTCGATATCCAGCCGAGCGCGTTAGCCTTACACCACGGTGGCCAACAATCCACAGCGCTATGTGAGTTTTTCTGTCAGCATCTGACATTATAAATGTGTAAGATGGGCTCAGCTACTGAGACGTCTCAATCTGGTGGGCATTAACGGCACTGGCTATATATTAATTATAGCAGTTAAATCCAAAGGGTGAGTGAGATCCAAAGTGAAAATCCTCCAAATACGTGGCGTCAGCGAATAAACAAAGACATCGCTCTTTCCACGGTTAGCAACGCACAGCAATCGAAAAATTGTTTTTCGACCGCCGCTGGGGAATTGAATTCCGGTTCTCTCGAAATTCAGCCGAGCGCGTTAGCCTTACACCACAGTGGCCAACAATCCCCAGTGAAAGAGTGATGGCCGCCCCGGTGGCGCAGTGGTCTAAGCGATGGCCTCTGATCATTCGTCCAGGAGGGGTCCGGGTTCTAATTCCCGGTGAGGCATGGATGTTGTGTTTGTCTTACGGCACTGGTTCTCTCCCTTCCCTGGAACCAGTGACCCTAAATTAGGGACGGGCGACTGCTTATAGCCCATTGAGTTGCTCACGGTAGTCGTTAAACCTCCAATCCAAAAAAAAAAAAAAAAAATCCCCTTCCCCCCAAAAAGCGATGTTTTTGTTTATTCACTGACGCCACGTATTTGGAGGATTTTCACTTTGGATCTCGCCCCTTTGGATTTAACTGCTATAATTAATATATAGCCAGTGCCGTTAATGCCCACCAGATGGAGACGTCTCAGTAGCTGAGCCCATCTTACGGATTTATAATGTCAGATGCTGACAGAAAAACGAACATAGCGCCGTGGATTGTTGGCCACCATGGGTGTAAGGCTAACGTGCTCGGCTGGATATCGAGAGATCCGGGATTCAATTCCCCGGCGGCGGCCGAATAACAATTTTTCGGTTGCTGTCCGTTGCTAAACATGGAAAGAGTTTATTGACTATAAGTTATTGAATACATGAAACTTTCTGGTGTTGGTTGGGAATTTTAACTACCACCATGAGCAACTCGATGGACTATAAGCAGTCTCTCCTCAATAATTTAGGGCCACTGGCTCCAGGGAAGGGAGAGAAGCAGTGCCGTCAGACAAACACAACATCCATGTTTCACCGGGATTCGAACCCAACCCATTTCAGACGAATAGTCATCAGAGAGCGCTTAGACCACTGCGCCACCTGACGGCTCTTTTTCAACTGTAGTGAACAAATTAATCTGAACTTTTGGAGTGCTGCCTACCATATGCTATTTTGTAAATTTCATGTTCCATTGCTTTCGTGATTATGACTATATAAAATGTGTGCAATCCTCTGTTAAGGAACATTTTAAAATTTGCGTTAGTCAAACGATCTGCTGTTGCTTGTGGTCAAAAGCGTGGGAACTGGAATCTTGTTAAACTAGCAAATCTGAGAAGTTCTGCTTTTTAATCAACCCAGCAAATATTTATATCGTTTTATTTTTCGACTGCGCATTCGTCTTTTGCCATTGCCGTTTTATTTGTAAAAATCGGGGAAAAAAAATACCAATGTTCACTACAAAGCAGATAGATGTGTTCATATTCCATAGAACCCGCTTATGACGAGCCAGTACTTAGCGATATCTCGTATTTAACGAGCAAAAAAGGAACTTTTGTTTCAAAGCCAATTTGATCGTTTTTAACAACAAAATTTAATCAAACACCCGGATTTCACAGTAGAGAGTGAGAGCGATACTAAGATGATCACTTTTAACAAGCAAGGAACAAAACTTAATGAAATTCCATATTTAACGAAGCAGAAAAAATCTGCTGCGCACTGTCCTGCAATAAGATAATAGAAATTGTGGCATAGAGGACGAAATTGTTACAGCGCACGGGAATCCTTGTGCGCTAGTAGGAGAATGTTGATAGAAAAGCAGTGGGGTGGGAGTACATCAAATGCTCAACAAGGGTGTTGTACAAGAGAGACTCTGCGCCACCCACTCCAAAGGGCAATCTATGCCTTGGGTGTATACGCCAGCAGAGTTGAAAACAGGCCACCTACTTCTAAGTAAAAGGAGTATGGGTGGGGCTCAAGCACATGCAAATGAATTTCTGGGCTACAACTGCAAAGAAGCCATAGGGGAGTAATGGAATGAAAATGCCACTTGAGGGGAAACAGGAAATAGCCGTTCCTGAAAGTCTCTCCATTTCCGCTTTCACCTTTCAAGTGAGCGTTGCACTGGCAGAATCTATGCTGCTTTCGTTTCATGTGTTTTGCGTAGATAAACAACTGTCAGTTTCACTTGGTTACACAGTTGAATGCAATTTAAACATCTGCTTAATTAACTAGTAGTTAGTTAATTAATTAAATCTTTCAAGTACATCCGATTGCTACAGTTAGCGGTGATGGGCAGTTGACATATCATCCGCAGCGCAGTGTAGAAGAGACCCAAACAGAACGCAGGCGATAAAAATGCGACAGCAGGGCTTTCTAACAGTGTATCGCAATCGAAGAACATGGGTAAACGTGGTGATCTGAGCGACTTTGATCGTGGGCGCATTGCCGGCGCAAGACAGATGGGTCATTCTATCTCCCAAGAGGTAAGAACACTAGAGTTCCCGAGGGCAACCGTACCAAGGGTATACCACGAGTGTATCATCGATAGACGTACCAGCGCCCAGAGAGCAATCGGTGGCCGACCACACGACATTGATGACCGGGGTAGACGCAGACTATCCAGGCTCGTAGAGATCGACCACTTGGCAACGGCGGCGGGAATCGCATCCAAGTTAAATGCCGGAGGCCCTAGCAGCGTCAGCGAGTGAAAAGTATGGCGCCCAATGCATACCCTGGGCTACGGGAGCCGAAGCCCAACTCGTGTGCCGCTGCTGACTGTTCGTCATTGGACATTACGCTTCACCTGGTACCGGGAACATCAAAACTAGACCTTTGCAGAGTTGCACAGCGTCGTGTGATCAGATAAATCCCGTTTCCAGCTGTACCGAGCTGACGGGGAGGGTGCCGGTGTGGCGTCGACATCATGAGGCCATGACACCGTCGGGTCAGGTTGGTTCTGTTGAAGGCGGTGGTGGCTCTGTGATGGTTTGGGGAGCCTTCTCATGGGACACATTAGGTCCCTTAATGTGTCTGGAGAGGTCATTAGCCGCTGCGCTGAACTATCATGTGTTGCCTGATCACCTACACGCTTTCATGACCTTCCTGCAGCCGATGGTCACTTTCACAGGACAATGCGCCGCCTCACCTGGCCGCAACCTCCGTCATGGCTCAAGGAACACTCATCTGAGTTTGAAACCATCCAGTGGAGCCCACGTTCCCGGATTTAAACCTTGTGAAAGTTCTCTGGAATGCCGTGGAAAGGGGCATCGGATCCTGGACCGAAGTCTCGGACGGAGTTGTGGACAATGCTACAACTGTCATGGCTGGCATTACCTCCGGAAAACCTCCGGCATCTGGTGGAGTAGATGCCTTGGCGTGTACAGGCTGCAATTCACGCTAGAGGAGGACAGACACGTTATTAGGTAGGTATCTCTGATGTTTTGTTCATTGAGTGTATTATGTGAACGTACACGAAATTGACAAGTCACCAGATACCCCTTCAAAAGCAAATGAACGGATCCGCTGCGTTCTTAAGATGCGCGGTACAGCTGCAAGCGGTATAAAAACAAGCCTGCCGCTGACTGCGATCATATCTCACTGTGAGGTTAAGTGAAAAGTCGCGGAGGGAGAGAACTAACTTTGAGAAAGGAAATATTGTTGGGTTTTATATTAGTGGGTTGCCCATAAGAGAAACCGCAAGGCGTTTAAACGTACCCAAGTCAACTGTTTTCGATGTACTGAATATGTGAACGACCCAAAACGTACCAGCAGACCGAAGAAAATCAGTGATAGAGGACGTTGAAGCTTAAAGAGATTCGTTACAGCTAATCGAAGGAGTACTGCACTAGACTTCAGTGTACAGGTGAGTAAAAATGCTGGAACCTCGGTATGTACACGTACCATTCGCAGAGAACTTCGTTCCATGGGTTACCGTGGTCGTGCGGCTGTTCATAAGCCCTTCATATCCTCTCTGAATGCTACTCGTCGTTTAGCATTGTGTAAAGAACATTTATTGTGGACCGTAGATCAATGGAAACGGGTCCTATTGACTGATGAATCCAGTTATACGATCCATCAGTCTGATAGCCGTGTACGGGTATGGCGGCAACTGGTGGAATGCTATTTACTACAGTGTACTGTTCATACGGTCAAGTTTGGAGCTGGCAGTGTACTCGTGTGGGGGTGTTTTTCGTGGTATGGTCCCGGCCCATTGGTTATCATGGACAAACCAGTTAACCAGCACGTCTACCTCGATATTCTGGACAATTATACCCTACCAACGCAATACTATAGAACCGAGCCTTGTTGGTACCAGCAGGATAGCGCACAGAGCCATAAAGCAAGGACTGTTACGGCGTGGCTTGACGATAATTCCCGATCGTGTGGAGTGGCCAGCACAAAGCCCTGATCTTAATTCTATACAGCACCTATGGGGTGAATTAGAACGCCGTATAAGAAGTTTAGAACCAAGGCCTACTACTGAGCAACAGTTAGCGGCAGCATTATGTACTGAATATAAGCGCATACCCATGGCTGTGTTCCAAAATCTTGTCGAAAGCAAGTCTCGAAGGGTCAGTGCATGCATTAAGGCCAAAGGTGGACTGACGACGTACTAATATATGTCAATAAATGCTATGTTGTGTTTCACTTCTAGGTGTGATGTGACTTTTGTCAATATAGTGTATATGCACATTGAGTTATCACACAAAAATGAATTTAACGAGGGTTTCCGTCGGTCCCGAACTCTTCGTTATAAGCTGGTCTACTGTATTTTATTTACGTTTAATTTTTGGGTAATATTGCCGTTTTTTTTTTTTTTTTTACCGTTGCGCAGTCTCTGTAATTGGGGCACGTAAGATGCCCACGTCACACTGCCGGAGAATTGCTAAGGACGGATGACAATAGCAACCATAAAATGGAAGGCAGGAAAATGTGGAAATTAGCATAAGTGCGGGATACAGTAAGACGTGTTGTGCGTATGCAAATTTGGGATTGCCGAACTTGTTCGTGACGTCATAGCGCTGATAAGAGATATAAAGGATTTGACGCGTATTGACCGTTGTTGTTCAAACGCAAAGTTGAAAGAGAAAGAATCAATTGACTAACTTGCAATTTTCAGTATGTCTTCCCGACATCACCTAGATGATTTTACGCGTGGCCGTATTATTGGCAAGATTGAAGAAGGGCGAAAAATAACAGATGTTGCCAGGGAGTTCGACGTCAGCCACAGTGTTGTTTCAAGTCTTTGGAAATCATTTCAAACAAATGGAGAGTGTAGCAAACGTCCCGGGGAGGTCGTGTTCGCAGTACGACACCTGCAGAAGATCAGTACATAGTGCTATCAACAAAAAACACCGGCGCAGCACAGCTAGTGAGGTAGCAAATCAGTTTATGGCTGCTACTGGCAAGCGGATCTCCCGAAAAACTGTCGCCAGACGTTTGCACGAAGGAGGACTATACGCCCGCCGTCCTGTTGTGTGCATCCCATTGTCCAGACGTCACCGTACCGCCCGTTTGCAATGGTGCCATCAACACCGCAATTGGACTGATAACGACTGGTCTGCTGTCCTCTTCTCAGATGAGAGTAGATACAGTCTATCGTCTGATTGTCGACGACAACTGATCTGGCGTGATAGTGGTACTGCATATTGTCCAGCAAACATACAGGAAAGGGACCGATATCCGACATATAGTGTCATGGTATGTATGGGCTGGCATCATGATCAATGGCCGTACGTCCCTCTATGTGCTTCCAACTGGGACTATGACGGGCAAACGATACATTAATGATGTTCTGCTACCTCATGTTCGCATGTTCCGTGGTGCTGTCGGTGATAGATTCATTTTCATGGACGACAACGCAACATGTCATCGAACAGTCGTTGTCCAGGAGTGTCTTGAGAGCGAGGATCTTAAACGCCTCGTATGGCCAACACGTTCTCCAGATCTGAATCCCATTGAAAATGTGTGGGATGCTTTGGGGAGGAGTATTGCTGGTCGCCAATGCCCTCCAATAAACAAGGACACCCTCATCCGTGCACTGACAGAGGAATGGGATAAATTACCCCAACAGCTGCTTGATAATATTGTGCAAAGCATGACACGACGTGTGGAATCTTGCATCACCCTCCATGGTGGCCATATCCCGTATTGACATCTTACGCCAGAACTCCTGCGGACGGTAATTGCATTTTTTTCACGTTTACGTATTCTGCACAAAATGGCCTGTTTGTCCCTTGAACACGTTCCAAAGCCTTCTGGATTTCAGAGCAGAATAAATTGTCTTTCTTGTAATGCCCTGGCATTCTGACATTATTTTATTTCATTTGGCATCCAACCACACTTACTTTTTTATGCGCTATATAGCCGTTTATGATCCGTCCTTAGCAATTGTCCAGCAGTGTACATAAAGTGAATTTTACTGTTTCTCTAGATGAATTCTCAAAACTTGTAGTTTTTGAATCAATACGTGTAAAGTCCGCATCAGAAGTTGTGTCAAGTCCGCATCAGAAGCGGGGTACATTAATATCTACTGTACCCCCCCAGATATGAGCAAACACAAACCAATCATTCATAAAGAGTGAACTGTAAAATTTATATGCTACTTATTTTTTTTTTATTCTTTTTTTTTTCAAAGAAATATCACGGGTCATCTGTTTTTTTTTTTTTTTATATCCGAAGCTTCTAGTGGGAGGCTTTTCATCCACCAAAAACTGGCCAACCATCTGGGAAACTCCAGCAAATTAGTTCTGCAGGGAAACGACGCGTGCGAGGTTTTTGTTAAAAACTTCAAACAGCATATGGTAGAGCTAGGGCTTGATCACACACTTGTGATCAGTGTTTCTTTTCTCTTAAAATTCCATGCATCTTGATCAGGTCGTCCTTTCTGCACTTTAAAAAAAAATTAATGCACAAGTGGACATTTCAGCGCCCGCAGCCCCGGCACTAAAATTTTTTTCTGTCTTAAGATCTGTAGCAATTCAACAAGTGCTTACGGATTTCACATACCACTCATAGAACTCCATTTCCTCGATATCTCCACCATCATTTAGCATTGCGCCAGACCAATGTGCTTTTTACATCAATTGTCAGCCTATGTATCGTTCATGGATTTCCTACCTTAACCTCCGAATCTGGCCTAGATATCGCGCTGCTGACCACTCCTGAGCCGGGAGAATTCTCGTCAGCCAAACACTGTTATCGTTGTTCCTCCACATAGGGTACTGGTCTGCGATGTCTGCCCCGGTCCGTCAAAGTTGGTGCGGGCCCTCGTCATCCTTTGCCGGGTTCCTTTCCGTAGCACCTCGGTTTGGATCCTCCATCCATGTCGGGACACGGTACGTAGTTACGGATGTCCTGCTGCAATATTTGGCAGCGATTAAGCTGCGAGTCTCTGATACATCATGGCTGTGTCCACGTATTGGACCACCAAAAAAAACCCAAGTGACAAGTCACCAGTAATAAAAAAAAAGTGCAAGTCAAGCACCTCGACTTAGAAGAACAAGTGAAAAAATGAAAGTGACGAAGTTCTTCTCTTCCCTTGTAAAAATCTTTCGACGACCCCCAAGAAGACCCACAGTACCTCAAAACATCCCATCATCCAATCACTAGCTGGCAAACGCAAGCCTCCCTGAATTAAATTCCCCAGTGTCAATCTTACTGGTCAGAGAATTAGCATCTTGATCTTCCATTCGTTAGGGGGTCTAGAATCCTACCCGCTCCAGTGAAATTCTGAGAACCCCTGAAGTCACGTTTGCCGCTTGATACAACCACCGGCCATAAATCCTTACCCCAATTAAACTGTTAGGCCCGGTTCCAACAAGTCTACGGTCGGGCCAACACGCATTGTGGATTATATAGACGATGGACACTTCTATTGCCCCAATAAAACATACTACAAAGCCAGCTCGCCGATGGCTGTCGCCAGCGTTTACTCCTTACAGTGTCGGTCTGTCCTGTGACGCCTTGTGCTGGGAGAGGGGGGACGGAGAGGAAAAAAAGAAAAGATTCACCCGAAAGTATATGGCAAAATAAAACGTACTCCTTCTTCAAAAAAATGCATGAATTAATAAAAATAAATAAATAAATAAATAAATAAATTAATAAATAAAATAATAATTAAATAAACTAGGGAATGGGTTTTCGACCTAAATGTGCAGCGCTCAGTTTGGGCGCTGTCACAATAGACATCATAATGCTTCAATGGTATTATCTTTGCGGGTAGAGCAGTTTTTATCTCACTGCGGTTTTACTTTATTAACGTAAACAAAAATGATAAGAAATTTAATTCATTCTTGTAAAGAGTTATATAACATTTCCTGAGAAATCCCTCTTTTCCAAACTCTGCTGACAGAAATTCATCCTAATGTTGACTTGTCCCTGCTCAATATTTTAATGGGGGAAAAAAGTACAAAAATTAACAAGAGAGAACACACACACACACACACACACACACACACACACACACACACACACACACACACACACAAAACTTCATTCATTTTCTGAAAAGAAATTAATGTGAACTTTTTGTCAGCAATAAAAATAATGGTAATAATTAATAATAATATGATGATAACAATGTTCATTCGGATGAATTCCTGATCAGTATACGCATTTTATAAAAACTCTAATATACTAACCCCCCCCCCCCCCCCAAAAAAAAAAAAATTCGGAGGGAGTCATCCATACATGGCTTAATCCTTGAAATGTAAGGTTCATGAGTTTGTACCCCCTAAATCCAAAGCGTTCCTACGCCACTTCAAGGAAGTGCAGCAAATGTCACGTGCTTGGTTTTCTTCGATAAGAAGGGAATTGTTTGATTATGTTGTTCCACAAGGGAAAACTGTTACCGGTGCCTTTTATTCTGAAGTTCTCAAAGGTCTTCAACACACAAATCCCCCCCCAAATGGCCATAACATGCATAAACTGGTTGGATTTTGCATCAAGATAATGTCCCTGAACACTGTGCTTTGCTTACCCAGCAGGTTATCCAAGATCTAAGTATCAAAATGATGGCACACCCTCCGTATTCGTCGTACTTGGCACCGTGTGACTTCCACCTATTCTTTAAAGTGGAAAAACAACTTCGTGGGCGTCGTTTTGCATTAAATACTGAATTGAAAAATGACGTGTTGGGTAACCTGAAGCACATGTCGAGAAAAGGCTTCGAACACATCTTCCGGAAGTGGATAGAAAGGTGGAACCAATGCATTTATGGTAGAGGAGAATACTTCGTAAGTATGTTTACTGCATTACACTGCTGCCCCGCGTAAAATCAATTTCGTTACTTTTTGAACGACCCTCGTAAATAACGCATCCCCCCCGCTTTGGATTATCAGGGAGAATAAACTCATTTTTATTGCTACTATTTTCTCCGTCCTTAAGGATGCTTGATTAAGGATATGAAAGAAACAAAAAAGCGTTCAGCAGCAAAATACTTTCCGAAGATTGTCAGTTTGAAAAAGAAAATCCTGCCTTTCTTTTACAAGTTCAAAGGTGGAGGGTGCAGTAAATGATTTGGATTCGCACGCAGGTGCAGTTCTGCGTGATATCAATAATCATGTTTTAACAAAGAAATGTAATGCGAATAGTTATCCAGATTGAGAAGAAAAATTCCCCACATCGCTTAAAATACTATGGCAAGGCTGAAGAGATGGATTGATGGAAGACGCCAATGCATGAAGTGATCAAACATCAAATACTCAATTGTGGCGGAACACTCTATCAGCTCTAATTCTTATCCACTTTACACAACTTGCTGAGCCAACAAGAGGGGGGGGAAATTCGATTGGTGCAACCGTCCGACAGCACAAGGCATTCAATCACCAGAGCATGGAGCAAGATGACGAGGAAATTGCTCGGGCCTCACATAGCCGGCTTTTTTCCGGTTGAGGGAAGAAAGAGAGCGGGAAGAGGCAGAGAAAAGATGAAGCTCTAAAGCGTCTACTCGCAGACGACCTTTGCGGTGGACATAGAATCGCAGAACGCACCTACATACAAGGAAATTGAATCCAAGAGAGATTTCGTCCCAGTGATGAACAGAATCCTGGTGAAACACAAAAGCATGTGCCGCAACCGAAGTGAAAGAAAGGGCGAACTAGAAAAAGATAGATATCAGCTGACAGTCTCTCTTTTATAGAAATGAGACCAGCATGACTTAACGAGAGCCAAAATTCAATGCAAAATCCTAGATGAAAATTTTGAAACGCACGGGAACAGAACTAAAAGCTGAATTTAAAAAGAAATATTTTGCAAAGTCACGAATTTTTCAGTCTCTTTCTCTATTAGGGCCATTTTCTGCACACATTTAAATAGACGTTTCACCAACAATATTCACTTAATCCGTACATATATACTCTAAAAGTAATGTCTCTCAAATATTTGTTATTAAAGGTTGTAAAATATGCAAACGAAGGACACAAACTCTTTGGCTAGTAATTTGTACACACACTGCTGGCCACCCAAAATGCAACACCAAGAAGGAAGCATCCGATTGGCCTGAAATTCGCAGCATGCGTCGCCCGCGAGAGGGCATGCAAACGATTAGCATTGCAGGGCATATGCAAATCATGTGCGCCCGGCACGCCACCGAGAAGCACTATAAGAAGGGTGCACAGAAGGCGGGGTGTAAGTAGTGGAAGTGTGTTGTGCTACCGGGCCTGTGCGTGAAAAGCTTCCTGATGCCTCGTCGCAGAATACGGCAGTCATTCCAGCACGTTTCGGAGTTCGACAGAGGACGAATAGTGGCTTATCGCGACAGCAGTTTATCGTACCGAGACATCGGCGCCCGTGTGGGAAGACATCCAGCCACAGTGAGGCGAGTATGGATTCGGTGGGTGCAGGAGGGACGGACGGACCGACGTGAGCGATTGCCGCGGCACATCACCGAACGAGAATACCGGCATGTTGTGCGGCGGGCATTGACGGCTCACACCGCCACGTCACGAACGTTAGCACAGGAATTAGGGTGTGTTGCGCAACAACCTGTGTCAGCACGTATCATTCGACGTCGTCTGCAGGAGCGGGGACTTGTCGCACGGCGCCCATTGCTCCGATTAACATTGACGTTATACCCCCAGCGAGTGCGAAGGCCGTGGGCCGTTGAACGCCGCACCTGGACTACGGAATGGCACGACATTGTCTTCTCCGACGAATCCCGCTTCTGCCTGCAACACCACGATGTTCGGATCCGCGTGTGGCCGCACCGCGGCGAGAGGCTGTATGACGCCTGCATTATGCATTGCCATACCGGTCCGTTGCCTGGTGTTATGGTTTGGGGCGCAATTGGATATGACACCCGCACCCCTCTGGTACGCAACGCCGGTACACTCAACAGCCACAGCACCATCTCCGACGTTTTGGAGCCTGTAGTCCTCCCTTACCTGCAGGACCTGCTAGCGGCCACGTTTCAACAGGACAATACGCGCTCGCACGTGGCACGCATCGTGCAACATTTCTTCATGGCCCACCAGGTGTCACTGCTGCCGTGGCCCGCCTGTTCTCTCGATATGTCAGTCATCGAACACGTCTGGTCGCTGATCGGCAACAGAGTGGCCCGGCAAGCACCACCCGCGGCTACGCCTGATGAACTGTGGCAACGTGTGGAAGCAGTCTGGACCGACGTACCCCAAGCCCACATCCAAAGCTTCTTTCGTTCGATGCCGCAGCGTGTAGCGGCTGTTATTGCCAGCTATGGGGGCCACACGAAATATGGATGTCTGGGCCTGTAAGCTCAATCGTTTCATCTTTGTATCTCTTTTTATGTGTCCAGTAAATCTGGCTTGGCTATGTCCTTTTTGGTGTTGCATTTTGGGTGACCAGCAGTGTAGATTCACTGCTTTTCGAGTACTTTTTCATAAAAGCGAAGGCGGTTAAGTATACTGCTAAATGTGATGTAAAATACATGTCATGTTGGGAGGTTATTTTTTACAGCTCGTAGACACTTTAGTATTAAGAATATCTCATGCTCAGCTCAAATTCAATAATAAAGTTTGCTAATATCAAAATTTTAAACCCAGAAAAATATCAGAGGAATAGAAATGAGGAAATCAAGCTGTTCAATTGATTTGGACCAGTCAGCTCACCAAAATGCTTTCAGTCAGTGATTTAATTCTACCAGCGGAGTGGCACAGTTGGTTAAAGCATGTGGCTGTGTGGTAGGTAGTTAGAATCTTGTTGATAGTTCGAATCTTGTTGATAGTTCGAATCTCGTTGCCTACCATCCAGTTAGCGTGAATATACGTAGATGGATCCCTAAAATTGGCCTTGGACATGTTGAGCAATATCTGGCTGTTGTCCATTGGACTATCGTAGCACAGTTGTATCAGTGAAAATGGCCACGATACTGCGATGAGGAAAAAGAAAGGATAAATTACCTCCCCGTAATACGTTAACCCACTAAAGGTATTATATATAATCCTTCTACGTTTATTTATCCTCTGTTCATCGCGCTGTACTAATCGTAGCAAATCAACATAGAAAAGTTACGATACCTTTAGTTGGTAAATTTCTTATTGTTAAACTCCCCATAAAAATTCCTTTCTTCAGAAAATTAAGAAATTAAATTTAAAATTTAATCATCTCATTGTAATCTTCAGGAAGGCCACTCCGGTGTCGTAGTGGGCTAAGCGCTGGCTTCTGACCTTTCGCCAGAGGGGCTCGAACCTTAGATAAGGCATGGATGGTGTATTTGTCTCACGGCATTAGCTCTCTCCTTTTCCTGGAACCAGTGGCACCAAATTAGAGACGCCGCCAGGGTGGCGCAGTGGTCTAAGCGATGGCTTCTGATCATTCGTCCGAGATGGGCCCCGGTTCGAATCCCGGTAAGGCATGGATGTTGTGTTTGTCTTACGGCGCAGGCTCTCTCTCTCTTCCCTGGAACCAGTGGCCTTAAATTAGGGATGGGCGACGGGTTATAGCCCACTGAGTTGCTCACGGTGGTCGTTAAACCTCGAATAAAAAAAATAAAAATTAGGGACAGTCTACTACTTTACAGACCTTACATTTGCTCACTGTGGTCATTAAACCCCTAAATAAGTTCATCATATCTATGATGATGGCCAACGTTCGTGGAGACAAGGCACTTTTGAAGTCTTCTCTTCGAATTCGAGCTGTAAGATAAAACGAATCATTTTAGGCAGTCTGTAAAATGAGATTCTTAAAACAGTCGATCGAGTCAGTTAGTAAAGGAGTTGGCACGTCAGTTAGGGATTTCGTGAGTCTTGAAATAATGGAGTAGCTAAAAATTTGGAGGACCATGGATTCGTGTCATCGGCGAAAGCCTCCTGGGGAAAAATGATCCAAATGGGAATACGCACGAAATCTTTGAAAGCGGAAAAAATCCCTCACCTG
This sequence comes from Macrothele yani, assembly GCA_039090855.1. NCBI lineage: Eukaryota > Metazoa > Arthropoda > Arachnida > Araneae > Macrothelidae > Macrothele > Macrothele yani. Next base: position 53,621,251 of record CM077015.1, read on the forward strand.
AGAGCATGATCGTAGTTATCTACGGAATCAGGGTGGGCGAGCATTTTGTTGGGGCAAGTTAGATAACAATTTTATTTACGAAACACTGAAAGAATTTCCAATGCCTTTTTAATACCGCTTTTAACACAAATGATTTTTTGAATGCCTAAATAAGTTAGTCATGGTTTTTTTTTTTTGATTGGAGGTTTAACGACCACCGTGAGCAACTCAATGGGCTATAAGCAGTCGCCCGTCCCTAATTTAGGGTCACTGGTTCCAGGGAAGGGAGAGAGCCAGTGCCGTAAGACAAACACAACATCCATGCCTCACCGGGATTTGAACCCGGACCCTGTTCGGACAAATGATCAGAGGCCATCGCTTAGTCATGGTTTTCAGGCCCGGGCAGTGGTGGATTTAGATTTACAAGGACCCTGCGCACAGCATCGGTTCTGACCTCCCCCCACCCACTCGCTTTGACCATCATTCTTGAAAAATAAGGTTTTCTGTTGCTGTATACCTTCTACCCCATGGTTACTTTCTCATACATTAGTATGAGAAAGTAACCATACATTAGTATGAGAAAGTATTGTAATTGCGAAAAAATAAATAAAATAAAAAATAATAGACTTCGAGATTTCAACAGAAATAGCATTTCGGGTTTCCCCGAACATGATTTCATTATTTTCACGGTGGCGTGTGTGGGTGCGCGCGCCTGTCGTTGGTTACCGGAGTAACGCAAAAATTCGTATAGCTATTAAAGCGAAATTTAAAATTTTGAGGTTTTGTGATTTCCTGATGAGGAAGAAATAGCGGAATTTACAAATGGGCAAGCCTCCTCCTTTTTTATACCTCAAAAAAAAAAAAAAAAAAAAAAAGTCTGAACTTTTATAAAGATGGTAACTGAAGCACAATAAATACGACCCACGGGTGGGTCGACCCACCCGTGGGTCGTATCCCCATCTATTGACCCACCCGTGGGTCTCAACGCGTAAACTTCTACATTTTTCAGAAGAGGAAAAGAAAAAGTTTATATACATAAATCTGTAGTGGATATCAGTCATTTTATGTATTTATCTTTAAACGACCCACCGGTGTGTCGTACAGCACAGTATTGAAACAGTTACGACCCCGTCGGTGGGTCCTAACGTACTACTAAAAATTCGCCGAAAAACGTCGCCGCAGCGAACGTGTTAAACTGGACTGAATGAGGAGAAAGAAATTTTAAGGGAACGATGGACGGTCAGTTTGAATTCTGAATTAAAGAGCAAAATGTTCATCATATTCTAAGAAAATCTGACAGAAATAACAGCCCAATCTCAGTGTGTGAGCTCATTTGTAGTATAATGTAGTGTTAAATAATAATATCCTCAAAATGTGTATGTGCGATTTTTAGTTAGCCTGCGTTTAAGATAATGAGCTTATATTCATACACCGATGAGCAATTACATTATGACCTCTCCCCCAGCCTAGAGAGATGAGCGCGCCTGGAGACTGAACGGTGGCGCAGGGGAAGTTCATAGAGCAGTATATATACAATCCGACGACCGACTTTCGGTTAGTAGAGTGTTCGGATTCAGAATGGGAAAAGCTGCCGATTTGTCGGAGTTTGACGAAGGACGACAAATTGTGATGGCACGGCGCCTAGGAACTACGATCTCGGGGACGGTGCGGTTTGTGGGTTTCTTCACGTGCCGCTGTAGTGAGTACGTATCAAAAGTGGTGCAAAGATGACTAAACAACGAACCGTCGTCCAGCCTTGTGTCGTTCACAGCTCATTGATGTCAAAGGGGAGCGGAGACTGTCGCGCATTGTTCACAGGGCCACAGTGCGACAAATCACCCGCAGCTACAACAGTGGTGATCAGGGCAATGTGTCACAGCACACAGTTCATCGCAGCCTTCTGCGCATGTGCCTGCGTAGCCGAAGACCCAGCAGGGCCCCTATGCTCACCGCACGTCATCGCCAACAACGCATGAAATGGGCCCAAGATAATCGAGATTTAACCGTGGATGATTGAAAGAAAGTGGCCAGGCCTGACGAATACAGATTCCTGGTGCATTACGTAGACGGCCGAACTCGGAAATGCGGATTATCAAAGGAGGCTATGACACCTGGATGCACTGTTGGGCGGAAACAAGCCGCCGGAGGCGGTGCTATACTATGGGCGTTGTTTTCGTGGGTCACTTTAGGCCCTATTATTCCAATAGCACAATCCCTGACTGCTGTCAGGTATTTGAACATCGTAGCGGACCAAGTTCATACATTCGTGGTAACTGTGTTACCTGCTGGTGATGGCGATTACCAATAGGATAATGCGCCATTCCACACTGCCAGAATCTTCAAGGAGTGGTTCAAGGAACATGCTGGTGACTTTCAGTTAATGCCCTGGCCTCCAAATTCACCTGATATGAACCCAATCGAACATTTGTGGCTCTACTTGTAAAAGTGGGTTCGAGCTAAATCACCACGACCCCGAAATGTACGGGAACTAGAGGACCTGCTGTTGATATTATGCACTGTTAAAAATTTTGTTTTAGGATGCGCCAAAAAGTGGTGCTACACCAGTTGCACCACTTTTGGGAAAAGGTAAACCTTTTGTGTGATGCATGAAGAATTTTGCAAAATGGTGTGGTATCCAACCTAAATGGTGCGAAGTAGCATGTATTGCCCCCACGTTTTTGTGTATTTCATGCATCACGCATTTCCCCCCAAAAGTGGTGCAGCTGGTGTAGCACCACTTTTTGGTGCAACTTACCAAACATTTGTAACAGTGTGGTGCCAGATATCCCAGGATACCTATCGCCACCTCATTGAATCGATGCCTCTCCGAGTGGCCGCTGTTTTGCGGGCTAAAGGGGGGTCCTACAGCTTATAAGGTAGGTGGTCATAATGTCATGGTTCATCGGTGTAAATGACTTACTTTGAGTTCGGGCGCGATCATGCTCCCAAAACGCAGAACAGCGAATTTGCCCCTCACTCTGCGCCTTTCTTTCTTTCTTTTTTTAGAAGCAAAACGAGAAAAAAGAAATAAAAAAAAATATGTACTGTAGTTATTTGGGGGCCCTCCAGGATTTCGGTGCTCTGCGCCTGGGCTTCGTGAGCTTCCCTGTAAATCCTCCCCTGGGCCCCGGGTTTTGTAGGCTTCTCTGTATATCCGCCCCTGGGCCCGGGCGCTATAATACAATATGAAACTTGGGCTAATATCTTTCGAGCCCGGGCTCTTAAAATTCAGCCCAAACAGACAGTCATGCGGTCGATACTAAAAGCTCGTACGTTTTCCCAAAAGGCAGTTCTAAAACAGGCAGAATGTACGTAGTTACTGGAACAAAGCTTTAATTCTCAAAATTGAAGTGCCAATTGTAGGGAATTTCGTTATCGCTAATCTATTAACGAAATACTTAGGATTCTCATTTGCATTGGACATCACGCGACGCATATGTTAAGTGCGAGTATCTGTGACAAACACTAATTTGAAATACAATTTAAACACATAGTTAACGCAAAATGACGAACATACTGTATTAAGTGTGTGTGGGTTAAGAGGAGGAAAGATGGTACGAGAGCCCTGTTGAAAATTCTGGGGTCCTATAATTTCTCCGCTAGCGCTCTGGTACTGATGACAAACTAACACACTCCTGCTTTAAGTTTGCTTTCGGCTGAACTTTTTTTTTTTAGCGTCGGAAACGCAGTTTTCTTTTCTACAGGGAGTTTGTGTTCAACGATCCCCTATGGTCATCTAGAGGTCGCATGTACCTGATTCGGGGGCACTGCTTACAGAGGTGGAGCAGAACCAGCGCCATAGGGCAAACGCACCGCTCATATCTCATCCGGGACTCTAACTCGGGCGACTAGTTCGAAGCCCGCACCTCTGACTTCTCGGTGACTGAAAGATACATTCCTCATTTTTTTGCAGGCATGCTTTACAGATACAGTAATAATGGCTCTCATGTTTCCTACAGATCTGAAGATTAAAAAAAAAGAATATTTAAGAATGAGAATTTGGAATAAATGTCTTTTCTAAAAAGAACTCAAAGGATCTTACTGTACATTGTGTGATCCGTGTAAGAATTTATAATATCTCAGTTTTCTGTAACAGATTTGCTCTGACAAAAAAAAATCTTAAATTATTAATTAAAACTCGCTTTCCTTTTCTAATGCACGGTATTCATATGCTGAAAAGAATTGTATTTCAGATACAGTGAAACTTCTCAATAGCGGACACCATCGGACCTGAACATTTTTTATTATTCGGAGGTGTCTACTATTCGGGAGGTTGATTTTTAAGGCCACCTTAGCTCACAATGCAAAAAAAGTCATACGAAATACATCAATAAACAATTAAAAAAAATATATACAAAGGCCGTTCCATAAAAACTGAGACTAATTTTTTTTGAGTTGGCAACAGTGTGAAGGGGAAAAATAACCACGCAGACGACTAACTAAATTATGGAAGTATTTATGACAATTATTAGCCGTGGCAGATGATTCTGGTTTTGTTATTGCGCAGTTGTTTAAGGTGCATCTGCATTTCGCCATACAGCTATGGAGGTGAGT